>OX457106.1:12736645-13936645 GCA_949752805.1 Deilephila elpenor | reverse complement strand
TAAAAGGATAATCACTCCATATTGTTTTATTTATAGTGTTATTACATAAGAAATCATAACCTTGAATGTCGTAAAGTCATATTTACCATGCTAGAGTACAAAACATTGAAAAATATCTACTTTTGTATGTGTATCAGTCCATATACGACCCACTGCACGGCATGAGTCTCCTCTACAATCGAGAGTACGATTGCGAGGGGTTAGGCCATATAGTCCACCACGCTGGCCTAGTGCGGGTTGGTGGACTTTACATACCTTAGAAATTATTAGAAATCGCTATGGCATGCAAAATTTCCTCACAATGTTTTCCTTCATTCGTTGTAGTGCGTGGTGATTGACTATCAATACACACATGACTCCGAAAAGTCAGAGGTGTGCCCAGGGACTTGAATCCGCGACCACCGTGAACATGTTGGTAGTCGCGTCTGGTCCGTTTACCAACAGGCCACTACGCACTACTACTTATTAAAATTAAATAAAAATGCTTTATATCTACCAAAAAGCTGTCGAAAGCTGTCGTTGATAATTAATGAAAACCGCAACAAAACCCATTTTGAAGTTTAGAAGACGTCAATGAATAAATATAGAAAAATGCGATTATTTTTATTGAAACCAGGTATCAATTACCGTTTACTTATTTGATGATAATTGCATTTGCTTTTCTATGCAACTTTTTATCTCAGTTATGACAATGGATTCATACAATGAAGTTTCTAAATGTAGTAATTAATTGTGCTACAAAGTGTCAAGCAAATTAGTTCTTTGCATGACATTACGTTGGTTCTCATTGTATTGACAAGTGTGTTGCTACAATTGAGTAACTAACGTCATAATCTAAATTAATTATGCGAAATTGATCTTATTAATTGTTTCATAAGCAATAACCATGGGTTGACAGTATGCAATTTAGTTTTTTACTCTATAAATTAACTTCATTTGTTTACTGATAGTTTTTTACGACCTGATGCCGTTGAAATAATTACTGTTAATTGTATTTTAATATTATTGACTCGATATTGGCTTTGGATTACCTATCTCCGTAGTGACACTGCATCCTACAACAGTTAATTGGCAACCATATTTCCGCACTAAATATAATACAGCTAAAACGACCATAAAATGTATTCCAACCCGAAAATCGTACCTTTAAAAATATTTGATGTTAAATTTTCAAAACTCTTACACCCGTATTCAAAAACAATACTTTGAAGCCACGCCATGGTAAGTAAGGCATCTCTCTTAGCGGTCGTTCCGTCCAGCCTTTTTATTCAAAAACAATACTAAGGTCGCCCTTTCACTATGCGGACGCATAGCTTCGAATGCAGATCAGTGATTGGTCAATTGTGTTGCTAAGTTCTCTGGTGATCGCCCAGTGGTTCGGGGGTGCAAGAATTCCGCCACGGTACCTCCTGACTGTCGTAAGAGGCGACTTAAAGGGGCCATCGGGGTCGTTGGGCAAACTGCGGGGGCGGTGCGCCCTCACTCATAACGACCTCGAGATGTGTGATAGAGTGCATAGGTCAGACTCTGTCGTGGACGCCCACAACATCCTAAACGGGCGTCCAAACTAGTAGCAAATGTGGGGCATTCAGGCCCCCACTACGGAAGGACCAGCAACAGTTTTGCGCTGGGCGGTTACGCGGACGTATATCGGGGCGATTGTTGCCCTGGGATGTCCGGTGCCGCCCAAAATGCGTGTGAAGGTCACCGAGGGGTTTTTAGTCAGTATGCTGGCATAGGTTTTGTTAGGGTCTCAGCCCGACCACAATCCGCAATGTGACGGGTTGGAAGGCCAGAGACACTGACATACCCCTTTCGGCCTCCCCCGGGGTACCGAAAGGCGAGCTTAATAGCTTTTCCTCTTGGACACAAAAAAAAAAAAAGTTCTCTGGTGACTTTTATGTGATTACGTCTAGATAGAACACTCGAACTTCTAAATCGGAGATAATCATAGAAGTGCCAGGGCCACTATTTTTTTGGAATTTAGCGAGCACTGCGAAATACGTATTAATAATTATAAAATAGGAACTAAAAAACTGTAGTTAAGCGCCATTATATTATATTTAATTATGATAACAAAAATCTTTATAGCGTGAAAATACACATTACATTTTATTTATTTTGACGGATCGTTTATTTTATGCACAAAAAATATGAGCTGTCTTCACAGACGCGAACTTATGACGTTCGGTATTTAGACATTATTTAATCCATGTGATTTCTAGGATTGTAAACATTGTCCGATTATTGTAATTTTAATGTCGTTAACAATTATTATTTAATCTTTATTTATTTTACTATTTTTTTACATTTTTACATATATAATAAAAAATCAAAATACATATAAAAATATAAAAAAAAAGAGATTAACCCAACGATGGCGAGGCTCGAGACCCAAGCCACCGGTGGTTAGGACCCCAAAGTGAGGAACCTCCTCACTATACGTGCCGTGTCAAGCAATACTGCCTTCTGAATCTGGCTCATGACCCAACGGCCCATTGAGAGCCTCTGGAGATGTTGGTCGAGGCTCTTTATTATTACGACACAAATAATTACTGTTTATATCCTAATTTAGTGTATATGTTAACGGAAATGTATGTAATCCGTCATTGTATACAATTCCTAGGAAATCTATACATTTCCTAAACAGTAATCGGAAATGTAAGATATTTAAGATATCAATTAACATAATCATTTTTTTTTTAATCAATTAACATAACCTAACCTAACCTAACCTACCTACCTACCTACCATTGGAGAACAATGGAGAATGTTGAAATAAAACTATTTTATACGGATTTTATCGCGATTTGGTTTAATTTTTACATTTTTAACTTCCCGACGTTTCGATTACTTTATAGCTTTCGTGGTCACGGGGCGGACTTGAGTCCGTATAAAATAGTTTTATTTCAATGTGTAACATTCGCGTAAATCTAAGAAACCATAATGGAGAATGTCACATAAATCTTGACAGGGAGCCCAAAATGAGCTTCTTGGACACCGGAAGGGTTATTTTTAATTAGTAACATAGGTAATATGAAGATACGAGTATTATAGAATTTAACGCTATGATTGTTACCTGTGATAAAAAATATTACTCTCATTTGAACAACGTGTTTTATTACAGAAACCATTATTCTTATACATTTTCTAATACGATATTGGAATTTTATACAATGCCTAGGAAATGTATACATTTCCTAGGATATGTATGTATAAAATAATTATTGAAAGAATATTTTATACATTTCCTAAATAGCTTCGGAATTGTATACATTTCCTAGACTTCATACATTTCCGGTAACATATATATATTTTTTTACTCTAAGTTTTTCTTCTACATTTCACGGGACGTGAATAAGCCAGGAACGGTGGACTATTAACAAATATTAATCATAATTATAAACAATATTGTGACACTAAATTAAAATACATACAGTCACTATTTGCGTCGGAATAATAATAAACTAGTTGGACTTGTGACTCTTGAAGTGCCATAGTATCAGTACGTTTCCCAACCAGTTCTTTAAAATGGTCATAATATAAAAGTCCCTTACTTTATTGAACAAATAAAAAAGTGAAATCATCACTAAAATAATAAGAATTGAAATTGGCGATTCTGTGCGTTCGGCCGCACTATGCGTCCTCATAGTATTGCTTGTGAATATGGCTGTCAGACCCTGTACAGATGAGACTCGTTAATCAATTTGTAATTTTATGAGACATAATAGATTGTTCTTCATGAAAATAACTGCAGATACGAATTAATGTAATGTGTAATGAATCGACTAACGTATGGAGACGTTGACGCAAATGCCTGATTACTGCTTTTAAGCATACGTGTGCGGTATGCGAGGAAGTTCTAATTAAGTGTTTATCAGTCTTATTGCGGCATGCAACGTTAATATTTTTTATTATTTAATAGGACCCGCAAACGAGCAAACGATGCCACCCACGAATAAGGGATAAGGGAAGGAAAAAGTATAAGAAAAGAAAAGTGGTATTGGATATCCGGTAATTCTTTACCGAGCGAAACGCGACAGCAAAGCCATCACTTCACATAGATCTCCTATGAGACAGTGGTACTGCTCCGAACGAGCGTACGCATTCATGCTGAGTCATGATTGACAACAGCGTGATTCCTTAATTGTTATTCATATTTTTTGTATACCTCCAGCTAAGATACTCAAAAATAAAAATCGAACCTCTGCAGCCGAGAGTTCGATCGAGTATATTAGGCCATAGCCCCAGCACGCCAGCCTGGTACCAGTTGGCGAATTCGATAAGTTAAGTCCTGTAAATCTGTTTGATATGCAGGTTCCCTAGCGTTGTTTTCCTTCACCGCTAAAGTAAAAGCCTTAACCTCTTTCTACCTATATAGGTTCGGCAATGTAACTGTACCTAAACGTAAGTGCAGTGCAGAGAAAATAAGTATCCACTGACAACAGCAAATTATTTCTCATCATTTGTCACAATTGTGCATGTCTATAGTGTAATTTTTTTGATCATTTAATTAATATCAAGTCCAGTGTTTTCTGAGTCTAAAGATCAAGATACTATTCCACCTGGCTAAGGACAGGGAAAAATACAAGAAGCTGACGGCCAACCTTCAGCACTGAAGAGGCACTCCAAGAAGAAGAAGAAGAAGAAGAAGAAAGATCAAGGCCCATAACTATCGTCTTTTCCGTTGTGATGAAGAAGGGGCAAACTGATGCTACTTGAATACTTCTTTAGACATATTTCTTGTACTGGGTTGTTTATTTTCGTCGTCATCATTAGATGTAGCAATTCACTGATCGTTACTTTACCTAGGTTGAGGACATCTTTACTGTGTTTCCTAATTTACAACACTTGCAAGGAGATGGCTAGATCTCCTACCTGCGTACACTGTATAGATAACGGATGGAATGTACAATATATTACACCCATCGTTTAAGGTTTCTCCTCCACTTCGCTCATTCTTTAAGACCCCCGTTGCTAGTCTTCTTCATTCTTCTTTCCTTTATTACCATGGGGTAAATAAGGGACGGCCTTAATTTGATGTTCAGATCAATTTGGGAGCACAACAAGATCCATATCCATACCATCTTCAATTTTATGAACATCATTTAACTTTATATCTTCTTGAGTACTCGTTTTCCTGTTCAGTAAGTTTTAATAACCAGGGCGTACTAGATATAGGTCTTGGGTCTTTAAGCTCTGATATAGGCGACGAAAACAATTCACGTAATTTCCCAAATACAGCACAGACGCAAAGTTCCTTTTTTTTACCCAAATCCAATGTTTACCTATGGTAATTATACTGCTTAAAAAAAAAAGAAAAAATCCTCAAGAGGATGGCGATACGATCAACTATCAGGTTTTCATTCATCTTGAGGTATACAATATCATATTTAGAAAAGTAGGTAAAAGCTATTACTTGTAGAACAACCATTTTTAATATTTTATTTTTATTTTATTTATTTTATTTTTATATTATTTATTTTATTTTATTATATTTGGGTGACTCACCGCACTAGGCCAGCGTGGTGGACTATATGGCCTAACCACTCTCAATCGATTCTCTCGATTGTAGAGTAGGCCCGTGCCCTGCAGTGGGACGTATATGGGCTGATATAGATAGATAGATAGATAGGGTGACTCACAGCTATCAATAGCAAACGAACATATATAAACATTTTCTGTTCATAATTATTTGAAAAAATATTATGTAATATATATAGTATTTTTTTTTAATTTCCTACGTTTACACTACTATTATACAAATACAGAAAAGCTGTTTGTTTTTGTCACTTAGGTGACAAATATTTCGTAAAAACCATTCATTCCGATTGTTTGTCTTTCGCAAGAATACATAAGTAAGATAATAAGAATTTTGACACTATTGTTCTAATTCCTACTTCAAGGATATTATGCTGAACTAAGACTTGAACCTTTCATGCAAGTATTGCTGCCTAATCCAACTTTTCCGGGAATGGAATCCTATAATCATCGTCGGGAATCTTACAGATGTTTATTGATATATTTCTCTGTACACAAGCACAAAGTTAAACCCAAATAATAATTGCATCATGAGGACCTCTCTTGGGTTAGGTTTCTCGGTCAGAATATCAACTTTTTATGGATTTTCCGATTTGAAAAATCCCATATTAGTTGCTCGGGAATCATATGTGTGCATGCCATAACAAAGGCTCGTCTCATGGGATAGAAATAAATTCGACGAAAAATACCAATAGAGGCATTTCTGCCTACCTCTTCAGAAATGTAGGCGAGAGCTTGTGTATGTAACTCGATGACTTTTACCATTAAACGTTGACCCATGACTGAACCTACACTAATATTAAAGATAACATCTACAGGTCACAAAGGATAAAAACTGAGATTAATATTCAGACAGGAAACAGGTTTACAGCTTTTTATTTTCTTTTATAATACTTTTTTTTATGACAATACGTTGAAAACATGTCTAGCTAAACTAATAGGTACTTAATGTGAATGTGAGTACAGAACATAGGTACCTACTGGTATCAGCTTATATACGTATGTACCTGCCAATGCAGGGCAGTGTACGATTGAGAGGGGTTAGGCCATATAGTCCACCACACCGGCCTAGTGCGTGTTGGCTGAATTAATATACCATTGTAATTACTAAGGTAATAAGTACTTAAAAGTTGTTAAGCGAATAACTGATGAATTGTCCTTATTCAATGTGTTTGTAATTTTTACGAAAATATTGAGTCTACAGTGATGTAGTAAATTAGGAACTGCTTATTACATATTATTATAATAACAATGTATTTTTTTGCGTTCTCGCCTATAATTTGACTCGCAATCGGCACATTTGCATAATTAAATGTGACAATTACACAATTAAGACGAATATAAAGGCACATTGAGTGCAAAATCCATCGAGCTGGTTAAGTCGTAGGACGAAATAAACAGTTTTATCCATTAAAAATATTACAGTGCGCAATCGGGTAGAAATTGCAAGTAAAAATATTTTTGATTTATTAACAACAAAACTACAAAGCTTGAAAAGATTATTTAATAAAATAAGGTTTGAAACTAACTGCCAAGGTTGTTTGAAAGGGTCGGTATATAATGAAATAATATTACCGAACACAATTATTGTTAAAATTGTAACTGCAAGGTAAGTTGAACTATTTTTAACTTCTAATACAGAAATTAACTATCAGAGAAGTAATTATTCACTACGTCATGTTAATCCTAATCCTGTTATACAGCAGAACTCTTTAATGTGACAGCCTCCGTGGCGCAGTTGTTTATACGCCGGTTGTAAAACGAGAGGCTGCGGGTTCGATCCCACGCACCGAGACAAAGGTTTGTGAGGCCCACAAATATTTGTCTCGGGTCTGGGTGGTTGTGAAACTGAAATGTCTCTCTTAGTTTCTGATACCCACGTCAGAAGACTTGCTTGATCTTAATATGGGGTCGGGACTATGTATGTGAGGGTTGGGTGTATTTATTTATTTAATATTTAGCACTAGGCAAAATTTTATGAACCTGACTAGGTAAGAATTGTGTTAATTGTGATAATGTATATACTGTGGGAGATCCTTGGTTCATTAAATTAAAAAAAAATGTTATAAAACCAATAATTTATAAAGCATTTATTAAATCTTTTAGTGGTGCCATTAAACCTAAAGGATTGGAAGTAGTCACACGTAAGCTGGAAAGGATTGAGCGATGTATCCGAGTGAAGAGCAACGAAGTTCTCAAAACTCATGTACAGGTGAGTCATATTTTTTAATTCTTATAGGTATGTTTATTGGTGGTGTGAGGAATATTTAAAGAACAGGCAAATTTATTCGCTTGTTCTACCAAAAATTGATTGTAAATGCCAGTAGGCATTTATACATTTTATAAGGTGGAGCCAACACAATAAATACATGTCATAACATATACGGTAACAAACTAGCCTTATTAATGAGTTGCGTAAACAACTATCAATGATTTAATAAATAATTATCTGAAGTCACATTTATAAACCTGTACTACCAAAAACTAATAAATGAATGTACGTCATACGCATAAAACTAATAAAAAAAAAAAACATATTATCATAATAACTAGGGTCGCTCCGATTAGTCGGTTACGCGAATATTTTTTAATAATATAGATACACACTATTATAGTTTATGTATTTTAGATTTCTTTTTGCAAAATTTGATCTATTTAAACTTAACTGACGAGTAGGTTTTTATATAGCATAAACAAAGAGACTGAAAACATTTCACATTAAAGCCAAGCAAAGCCTCGAACCTAAATTAATACAAATCAATATAATTGAATAATTATTGTTCATAAAACTCTTGATGCGCTACAGATGTGAGGTACCTTTGAAAAGTCAAAGATGTGTTCCACAGAAAATCTTTCTATGGGGTGTGCCGTGGCCGAACTTAACTTCGACCTCTGATTTGATAATCTGACAAGTATGCTAAAATGTTTTTGAAATAATGTACTGAATCAGCTCATAATTACCCAAAGCGGAGCACGGGACTGCTCTACAACTGAAAGTTCGATTGATACGGCTTAGGTCATAGTCCACACGCTGGCCTATTTCATGCTATAGGGCTTGATATACTGTACTGTATCAGACCATATACGTCCCACTGCAGGGCACGAGCCTCCTCTACAATTGAGAGTGTGATTGAGAAGGGTTAGGCCATATAGAAGGGGTTAAAATACTATATAAAATCTTATTACGATCTCTAATTTTAAATGTTAATTTCGAATTTAAAATACTTGCACATTTTCTATAGATATAGCAACGTTTCCATATTTGTATAATATCGTCATCTTGTAAATATGCATTTAGAGAACATTATCAGTGTATTCTTTGTAAGTATACCGTTTATTTCAATCTCTGTGCGATATAATAGCTCTGCACAAAAAATATGTTATCTGGATACCTAAATGATCGTCTGGTACGTGAAGATTCTACGAGTAGTAGGTACCCATCAAGCTGCATCATTGTGAAGAATACAGCGATATAATCTGCCTTAATTCAGTCATTACTACACAGTGTTTTATCACAAAAGGATATATTCTTTTATAGCGTATTTCACAACTTTTTACAAAGTGTGAATTACTTACGGTAAACGAAAATATCGTGAGGAAACCTGCATACCGTAGCGATTTTAAAGAATTTCTACGGTATGTAAGTCCGCCAACCCGCACTAGGCCAGCGTGGTGGACTATATGGCCTAACCACTCTCAGTCGTTTGTCTCGATTGTAGAGTAGGCCCGTGCCCTGCAGTGGGACATATATGGGCTGATATAGATAGATAGAATTACTTACCTTTTTTTAATAGGTCCGGCAAACGAGCAAAAAGCCTGATGGTAGGTGATCACTGCCGCCCGTGAGCATCCACAACGCTTGGATCATGAACGTGTCGCCGGACCGTCAAATCAGGATGGGAGCGGGAAGGAAAGAGAAGGCATCCTGCAGTTAATATTTATTTTTAATACATATTTACATTACGCCTTGGTAAATTCCTAAAGCTAGATTTAAGCATCTATTTTCCAAGGATTTAAAATGCTCCAATAACATATTTCGGTGTGCTTTTTTACTATAAATAATCTGAGATCAATAAATTATTATGTACAAAGTACATTATGTACTCGGATTCATAAATAAACTTTATGTTAATTATAATGTATACGAATAATTGAACACAATGCACGTGATGTTGAATGTAGCGCACTCCATTTAACTACACAACAGTGGCGAAGGGTGACTTTTTTCAAAAGGGAAGCCGATACTTCTGGTGACTAGTTTTATTAAATTAACAAGTAGGTACTCATACTTATATTTTTACTCCGTTATGTACGTAAGATATTGAGCGACATATTTGCTTAGTAATACTTACTATATTTTCATACAACACTTGCACGGAATAGCACTGTGCCCGTTAGGTGCTTTTTTTAACGTTTTTAAAGTAAATTTCGATTCAATGCAAAAGACAACATTAGCCTGTTTTGAAATTGATCGACAAAAAAAATTTCAAACGTTCCTTATATATAAAAAAAGATGAAGAGATTGATGTAAGTGGACGAAAGTAAAACGATGCCAGTATAGAGCTAACTGGAGATCTATCGAATCTGGCAACCCTCATGGGATGCAGGCGTGGGTTATGTTTGTATGTCCTATTTTGAATCAACGCTAACAAAAATACGGCATTACAATATTTATTAAATAATTAAAACTTGTCAGTTGCCGTTCTTTCTCTGGTACTTAAATGTATTATCAAATTTAATATAATTTCCAGTCCCTTTTTTAATTACGTAAATGCAGCATTTTTAAAATTACCTCATAATAATGCAATTCATGAGATAAAACGATACATACGACATTATCAAGTTTCATTCATCATTAAAGTTTTGCTAAATAGATAAATCTGTTTGCACTTCGAAACCAGTAAAATTTCATAAATTACCCACTAATTATATACAAACCTAAAAATAGACACCGCATTATACATATATACTGAAACAACACAGTAGTAAATAATATTTTCTAATTATAAACACGAAATAAAAGAGGCGCGAACTGGCAAATTACTTTATAAGCCGTAGGCCCACCGGCATATTCACAAGCAAATATCGTCGTATTTCTACAAATAAATTTAGACCTTAAAAGCTAAGGGTTTTGAGGTGCAATTTTGCATGCAGTTCTGAGCAACAAACGTGTAACAGAGATGGCAAATAATGCGTTGGAAATGAGCGCGAGAGCAACGGGAACTCGTGCTGTGTCCTTGTAGCCTGACGTGACGTCATCGGGATCTAGGCGGCCGCGTGTTTCGTATGCATGTACTTACGTTGAACATCGCGCAATGCGTTTGTCGTTGTGTTATTAATTGATCGATAATATTTTGTTTATTAATATCGAATAACATTTGTTTATTGTTTATATTTATTTTAATATTGTTTATTATTTGATTATTTTCTTCATATAACTTGTTTAAAAAAATGTAAATAATTAATAATTTCCTTTAAATTATAAGGCGTGCTGCTAGGAATCGGCTTGTAAGAACCCTTCGCCACTGCTACACAATAGTTTTACTTTAACAGGTGTCTGACTAAAAACAAAGCTGCTATTATGTGATATTAAACATTACAAATAAGCAAACGTTTTCGAACGTCCTTGGCATCCCCGCAATGTGTGCATTAGACATCATAAAAATGCAGCTAAAAACGGTAGTCCATCAGAAAAAAATAATTTAATTGCGAGCTCGGGTTTCCCGGCACACGCGAGAGTAAATTTTGTCATAGCTACGCTACGCTAATCAGTAAACTAAACATTTATGACGAACTAGACGAGTTGTGGTCGCATTCGCGCATTGAAGGTTCCGTACAAATAAGTGTAAGCTCTATCTGTGTCTGATTGTTGTATGGAATCGATCGTCAATTAATTTATAATCTAAATAATCTCAAATGGTTTTGCTAGACGGTGCCAATTTTACTTCTCATATTACTCGTATATACTACTTATGTGGTTACTGGCTAGTTTTATAATTTACTAGCGGCCCGGCCCGGCTCCGCTTGGGTGAACTTATACTTGGCTCTTGGTGATACTTTTTGGCTCTATTCTACATCTAAAAGTATATTATTATGCGCACAAACAAACTCTTCAGCTTCATATATTCGTACAGATTGTATAGTTTACAGCTAACTCTATTATCACTCCTAGTTTGAAGCACGAATATTTCTATTCTAAAGAAATTTTAAATAACCATTTCCTTCCATGTTCCCTTTTATTTGTTACATTTGATATACATAGAACACATTACGCGAAATATTACAGTCGATACAAAAACCATTTATAAAAGGACAAGCAATCAGGCAGACACGCAGACATCCAGACGCACATCACATACTTGTGAATCACAAAAAAAAATCGGTGCGGGGGATCGTTCCCGCGGTCTTTCGTCTCAAAGCCGGCGTCTAACCAACTATGTCACAGAGGCTGCCAATACCCAGTAGTCATAGATACTAGGTATATTATCACAATACAAGCCTATAATATTAGTGGCCTGGTTGAATGTTATATAAACATAGAATCTGATGATACAATATTATGATGATTACCGGAGTTCCTATGATTCCATACCCTTTTCTCTCTTGCCCCTATTACCATATTAATGAAGCCATATTAAATATTAAATATATTCAAATTACGTGAATACTATTTTTATTTAAATTAATTACTTCTGTTAATAAACAAAATATTTAATATTTTTTGTCACATATATTATGTCAATTGTTTTGCGAATAATAAGCATATTTTTATCATAAATCCAAACGTAAACACTGATTAATTAATTAAGAGGGAGGAACATGTTATGACAGATTTTTAGTTGTATTTTTAGAAAATCATTCTTTCCTACATTAATATCATGCTTTCATAATATCAGCTGTCTCCTTAAGGCTTGATTACGAATCGTGGAAATTTCCCTACAATTATAGCATAAATGTGTTTGTTAGTGTATAAACTGTAAAATACATATTTTTAGGTAAAATCATATAAGATTATAAAAAACCTTAGAAGGGTGATGGAACAAAATGAGTAAAATTCGGGAGAGGAATGCCGTGGCGGTGGTAGGATGTTCTCCATGATTCGAACAAAATGCTTGTTTTTGTAGATTTTATTAATCATTTTGATTTTACGTAATTTAAGTAACTTATGCTCGTAATGTATTATTATTTTAGCAATATTTTATGACTGACGAACCGATGTAAAATACACAGATGTCATTCGTTTACGTCGGAATCATAGGCATATTATAATTATTCGGAATAATAATGAAATATTTGTCAATCGAATTATATTGTAAATTCCTTGATATAAATCTGTGTTAATAAATTAATTCTTATTCTAAAATCGTCTTGTAGAGAATTGTAAGTTTGTTCACCTTTAATTATCTTATCATGGAAGTACATAATTAGTTTAAAGTAGCATTTTTTTCTGGGTAGCAAACATATTAACAATAATAAGTAATTATAGAGAATTTTGTGTCGGTCCCCTACGTTTAGGGTTCCACACTTTCAAAGGAAAAATAAAACTTTAATGGTATCACTTCGTTGCCCATCTGTGTGTTTGTGAATCCAGATCCATTTTCTCAGGGACCCGTGGATGTATCAAGCTCAAATTTATACCGAATACGTAGTTCTGTAGCCCCTTGGTGCTATTAAAATAATAGTCTTCCAAATTAGTGCAATAAAAATACGTGCTTGCCTTGCCAATAACCGCATTTGACAATAATATGTGAATTAAAATTGTCAGGTACTTCTCATTGAGCTAGAATCAATTTAACAAGAAAGGAGTTAAAAAATCCCGAGAATTTCTAGTTATTATTAAAAACATATTTATTTGCGATTACATAATTGCGAAACACTATTTCAACTAAAAAGTTAAGTAATTGGCGATACAAAATCTACATCTCGCTATTACAAAATAGGCAAATAGCCTCTAACAGTGTGGTTCATATAAGGTGGGCTCGCCTTAAGGTGGACGTCGACTTGGTTAAGGTTACGGAAGTCGATGGATGCAGGCCGCTTCTAGGTCGATGTGGATTTCCTCGGGAGAGGCCTATGGTCAGTAGTGGACTTCCTGTTGCTGAAGATAGAAAGTGTGGGTCTTAGGGAACGGAATCCTCAGTGCGCGAACACAAAACTTAGTCGATTTTTTTAAATGCTTCGTTTAATGGCTTCACACGTGCTTGACGTCAATCATTATTTACATCATCACATTTAATTGACAACATTGAGACGTTAATTAGTTTATAACTAGTTAATTATTTTTTCATAAACGACAGCTCAGTTGTGTAAAGACCAGTCAGCTAAATCGGAAATCGCGGGTTCAAACCTAAGGAACGCACCACTAACTTTTCGAAGTTGTGTATGTTTTTAGATGGTATTATATATTGTTTTAACGATGATGGAAAAAAGAAACGTAAATGTAAAGAAACTTGTTTAATAGAGAATTTTGGACAAGAATTTCAAGGTTTGTAAAGTGTAGTGGATTAGGCCGGGGTGATGACTAAGAGGCCTACTCGCAAAATAATTAATGGCAGGCAAAAAGCCATTCGGGAAATTAATCTGATTCTTGTATACACCCTAATTAAATATGGGAGAAGAACAGATAAAAGAACAGAAATTATATTTTTTTAGAAATTTATTAATTGCTCGTGATTGTCACCGCTGTATATATATTATATATCATGTAATTAATTAACTGTGGGATAATAACAAGAAAAAAATTATTAGCCAACGTCATCTACGAGAATGTATATATATATATATGATGGGTTTTATATTATAATGTGAACGGAATCTTGCCTAATTAATAAAATAATGTCGGTTTATTTCCAATATATTTACGGCTGTATATGTATGCAGAGACATAGTATAAGAGTATGTTAATAATATACTTTTTTCCATAAAGTATTTCTGAGATATATTTTTTATTGGTGCTTGTTTCCTTTAAATTCTAGACTTGTGACTAGCCCTCTCTTTTTTCCTTTTCTTATATCCATCCTAAGGTTGTCTGTAAGAAATCGCCTAGAGCGATAAGACAGCCATCTGTACTTTTTTGTGAATCTGTAATATCTTTAAGTGGTTTTTTTCCTTTTTTATGTGCAGTTAAGAATAAATAAATGAATAAATAAGGAAACTATTTTATGCGGTCTAAATTAAATCGTCTTTAAACCAAATCGCGATAAAATCCATAAAAAATAGTTTTATTTCAATACTTATCGTGGTATTTGATGGGTAGGTTTGTTGGTGACTAGATGGTAGAGCACATCGATGACTCAAATGGCTTGCACTCACTAATTCTAGGAAAATGCCGCTGTCAACAACATTCATTCATTATTGATATAACAAACAGACGTGCGACTAAATTGAAATTAATTATACATATATTCATGATTTTAAAAAGCAATTATAAAATTACATACTATTAAATATTATGAAATAAATACAATCATCCACAAAATGACTTAATATATTATTTTTTAAAGGGGTAGAGCCACACTCTATTCATATTAGATTACTTTCAAATACCTTTTATTTGGCGGCATCAAACCATGCAGAAAACTTTTGTGGGGTGAGTGGGATAGTCAGAGGCCCTATCCCATTATGAGACGCCGCGCCGCGCCGGCATAAATCGACAATTGATGTCCATGGACAAAATAATCTCTTACCGAAAACAGCGGTTTCCTACTTTACCGGCCTATGCAAACAGTTGACGCTTCAAAAGCAAACGTCCGAGTGAAATTGAAAAACAATTCATTCACAAATACTTAGACACCGGTGCACGCCGCACGGTCTAAATGCGACGCGTCTAAAAATACGGGCGCAGTGCGGTGCGGCTTCAGTGCGTGGCGGACGTATGTATGTGCAGACCAGTGAGAAATGACACACGTCGTACATAAGGAATCATCATGGTTAAATACACCGGTATGTATTTGATATAACTGGTGATAATGACACCTTATTTAACGTTTCCATTAGGATAGATCAGTGTTCTACTTAGCCATTAACGAATGCATAGTATTTATTTTTAATTATGTTGTGCTGTTTTTTGTATGTCACAAAGTGTTATCCATTCTATAGATAGTTTACAACTGACAAAATGAATACAATACATTTGAAGATATGTAGTTGCAATCTTATGTTCATTGGTTTGAGATAATATTATTTCGTCTGTCGATGCAATAATGCCGAATTTATTTCAATAAACATTAGTCACTCGGATAGCATTAAATATGATGTCGTGAACACCCCATTGCACCCTAAAGTAGGGTGTTTTTGGAATTGTATTGTTGTCAGTCTGCCCTGGCTTACGGATGTTTCCTTCTCTTTGTTAATTTTTATTTCTATGCATAGCATGTTGCAATACATTTCTAAATTAATTAAATAATAAATTTAGGCGACCCTTGGTTTTGGCCCTTTTTCTTAAATTATATTTATGCATCGAGTTTCCTATTATTATTATAAAGGCGAAAGTTTATGTGTACTATGTTTGTTACCTCTCGACGCTCAAACGGCTGGATGACAGAATGAGACGAGACAGGACAGAATGTAACAGGATGGGATGTTAATATAATGTTTCTGGACTCAAAAAATATGTGCTCCTGGACGAACCTGGGCCGGGCCGATAAAAATATATTACTAAGAATATCAAAATCCATTAGGTACAGAGAAAATCAACAAGAGTACAAAGTTTTAATTTATAGAGATGAATGTTGTCTAACGCATAAAAGATGACCATTGACCAGACGTATCATAAAACATAATATTTTATACGAGATACCGCAGTTGATTTATATCAGCTTATTTACTTCGTTTTTTCTATATTACGATAACGTGTAAACATTGCAAATCGTAGTAAGTGAAAAGTGATGCCTAGATTTCAAACGTGTAATGACATCTAGACTATCGTAGTACGATGAGAATATCCCTCGTCTTTTAAAACAATTATGCTAGCCTTCTGACCACTAGATGATTCTTATTTTAACTTACTGTTTAAGATTTTTTTATTTTTATTTTATGTCTAAATGTGATGGATGGAGAATAGATAATCTGTATCTTACATTAAGATGGTAACAAATGATAATGTTATGTTATGTACTCAGTAAATATTACAAATATAAACTAAAATATCCCGTTAATAATCGATGAGTTTACACAGACTGCTTCTTGAAACTCGGAAATGTTTAAACCATGAACAGGATGTTAAGAAAATTTTACATTTTCATATATTACTCATGAGATACTCGGAAATATGGCACGTGTTGACAGATATGTCGCATTTAACGAGAGTAAGTAAAAAAAACAAATATCACTCGACATATACTAGAAAAGTGGTAAATACACTCACACACACGCATAATCCTGGTCCTACATTGACATTGCGACTTGCGAAAAATATTGCGTGACACAAACATTTGTCTTGGTGCTGGGATCGACCCCGCGGCCTCGTGTTTCACAGCCGACTCATTAACGAACTTTGCATGAGCCATCATTTTCATGATCAAACCACAATCGAAATTAATTACCTGACGTAAGTCCAGTTGCTATCGTGATAGAAAGATCAATAAATTCCCCGGATGCTGTTTTTGATATACACGATCATTTAAGGGTCAATCTCCAAATCGGGCGTATTCGTGTGATCGCTCTGGTGCTTTTCAGTTATTGATATTTAATGGTAATTATGTATCTCATTAAAAAGAATGATATTCAAATAGCACATTTTTACTATTGGCCTTCAATTTACACATATAGTTATTGAAATATTTAAGTTCAAAAAAATTCGCGACCAGAGTAATCATAATTGGTGCCAGAGCAATCATAAATGGTGAAATCAGTGAAACAAAATATAAATATATTGATAAAATATTATTTATTTAGCCGTTTTATTTATTCAGTCTTACAAATTAAAAAAAAACGAATATATTTTATACAACATAATTGCTAAAATAACAAATTAACTTATAAATTAAAATATCAACTTTTGGCTTAGTTTCATTTATTTGGAATTAATTAAATCACTTCTAGGTTAGTGAGACAAAATTAAAAACCTATTGAAATCAACTTTAAATACCTGCAGTCTTTTATAGTTATAAAATGACTTAGATTCATTAAAATTTAATTTAAATTATTAAATATTAGTTTTTAAAAAGTATTTAAAGAAAACTAAGGTTTATAAAAAACAAAATTAAATTCTTAAAAATAAACATTTTATTAAAAAAAAGTCTTTTCTAGATTATCTAAGAGATTTGTAATAATCACATTTTTCTTAACTATATATTTAGTGGAAAGTAAAGAATTAAATAGAACAACACAAAGTACAATGCAATTCTGAATATGATCAGATCAGATTGAAATATTGTTTGCAAATTATGATAACTAACAATTAACTAACAATTATATGGAATTCTTTTCTGAAATAAATATTTAATAAAAAAATAAATAATAATAAATAAATGATACAAATTTTAACACCAACTAAAAAAAATACAATTTCTGTAAGGCTTAGTTGAGCAACAAACTAAGAATATATTAAGGTTTATTGGAAGCTCAGAAAATTGAAAAGTCATCAGAGTTGGAGTCGGGTAAATCTTCTCCTGCAGCACCCTTTGTCATGGTGTTATCGTTTTGCAACGAAGATAAAACTACCTCGGAAATACTTGGAGTAATTTAATTTTCATATGGAACTACATCCCAAAAACTGTCCGGCCAGGTCCGAGTTGTGTAATGATTGTTGACTTTGATTTGCAGTTATAGTCTGTCTATTATTTAGCATTTGTGAAAGCTGAATTTGCTTCTCTTGATTGTAATTTTTTGAACGCATAACCAGTGAAGGTCGGCTTGTCTTCCTTGGTACTCGTGACATGTTTGTTCTTGACAACCAAAGCATCTCTTTGGTTCGAATCGCTATTAAGTTGGTAAAAGCCTAAGTGTTTGCCGTGCGGACATTGTATAGCCTCTTGTAAGCAGTTGTCTAAATCACAGCTTAGTCGTCTCATAGCCAAAACGTTTTTAGTATTTGCTGAAAAATAGATTTATAACGTACAATTAATGCGAAATATCATCGCTCTGGTCTTTTTGGACAGAGCAATCACAGCCATAGCGATCAGAAAAAGTCACAAAATCATAAATATAGCCGAATTTAAAAGCAGTAGAAAGTTGTGATTACGTCTCATAAAAAATATCATGACGATCACTTGATTCACATAAAAAACACATTCACAAGCTTATTATTTAATTTTAATAATATGCCATAGCAATCATAAAATTCGAGAACCAAATCCAGAGCAATCATAGACTTACCTTCGTAATGTTGGAGCCCGGGGAAGTGGCACACAAGTATCCTCCTCGGCGGTTAGACCACTACTGGCATTACCCCACGGGAGGGGAATAGAGTGTCTATAACGCGTAACCAGGGATGAGCGCGATGTTTTACCTCAGCGCAGAGCGATGAGATAAAATGCCCGGTCACGATTTTAAATTCAAATTGTGGCAAAAGTATTGTTCATATAACTAAAAATATTTTATTAATATGAAGATTAACTATCTGTTATATAATCTAAATAAGTTGTTTCATATGAACCTTCTCATTAAAAAGTTAAAAAATATTTTTTTCATTCAATCGGGAGTTCGGTCAACCCAGAGCGATCAGGATTTTAGGGTTTAAGATTTTTTTTTTAATATTTATAATAAACTTATTCATAATATTAGCGTTGTATCACGTAGATTAGGCACCAAACTGTATATAAAAAAATATCTTGAAAACGTTTTTCGATTTTAAACGGGGCTTATTCAGTCCGACACGAAAAAAAATGCCTTTGGAGATCGACCCTTAACTAACAACTACATTGTTAATAGGGGAAAGAAAAACACATAAATAAAATTCTCTTGGATTTGAATCTCCATCATCCAAGAAGAGTGCTATCCACTGAGCCACAACTTCGTAATAATGATACACGATATACAACACCTATCTATTGCCACTACGATGTCACTCGATGCTCGCTCAGAATGTGAAACGTTTCGCCAAATGCCCCCAATGCATTGTTTTCTGACAATTGTATTTAAAAGAGTCCGCTTTTTGCTTGACATATTGAATGAAACAACTACGGAATACTGTTAATGTGATTTGAATTTGAAAATATTAATGTGTAGTAATCGATTTAAAAACTAAGAACGGGCCCTACAGTACATTGGGAGTAAATATTAAGAAGAAAAGAAAGAAGAAAAATAAATCACACGTCACATCAGATTTATTAATCACACAATTAGTAAGATCGTGAAAATCGAGCTATTTATGTTAATGTGCGTAGTAAAATGTTTGTAAGAAATTAAAAAGCTACCTTGCTAATTTCAAAATCTTTGAATCGAAATGAAATTCGTTTACTGACCACGTAGGCAACTAAATAGCTCTATATGACAAGTCAATACACATAGTACTTATTTTCTATTTACAAGAGATTTGTTATAATATTTACTTTGTTTCATTATTTTGTTTCCTCCAATCGAAATTTAACATTTAATCAAATGAATACTGATTACTGTCTATTAGTTATATATTGATGTTTCTCTTTTTTATTGCCTTATTAAACATTGAAACTACATATTTTATTTGTGTTGTTATCAGGGGCGGTTTAAATGTTGAGAGCGCCCTAGGCAAGCACCTCAAAGGCACTCCTCTAGCAGCCATATTAAAAAAAATACATATATTACATGAATGTATAGCGAACAAATGCGATTCGTATGTAACATAATTATAAAATCAGATAGATTTGCATAGAAACGAAGATATCCGAAACCATTGCGCGCCCTTTCCTAACCTCGCGCTCCTACGCACGTGCCTAGTTTGCCTTAGGAATAATCCACCACTGGTTGTCATTCATGAATCACAATACTAATTTAAAACAACTATATCTGTTTGTTATAAAATTAATCTATATTCGAAGTGATGGAGCCACGCTGTTGTTCTTCACGACTCAGCATGAATGGGCAGGCTCGTCCGGGGCGGTACCACTGTCTCACAGGAGATCGACGTGAAGCAACAGATTTGCTATCACGTTTCATCTCATCCTTTTTTCTATTCGCCCGTACGCGTTGTGGATGCTCATAGACGGCAGTGATCACCACTTACCATCGGGTGACCTGTTTGCCGTTTGCCGGACCTATAGTATAAATAAAATCACTTCATCAATTTTGTCATTATAATTTATGGTCTATTCAAAAATGCCTATGTAATAAAAAGATGTTATATGATTATGTGTTTCCAGTTTTAATGAGTTTTCTATTTTAATAATTTAGTTATTGAAAAACCAAAAGTTCTTGCAATTTTGTCAAGTGTGCGAGATTGCCAGAGATCCTGTAGGATATTCATTTTCATCATCCCACAGAATATTAAAAATCCCGCCATAACGATATTCGTAAGCTTTGCGTTGTTTCGAGTAAGCGACGGGCGAAAGATAATAATCTCCTGTCGATTTGTATCGCACTGCTTTTTCCATTTTGCCATTTGTAGGGACTTATCGTGTTAATAAACCTTAATCTTGTCTATTTTTCCAGCAAAATTGGTGAGGACAACAGCATTGGGGATCGTTTTCTTGATATTACCTCTGATATCAATACTGCTGAACCCGATTCGGCTGCTGGTCAATTACGTGAGTCCAACCAATTGTATTAATGAATATTAATTGCACCGCATTCTCTCAATTGAACGCAATCATGTTTTGGTTGTGTACTTTGGTGTACTCTTAGTGTGCAGACTGACGATATATTAATTGGTAGTATTTTTCTTTCCTGCCTCGGTGGCGTAGTTGTATTACGGTACGGTTACAAAGCTGAGGTCTCGGGTTCGAGTCCCGGGTCGGGCAAAGTGGTATTGGATTTTTCTATTCATTATCAGCCCGGAGTCAGGAATTTGTGCCCGATATGGCGATGGGCTCGCCCCCTATCACATCGTGGAACGGAACATGCAGGGCGAAATGTGGGTGTCCTGGTGGCGCCTCTGCCTACCCCTTTGGGGATAAAGGCGTGAGTTTATGTATGTATGTATGTATGTATTTTTCTTTAAGTTGTTTTCCTCTTTTATTGAAACTACTAAAACTGAATATACAGGGTATATCAAGACCGCAATTGAAAACGAAATCAGATGGTAGTATTAGTGACTTCAGACACAATGCAAGTAAAAAACTAGGTATTTACCACCCAAACACTATGAATTTTAAAAAAATCTAAAAAATATTGGCGAAATTTTTATTTGCATCGTGTTTGGAACCACTAAAACTACCACCTGGCTTCGTTTTTTGTCGCAGTGTTCATATACCCGGTATAATAATTAGTAGTACTTTTTTATTTAAGACTGTGTTACAGGCTGTTTTCCTCCTCTATTGAAACTGCTAAAACTGAATCATATAATAAGAGCCTATTGGTAGGCATGGGAAATCTCAACAATCAAGTTTAAAAGGACATAAGCTACAGTTTACTACGCCGGCTTAATATAATAGCTTCTCTTAATACTTAATTTTAAATGAATTCGTGCGTCCAGAGTACGCAGCTGAATTTAATCAGAACACGAATAATTGTCAATACATATGGTGAACAATATCCCATTCTTATAAGTGAAAGCGAATGTTAATCATTGACGTATTTTTGGCGTACATTCACCCCTTCATACAGACATCATCCGATTCTGAATGTGCAATGAAATGGGACAATTTCTTGATAAGAATTCACATGTACATATTTTAACCACAATGGTCGATTTCCTTAGTAAATCAGCTGTATCTTATTACATTGTTATCATTACGTCGTGTTACCAAGTCGTGTATGTGGCAATGAATTTATTAATTATTTATTTTTTGATGTCTTTAGTTTGTGCCTTTATCTTTTATGGGTAGGTAGAGCTGCCATTATTCCCACTCTTAAAATTGAGCTTTTATGAATCCCAAAACGTGATAAGGTACAGCCTATAATAGAGATTGATACAAATTCTGGACCTGCATATTTCATAATGAATTTTAAAATCGAAAGCAGGACGTCTAGATTCCCAGTCAATAAACATAGCCACGAGGCACAAGATCAATGGAGCTAGTGACTACCCTTTATACCCTTGATTACCCTAATAATAATTGTTTCCAGGCCACCAGGGTAGAAGAAGGCTCGTTTATGATGGAGACATTCCAGACCGAGGTGGAAGGCGCGCATTTATCTCTATACGTGTTCAACATTACCAACGCAGATAGGTTTATAGAGGGCCTGGATGACAGACTCGAAGTTGAAGAGGTGGGGCCGTTTACGTATGCGTAAGTTTATTCATTTGTTTTTCTTGGTGTAATTGTGCCGCTATAACGAATTTGTTCCTCACCGTTCTGGCTTTTAGCTTTAAAAGAAACAGGTAATTTTAGGCATAATCCAATTTTCCCCCGTTATCTTGACATCAAGTCGACTTGCGGTGGTAGTATAATTTTAGTCTTTTTTCGTATTTTGTTATAGCTAGGTATATTAATTTATCAAAAATCTAAGTATTGAGGTTTTTTTTTCAAAATCATGCTTGTTACCCCTTTCAGCGTTATTCGCTATTCCTCATTCTTTCGGACTTGGACATCCACGTCCAAAAAAAATATTCTCGATTATTTTTACGACAACGATAACATTAATAAAACACACACAGGATTTAATACGATATTAAAGTAAATTTGGGTTTGCAATTGAGTTTATCGGAATGCTTTAATGATCAAGATCCCGGATGTTCTGTTTACAATTAGTTGACAATAGCTAGGCAGATGAATTAATACAATAATAGGAACTGAAAAAGAGCGTATGTATGAATATGGTGTGTTTGCAATTGATCTTTATGATAACAAATCCTGGTAACCTAAGATTTGAACGAGTGAATATACTAAACAGAAAGCGCAGAAATATTACAAGATACGAGTACCTAAGTTTTTTCCGTAGAATCATTATCCTCTATTGGCGAAGTTTTGTATATAATGTTTCCTCTTATGACGTACACAACGACCGGTTGGAAACGATCCACATCCAGCGACTTCATAATCTCTTTTTGTGTCAAACCAGACCATTTCAAAGTCAACTCTATAGAAAAATATTTGTACAGGAAAAATATATTGTTCAAAAATTTGAAACTCAAAAATATCTTATTTGCTTTTGAAAATTACATCAAATCACGTGGATTTTTGGTATCTTTAATCTCAAAAATTTATTCAAATTATGCATAAGTAATTGAAGCTGATATTATAATTTATACATACGTATATTTCAAGATCACACAAACTTGTAATAGTTACGTGTCATCATAATTTAGAAGTAAAAGACATACATAAACTCATGCCTGGCCTCCATTCAATAACTTTTTGGCCCCATCGGCCATCAGTTCTCTGCGATATATGCCCCGTCCGTTGCCACTTCAACTTACTATCAACATAGCGCGCACATATTCCTGACTCCAGGCTGACAGTGAATAGAAATATTCAATATCACTTTGCCCGACCTGGGATTCGAACCCGAGACCTCGGCTTTGCAATCATACTGTAGTACAAGTTACAACGGCGCCACTGAGGTAATCAGAGAGCAGTGCCAAGAAAAGTTCCCCAGTCTTTTTAGTCTTAAACTTATTAACAATTATAAAGCTTGTTTTGATGTACTTTAAGCCATTGTTGATATTTTTAAATGGAAATGCCTATCATATCCAAGGAAACCAGCCGCAAATTAAAAACTTATAAATTAATGCACTATATGTCGGAGCTATTTTATGTCAAGTCAAAAAGTTAAACAAAGAGATTATAAAAACAATTGTACATAAGCCCTAAGCAATGTACGGGTATTGTAGAAGTAATTTTATTACAGTGAGCCCGGTTGTGGTTCTATTTCTATACCTATAGTTAGAGTAAGTGTCGAAAAGGGTGGGAGCATAACAGTTTGCAATATAAACCGCCTTCGGGCCGAGGGAGGGTCATTCAACATGCAGTAGTAGGCTATAAAGCATTGGCATAAGCATGGTACCTTTAAAAGTAACAAGTTGTCAAAGATATTTAGATAAGGGGTTTATCTGTTAGTTAAAACGTCTTGTGATAGCAATAATTAATTAATAAACGAATACAGACCGGTGCCGTTATCTGGTTCAAAATTAACACATGGTATTACTTCGTCATATACTTTTTAAATTATTGTATTGTCATAGGCCCCTGATAAATGTGTTAACAACTTATTCCGACGCGCGACGTTTGGAAGAGCTCACAAATCGAGTTGAAAGATTCCGTTACATAATACGAGTATGTATATACAGGCGAAGGTAATAATGGAAGCGCGTTCAAAAGCATTTCCCTGTACATAGTAAAGGATTGTTTAGTTATTTTTTTTTATGGAAATAATCTAGATCCGAAGCGAATCACACATGATGCATAATATGACAAAGTCATGTCATACACATGTAATCACCCACACAGTTTCATAAATTACGCAATCTCCGTAATTTTTTGTTCCTAGTAGTAATTATAGATACCTGACCTTGTCCAACAATCCGCTGTGCGCTATAAATAAGAGATACCTATATCAGTAACATTGCCTTTTACCCTGGTGTAACCATGTACGCAGTAGAGCTGTTCCGGTATGACTAGCTTCTGCCCGCAAACTTCGTCAGCGTGATTAACTTTATTTGGGATTTCTCATCCCGTCCCGTTCCGTCCCATTATATCCCGCCCGTGCCATCTCATTCTCACTCATGGCATGTTAACCAGTCCCATCCCATCCCTTTGAGTATAAAAAGTAACAAATATATCGGAATTCCTTCCTCATCCTACGGGAACAATTTTACGGGATAAAACGTAGCTTAAGTGTTAATCCAGGGTTTCAGCTAGTTCCATACCAAATTTCATCGGAATCCGTTAAGCGGTTTTGAGTTCGTCACGCAAAACCGCACAGACAAACCGACAATCAGACAATTGTTCTAAAAATCATGGTTTTGGGTTCTATTATGTTAATACAGACCCCCCATATTAGTTTTTCTCATTTTCTTCCATAATAGAAAGAAACACCCTGTATGTAAATAAGACATATACCTGTTTTAAGTTGGACTTGCACCTATATAACTGTGAAAACTGCATCTCATTTCGTGCGTTAGAAAAACACTGGCGACGATGTCGAATAAAGAACTTCATAAATGTCTTAACTACGGCTTATCGGATAGCGTAGCCATGAACCGTAACCTCGAGAGTACAAATCAATGGGATCCATTAATTTAAAAACTATAAGTCAATGATGTAACCTCTATATGTTAAGTGGCTCAAAGTTATACCAGTTTTAAAAGGCGCATCCAATCTTTATCTCCGAAAATTAATTTATTTTTTATTGCATTGGATGGCGAGACGAGCATGCCATTCTCCTAATGATAAGCGATACGACCGTTCATGTACAGTAGAAAACCAAATAACAGCATGAATTACAAAGGATTGCTTGCCATTCCACTGCGTTCGCCACTGAGACTTAAGATGTGAAGTCTCATTATGTCCAGTAGTTACTCTGACTACAATGTCCTACATGCCGGAACAAAAACAGTGCATTGACTGCTGTTTGGCGGGAGAAATAGACATTGCGATGGTACCTACCCAGACGGCCTCTCACATATGAGAATTACATATCAGTAAAATAATTAAAGTAATTAAAACACTAATTTGTAAATGTATACATTATTTATACGCCTCGTTAATAATTCCACTGTTATGAATATGGTTAATGGTGATAAACATATTATGTAAAGGTATACAGTGCAGTTATGTAAAGGTCATTAGACGGTATATTGTAAGATAGGGTCAAACAGATGCTAGTGGTCCTTGTCCTTCCGGATTGGAAACACCGCTAAAGTGACCCATATAGTGTATCGCGTATCGGGCCTAGCTATTGTATATTAGGTTTTCAATACGAGATAATCATTTCGAACTGGTAGTCCCTCTATTGGGATATCTCTTTATCTCTCTCTACAGGTCTAAGTGGCGTTCCATGGTCGAGGCTCATGTTCCGTAAGTAATGGACTTCTTATGGCTGAAGAGAGAGAGGGAGAAAGGCGCGTGTGTGGGTGTGTGTAGTTTATGAATGGGCTTATGATAGGCGTGCTTATTGTCTCAGTAATTTGTTGTGAAGATAAAAGTTATAGAAAATTCGAAAAAAAAATACTAATGGACTATATTTTCAAATTATAATAGCCAGACTGCCTCGGTGGCGTAGTTGTATTACGGTACGGCTACAAAGCTGAGGTCTCGGGTTCGAGTCCCGGGTCGGGCAAAGTGGTATTGGATTTTTCTATTCATTATCAGCCCGGAGTCAGGAATTTGTGCCCGATATGGCGATAGGCTCGCCCCCTATCACATCATGGGACGGAACATACAAGGCGAAATGTGGGTGTCCTGGTGGCGCCTCTGCCTACCCCTTCGGGGATAAAGGCGTGAGTTTATGTATGTATGTATGTATAATAGCCATGTATAATAGATCACGATCTATAACTCCCATCTGCTGTTTTCAGTGAGACCCGACACAACGTAGACGTGGACTTCAAGGCAGAGGAGGGCGTGATGTGGTTCACGCCGCAGATGAAGCTTCGCTTCGTGCCTGAGAAGTCGG
Source organism: Deilephila elpenor (assembly GCA_949752805.1). Lineage (NCBI taxonomy): Eukaryota > Metazoa > Arthropoda > Insecta > Lepidoptera > Sphingidae > Deilephila > Deilephila elpenor. The sequence goes on along the minus strand of OX457106.1, from coordinate 13,909,468 downwards.
TGGGGCGGCCAGAGCTGCTGAATGTTACTGTGCCTAACCTCGCATTATTGGTGAGGCATTTTCTCAATTTAATAAGAATTATTTTTTTAAGAACATCCTTCTCGATAATAGACGAGGCCTGAGGGTTGATACAGTAACTTATTTTAGACTGAGTTCTTCTATATATAATATGGCTTAAAGTACAAACAGTGGAAAATGTTTTACAACATATATGTATGTAATATCAGTTTCCAATAACAGTTACAAATGTAGTAGATCCTATCGATTGTTATAAAATTCGGACATTGACCTGTCCGTTAGTCTAATAAAATAAAAGTTCTGGCTAGTTACACCCAATATTATAACTGTATGATGAGTTTTTTTGTTATCCCCATATGATATTGAGATGCCCTGTATCCGACAGTTTAACGATTATAATAACTAGTCCATTCACATCAATATTTTTTAAATTTCCAGAGTGCAACCTCCTTGATCAGTCAGTACCATTCACTGATAAAGGAGGGGTACAACATATTCGTGCGCCACCTGAAGTCCAAGCCCGTGATAACCCTGGACGTCCACAGCTACCTGTGGGGGTACCCTGACCCGCTGATCGCAATGGCCAAAAAACTGGTGCCTGGACTCATCAACTTCGATACTTTTGGGATTGTGGATAGGGTAAGAATATATAATAAACTCATTAAAATATCTGTCAGTTTCCATGGCGCAAGATCCCCGTTGTGGGTCTGAGTGTTTGTGAAACCGACAATTCTCTCGTAGTTCCTGATACCCATGAAACAAGTCTGAACTTTGGTGTGGTGTCAGGTCCATGTGACTATTGGGTATTTCTTGTTACTATTATTTATCCGGTGCTAATCGAATTTATATTTGCTCAAATAGTTTTTATTACATCGTAAGAAAATATTTTGCATGATTTTACGATTATCTGACGTAGCAGTTCATAAAAATGTATTACATTGTGATATAATTACAAAAACGCATCAGACTGAAACTAAATCTTGTTTCAACAAAGACCAGTTTATGTGTCATGGTCAAAACGTGATAATAGGTTAGCGACCAGTCATAAGTCCAAGGTTTTATGCGCACACGAGACATGGCTCTAAAGAAAATGATTATAAAAACATTGTTGATCAAATGTGCTTAAAATAAGGTAACTTAAACTGAGAAATATTTTGCTTGCCCGCGTGTTACGTGTTTCATATAATCCTAGTTTCGTCTCCCGTACCATGAAGAAGCAATCAAGACTCAAGAAGGCGAGCATAGCTGTGCCGGATCGAAAGAAATTTATTATTTTATAAAAGCGGAAAGAGAGAGAGCAGTCATTTTTGTTTTTAAGTTTGTAGATGTGTGTAAAATTGGTAGATACCAAATCAGATAGACATCTAATGAAATAATTAAAATAAACAGTAGAGGTATTTCTGACGACGTAAATCCTTATGTTTCAGCTGTACGAAAATACGACAATGTACCGCATGAAGGTGGGCGTGACTGATGAAGACAGGTTCTCCATAAAAAAGCTGATGAAGTACAACTGTGAAGATTATAAGAATAAGCTAGATCCAATAGAGAGGTGAAATAAATTCTTTCGTTTAAATCATACTAAGCGCCTGATAGTTTGTAAGCAAAATAGGTTTGGTCTATTCAAAACCAAAATCTGAACCCGAACCACAAAACACTTAAGTGGGTCAGCACCACAATATCTACGATGGGTTTTCCAACATTTAAGGTTGGCGGTTTCCAGGCGAACTCGAATATCCTACCGCCAGCAAAATGGGTAGTTTTTTAACTAATATCAATTCAATAACAAATTAAAGCATAATTAATATGTTTCAGCTACACATTCAACAACACCTACGAAGGAGTGTCGTACCCGCCCGGTCTTACACTCGACACTCCCATCAGCATCTATCGGATGGGAGTCTGCAGGACCTTCGACCTGGTCTTCGAGGAGAAAAAAACCATGCAGTACGGGTTTGACGCCTGGATGTACAGGATCAGTAATGATTCATTCGCCAGGGACTGCGATAAAGGGTTCTGTGGGATGATTGATCTGTCGAAGTGTACTTTTGGTAAGCTCAAGAATCTTTCAGTCACTTAGTTTATTATTGAGACCTTTTTATCCAGACTTGTACGATTGTATTATTAATCTCAACATCCTTATGTGTATTGTAAGGTGCAATTGGATGTATTATAATACAGTTGTACCATGCGATAAGCTCGAATCCTATTGAGATTGAAATGAAAGCTCGCAACCTTTGTTTGATAGCTATATTAATTTTAATATTTATTAAAGAACCAACAGTCAAGAATATTTATAAGCTTAATAAGGAAGATTTATTTGTAATATATATTTTTTTATATTACGAATATATCTACTGAATCAGTTACAAACTATCGTATTGCTTTCCAGGAATCCCAATAGCCATGAGCAAGGCACACTTCTTGCACGCGGATCCATCAATATATCAACGAGTTAAAGGAATGAACCCAGAAGGCAAAGTGCATGATTCTTACTTCCTTGTCGAACCGGTAGGTGCAAGTATTTATTGGAATAATGTAGACTTCACAACCCCAAGTTAGACTGTCTGAATAATTGAGGGCAAAAGGTCGTTCGATACTGACCGCTTCCAACGGAACATTATGTAAATCTTGAGGTGGTATAAGTGTTCTGGGCCTGAATCGCTGATCAAGCATTCCAATTTGTGTGAGTTTTTCGGTCTGACAAATGTCTCTTGGGTCGTTCGTATACCCGGCGTCACCATGGGCTTGCTTCATCACAAATGGTATGCAAGCTCGGTGATTTATGCGTGGCTAGTGTCACATCTGCCTGTCTCTCCTAGGTGTATGCTTATATATTAAATTCAATTTATATTTATATTTTCAGACGATAGGATTCACTCTGCGTGCATCGCTCGCTATGCAGATGAACATAAAACTAGCAGACATCAGTTTCAATGAAGCCTCTGCGAGTTTCTCCAATATGGTGGTGCCCGTCGTTTACATTAAAGTAGTGAGTACCAGAAAAATCTTGAATTAATGCCTTACTAACTACCTGTATTACGTACTTACACTTTTAATTATTGCTTCTTTTACTTATTTTATTATATTTTTAGTTTTGTACACCCATTTTTTTTCTATATTGATTTTTTACTTTAAGTTTAGCTCTCAACTTGTCTTTGTTTATATGTATTGTAACATGGGTGGAGAATTTTAGTCACCTCCTGGAATTAAAATATTATAAGCAAATTTAATTCCAAGGAATCTTTTTCTCTCAAGACAAGTGTCGCGAAAATACGTTAATTAAAAGCCTAAAATACAAGATACTAGATGGGCGTTTTAAACAAAATTGTAATAGCCATGTGTGAAAATAGTCATCGTAGAAAACGTAATTCATTTAATTATTAATATAATATTAACATGTGCCTTCATTTTCAGGTTCAGCAAGACGTATTCGAAGCAGTAAAGGGAATACTAAAATTAATTCACATCATCGCACCACGGGTGCTGTTAGCTATAGAAATAATTTTATTTATTATTGGTATTGCATTTTTAGCGTATTCAATACATATATACAAGAACAACGAGCAAATAAAGAAGTGTATACAAGTTAAAGAGAAGCAGACTGCGCCTTTGATAGCACATTTGAAGATATAGTGAATTCTTGTGAGAGTTGAAGTCAGGTTAAATGTAAATTTCCTTTTTAGTCTAGGCCCTAGGGTATTTGAAGAGTAGAAACTTGTTTGGTTGTTTGAATACTTAGATAGTTTTTATAAGGAAATATGTTTTTAATTTAGCTATGTCAAATATTGTCGACATAATTTTGTTACCTGCATGGTTTTGGATTATTAAGAAATCGAAAAGGGTGAAATTATATAAATTCAATATGTAATTAAATGGTATTAAATCTTTAGGAAATTACTTTAAAAATAATAATAAATAAAAATAATTCGAAATACCGTACTGATAAATATTTATTGTGAGGTTCTTGTTAGAAAATTATTTTCAAGCATTAAAACGGGAGCGTGTCTCAAATCACTTGTTGGAGAAATAATTGATGAAGAATGTTTACCAAAATATTGTACAGTTTGTTATGCATGAGATAAAGTGTAGTATTGTGTGTGTGATCCTTAAAAGACAAATATTTTCGACTGAAATAAATGTAAGTTGACCATTCCAATGTTATAGTTGGGTGGTGTGCAAACTATGCGTGGTATTTTTATTCCTTCCATTAATATTCTTTTTAAACAGGACGTTGATGTTCCGTCCTTTGATGCATTCTGGCGTGGCTTACGTTAGCTTGTTCTATTTACTTTACAGCCTACAAATGTTACTATGAATATATATTTTTAAACGTGATAAATGTATGAAAGTTGCTGAAGAAGTGGCATATCTAAAAAGAAGTGCATTTTGCAATTGGCTTTATTTATTATCATACATACATACATAAACTCACGTCTTTATCCCAGAAGGGGTAGGCAGAGGCGCCACCAGGACACCCACATTTCGCCTTGTATGTTTCGTCCCATGATGTGATAGGGGGCGAACCTATCGCCATATCGGGCACAAATTCCTGACTCCGGGCCGGTAATGAATAGAAAAACCCAATATCACTTTGCCCGACCCGGGATTCGAACCCGAGACCTCAGTTTTGTAGTCGTACCTAAGTATAACTACGCCACCGAGGCTTCTATTCTCTATTTATTCTCTAAATCTAGAAAAAAAAACAGTTGCATATATCCGTCCGCCTAGTAGGATTTCTCTTATTTCTAGGGTCGTTATTGAACTTCTTGTGAAAAAGTGACAAGTAAATAGCCACATTACAAAAATGTTATTAAAATATAAAAAAAATATGTACACCATAACACAGACCTTAATAATCGTCACTAGAATATTCAGATTCAAAACTATCACTATCCTCGTAGCTGCAGGTAAAGCCTTTCTTTTTCTTTTTTTTCTTTTCCTTTTTCATAATTCGCCTCATTTCTTCTAAAGGGGGATGATCGTGTATTACCGGCTCGAAGTAAGCTTGTGCAGGGACCACTATTGGAGGCACTGGATACATGGGCAAAGCTGGTGCCATATACGGACATATTGGATAACAAGTCACTGTATCACAACACGCCGCATTCGCTTTGTTTTCATTTGGTCTTGGCGTAATAACAGGCGATGCATATGGTATTGGTAACTTTTGTATTATTGGGTTAGGAAAATTAAACTTTGCCGGCTTCGCGTTTGGCTTTTGTCTAGGTTTTGATTTCCCTCTAGGACCTTTTATGTACCTTCTTGCTTGGGGCTTCGTTTTCACGTTCTTTGCTTTTGGATTATCTTTTTTCTGAACATTTGTCTTTATTGGCTCCGGTTTTTCCATAATATTATCTTCTAAAAAAGATAATTCTGCTAGATCCGGCGGTAATGTCATGGATATTAAATCAGCGAGGGCCATCTCCCTGCTAAACAACGACATGTTAGCAATCAAGTCGTTGTTGAGGTCAAGAGTATTAAATTTCGGTATAAATAAAGAAAGTGTTAAGTACACACCTATCATGATACTCACAAGTCACAGCACTAACGTTTAGTAGAAATGAACGTGGAAACAAAAATGCATTGTTCTTGGTTAAGCAAAAGAATGGAATCATTGTTCACTTACATAAAGTGCGGTGAATTTAAAATACAATTGATTAAGTAAATGAAAGAAGTATTGCGCTATTTTTTAACTTCATTTATTATTATTACAAAATTATACGAAAAAAACAATAAAGAACTATGCAATTTTAAATCACCTGAAACGATACTGATAGGTTGCTTATTGTTTTATCATCAGGCGGCCTGAACACTAGCTCTTTTCTTCCTTCGCCAATTATGTGTTGCGATGCGCCTCTTCTCAGCACTACTTGTTTCTGTCGATGAGCCACCTGGGGCTCCTCTCCATCATCAGATACAACCACTACTTGGGATTGTTTAGCACCATTTTGGCCGGCTATGACTTTAACTGTCTGATACGGTTTTCCCACGGATTCTCTTTCATCGAGCAATTTTGCAGCTTCGTCAGCACTTATACGTCTTTTTAATTTGACTTCACCATCATTTGAGACATAAGTTAAAACAGGTTTCACAAGTTCATCTTCTTGCACTTCCCTTTCATCTTCTTGGTCATTTCTTCTCCAGCTTCGTCTGCGGTTTCTAGTGAATCTATTACTGTGTCTTCTATTACTTCTTCGACCAATGCCCCATTCGGAACTTTCTGAACTACAAGAGTCTTCGCTCGAACGTCCCTGCTTCCGGGGTCTTTTACCTCGACCTTTTCTTGAGGGATAAGGCATAATAACCACAGAAGGTGGTCCCATCATTGGTGCCATAGGAACAGGCATTGGGTAAGCTGGTGCTAGTAACGGCTGTGGAGCTCTTGGAGGCATAGGTTCTGGGACATCTTCCCTCTTACGGCATCTGCATTTTTGATGACACGGGGAACAAAAGGAGAAAAAAGATGGAGTACATGATGGAGAGCACACGCAGGGTGGGCAAGGTGGACAGTTTTTGGCCCTTGGTTTTGATTGACAGAATGTTGGAGGTGGCATTGCTGGTATAGCAATTTGGATCGGTAAAGGCATCGGAACTGGCATCGCAATGCCCATGTTTTGCTCTGTTGTGGTGGATGTGGTGGTAGTTGTCGTTTTTGGTGGTGGCATGTGTACAGGTATTGGTACTGGTACTGGAAAGGCCATTGGAGGAGGAGGCGGGAGAGCAAATATTTGCGGCATCGGCTGGGGCATGGCGAACATTGGCATCGGCATGGGCATTGGCATTGGAATCTGCAAGTTTGCTACACGAACTCTTATCATCAAAAGCAAGCCACTCCATTTCAGTATATTGATCTGAAACAACAGCCTACAATTAAAATGCGTTTAAAAAGGATCCGTTACGAGGAATATTATCTCGTTAAAGATTTGCTTTTTTATTGCATACCATGCTAATTATGCAATAGGTCGTTAACGCCATAAATTACAATAAAAAATATTTCTTGAAACGGTCATACGGTAGGAAATTAGTCAAAACCTAAGAACTTACAATCATTCTGCGTCGACTCAATTTTTATGTTTGGTACAAAAGTAACATTTTCATGAGTGTTAACCACTTTTATACTTGCTTATTTGTTACATAATAATGCCGTATTGTACGTTACAATAAAAAATGAACATTTCACGTGAAGCTTGGTTCTTAGTACGTACAAAATTAACTGCCGTCGTTTGGTCGATGCTGTAAAATTGAATCGTAAAAAAATAACGTCCATCTAAAACAATAAAAGAGCTATAAGGTTGAAACACTTGCTTATGAAAGAGAAAATAATGATACCTACCTAATATTCAAAACGGCTGCAATAATAATATAAGTTTGATTGAGAAGTCTATTAACGAGAAAAATATATGTATAAGTAGGTTTTCTAGTAGCACCGCGTTCTATACTATGTGAAATAATATATTAGTTTATCTGTTTATTCATGATCTCGTCACTAGTCGATTTGATTTATTTTCTTTATATTAATTAAAAGTAATAATAAGTTAACAAAAAGAAGAAAGACGAAACTTTAAAATCGCAAAACGTTACACCAAAATGTAAGTAAGAACGTATTATTAATAATTATAACTGAGCAGATTACATTCACGTGTTTAATATAATTTTTTACCAAAGATTATGCGAAAAGAAGTTAGGTAAACTGAACACTAACATGTATTTAAAATATCAAGCAGTGACGTAAAGATGTGTTGTAATAAACGATACACTGCGACAAACATATCTGGCCCGGTGGCCAAAAGAGGAAACTAACGACGCTATTTTGAAACGTCAATCTGCTTGCCATTCGCTGACATTACGTCAACATTTTACCCATGTACTTTCTTTTAAATTGCCAGGTGTTTAACGTCAAGTCCAGAGACTTATGTAGTTTGTGCTTATTCTCATATTTTTAACGAACTTCAAACAAGTAGGTTATGATTTAGTCACATACCAATGTATTATTAATGGAACTGCACTATATAAATACATAATAATATAATAGTATTTTGGATAATATTTTTAATTCGACGACTTATTTACCCACCTTGTTACTTAATTTATTTTTACTGGCAACACCAAATGCGATAACAGCGACTCTCTCACCGGGCCAGAAAAGTTTGTCTCACTATACGTTGAACGGAACATATTATATGGGTAAATAGAGATTAGAGTGTGAGTTTGCATGGAGAAAAGTGACCCTCAAAACTAAAGCATTGTAAGGGCGTTGGAATTGCCAGGGGACCAAATTGTGATGTAAATAGAAGTTCCTAAAATCGGTAGGGCTATAATAGTAGGATGATCAACGAGTCTAATTAATTTACCTTAATTATTATCTGTTATAATTATCTGCTGATTTATATCTGGAAATGAAGAGAAAAGAACTTCGGTGCTTGTTGTCTATCTTTGTGTGCAGCCTGCAGCGGTTGCGGTACTAGAACTTTTAGTAGTATAGTAGTTAGCGGAATAGTTCCTATGTTCTTAAGCTCTAATTATAAAGAAACTTAGAAGGGTCATTTAGTTTTATAGGTTATCATTTAATTTCACGGAAACTTTATTATGGACTAATGAAGGTTATAAAGTCGATAAATATGCCGTTATGCGTTTTAATGTAATGACGAATTAACGCAGCAGCCGAGAACTACCTTTGTTTAATTCGGATAGCGAGTAGATGTAAGTTTTTAATAGCCATTATAATCCCATAACAGGTCATCAAACCCAGTATTTAAGACACTTGTTATTTCGAAACATATTTTTATTTGGAACCCCCTCCTATTGGCGAACTCTTAGTTTTCTCGTTACCTAAACGGATTTAATGCTTTAATAAGTTAAATTAGTATATATGATGGCTTATATAAATTAGATACTATTAATATCATAAGTTGTATAAGTCCTTCATTATCATTATTGATTTTTTCTTGATAATATACCTACGAATTAGGAGTACAATGTAGATGTTTCCTCTGAGTAAATGAAAATAATACATAAATTCATGCTGCTCCTGTCCTTTAATAGTTAGAGAGTGGAGTGTATTTAGTGGGTATTTTATTGTGAAAATGGAAACTTTACATAAGGGAATCGGGAAACAAATACGAAAAATACAAACATATTTAAAATAACATATTAAATGATTTATTGGTAAAAACAATAACTTTATAAACAACATAAAAATCAATAACAGAATTAATGATTTACAAAATTAAAAAAGTTTTCCGTTTCTCTCTGTTTACGTAGGTGCCGATGGTAAATCACTTTTGCCTGAATTTGTTTTGTGTGGACGTGACTTATGTTTCTTTGTGCGTGTTGCTTGAACTATCTCTGTTTCCGGTGCAAGGCTTTCTTCTTTCATCCTATCACTTGGTTTTACATCTTCAAAAGCATCCGCGTCTGCTTGTTCGCTTTTGTTATTTTCTTTCCCCACTTTTAAATTTCTGTTTACATTCTTTTCTTCCTCATTTTTAACACTCAACCAATCCTTGGCCTCTCCCTTTGAGATCTTTTTCTCGTATATAACATACCCATCCTTCGTCACGTACTGCAGTAAGGGAGTAAGAAGATCTTTTTCCTTGTTATGCCTTCTTTTAATTTTCTTTGGATGTCTATTGGACTTTCTTCCGCTACGTCCTATTCTTTTTTTCCACCAACCTTTATCAGAGGACGTGTCAGAAGATTCATCGGAGGTATCAGTATCAGTATCAGAGCTAATGTCGTCAGAGTCAATACGACGCTTTTTGTTAAAAATGCCTTGTTTTTTGCGTTTTTGTCTTGGTTTACGTGGAGGTAGAGGTCGTTTTTTATACGAAGGATCAGGAGAATAGAAAGGCATGACTATAACAGGGAGCTTATGTCCAGGTCCTGGGGGACCTGGCATGGGCATAGGCATATGCATAGGCATTGGGACTGGTCCAGGAAAGGGCATAGGTCCTGGAATTCCGGGAGGAACGGGAATTGGGATCGGTTCTGGCATTTTACCTGGAGGAGGGCTTTGGAAAAACGGTGGGAGCATTGGTGGTAAGGTTGGCATAAGCGGAGCGCCAGGGTTTTGAGGTAAATTTTGAAACACTGCATTGGACGGCATTCGACAGTGCATTGGTAAATTCTGCGGGAAAAACTGTATGTTGGTTGGACATAACGGTAGTTCAGGTTCCTTGGCAGTACATATTGTAATACTTATTAAAGTTAAGTACCACTTAAACATCTTCATTTTCATCTGAAAAAAAAATGAAATATTTATTTATCTTTTCACACTTGTGTTCAATTTATTGTTTATAAAATAAAATAGTTTCGTAACTTACTGCGTTCCATCAGGCACCGTTTTCTACCAGCTATTGGCACTTAATGCGTTTATGCGAGGTCTTCAGTTTCTTTTGTAAACTACTCTCTGCCAGATGTTCAAACGGAAACAATTGGAAACAGGTGCACGACAATGCTGATTTTATGTAATTCTGGTACAATAGGTCTTATTGTAACAAGTCGCATGTGTCGTTACGCGATAAGATTGGTTACTGACACAAGCTGGTACCTACTTTTCATATCCGTGGATCGATTGAGGGGTGGACAGTACTACTTTATTTTTTCTGTTAGCTTGGATTATTTAGGAACTTAATCGATTCGTTTTTATTAGCAACAGCAACGTAAAACTACTTATTCCTGGGATTATGATGGTAAAATATGAGTAGAAGACGGTGGCTTTGGTAACTCTGTTGTCATTAAAGAACTTAATATTAAAAAAACATTGCCAAGTAGGTAATAGACCGACAAATAAAACTTAATAAAATAGCTATAGGTAAGTATTTAATAACTTATTCTGAGTGTTAATTGCTAAAATATTCTCCAACAAATAAGCTTATCACTTTTCTGAAGTCACATACCTACTAAAGTACGAAATTTAAGTTTATCCATAAAGTTCAGAATCGAATGCACACGATCTTAGGTAATAACACAAAGGCCGATTGTACTTCAGTTTGAGCTATAAAACGCCAGCTAACCCAATTCTTTTACAGTTCAAACGGCAGATCTTAACTGAAAACACGTATTGTGATGACTTAGTAAAACTTTAAAGCGAAATAAAGGTAAAAATAACACGTCTTGTCGACATCGTTTCACAGAGAAATACACTGTTTAATTATTTATCACTGTAAACTTTATGAATATTGTTTTAATAGAAACGAAATGTCATAGTGTAAACATTTTATTTTAAAATAATTGGTGTATTCTTAGTTAAAAGGTATGATATTCAATAAAATATTTGTTTCAGATGAATATCCAAACTTGGATTTGGGGCCTACAATTACTCCATCTATCCCTAAACTCAGCATCACAGTTTCTGCCACCACCTGGGCTACCTTTCCCTTTCCCTCCACAAATGCCAGATGGAGGTCCCATGCCTCCTATGCCTCCCATGCCACCAATGTCTCTACCGATGCCGCCCCCCCAATCTCTATCACAACCACAGCCCCTACCCCTGCCAATGCCGATGCCAATGTCAATGCACCAGCCTAGACTACCTGTGATGGTAATGCCATACTACTCCAAGAACGAGAAACCACTCGCGAAGTACAGCAATAAAAAGAAAAGAAGGGCTCCCAAGAGACACCTTGAAGATTCGTCATCAGACAGTGAGGGATCGGATTCAGGATCCCACGATTTTGACTTTCGGGCTAAGAAACGACCAAAGAAAGGCAGACGTCAAGTTCTGACTCCAGTGGTTTCCTACATCACAAAGGATGGATATGTGGTTTACCAGAAGAAGATTAAGAAGGAGAGAGCCAAGGACTGGCTGGAACTTGGAAGAAAGAAGAATTATGTTGCAAGTCGGGAGGAGAGTGGGGAGTTATTGGAGGACGTGAAGCGAAAACTGCGGCATGCGAAAAAACGGAGCCGTGATGATTGAATATAGTTCTTGTTATTACTTTTTTATATAAATATACCTAATATTATGTTTTTGTTTAATTATTTATTATTTCTATTTATCTTTGTCAATAGATCGATATTGTTGTTTCAAATATTTTATTGGAGACTTTTAAATTTTTCTTCTTTCTCATTGTGTTGTGACTTGTGAGACTGAAACAATAGCTCCGGCTTTACGTATAAGGCAGTTCGAATATTATGAAAAATTCAGTTATCAACCATGTGTTTGAGAACGTAGATCAAATTACCTGAAACTCACAAAATTGGGGGAAAAAAATACCATAACGCGTAGGTAAACTACAAAGAAATTAAAATACTTTATGGTTGAAACATAATTTAAATATTTAAATGCCTTTTTTTCAGAAATAACTACCTAGCTAACAAGAAAAGGACATACCTACGTATTTATTCCTGAAAATGAAATACTTTTTATTAACGTTATTGCAAATAATATTTACGAGCACATTAGCTGCTCGTTTGTTTAGAATTTATAAGCAATATGAGCTAACCGAAGACCTCGGCGCTGACCGGCCAAAGAATTATTGGCCATGGCTTCCCGGATACCAATACTATGAGGATTCTAAATATGCTTGGCCGTTATTTTTTACCGGATGATTTTTGTAAGATGATGGGAAGCTCAAAATTTCAAGCTTGTATTTTTCAAATGTATTAAAGTAGTGGAATTTATTGAAGTGAAACTTCTTTATCGGGGTTGGAAAAAATTTTGCGTTACGCGCCATCTTTATTTCTACGTCACATTTTTGCGTTACGCGCCATCTTTATTTATTTAGTAAATTAGTAATACTTAGTAGTAATCCTGTGTATTGTAACTGTATTTAGTACGAATCCCACACTAGTGTATCATCCCACATTTGGACATAATACAGTGTATACCATTAGAACACATTCTGTACCCACTTCAGTAAGCCACACCCCCAACCGTTTCCAAGCCCCACCCAAAATTTTAAGCCCCACCCACTTTTTTGTAATTTGATCCTTACCCCCCCTCTGGCCTTCCCCTACCCTAAATCCAAAACAGTGCCCAATAGCCTCCCCACGAAACCTCCCCCCCCCGCTTACCCCCACCCTAAAAATTTTACCTCACCCCCCCTACTCATATCTCCGGCATTATCCATCGTAGACCCACCGACCTTGGGTTCATTGGAACCGGCTCGGTGAGGGCTACAATCCTGCCCCAACAGAATTCCCGAATACCCCCTCACAACTTTCCCCACTCAAAAATATTTTAAGGTGCCCAATAGCCTCCCCACGAAACCTAACCCCCCCCCCCCCCCCGCCCCTACCCCCACCTAAAATGTTTACCTCACCCCCCCTATTCCTATCTCCGCCAATATCCATCGTAGACCCATCGACCCTGGGTTCATTAGAACCGGCTCGGTGAGGCCTACAATCCTGCCCCAACAGAATTCCCGAATTCCCCCTCCACAACTTTCCCCACCCAAAAATATTTTAAGGTGCCCAATAGCCCCCCCACGAAACCTAACCCCCCCCCCCCCGCCCCTGCCCCCACCTAAAATTTTTACTTCACCCCCCCTAAACCTATCTCGGCCAATAAAGGTCGTGGACCCACCGAGCTTGGTATCCTCGGAACCGTCTCGGTGAGGGCTACAAATTGGCCCCGATAGAAATCCCAAATTCCCTCAAAAATTTCCCCCCTCCTAAACTTAAACTTTATTTAATTTAGCTTTATTTTACCAATTCTGTAAATTTGTAAATAGTAGATCATTTTGCGAAAAATGATGTCATAAAGAAGTTTCACTTCTTACGTGTGTACACTAATACACACACACATTTTTTTTTGATCGTTACCTATATATTTTTTAATAATATGAAAGTGGTGTTTTAAAGATATTTAATGTAAGCTAGCAGTGTCAACTTACATAATGATAATAAGTAACATATTATTAAGGTTAGTTTGTAGTTAAATCGAGTTTATTATAGAATTTTATAAAAAACCGAACTGTAATTTATAGCAAGTATTGTTTTTTTTTTTTGTTGAATCAGAAATAATATTATTTGCTAATAAACGATTACAACGGAAATAAAATTTTGTTATTATAATTGTCAATTGTCATTCAAACGTCAGAACTTCATTGATACGATTAAATGCGATATTCTTAAATTTCGTTAAATGCTAAATATTAAATTTTATTTCACAGACTATTAAAGTAGCTATAATTATAATTTTTTGTTTAATATAATTTAAATCATGCATTGCAATGTCACCATTTAATTCTTGCAATATTATTATTGACCAATTATTTGCAATAATTAATATAATACGAGAAATTGAAACCGAAAAATTTACAATTCATAAATTATTATTTTCTACGATTATAATGCTTTTAAACGACACCTACGATCATTTTGGAAATAAAGGTCGTACTCTTTATTGAACTATTGAGTTATTAAGTTTATGACGATAGATGGCGGTAAAAAAAAATATTTTACATTTTGTCGATATTACTATGCGTGATTTAAATTATATTTACGTAACTATAATTATAACTACTTTTATAGTTTGTGAAGTAAATTAAGCACTTAGCATTTTACGCGTTTTAAGAATATCGCATCTCTAACTGCTGTATTACTTTCATCAATCGTCATTCATTTTCCGAAAGTTTTGTACCGGTGCTGACGCGTGTGGTGTTTAAATTAACAAATGTAAAACCGGTGTTATTTATTGTAAATAGGAGTGTAAAATGTTAATTGATACTAAATGCTTCTTTAGACATCTGTGTGCCGGTGATTAAATGTTTTCTTTTTTATAATAATATGTGACTGAGTTCAAAGTGAGGATGTGCTAGTGTCGCGGGCAGCTACGTTTCAAATTGTGTGTGGATTGGTTTTTGATGATGGATGGTGTTAATCTGAGGAAAAAAACACGGTATCCCGCCATGTTCGAGTCAGGAGGCAGTTCCGACGACGACATGTAAGTAAAACTGGTTTCAAGGTGTTAAGGTCACAGCATCGGTTGATGACCGGACTCATTAGTTATCTGTAGTATTCACGGAATTTCAATGTATAGAAAACTCTGGGATGAGTCCGGAGATTAATAAAACAGCTTTAAAACCTTTACACGATTTTTTGTATAATGTTTAAATAGATATCTACGCTTATTACCAATAGTAGACGCAATTAAAATAAGGCTATACATATTAAATCACGTCAACCCAATGTGTACATCATAATTAGCAGCAGAAGTGCCCCTCTATAATCAATTACTACTTTAGACACGCAAAACAAGTAAGGCAGACAATAAAAAACTTTATGAAGTAATTCATCATGTTGTATTGTCAAAACAGCTAATTACATAAGTGTGTTTTAAAGCACTAATGTAAATAGTGATTAATAAAACATTTGTAGGGGTCTAATTCCTTCCAATAATTCATGTTATTTGACTGCTTCACTGCTTTACTATATTATCAGCTTCACACATTAAAAATTGGAATTTCCAATAAGATAAATTGTTCCGAATGAAATAAATTGATGTATATAACCTCGTGTTACTGTACTCATAATCTACAGCATGAAGTATGTGTGGTTGATGATGAGTTAAACAAACTATTACACTTGTATGAATGCAATAATTTTATTAATAGGTAATTTCCTTTGGATAATATTAACATGTTAACTGCCGCTCGCACACACATTGCTCTTTGTCTGAGACGTGTATGGCTAATGCTCTTTGGCCAGTTATTTCAATATGTATATTTGCAGATTTTCTTTAATAATCAAGTTACACTGAATAAACTTAACATATTAGCTGTGGCTCACATTGTGTCTTTGTAAGAACCACATACTGCGGCTGCCACATTGGTGGCATTAATATGTAATATACCTGAGCTTCACAGGCAGATAGTTGGTTGTTTTGCAACCACAGACTACAATAAAATAATCTAAAATAGTGCAATCATCTCAAGTACTAAGTAGTACTGTAATCTAAATTCTACAGTCTACACTATCTCCATTTTGATGACACATTTATCACACAACCATTCTTTATAGCTTGTAGAAAATATTGTAGTAAATGAATTAAGTAGTAAGAAAGCACTAGAAACTAGCCTTGACTTTAGTTACAGGGATTGCAATACAGCATACTAGTATTGACAACCTCTGTGGCGCAATTGGTTAGACACCAGCTGTGAAACGAGAGGCCACAGCTTTGATCCCCGCATCAAGACAAATGTTTTTGGGGCCCATAAGTCTCTCGTAGCTTCTGATACCCACAACACAAGACTTAATTGATCTTAATAGTTAGTGTGGGGTCAGGACATGTATCTGACTATTGGATGTATTTATTTATCCTGAGAAATGAGGGCTGTAATAGTGACCTAGGTATTTCAGCAATGTTTATTTTGTCTTCATTGTCTACAGATACATCAACATACATGGAGATAAGACATGATACAATTTTGAACATTCATAATTATTTTTATTTTCTTATGGTATGATGAAACTTTGATCTTTCTGTAAACTTCTTCTTTTTGAGAAAAGCGCCTCAATTCTTTTTTTAAATTAAACCTTTTATAAAATAGAGTCTAATTGCGACACTTGGGTTACTTCCAGCACTTTAAAAAAAGTATAATTTGGTTATATTATAAGTTCATCACTTGAACATATTGATATCATTTGTCGTAATAGTAGGTACATGTAATGACATGTATAAACTTGAAATATAAAAGTCCAAAGATTAATGCGGGAATGCTCTTGTGTATTATTATGAATGTTTAAAACACTATTATAATGTTGCAATAAAATTATTTTTTACAGATTTTATCGCATATTTGTTTTAATTTTTGACTTAATAGTCCGCCCATAACCATAAAAGCTGTAAACTAATTGAAATGTGGAGAAGTCAAAAATTAAAATCAAACCAAGTCTGTGATAATATCATTATATTATTATAACTTGTATTATAACTTGACTAACACCTTTGCCATTAAAATTTGCTGCAATATTTACCTACCTATTGTTTTCCAGAAGTTGGTCATTAGGGTGTATACAATGTCAGTTTATGAGCACCATGCCAAACAGATAATGACAAGTTTTAGTCTTGTTGGGGATTAAATCTCCGACTTCTGTTGAGGAAAGATGGTGTGTTGCTTTTATTAACAAATTCATAACTGTTATTTAGATGAATACCGTTAATAACCGATGTAACGATATTTTAATCTGTTCACAACTTAAGTGTGCAAAGTATTTGCCTGAATAGATTTCTCTTTTTTGCACACAATCGTTTATTCTCATAGATCAGTTTCATTTGGTGGATTTGTTGCTCGGCTTAAAATTGTCTATGCTTTGATTAAATTATATTATGGACCATCAATGATCCAAGCGTTGTGGATGTTCATAGGCGGCAGTGATCACTTACCATCAGACCTGATTGCTTGTTAGATGTATAGTATAAAAAAAAATGCATTGTATACTCACTCTTCTGCCAATATTTGTAATGACTAACTATTATGCTGTTAGTTATTCAAAACCTTTGTGTTTGTATTCTTCGTATGGTAATAGTGATTCATTTATTATTTAATTAATATATTTTTGCCTAATAGTTTAATAAAGTTTTCCTTTACATGTCATTATTTGTTTACTATTTTCTGTTCTATTTGGATAATGTGGGTGTCCTGGTGGGGCCTCTGCCTACCCCTTCGGGGATAAAGGCGTGAGTTTATGTATGTATGTATGTACCATTTACCTCTTTCATGGAGTACATGGCCTAACCTGTCTCAATCACACTGACTCGTTTGTAGAGGAGGCTTGTGCCCTGCAGTAAGACATATATGAACTACAGTATAGTAATGTACCTCTTTCATACATTAACTTTTTTTTTATAAAACCCTAAGATGGTTATGGCTAGCCTCACACCTGCTGTAAGCCAAAATTGACACCAGCACAACTTTTTATGAAACTAAGTGCAGAAGCTCCAAAAGTCCCATGGAATGTTTAAGTTGTCGATAATATGCAACAAAAACCATACCAAAACAAAACCACAGAATCAGTCTCTATGCGTTATCAAAGCACTCGAGATTCTCCGGTTTATAACGATTAACTCTTAATATAAACGCCGTGGAACAGCCCGTAATGCCCACTGATTGTGTTATCAGCCCCACCAATTGCCCTTATCAACTTATTATAACGCGATTCATTGCCACGGTAATGTAATTCTAATATGCAACATCCAAATGACGAGTTGGGCAGAAACCTGGCTTTATTTATTCAGGTCATTTTGATTATAATTATGAAGCAATTTTCTATTAGTCGTGTAAAGCAAAGTAGATAATAGCGTGTTATATTATGTGCGAATCTTTTGAGAGAAACAATTATTATTTTATGTTTTAAGAATGGCAATTACCTGGTGAACAATTCACAGTCAGCGTACAACCACAGTACAACGCTGATCTCTCGCCAGCATGCCCACCTATCATCACTGTATGCCTGTTTGCCCGCAAAAGTTGAATAGACGCGAAAAGCAAAACATACAAAGCTTATTTCCAGACAAACGCGAAAACAAGGGATTGGCCGTCATGGGAATTGACTCTGATAGTTTTCAGTCCTAAACGATGAACCTCGTAATCAGACCAATGATATAAATAAATAATTTTACTATTACCCAAATGTATAAATTATGTTTAAATACGATAAAAGAGCAAACAAGCAATAAACTCAAAAGTTTGTGTTTTGGCGTCGACGACGCGTTCAAAGTACATAGCAATAAATCTTTCCCAAATATTTACTTCATAACTGTGCATTTTTATAGCTTTCATCAAGTAGTTAAATAAAAACGTGATACAAAGTCGACAACAATATAAATAATCGTACATTTTTCCTTATCCAAAATATCGCGTTCTGGTATGAATATACGGGTGTCTTTAAACGACCCAGCTTCCTATTAAATATGATTTACACACAGTTTTAATTACTTTTGTTGGTAAACGGTTATTATCAATTTCTGATTATTCTTTTCCGACAGGAAAACGATTATACACGAGGTGTAAAACCCAACTTAAAGATATTTGCGCAAGTGTTCCAGTATGAACAATATTTCTATTGTTCACAACAATATTTCTATTGGAACACTCATATTTAAAAAAAGATCTTGTAGTCTTTTTGAACATATTATGGTTTTGTTCAGAACTCGTCAATTCGTTGTGCCAATACCTATAAAAAATGATATCTGGCGTCTATATGATTTCCTAAAACAAGTTTTATTATATACTCTCCTACAATGTTGCTAAGTAAAGATAGGTTGCCTTCTCGAAGGCCGTTGATAATTACGCCAAGTTGTCCGCTCTTGAGGACTAGAATAATTTATTTTTTTTTCCGAAAAAGAGTCGTTAAGCTATGTCATGGTAGTTAAATGAATGACTGACTTGTATGCATACATACATAAACTTACGCCTTTATCCCCGAAGGGGTAGGCAGAGGCGCCACCAGGACACCCACATTTCGCCTTGTATGTTCCGTCCCACGATGTGATAGGGGGCGAGCCTATCGCCATATCGGGCACAAATTCCTGACTCCAGGCTGATAATGAATAGAAAAATCCAATATCACTTTGCCCGACCCGGGACTCGAACCCGAGTCCTCAGCTTTGTAGTCGTACCCTAGTACAACTACGCCACCGAGGCAGTCTAAATTGTATGACTTTTTTAAAACCCGTGTTTTGCGGTACCCCAACGGATAAAATTATAAGCTTAGTTTAAAGAATTCTATTTGATGGGATCTCTTTTTATTTGTCTCATCCTCTATCATATCTTTGGTTGGAAACTCATACTCATCAGATTGTGCAGTCTTCTTCTTCAATATAATCTATTGCTATTAGCCGCATTTTTGTAGTGTAATTTTATACTCGGTAGTGTGTCTTTAAGTTTCTGGGTTAACCTGTTTATTTACAATTTCTCATATTTTTTCCGCTGTTAGCTCTTAATGTTAAATTCATACTCTCCCTCTTCAGCCACGGAAAGTCCACTGCTGACCTTAGGTCCCAAGGATTTCCATTGCGATTTATTGGATGAGGCTTGCAACCAACGACTTCCTGCAACCTTAGCTAGGTCGTTTGTCCACCTTGTAAGTCCATATTATCAACATCATTATTCACTGTCTGGTTCCTGACACGTCGAATTAACATGGGTCACAATGGCTAAATAAGCACTTGATATATTGTAATTGATTGTTATGAAAACCCTTCCAGTAACACAACTTAGTATTACAATTAAAAAGTAATAGAAATTTTAATTTTATTTCATCATTGTAACTATAATCCATTTGGCTGTAGTGTTTCTCATTAGATGCTATGAGTAAGATTGTTTCCAAAGAATTCCTAACATCCGCAAATTGTACACTGACAAATCACTTCAATTAGGTGATTTTAGGAAATTAAATTTGAGCTAGTACGAAGATTGCCCCGCTTTCATATTTGCGACTGCGATTCAGGATCACCAATGACACACATTTCAATAACAGCAAGCAATGAAGCCTTACGAAGTACTGGGACTGTCTTAATAAGTCCTAACTACACAAGCAAATTGATGAAACATTCAAATGAGCAAGGGGAATTAGAAATCAATTATTATCCACATTCCTTGGCATAAAAAGCGGGATAAAAAAACGAGAGGTAAACTCCCGCATAAATAAGACATACAGCTGTATAGGCTGTAATGTGCAAAGATAAAAATTGACGGGAACAATTACGCGAGCTGATAAACTTACATCCAATAATACGTGAGCCCGAACAGAATTCTATCTACACAGCTAATTTTATTTTCTGTGCAACTACACTCTATTATATAAATGTCTTCTCATTACCAATCTTTCTGCGATATATTTAGCACATTTGCGGCCAGGTCAATGTCTAGCCGCAACCAAGGACGTGAAGACGCAATTTGTTTACGATATCATACTAGTTTTTAAAACCTAGACTAGTGAATATCATTGCACATCAAAGACTAATGGTTGCGTGTAGAATAAAGTTGAATTTCTGATTAGTGTGGGCTAAGGAATAACAGCTGGTGAAAAAACCAGGCCTCAACTCATGCAAAAATACAGTATTTTTTAAGTCTGTGTCTGGTTAATGGTCTCTCTGATTAGTTTTTATAACTATCTGGCGTGAATTACATATTATTTTATACCGGCACGGTAAAGTGAACGTACTAACATCTGTAATTCATAACTGGAGCTCGGGCCTAGTTATGTATTGAACATTTACTATGTCTTGTCGTTCGACACAATTCCATTAGAACTTCTTTACCCTCAGGTGCAATGAAATTACTTTGTCGTGCACATTTAAAAAGGATTAAGATAGTGTATATGATTAGTCTCACAATGCGTCATTATATTTCCCCGTGTCGGAATGGGCGGGAAGCTGTGATACTAGAGGCCGCGGGGTCGATCACCCCAACGTAGCAGATATTAGCGAGATAAATTCAATATATAAAACAAGCTTTAGTCGCGTTTTATTTAGCGCAATTTAGATTTTGGTAGTCAATTAATTCAGGTGGATTGGAAACTTCAGGCTATGTTTATTCTTTTGGATGAAAGGTACCGTGTCCGCTTTTATACTTCTGAAAATCGCATTGATAATAATGCTATATTTTGGTAAAAAGCCCAAGATAGTTTCTGGTTTCCACAACACAAGGGAATCTTATATGATTATATAGTGTATTTATTTATCATCCTTATTCAAAGTATAGGTCGAATAAATAACAATAAGAAAGGGACTTCCCAGAATGGAGTGTTTTGTTATTAAGAATCTGATGCCATATGTTTCCCGACACTTCTCAATTCCGTAAGAACTGCTGATTATTTACAAAAGAAAAAAATAAAAAAGTCAAATATTGACACATGTAAACTTTTAAAATATAATAATTCTATATTTTTCTCCCACGGTGTACTATGGGAGAAAAGGCTTCACGAAACAAGTAACTACCAAAGAATTTCATGTTTTTATGCCATTGCTTATCTAGGCATAGACGATGTCGGTTTTTGGGATTTCCCAGACGTAGCAAAAATGTTTATGATAGGTTGGAAACGGTTAGAAACCGGAAAACTAATTATCTTTGGCTGACGTGGAACGAAATAACGTTTTGTTTCAATCGGCTATCTTAGAATACAAATCAGCTGCCAAGAAATCCCGAGGCGGTTTGAAGGGTATGGTTTTATAGTTTTTGCAAGGATTTCGAAATTTTCAGAAATGATGCTGGAAACTAGCCTGTTGGACTTGAGAGTATCATAAGTATTTAATGATGTGACGATCGGCTAGCGAAGAGCAAACAATATACACTAACATTTCATTAAAAAGAAAATCATTGCATAATACTAAATACATGTACGCTTTATTTTATTAAAAATATATGTAATAAAAAATACATGTATACACATAGTTGAAGCTACCGATTATTTGGCACTGTGTAGACATTAAGCTCTTTAATTTTATAATGTAGTAAATACACAACGTCAAAAATTCTGCTTATTCACAATGAGTTTGATATTACTTCTATGCATAATATATTGCAAACAGTGAAAGTTGCATGGTCATTTGCCGACCTCAGTGTGATAATGTGGACAGGTAGGAGAGTGACAGTGGCAGAATGACCCCGAGGCCGGAATTACGCAAGTGTGTCGTGGTCTGGATTCAGTGGGGTTACTCTTTGATCCGAAACGAAGTTCCAATGTTTAAACGTTCGCAGTCCGAAGTAAGTTATAAGTTTTCCACTTCTAAAAATCAATACTATTCTCTATGACACTTATCATTTACTCCGAACTTCAACCCGCACAAAGCTAGCGTGGTGGACTATACGGCCTAACCACTCTCAATAGTACCCACGATAGTAGAGTAGGCCCGTGCCCTGCAGTGAGACGTTTATGGGCTGATACGGTATACGTCTATGCTTACAACGTACGATACGGGATTCGAACATTTTGTGGAGTATTTAGCCACATTCGTACAGTTTTACGTACGATATTCGTACATTCGAAATTCGTTCCGGATCATAGTGTAACTCCCCGAATCCGACTTCCGATGTCTGTAATTATTATGTCGATGGGCCAGACATCATCAATACTTAAACAGTCTATATTCTATCTGGATAGCACTTTATTGTGGACACCTTAATTTTAAAAAGACACTGTCGATGATAATGATAATATTTTACCTTGTAAATCCTTGTTTTATTTCGTTGATTGTTGACCAAGCCGAGGTGAGTCACCGAGAGAAAATATCGATTGCATATGTGATTAATTGTTTTCTATCTTAACGCTCAAACAAACCGTAATGGCTTTAAGATGTGTGTTATTTTTTGTTCCTACTTTATCTTCATACTTGATCGCAAAATAAGTCTCAAGATAACATTGCCACAGCTTTTGTGGCTAGTCATTTAACTTTAACTCGTTCTTTGCAATCTGTCCCGTAAAATGTATTTATTTATTTTAAAGCGGGTTAAAATACCTTTATTAGCACAATTTTTTGGGCTTTAAAGTAATTTTAAAGCATACCTCCTTGGCAGCTATTACATAAAACCAAACAGTTATTACCAAATTCCGATGTGTCATAGCACTTCGCCACGAGTGGTATGCGTGCTAATGGTTTGCAATCCTTGACCTTAGTCGTCAGTCTTCTGTATTGACCTTGGAATTAATTATGTGTTTTTAGGTAAAACTGACGAATAACTTGTTTAACCACGACTAAGTGCCTGGGGAATCATTGTTTGCAACAACACGGTTTATTTTTTGTTGGTACTAGCTTCATAAAGCGACTTCAAAACACCCTATGGCCAGTTAATTGCAGTCCAAAGATATCCATTGGTAAGACAAACTAAAGGCAAAGAATCTTGCGATAATCACACATTTTAATAAGTAAACACAATGTGTGTTAACCCATTATTAAAGTGAACATAGTGCGAGAGTCACAGTGTGTGTAGATACAATCAATTCAATAGAAAGAAAAGTTATGTTTTTAAATATTTTTATTTTTTAGAACAAGATTACTTTAAAAAGAGTAATGATTTTAGCGAAACGACATCGTCAAATCGTATAAATTTGTCATTACTTAAAACGGGAAACATAGGTACAAAGAAAATTTACGAAATCAAAAACTAACTTAACAGATCTTAGAATCCCATCACATAATTTAAATCAATTACTGCTAACTACTTACTAACTGGTTGCCATAATTTTCAAGCATCCAATGATTTTCAGCGCCATCTTATTCTTCTTCTCAGTCGTTATGAACCTTGATAAAGTGGTCGTGGTCATCTTTTCAGCTTTGGCTTACAGTCCTTATTTAAATATTGTTTGTCATATTATGTTTCCTGCATCTGATAGTTTTTATTTTCCAGCGACACCTGCGATGTGGTGGTGCGGCACAACCGGAGCTCGTCCCGGGTGCTGCTGGCCGATGTGGGTGACGGCTCCGAAGCTGATCTCCTCGGCACCACCCCTCCTCGTTCCAGGATCAGGAACAAGGAGAAACGCAGGTACAATACTTTATGAGGAGTTAGTGGGGTATGGACAGGCAATTTTAAAAGAAACCCAAATAAAACTACTGTTTTAGGGGTTTAATCGCATATTTAAACCGTATTAAGGCTATTCCTGTGGAGGTAAGCATAAGGACTATTTAGACTTCGCACAATTACATTCAACGCAATTCAATTTCATTTTCTGGTGGCTAATGGTGGTAGCAATGCTTGACATTGTCTCCAAATTAAAACATTTGGTGCGTGTGTATAATCTGCCATCCTCAAAAATATTCTCTGGTTTCTATCATGACTCCTATTTTAATACGTTTTATACTATCACATTAGATTTATGAAAAAGTAATTTTATATAATGCTCAACAAAAGGCTTGAAGGAAAGGTCCAAATAAATAATGATTGATCACACACAGGACTACAAGGTCTCCAGTTCGTGACGGTTATGTATTCAATTAGTTCAATTAATTAAATGGGTGTAATACGTATTAGTTCCCACATTTGAGTAATGTTACTTCCTACCGTAGCCTTTTCCCTAACATTTGATAATTGTGCCATCACAATATTGCTTTTAGGAATAACCTAATACACTTATGTGGGTGTCAATTAATTTGATGACGATATCGAGGTCAGCAGTCTATGGCTATTTTACAAAATTTTATGAAACGTGAATTCCTTTATTAATTGGCTACATGGAGAGCATGCTATAAGGATCTATAGAACTTACTAATTGTGGAGATCTCCCAATAAGTATAACTATGGAGAATTGTTAGATAAGTGGCCTATCGTAAATATACGATATGGAAACTTATTACAAAGAAAGCTTATTAACAATACCGTAGCCTGAGAATCAGGTTGAATCAGTTTGCGAAAGCAAGCAATCATCGTTTCTTGACTTGTAAGTATGCATTTACTACAAGAAGACACACAATACGCATTAGCGGCTAGAGCCATGGCATAGTTAGCCTCAAATCACGGATATGCTGGATAGACATCCTTAATTTCGCACATATAGATTTCATCCCCGTCTTTTAAGGTCTGTTAGGTCTTCTTCCATTCGTCATAACTTATGGGTTTTCATTGCTTTCAATCGTAATCCTGATAGTAGAAGAGGTCCGTGCCCTGCAGTGGGACGTATA
Source organism: Deilephila elpenor (assembly GCA_949752805.1). Classification (NCBI taxonomy): domain Eukaryota; kingdom Metazoa; phylum Arthropoda; class Insecta; order Lepidoptera; family Sphingidae; genus Deilephila; species Deilephila elpenor. Next base: position 13,883,880 of record OX457106.1, on the reverse strand, counting down.
TGGGCTGATACAGATGTAGGTACAGCTTGTAATTTGGCGTAGATATTTTTTTAATTACTCATGTCAATTTTTTGCTTGTTCACGAATTGGTTATGGCCACGTGTTTGAACTTCAGTTGAAATGTGAAATGTATTGCACAATGTTGCAACATGTCGCGGCCAGCTCTGGTTAATAGGATCATCCGGTACATGTGTACGCATTTTTATAACTATTGGTTTAACGCGTGACAGCCGTTGTTTACATAATACGATCAATAAATGATGATTCATTTATGAATAATGTTGAGAAAAGACTGCTTTTTAAAATATCAAGATAATGTATACTTTAGTCAACATTATAATTTATAACTAATAAATGTGTATTTTCAAATAAATCAACTAGTATGTTTCGCGAGGCATATTTTGTTTATACAGTAAATTTTGAAATAAAACTATTTTATACGGATTTTATCGCGATTTGGTTTAATTTTTACATTTTTTAAATTCCCGACGTTTCCATTACTTTACAGCTTTCGTGGTCACGGGGCGGACTCAAACGTCGGGAAGTTAAAAAATGTAAAAATTAAACCAAATACGCGATAAAATCCGTATAAAATAATTTTATTTCAATGTGTAACATTCGCGTAAATCTAAGAAACCATTATACAGTAAATTATTATTGTATAAACGTATTATTGTATAAATTAAAAATAAATCGATTTTGTTTTCGACATTTAAGTAATTTAGGCAAGTGGTTCTTTGAATACTGGAATTTATCTTAACTAGTTACCTTATGTAATGTAAGCCATACACACTACGGTCTACCGGAGAGGTCATCTGTGCAGGTATGCCTGCGCAGGTAGACCGAACATCGGTACCGTGTATGGGAATGTTACGGTGTACCGGAGCGGTCTTCAGTTCTTTTTGCGATGGCATCGAATGAGGACGATGACGCACTGGCATTGCTAGGCCTTGCTTAAATTTTAAAGATAAAAGATGCAAAAACAATGAAAAGGAATCGAAAAAAGAGGTGTAAGCATTGGTTATTGAAAAGAAAAACATATAGTCATGTTAATTTATTGAATGAATTAAAATTTAAACCAGAAGATTTTAAAAACTATCTCCGAATGGACGAGAAAACATACCTATCTTAAATTACTGGAAATTGTTACTCCTATGATAAAAAAATAAGACACAGTTATGAGAAATAGTATTATATATAATTTTTTGTAACACATTAGTGTGATGCATAAAAAAATAGCAAAATAATACAATCGATGTAATTTTTTTGCGGGGTATGTATGGGGGTTGCTAATGTCATGTAATGGTATAAGCATAGATTATAAAGGATCGTAAATGTTTTAAGGGACGTTGATCGACCATGCTAGAAAACAACTGACGCGACCTGCGCAGGCGACCGGAGTACAGGCACACACGCACAGGTACGCCGTACGGTGTCAATCGAAAGAATTGATTTTCGATTCTGCGCCGGTCGCCTGCACAGGCTCAAAAAACTGCACAGGTCTATTCCCACACACATTACGGTATACCTGGGCAGGCATATCTGCACAGGTGGACCTTTCCGATGGACCGTTGCGTGTATGGCAGCCATAAACCAGTCTTGAAGACTTAACTTTGAAGGAAGACTATAATTGAAGATGTTTTATTGAATACTTTTTAGAAAATGAAAACTACGTTTCAAATAAATTAAACTGCACAGTGTTAACCGAGTTACTGATTCAAGTGTAGCAAATTTTTCCTCCAGAATTTCCTATCAGACTCATAAATGAGGGCGATGCTATTAAGTATAAGACATACGATGTCAAAGTTCACGGATAATAATGAAATGATTCAACCTCGGAAAAAACAACGTTTACGCCTAACCACATACCATTATCGTTTTCATCTTCAGCCAAGGAACATTAGCTTTCCCTAAGGATTTCTACTGCTACCACTTGAAACATTTTTGCCCTTATTTATAGACGGATTTTTGTCTTCTTCGCTCAAACTAAATTCTAAAGTCGTTCGAAAGGGATAAAACATTCGATAACTAAACTAGGTTTTAAATCCGTCTATAAATAAGGCTGTTAGTGATTTCATGGAACATTTATTAGTTCGTCTGTCTGTCCAAAGAATATGAATATTAGGACTAGTCGTTGTTCGTCCCCCACACTTTAGAACATAATTTATTCGATTGAGTTGCAACTTTGTACAGTTTTTGAGACACAATAGGGAGCATTTTTTTTATAGAAACATAGTAGGTACATTACGTTACTGGAATATGTCTGCAAAAATATATACCTGAGTGTACATAACGGTACTGATAAATTCCTTAATGGAGTGTCGAGGAAAGCTGTATTAAACCGGTTTGTAGGCTTTATTGAATCGGTAAACTATAATTGACCTCTGTTATGCCAAAATATACCGTTTGTTATCACAACCGGTATCGGAGTCTGCTTAACGCCACAATCTTGGCTATATCGCTTGGTATTTAAATTCCTCGTTTGTAAGACATTAGGCTCATAGATATTCATTGATGACAACAAGTCCGCGGATATTTGGTCGGATAATTTTGAATGACGTTTCTCTCCCTGTCTCTCTTCCTCTCTCTTTAGCACAGAAGTCCGCCACTTAACAAGATGACATTTAAAGTTTATCATTTATTCAAATCTTTTGCAAATGGGTTGATTAATACATGTTATTATGTCCGAGATGAATAGCTGTGGCCGATTACTGAGAAGCAGGGGTACCACGTTATCCAATTGTTGTCGTATGGTAACTCATTCTTTTTGTATTTTGGCACAACTGTGTCCGGTTATAATTTTTTGCTTCGGTCACGACAAGCAGGTTAAGGTTTCGGAGACAACCTCTATGCTTTAGATTTGCAATCTATTGTTTATATTTATAGAAATGGCTTATATTGGCTATACCGGAACGATAAGATAGGGTAAAGTCGTATTGTTTGTCCAAAGTTAATCTTGTGACAAACGGCTGAGTTTATTGTACGCATATTTACGCCAGGGGCCAAAGGTAGGAGGATAAATGGAATTTAAGATGAGAGGCATTCATTCTCTTACCTCTTTTGTTATATTATATCTCAAATTGCCTGACATTCACTCAATAATTACATAGCATGGCATTATCTTTACTAAATATGCGACAAATTGATTGATTACAAATAATGATTTTTGCGTCATGACATGCTTCGGGTTCGATTCCCACATAGAGGCAAATATTTGTGTTGTGTCTGGGTGTTGTAAGACAGGAAAGTGCCTTATGGTTTTAATACCCACGATACAACACTTGACGTACTTTGGAGTCAAGTCTGTCTGTGACTATTAGGTGTTCTTATTATATTTTATTTTATTAATATTTGGGAAACATACAGAACAATAAAGCATATAAACACAGTACAATTAATAACACACTTTCCAGTGAAGCTTCCACAATTAAAATAAAGGCTATAAATGCCATAATTCTTTAAAGTTGCGATTCTGATGAAAGCGTGACGAAATCAATTCTACTAGGAAGTGAAACACTTGAATAGAAGTAATCTCCATGCAGAAGTGGGTGTTGTGCTGTGTTGGCGGCCTTGTTGCTCTTATCACTCACAGATAACGTGTGTCTGTTTCCGTCAGAGGCGTACCAACTTTATTAACGATGCTATAATTCTGTCAAAACAAACATATTTGTGTGCAATCTTGCGGCTTAGACATATTGCAACCTTGGCTAGTTATGTAACTCTGGTAGTTAATAACATGACTGAATATTATTTTAAGAAAATATGTGCTTTTCTACTGTATCTAAAAAAAAGAGGAGTTTCAATTTTATTTTTGGCTTTATTTATAACATTAATAAAAATATGTATACCTAATTATCTTAATTGCGTGGTGGCCTGTTGGTAACGGACCAGACGCGGCTGCCTACATGTTCACGGTGGTCGCGGGTTCAAATCCCAGGGCACACCTCTGACTTTTCGGAGTTATGTGTGTATTGATAGTCAATTACCACGCACTTTAACGGTGAAGGAAAACATCGTGAGGAAACCTGCATACCATAGCGATAAAAAAAAAAAAAAGAATTTCTACGGTATGTAAGTCCGCCAACCCGCACTAGGCCAGCGTGGTGGACTATATGGCCTAACCACTCTCAATCGATTCTCTCGATTGTAGAGTAGGCCCGTGCCCTGCAGTGAACCTAATTATCTATTAGTGAATTGAAATTTTTATCTTTAGTTGGTTACGTATGGTGTTTTTATTTTGAGTCGATCAAAAGAGATGGCAGAAAGGATTGCTAATAAATTGTTATAGGTAAGAATTTGTTCATCACTGGATAATCTATGATCTATTTTGATGAAGCTATGATTTACAGATTAAATAATAATCATATAAAGTATATTTTTTCGTATAACCACCTCACATTTATGTGTCAATGTTTTGGCTGGTATGGTTTTTTTTTTCTACCGAAAGCAACATTTATAATCGTGAATGAATGTGACGCACGTCTTTGTGTATTTGATAATGTATAGAGATACATTATAAAATTAATGCACCCAAAACAGAGGTTTTGGGTGCATTAATTTTATCTGTTCATGTACTGTTGGTTCATCGCAGTTCTACTAGAATGCAAAACATATCAGTTCCGTATCCGCATAGGTATTTTAACACGTAGTATCCTGTATGATACCGCTCGAGGAAAACATTGGTATACTTTCTTCTACGTTATTTATTATTATCTTAAGTGGAGTCAATTCTACATAATGCATAGTCTAGAACTTTCAGATTGTACATGTAGAATTGTGACAAATTATTTCGTCATTCCGTCTCATTCTCCAATGGAGGTCACCCGTGGGGACAGACTTCATACAGATTCCAGGAATTCGTTGGATACAGCCCGTTTTCTCACAGGTCACTCTAGTAATCATCGGGGAAGGCCTAGATTTACCAATGGACTTCCCGGGCCTGCAGATGATGAATCTAAATAAATAAGCTAAGATTTTCTAACATACTTTTCACATTATGCGAGAAACCGATATTTATCTGTTAGACTAGACTCTAGAGAATAGTTAAAACAAAAGCGTGTGTGAGGGCGGGACTGCCTCTATAAGACTAGCGATTACCGAATGACTGTATTTTCTGTTTTTCTTATGCCAATGTACCGACCTAAATTTCAACGCATCTGTGTAATCACCTGTCGCCATATTTCCGTTTAAGTGTACCGAGATAGAAAGCATTGTGCCGGTGGTATCAGATGATATTTTGCGCATTAGTCACGCACCGGCCACGATAACGATATTAATAGGACGGCTTGCGGGTGATAACGTTATCAACAGATGATAACGTATAATTGACCGGAATGCATATAATATTGTAACCAATTGGGTTTTTATTGCATAGTCATAAAGAGTCAGCTGAAGTATGCGAAACAGTCAAAATTTGTGTGATCCACATGTATTTGACCCGGGTCTGGGTGTTTGTGAGACTGAAAAATCTCTCGTAGTTCCTGATACCCCCGAACAGGACTCGATCTTAGTGTAGGGTCAAAACAATGTATGTGACTGTTGGCTGTATTTATTATTTACTATAACACTGGTTACATCCTCACTCTACATAAAACATCGTAAAATATATTGCTCTTGGCATATATTATGCTAACATATATGGGTTGTTAAGTGTCACCTTCTAATTCGACAGTCGAGGCCAATGTCGCATTGATTGCAATTTATAATTCAATACACAGCCGGCAACACTGTGCCTAAATAGCTGACGTCATGCATTCAGCCTACGAGCTTAGTGTGGGATTAGGGAAAGTAGAAGAAATATTTTTATTGAATTATTAAATAGTCGTTATGAATGTACGTGCTTTATGTAACGTGTTCTACTGAGAAACGCAAGGTTAAGGGTCGGCCCCGACAGTGCCGTTAGTGATTCACTTACACTTGTTTTTTTATACGCACTTTATACATTATGTAAAGCCTGGGCACTTTTAACCTGAAGTAATCCCAATTACTTCGCCTCCCTTCTGTCTACCTAGTGTAGTGCTAATTACTTGCAGGGCTTGTTTTCAGGCTCATCCTTCGCCATTTCGTCCAATCTTTAGCGTCTCTAACTGTTAAACCATTTATTCTGATCGCTGTGTCTTCTATCTCTAGAACTACATTAAGACCAAAGCGTAATAGAGCGATGAAATCATTACGCTGAAGTAGAATTGTGTGCAATTTCGCTTATTTATTTAGACTTGGCCATTCTATATATCCCACCTGCACGTAATGAATGCAATACGTTTGTATGTGAATAATCTAAATATCACAAAGGATTACCTTCAACCCCGTATTTATAATATTATACTTAAAAACTGTGACATAAAGTCCTGCTCACGCAGGGAAACCAGAGCCAAAATGAAAAATATGCTTCTAAAATAATTATCGTATGACCAATTAGAGAACATGCTTAAAATTGTCAAATAATCAAATATTCACACCTGCACACACACATACTCTCATACACATACACACACACAGGCACACACATACTCACACAAACACACACATACACACATTAATTTTCCTTTTGTTATTATTATTAATTATATTGTGTTGGAGTTAGTTTGAGTTTATTTCGTTAATTTTTGTTTTGTTTAAATACTTCGCTTTTCATTGTTTTATTAAAATTGTTTACACTGGCAGTACCTAATTCAGGATGGGTGCCCAAGACACGGGCTTGCCTACGTTGGGACCCACATACTTGATATAAAGAAAATAATTGTAAAATGTGAATGTGGTATATTGTATTTTTTGGAGATTTTACACAATAAAATTTATTATTATTTATAAGTACACGCATTACAAGATTTAGCTAATATCAATATAATAAGACTTTGCTGGATGTCGACTAAGTAATAAGGGAATTAACCCAATACAGGAATTGATTTTTAATTAAAAAACATCAAGTCTGACTGCCTCGGTGTCGTAGTTGTAGTATGGTGTAGTTGTGGTGCGGTTACAAAGCTGACGTCTCGGGTTCAAATCCCGGGTCGGGCAAAGTGATATTGGATATTTCTATTCATTATGAGCCCGGAGTCTGGAATTTTTGCCCGATATAGGCTAGGATATAGGCTCGCCCCTTATCACATCGTGGGACTTAACCTACATGGCGACATGTGGGTGTCCCGGTTACGCTTCTGCCTACCCATATTGGGATAAAGGCGTGAGTTTATGTATGTATTTATGTAAGTCTGAGTGTATTAAGATGAGAAGCGACTATAAGATCTCACGATCAAAATACGCCGTCAATATCGAGCTGATGCATCAGACTGTTTTTTTCACTCCTACGTAAGCCTATTTTGGGGCAACTCAACCGTCTGCATAGCTAAAATGTGAATTCGCCATATATGCTCTAAATATTTAGCTGCCACTTAGTATATCCGTGCTATTTTATATGAAAAACAGTCATAGCTTCGTGTTGAGTTATTTGTACTAACAAAACGTATGCGTGACGTAAGTAGGTATACATATCTTACATTCTTTCCTAAGGAGCTGTTATTTGAACGCAAATGTACACTGGTAGATTAAACAAGGTGTTTATTAAATATAATAAATAATACACCCAACAGTCACATACATAGGACTGACCCCACATTAAGATCAATTAAGTCTTGTGTCGTGGGTATCAACTACGAGAGACTATTCGGTCTCACAAAAATTTATTTCAGTGCTGGCATCGAACCCGCGACCTCTCGTTTCACACCCGGCGTCTAACCAACTGCGCCACGGAGGCTGTCAAGCTGTTTATTGTTGTTAATATCATGCTATAACAATTGAGTTTACAATAGAAGACGATTTTGTGAAACGCAGGATGTTCCTATCTGATGTTCCTTGTTGAAGGAAACTCGATTCGTAAAATTCACGCTTGATGCGGTTGCGAAATATGTACATACTTATGTATGTGCGTAATGGTTATGTGTGTAGTGTTCTCATCAGAAACTATTAGATATACTGTAGATATTAATATTACATGAGACTGCTTCAATATCCGTGTCGGTAGTCGGTACGAGCAATCTTTGCGTTATTCGGTGATCACCGCCGCATCGAAAAGTTGGGGTGCTTTTTGGGTATTTTGAATATCAATATCATAAACAACATACGACATAAGACAGTAAACAGTTCCTTGTATACAATTGTCTTACTGTTTGTAAACAATACTTTGCGTAAATAAAGTCAATGACGCCATGTTTTGGGGAAAGTACTATTTAAATAAGTCAATAAATAACGTTATTATTTGTTTGTTCCAGAACGATGATCGACTCTGGTGCGTGCGGATCCAGGGTCGTGCGGAAAGACCAGGTCGATTATCCAGCTCCGTGCCAGATGTCGCCAGGTAATGTACATTCTTTTCTCTATACTATAAAATTAAAAAGAATGTCAGTATTTGGAAGCTGTTGGTATTGCTAAAGCAGTAGGCACAATTAACAATTCGAGAGACATTTCTAACTGAGAAGTAACTTGTGCACTAAAAAATAATTATCGATAACATTAACGGTGAAGGAAATCATCGTAAAGTTACTTAGATATTTGTAAGTTGTCTAAAGAGCTTCAGAGGTGAAGTCTGCCAAAACACACGCGAACAATCGGGCGGATTGTGGTGTCAAATCATCACGAGCGAAAAGATGGCCCATGCTTATTTCTATTTGCTGTATTAACACACCGCAAGTGCTAGCAAAAATTGCGTAATATGTATTATCTTTATCATAATCCAAAAATATTGCAAATTGTATGTTAAACTTGCGATGTATTGTGCAACTTTTCCAATGGCATCAGATTTCAGTACGTTTTTTTTGCCCGATACATTTTCGTATACGTATGACTTTTTTTTTTATTTGTTAGCGGAATTATTGTTGGCAAGGCGGACCGCTTGAGAAGGCCATTTTTAATTTTATTAATTTATTTGAAAATGTTATATTACAGACTTTTACACGTATAAAACCGCACTAGGCCAGCGTGGAAGACTATATGGCCAAACCCCTCTCAATCATACTCTTGATTGTAGAGTAGGCTTGTTCCCTGCAGTGGGACGTATATTGGCTGATACAGTACAGTACCTCATAAACAAATCATGGCGTGAATGAATACCCAAATGCATTTTTCTTGTACAGTGACTGAGCGTCTCAAGAAGCGGGCTAGCTTGAAGCTGATAAGGTCCAAGGAGAGGGACTGGAAGCAGCAGGACTCCAGCCAGAGGGAGGTGAAGCTTGAGGTTTCTGCGACTGTACCCGCTGTGCCTACACTGGTAAGAATATCTATAGATAAATTCATGTCTGTATCCTAGAAGGGTAAGCAGTGGTGTTGCGATTGCCAGCAACAGCTTGTCAAAGTTACTCTGCCCTAATATTTGCTAAACGCTAGAATATCGCCAAACCGAGCTCAAATTAGTCAAACGAGATTTTTCAAATCGAAATGTTCAACTGACGTAAATTGCTAGGCAAAACGCTTGCGCTTCGACTAGCGGTTAACCGCGGGGTGTCTAACCCTCTTTACAGCCCTTTACACTGATTTATTACTAAATAATCTTTAAATGTGTAAAAAACTGCTTCATCTATTTTAAATGCCACTGCCAATCCCGGTGTCATGGACCTTCCAGTCCAGCATGTTTGCCGTATTACGGTTAAGCTGGGACTCCCTCACTTGGCCCCTTGCTGGCATATAAGCTAAAACCTTTCTATAACCGTCATGTCAATATAGCTAGCACCTGATTACCATTCAATAGACATAACTTCTTCCCTAGGTGGAGTCATGCAACCGCTTCATGTCCCTAACATCACGACCGAAGTCAGTCCAGCCCGACATGCTGGAGACTGAAGTGGAGGAACGCCGCCCCGACCGAGACGCCGAACTGCCTGAGGACCGCGTCAACTTCCACAACACCTTCTGCATGCTCATTAATATGGGGAATATCGACAGGGGGTGCAAGAGAACCGTGAGTATACTGTACGCTTAAATAAATAAATGCACCCAACAGTCACATACATAGTCCTGACCCCACAATAAGATCTAGTCTTGTGTCGTGGGTATCAGGAACTACGAGAGACTTTTCGGTCTCACAAACAACCAGACCCGAAACAAATACCTATGGTTCGCACAAATATTTGTTCCGGTGCGGCGATCGAACCCACGGCCTCTCGTTTCACAGGCGGCTTTTTAACCAACTGCGCCCTGGAGGCTGTCATCTTATCATTCAACTTGTCATCATCATCATCATATCGTTCAACATTTTATCCACTGCTGGACATAGGCTTCTTTATTACACCGCTTCTCCCTGTCCAGCGCTTGGTATACAGACATAGCGGAATATATTCAACAGATTCATAGATAACAATCAGTAACAGTAGGGATTTCCTAAACACTTTAAGTGGCAAATTTAATGAGTTTCCAAAGTCTATGCTATGCTATATCGACTATGAAATATAACAGTTTGATAATTTTATTTTTAATCTTGGAAAGTACACAATTCACTGTTTCAGTATTTCAATAGATTAGATAGAGTTTTTGACAGGAAGTTATTCAGGTTAACATTAGATCCGGTTTGTTGTTTAAGTAATGTCATCGTCACAATATTTGTTGTTGATAAAATTCTGATAGTAGTTTATTCTGACTAATCGAAGTAATCTATCAAGGCATGTTTTCATATCAGCACTACAGCAAACAATGCAAATACTAGGGGCCATCAATTCCTTAACGCAGATTTCATTCTTACGCCATTGTATGAAGTGACTATAACGATAACTTTAATTTTGACATCAACTTCATACCTTCCATCCGCCGTAGCGTGAAGAGGCATCTCAGCGAGCCGGCATGATTGTATCGAATGATATGAGACTACCGTCTGATACCATTCGATAGTCTAACTGGACAGCATTAGCACTTACCATCAGGTGCAATGCAGTCACTAAGCCGAGCCAGATATAAAAAAAAACTTGGCAATTCATGTGTACGGTGTTGGTTTGATTAAAAATAAAGTTATAGTCAATGGTAGTTGATGCCATCCAAGCCTTAGAAGGGAATTATAATAATAGAGGACAGTAACGTCGGACTGAACGTTATTGATATTGTTTATGGGCCCAGATTGGCAACTTGTTCATTTCGTCAATCCAATAATTTAAAAAAAAAGAATTAAACTGTTGGCAAATATTTCTAGAACAGTCGCGAGGTTAAAAATAACGTTTAAATTATTGTTGATATTTTTTTTCAGATCAGTCGCGAAGAGAAAGTATGGCAGAACGAGTTAAAGGACCTGATCTGGCTGGAGCTGCAGGCGCGCTGCTCGAGTCGCTCGCTGGCGCAGCAGGACGCCTACCTGTGTGCCCAGAGGAAGGTGGTGCCCGACCTCATACACAACATCATGACCTACCAGTGAGCTCTACATACCCTAACCTGATTCTGCTTTTTTTGATTTTAGAAAATAATTTGATTTCTTTCTTACAAGAGGTGTTTTTATCAATTTATTTAATTTTCATTTTCTGCCTGCTATTTACCCCCGCGTTGTAGGGTCGACGCATTAGTTTTTAGCTATGTTGCATATTTTATATAATTCTGAGATTTTTTGTTGGATTTCCGCTAATATATTTAAAAAATATATTAAAATAACTGTTTTCAATGTTTCTTCATTTATCAATTTCTATATTCTATTAAAATAACTAATTACCTATCGTCATTATTTTACAGATTCGTGAACAAAACCCCATGCCAAAGTGATTCGAAGCTGCAATTCTTTGAACAAAACGAAGACCAATCGAACGACGACGGCCAGAGCTCTACAGGTTGTTATAAATTGAATTTAGCAATCCGACTAAAAGTGACTCAAACTTGGAAATTAGGGAAAGACAATAGGAGGCTCATAACAGGTTGCTCTTGATTTTACACCATTTAGCCACGTCAAAATACGACTAAAAATGATATTTTTGCGTCATTAATTTATTATTATCACATAAAAAAGAACATGTCAGCATTATATGACCACTACACTACGCCACCACCCATATGTTGAATTCGACGAATCTCTAATGAAAGCTTAAATAAGGCTAAATATAACAAATATGAAACCCACAGACGACCAGAACTCGGGTTGCCTCGACTTCGATTGCCAGCCGTGCTCGGAAGCCATCGGGCAAGCCATGCAAGAAGTGTACGCTCTACTAGAAGCCTTCTTTGATGCTGTGGCGCTGTATCCATCTAGTAAGGCCATGATGTCTGACCACCCGCAGATCGCCACCAAACCCTTTGAGAATCGGATCAAGGTTAGATATAAACACGTCTTTACTATACATTAAAATATCAACGAAAAAATAACGAGTGTGGGTCGTTTAATCGAAGCCTGATGCAACAAGGCATAAAAAGAATGTTTAGAATATAATCGACTGCGGTCATTCGATGTTGTGGAATTTATTCTAGAAAACACTGAGGGCTCTCATTCGTTGTAGTGTAAAGAAAGAAAGAAAACACATTTATTACCACAAAAGTTAAATTGTTATTCTCACATGTAAAACTTACAATCTGCCTGGTCGAACTAGTAATAAATGAGATCAAAAATATAATGTTTTTTATAAAAGTTATAGACACTTTCTTCCTCCCTTTTAGCTACCTGGTTTTCAAATTGTATTAAGTTAAAACTGGTTTAGTCGTTAAAACATACAAGAGTTGCTTTCGTAAGGAGGCCTATGCCTAGTAGAGGGAAATACGGGTTAAAATGATGTATGTTTTGTACTTGCAGACAATGTGTCTATGGTTCAACCTGTCCCTGAATATGCGTCTGAAGATGTGGTCGATGCGCGCCATGCTGCGCGCGCTGCGACGGAAAATCGAGCGCCGCGCCGCCAGAAACCTCGAAATCACCAGGTATACTGTTTTTACTGTGTATACTGCCTGTACTGCATATACTGAATATATTGCTTCTGCTGCATCAAGGCGTGAGGCCAATCCAAGAGTGGTCACTCAAAATATATAACTATAACTCGAAAAAATCCTATAATTCTTCAGTCCAGCAACAGAACCTCCTCGGCCGACTCAAGTCCGCTTCGTGAACAACCCTTCCGACTCCAGCGGCAGTGACCTCAGCGCCCAGTCTGACGGCATCAAGGAAGACAAGCAGGACGAGAGCGAACTCAGCTGTGACGGCAAGGACTATTACGAGGATAGGAGGGACGATGATGAAGTTGATAGCGGGATTGAGAGTACCAGTGAGTTGTTGCAGAATATTCTTGTGTCATTGTTGCGGTCTCAAATACAATAAAATTTAGATGACTTTAGCTAAAGATATTTCACAGAGCCGTACTAGTACAGACGGATATATTATAACCTAATCAGATGCGATTGTACAAGCGGTATGGATTTGACATGCTATAAGAAATTTAAACTGAAATATAGTGTAGTTGAAAAACTTAATGAGTCGCATACCCAGATTATTTTGAAAGTTTCTGAGTATGGCCAAAGTCAAAGTATATTTATTTATCTTATTTTTATTTATTAAGCTTCATATACAAAAGTATACAAGGCGGACTTAATGCCAGTGGCATTATCTCCCAGTTGACCTTTAGGTGATGTAGAGATGGGCTGAAGTAGGTGTATGAATAAGGAGAAAAAAAATATATATGTGTACAAGTAGATAAATAAGATATTATATACAGGTGAATTTTTCAAGTGGGCGTGGATGGCCAAATCCGAAAATATGAGGAATAGCGAAATATCCACACCTGCATGATAAACTCAAGCTTCGTTCTTTTTAATCATAGACAATACCTCTGTCTGTGCTCTATACATGTGGTATGGTTACTAAAGTTATAATGATTAATTGATAGTGTATGGAGTGATATTGGATTTTTCTATGAATTATCAGCCCGGAGTCAGAAATTTGTGCCCGATATGGCGATAGGCTCGCCCCCTATTAAATCGTGGTACGGAACATACAAGGCGAAATATGGGTGTCCTGGTAGCACCTCCGCCTACTCCTTCTGGAAAAAAAGCGTGAGTTTATGTATTAATTGTTAGTGCACATTACAGGGACCAACGAGCAGCTGACGCCCGAGATCGTAGTGTCGGGCGGCGCGGACGCGTGCTCGGAGCTGCCGCACGAGCGCGCCTGCGTGCTGGCCTACGCGCGCCCCGGCGCCGACGTGTTCCACGTGGGGCCGCTCAGCGACATCACGCAGCTGCGCCTCCTGCACCGCTGCCCCGTCTCGGTCTATAGGTAGGGATACACCCTGTCCTTGTACTACAAACCTTTAGCTGTCTATAAGCTTACTAGTCTGACGCTGATACATATTTTACAAAACAATAATAATGTGCGTGTTCGTACTAACGTGCGTACATGGGTGCGTACGTACGTTTCTATATTGAATATATGATATGTATACATAGAAATCATTTGTGTTCAGAATCACGTGTGCATATATGGGCAATACACGTAATTTAATGTATGTGTTGCTTCCAGAGAGCATCATCGTGAAATCCTGAAGACACAAGGCGTACGGCGGTGCATGATGTTCATATTCAAAATGAGGAAACATATTCTGAGCAAGGTTCACCTTACTCTAGAAAAACCAGAGGTAAGAGCATAGAATACATAATACGATAGAAATCCGTTTCATTTCACTATTTCTTCAAAATTGTTTTCATACATTCTTATCAATGCACTTCAATGAATCATGTAGATTGCTTCTGTGGTAACATTCGTTGCAAATATTCTTGACTCTGACGAAAGTTATTCCATAAATAATTCACGTGACTAAACTATCTAAATCATTAATTCATGCAGTCAAAATATGTAAAGATATAGCAAATCTATATTATCAACTTTTCACAACAGCACACTTCACACAAAACCCAAAGGCAGTAGTTTTCTAATCAATAATTTACTTTCAGAACCTCAACTCCGACGTATACGCGGAGGAGCAACAAGAGCGGGTGGTGTTCGATGACGAGGAGGAAGTCGAAGAGCCCGTACAAGATGAAGACAGTAAAAAGACACAAGAGCTGAAAAAGTAATTCAACGCTTGTATTTTTTTTTATACTGGCCTGACAACCTCCGTGGAGCAGTTGGTTAGACGCCGCCTGTGAATTGAGAAGCCGTGGGTTACATCCCCGCACAAAAACAAATGTTTGTGTGATCCACAGGTACTTGTTCCGGGTCTGGGTGTCTGTGAGACCGAAAAGTCTCTCGTAGTTTCTGATACCCACAACACAAGACTCGAACTCGTATGTGACTGTTGGGTGTATTTATCATTTATTTATTTATGTCATACACATGTCATATGCACCTGAAGGTAAGAGTCAAATCAGATAGAGTATCCGCTGCAGTGAGGTGGCTTCGGATATACACGGGGTTAACCTAAAACTAAAACGTGACATATGTACAAGTAGGTCACCATAACGGGACCTCAACCGCTATGTACGGTGATATACGGTGGTACTATTCAGGCGGATACGAATGTCATACTACCACCAGTATTAATAGCAAAATAATTAGCCCGCTCTGAACTTGAAAATGCGTTTGACGGTTAGCATTGTGAAAATAACTCAATTATGCATCTTTAGTGGTAATCAGACGTTTAGTTAAAGCATATGTTCATTTGAAGGTATGGTTGCTGGTCCAAAGACTATATTGCGATGAGGCTGCCGTCCTACCGATCTCATTTCCTGCTGCTGAGTAGCATTTGCATGGAGGCCGTCCATGATTACCTCGCATTCAGGCTGGAGACAAGGCCTGAAAACCCGTCCTGCCTCACTGTGAAACAGGTATGATTGTTTTAGATGATTTATTGTTATTTATCATATGAAAAAGCAATAAACAAATCTAATATGGGCAAAGCTTATCGATTTGTGTTAATTAAAACCTCACTGTGTGCTATAAAAGTCTAGAAATAAATTAAACATTACAGTTTATAAATAGGCCAACTATTTGAAGCAAGGAGTCGGACAGAAATATAGACCCTGAAAGATTTTGATATCTATAACATAAATTCTGTTAATGTCTAATTGGATATGTAAGTATGACTGTTAGGTGTCTTAAGTAGATAACTAGTTTACGCACAGTTTAGTTCATATTTTTACTGCCGGTACCGACGTAAGATATCTGTCAAAATCTATCCAGCCATACTGTAGCTCAGAGACTAAAGAATACTAGCTAGTGTTTATCACAAGACTATTATAGAACAGTATTGACCGTGTGATACTGGCAGTTGATCCACGAGCTGAAGGAGGGGCTGGACATCTCGTCGGAGCTGCGCGCGGCGTGGGTGCGCGACGTGGAGGCGAGCGTGGCGGGCGCGCGCGCGCTGCAGCCGCCGCACCTGCGCCTGCTGCGCACGCTGCTCGCCACCTTCGACCACACCGCCGATAGCGTGCTCAAGGTGACGCATCATTCACTCATTCGTTCCGTCAATCATTTATTTACAAATTACCACGGAATTCAGTTCTTTATATACTCATTCGAGTGTGAGGTTAACTCGTGTATTTGTAAATTCTGTTGTATCGCACATCAAATTAGAGTTCAATCAGCAGCCACTCCCAGGCGTTGTATTTCTATCATTATTTTTTCATGCTAATATCAGTACCTATATCATTTATGATATATTTAGTTTTCTCTATTCTGATTTGGAAAAGCAACTAAAATTCAGTTTTAACATATAATTACTATTTTTAATATTTTATTTCTCGCTCGGCAAAGCGACTTTAAAGTGAAGGTTTAATATATTATAATCTGATGTCAAAATTATAATATATTAAGGAGTCATTCATTCATTCACTCACTCAAATTATACTAGTCTACACAGTGTTCGTATAAATAAACTAATGTGTAACTTCACAGCAATACCTGTCGTACCTGACGATGATGTCGGAGACGGACCAGCTGCCTCGCTCGTTCCTGCAGGCGGAGTGGGAGTTCGTGTCCCGGCTAGCCAAACGTACCAGCAGTGCTAGCTATCTAGGACCGCTCGCTTTCTCGTACGTATCATATAAATATTTCTTTTTCCTCTTTCTAAATATTTGCACTCTAACATTCATTATTTGATTGAGATAGTAAAAAAATCTGTTTTGTTACAGCAACATCGCGTGCAACCAGTTACACAGGGTGCACAAATCCCTCAGGAAAAAGTTTGATGAACTATTGGAAATTGAAAGTACCGAAGTCGACAATACCAGGTTGGTTTGGTTTTGACTTGGAGAATGTATGGAATGGAATATATACATAAATATATGTATATATACGTTTCTTATGGTATTGTTCGTCTCTAGAGGCGACCCAGGTGATTGTTAGGAGTTTAAGGAACGATAATAATAAAAGAATCATGAAAATATCTTAACCCGTAATTGGACTGTATTGTGGAATAATGGATAATTACATTAACAAAACATTAACTGCAAAAATGAGGCATAAGTTTCAGGCAACTAAAATTTGTTCTACTATGTCTAAGTATATTGTCAGTAAAAATCTTTAAAAAGTGACAACCTTATAATACCTCAACGTACTCGCTACAATTAGATATAATAGTGAAATAAAATGTACACGTACGTGCAGGCAGTCGGTGTTCGCGGCGTGTCGGCTGGCGCAGAGCATCTACGCGGGCGAGCGCGACGCGGCGCTGCAGGCGGCGCAGTGGGCGCGCGCGCTCGCCGCCCGCCTGGCGCGCGCGCCGCCCCCCGCGCACCTGGCGCAGCGGGAACAGATCTTTGTACGTGTTTCTATAGTTTGGTGATTTCATATGGGCTGCAGTTTGTGTGTGAAACGAGGAGTTCATAGTTAACTATTAAACATGTTAAAACTCACTATCATAGATAGCTTCAGTACGTAGTACGTACAAACTTAGGTTTCCTTACCTTTACCGAAAAAAAGTAATTTTTGAGTGAGCAAACAGAACACAGAGTAAAACATTTTACCATATAAATACACTGCTATCGAAACTAAACTATCGAGTAGGTAGTAAAAGATCAATTATACCGATTTCCCGCAACTCACTTTTCATCAAACTCGAAGCTATTAACCCAACCATTTAATTTTACATTCCTCAATAAGATTATTAATTATTTTATAAATTCCCACAGGAGAGTCTAATGACAGTACGAGATTACATCGTGAAAAATGTAGAACAAATATTAGAAAAGAGTCGAACGTCGACAACAGACGAGTATTTCAAGGAACTCAATGAAAGCGTCAGCGGCCGAGTGCGAGAGCTGTTGCTGCAAGTCTTCAAAGTCGGATTTGAGGTGAGAGCAATTTTATTACTGACATTCTATAAAATACTTTGTTATTTCTTTAGGAAAAGCGAGATATGCGTAAAAGATATTTTGCTGCGACATCTGATTTAGCATTATAGTTCAAACTATTTACGCACTTATTTGTAGTTTTGGAGCCCCTTCTTTCTATTACACGAAGTTGTGTAATGCAGGTTTACTTAGTTCACTATTAAAAATAACCAAATTTTATACATTGGTTTGCCCGAGTTTTAATTTTGTTGAAATTAAGGTAAGTTAGTGATTATTTTCATTAATATTACAATCTGTTAAACACTCAGGGATGGTGGCCAAACCATCAGAGAATAAATAGAAGTATACACACATGTACGCAAGCACGCATATGCACGCCCGCGCACGTAAATTAATTGCGCAACTTGTTTTGGTAAACACACTGCCTTCTCTAACAAATTTTATTATACTGTCATTCAATCAAAATCAAAAAATCAAAATATTCTTTATTCAAATTGTCTTTTACAAGATCTTTTGAATCGTTAATTTCTGCTGCCACCGCTTCGGAGCGTGTTGTAGCTGTGAAGAAAAAACGGTGCAAGAAACTTCCTCAGCAACACGAATTGTCTTTTTTTTTTTCTTTTCTTTCTTTTTTTAAAGGCCAGTTCATGATAAAATGGCCAATTCTAACATACCGCTAAACTACTATGAGATTCACTTACTGCAATTTGTTTTCTAATTAAAATATTACAATCATTTTATTTTGAAACATTGGATATTCTATGTTGATTCAAGCCAAAACATTCTAGGATCTTTTTAAAGTTCCAAAGTACATAGAAGAACTATCAGGAATGGGGAATTACCACTTTTGATGTCTCTTGATATTTCTTCTGCACCTCTCAGCACAACCGCAAAAATATTCTCTTTAAATACTTCCTTAAATATTTCCTTGGTTTTGGGTGTACGTCATTATATTCTAGTCTTTATTGACAAAAAAATGTTTACTTTATTTTAATTTCGAATGTTCCTAGCATGTTCACTTTATTGTATTGGTCTAAATTTTACACCCATCGATCCTTTTAATTAAAATGTCACCAAGAAGTTCTAATGATAAGATGTTCCATTCTCAATTCTCAAAATTGTACAGTTAGGGTAATTTTAAAACTAAAACAATATTCTGTGTCACCTCACAATCTAGTAAGCTTATGACTTTATTTATACAAAACAAAATAAAATGTTCAATGTACCCCCTTCCAAGGGCCATGCTTTTACGTGAAGCACCTTGTAGATTACAACGTAATCATATTCAAAATATGACCCAAATATACTGCATAATTATACCTTCTCCAAACTATTGTGTGCATATAGCAAATCAAATTATCCACTGCATAACAAGGCCTTTTCAGGATAACGCCAGCGTGCGTTAATCAAGAAAGATTTTCATATGCACGCACTCATGCACGCTGGGGGAACTGATTGACGGCATTAACGGAGGACTCTGGTTACCCTTCTCACCTGTATGGCCTCATGTATAAACAATAGCACGGGCACTGACGCTTAGCACTAACGCTTGTGCATGCTGGCACGTGTTTGCAGCTGCACAAAGAGCTGTACAAATTCGCGCAAGCTCCGTTCTCATTGGCGGCCGAGAGAAGCGTGCGGCGCGCGCGCCCCGCCTCCCTGCAGCCCCTCCGCGCGCCCCCGCCCCTCCGCCGCCGCCGCCCCGACACCATGCTCGTGCACGAGTCCTTCAACCCCCTGGTAACACCGTGAACCTGCAGCGCTTGTGACTTGTGCGTTGTTCACGCGGTTCATCACAGTTAACTTGCAGCGCTTGCTCTGTGCGTTGTTCACGTGGTTTTGGCTTCGAGTGTTGTGGGCTTGTTTTCTTGTTTGTGTGTTAAGGTTGTGGACGGTGTATCTGCTGTGTTTTTGTCATGGTTTTGTATCGCAAACCACACATATAAAGTAAAATTGTGGTGCAAAATTATGACAAAATAAGGGTCCATGAGTGATTTTCTTTGTTGGTAATCTATTGTGTTTGTTTTTTGGGTGTGTGCTTCAAGACTAATCTGAGGTATAGGCGCTATAAAATTGTACAAATCTTATTGAAATTTGGCTCATAAAACCCATTAGAAAATTCCTCATTGGTGGCTAAATACCGGGCGTATCCATCATTCCATGAATTGGTCATAATGTTTCTATTCCTTTGTGCAGATCCACAAGGAGTTGCAGCGGTTCGTGAACGACGCGCCGCTGTGTCGGCCCGCGGTGAGCTCGTCGGCGCGCGGCCACTGGGCCAAGCTGGCTCGCTCCGAGAGCGTGGTCGAGGAGAACGAGGGAAATGTCTTCGACGCTCTCAACAATTTCGGAGAAAATCAGGTAATGTCTACTCGGATCATGATGCGTAAAGAAAATTCGTTATCGAAACTAAGCTTAGTTATTCTGTAAGAAGATCAGTGATGAGTTCTATATTCTGTGCATGAAATACGAGTTATTATAATATATTACATGTATTTAAATATTGCGTGAAAACCTCTTCAGTACCAAGTTACAAATATTCTAATCAGAAACAATAATAATTTCGCAAGCAAGATTCTTGGGCATTTTTCATTTTTTGATGAACCAAATCTTTTTTTACACAAAATTATAAAACTCGCCGCAACAGTTTAGTGATGAAAAAAAAAATCAGACAGAGATGCTTACCCATCTGTACAATTGTTATGGATGTATTAATAAAGTTTTGCATTGTCATACTGAAATTAATATGGCTAATGCACGAAGAGTGATCGAAGGGAAACTAGTATGTCAAGATCGAGCAAGATGGATATCCACAGTCTGCTACCGTGTGGGATGCAGCCATGGATCATGGATGATAACGATGATGAGTCTTAATTGTTCCCCAGACCCAATCTCGCGTGGAAGTCCTGCTCCTAGGCACCCAAGCCAGGGTACCTGAAGAGGGTTGGTCCAACGGCGACGGTCGCGTGAGTGGCGAGGAGCGGCAGTGGGCGGCGCGCGTGGCCCGAGCCGTCATACATTTCGCGCGCTGCTGGATGTACTTCGTCATGCAGCGGTGTGATAGGGGCAGGGGGACACGGCCCAGGTAATGACGGGTTTTTTTTACATCTTGTATGTGTGTTGTTGTTCTAAATTTGAGATGTATTTGGGATTAGGCTAGAGATGGGTGTAAGGAGAGGTTGTGTGGATAAAACAATTATTAGTCAAATTATTGTCTTCATGAATAATGATATTATGCCAAGTGGCAATGCTACGATGTGTGTCTAAAAATAAAGTAATATTACGGCACCTAATTATGCAATTAAATTTAAAATAAAATCCACCCTAATGAATTACTTTTCTTTTTTCCCTATAGATGGGCGAGTCAAGGTCTAGAGTTCCTAACATTGGCCTGTGATCCGTGCAATACTAAGCACCTAACCGAGGAGGAATTTAAGGTAAGCTATCTAATTTTTATTTATTTTATCCTGTCATAATTTTCCTCTTAGATATTAATAATATATGTAGACATCATGCGGGATATATGCATCCATTTTATTACATCAGCCAGTGTGAGAATTGGCATGGAATTATAAGTGATGTTATGTTCCAGGAATTGAAGCAGCTGATGGACGGGTGCATCTCCCACGTGATTGGGTCCAGGCCCCCGCCCGCCAAGACCCCTGAGGGCCCCGCGCCTTCCCCGCGACCGAGACATCGACTGCACGTAAATACTTGTCTTACGCTGTATAGCATTGTTTAAATGTAGTATCCATTATGATTTTTATACTAAGGTGTCTGTAACACCAGACGCATTTGAGGTCGTTTTAGCTAATAAATACAATGAAATTATATTATGAATTAATGCCGATATTCATGTCAATAAGCTATCGACTTCTAGAATGTCATATTTATTGTAAGTTTAAGTAATAAATTAACAATTTAATGATAAAATTTGAACAGAGTCCTCTGCCGTCGTCTCCGTCCGCTAAAGACGTGAACACCCCACCGACGCCGCCTGGAGAACGGGAACCTCCACTGGTCTTCGTCGAAGGGGATCTTACCAGTAAGCTATTCCATTTTCATTTAAAATAATTAATTTTAT
The DNA here is from genome assembly GCA_949752805.1 of Deilephila elpenor. Lineage (NCBI taxonomy): Eukaryota > Metazoa > Arthropoda > Insecta > Lepidoptera > Sphingidae > Deilephila > Deilephila elpenor. The sequence goes on along the minus strand of OX457106.1, from coordinate 13,861,568 downwards.
TTCAATTTCTTAAAAATTGTGTGGTCAGGGTTTATTTTTATGCTTATGATATGCCGTGGTTTAATTTATTAACCTACTACTTTTCGTTTAATAGAGAAACAAATGTACCCAAGAACACATGCGTGTACACAAACTCCTACGCACGCAAACATGCACGTACAAACCTAGAAGCAAACTTACACACTCACGCGCACATCTATGAAGAACAATGTTTATCTTGAAATACTTCACTGACACATCAAAGCAATACAAAATATCACTAACAACGAAAATAAATGCATAAACATGACTTTCGTCAGGCTTCGCGCGGCGCGTGTGCGCGGCGGCGGCGCGCGTGGAGGCGCGGCGCGAGCGCGCGCTGCAGGCGGGGCGGCGCGTGGGCCGCGTGCTGGAGCCCGCCGTGGCCGCCTACGAGCCCAAGCTGCGGCAACTCACCTTCAAGTGGCAGCGGGGACTGAAGATCGGCGCTGGGGCATTTGGAAAGGTAAATTAATAGTGTTATTACCTTGCCGAATAATTCTTTAAATTTTTAACATTGAAAACCTCTTTTTGGAGAAACAATTTTGTATGGCACAACAGTTTTTGACAAAAATCGGAAAAGTTGTCATAAATCAAAATACCACCTTAAACAGGTAGAATAAACAATATTCCTAACGTTTGAATGGACCGTTGCGTTTGAATAACCAGTGAGACCGCTAACCGGCATACTTTTTTTCTCCTTCGATGTATTCAAAGGGTAGCTTGACAGCCTTTTTCTCGTGAAAAAATATACCAATATTTTCCTTCCCGCAGGTGTACACAGTAGTAAACACGGAGAGCGGGCAGCTGCTGGCCATGAAGGAGCTGAGTGTAGGCGCGGGCGACCGCCGAGCCTTGCAGCGCGCCGCCAACGAACTGCGCGTGCTGGAGGGCGTGGTGCACCCGCATCTAGTGCGCTACTACGGATGCGAACTACACCGGGTACGTACTGCTTTGTAAACAAACACAATAATAAGCAAAAATAATCATATGAGGGGCAAATGAATATAGCAGCCACCAGATGCTGGTGGATTGGATTTAATGCTCCATGCAGTGACGTAACTAGCGTTAAACACGTCCGGTGGGAGCTTCTATCCCTGCGCTGGTTTAGTCTGGTCATTTCCACGCCCTTTCAGGGTCTGTGCCCAGTGCACTGCTACAACCGCTGTCGTTACTTCTTTTTCTCATTGTACTATAATGAGTTATGATCTGACCCGAGAATTTGAGGCAGTCATCGGTTAAAAAGATTTATCCTACCTGCTTCACATGTTCTATTTTATGTATGCGTATGATATAAATATGAGTAAGTTGTGAGTCTCAGGTATTGTACAGTGCGTTGTACCGCAAAAATTTTGTTAATGCTTACGCATTGATTCCGTTACGCGGTCGGGCAAGTCAGTCGATATCATTACCACGACTCATCAACACATATACCTTAAAGTTAACAATAAACAACAAAATTCTCTCATTGTCAACTACTTGGTGTAGTACTTTAATCCTACATTAATTTGGTCCTTCGAGCCGAATGCGTCGCACGGCACAGACATAATGTGGTATGTGTGGTGCAGGAGGAGATGCTGATCTTCATGGAGCTGTGCGTGGAGGGCTCGCTGGAGGCGCTGGTGTGCGCGGCGGGCGCGCTGGCCGAGCCCGACGTGCGCCGCTACACCAAGCAGCTCGTGTCCGCGCTGCTGGCGCTGCACACCCGGAACATCGCGCACCGGGACGTCAAGAGTACGTGCCACTTTAACTACCAAATATATAGCCTATTTTACAGACAGTTAAAGCGATGGATATCATTACCGCCACGCAATGGTCGCACGTGCACTCTGTTAGTTTTGCACTTTGAACCAACAATTGTCAGCTTCAAAGAAAAAACATACATCTAAAAAAACACATTTATCGCTTTGTTTCAATAAGTAAATAATATGCACACAGGCGGCAATATATTCCTCACGAACGAGGGTCACTGCCTGAAGCTGGGCGACTTCGGTTGCGCCGTGAAGATCCGCTCCAACACCACCGCGCCGCACGAGCTGCAAGGATTCGTCGGCACGCAAGGTAACGATAAGCCGTTAAACATGTTACACCGATGTGGAATTTTCACTTTCATATGCTAATAATAATATACCGCAGTAACTTCGTAAAGGATATTTTGTGTGAAAAGTTGATTTCAATTATTTTTTTGGAAAAAAAAACAAATGTAAAATCACATTATTTGACAGCCTCCGTGGCGCAGTTGGTTAGACGCCGCCTGTGAAACGAGAGGCCGCGGGTTCGATCCCCGCACCGAAGCAAATATTTGTGTGATCCACAGGTATTTGTTTCGGGTCTGGGTGTTTGTGAGACCTAAAAGTCTCTCGTAGCTTCTGATACCCACGACACAAGACTCGATCTTAGTGTGGGGTCAGGACTATGTATGTGACTGTTGGGTGTATTTATTTATTTATTTTAAGAGTCAAGTAATTTTCAACACAGTAGATTATGCTATAGGGGAATTAAATCCAAATGCTTAAAGTTAATAACCTATGTTTCTTACTTTTATTGTTTTTATAAGATATTGTTGAGTAATAGTCACAATTTCGTAATGTCGTTAATGGTTTTATTTTGAAGTTGATGAACAATTTTGTTTGCAGCGTACATGGCGCCTGAAGTATTCATGAAGCACAGCCACGGTCGCGCCGCCGACATCTGGTCGCTCGGCTGCGTCGTCACTGAAATGGCTTCAGGAAAGGTAATATTATAAAAAGAACTTGTGTTATTTTACTCAGTGTTTTCCACCTACATGGACTATGGGTAAAACCGTTAGTTATGATGGATAACGATAAATTGCCTTTAGTTACAGCATTTTGCGAAAGGTTTACCAGATTTTTAGCCTACTTTGCTAATTGAAGATTTCGATGTTATTTAGAGATTGCTTTTGTGTGGGTTGAAAATATATTTATTATGCGAATATTTTTGCCACCTTATCAATTTATTTATGAATTGATGTTATTGCGTACGATTAATATCGTTGTGTTGTTGCAGCGTCCGTTCCCGGAGTACGACAACTACCAGGTGATGTTCAAGGTGGGCATGGGCGGGCGGCCCGACATCCCAGCATCCCTCTCGGAGGAGGGGCAGCAGTTCTGCGGCGCGTGCCTCACGCACGACGCGCTGCAGCGGCCCCGCGCCGAGGCGCTCACGCTGCACTCCTTCCTCATGGTAACTACCCTTACCTACCTCCACCAACATCTATGCTGTTTCACTGATTGACGGCCTTATTCATAGACTCATTTAAAACTTATTTTAGTTATCGAATGATTTGTCAGAATTCGAAAGTGATTCGAAAAGGATAAAACATTCGATAGCTAACATAAGTTTTAAATCTATCTATGAATAAAGCTGCTACTGTATAATACAAATAGTAGCAATGGTCACTACAAATATTTTATATTTTTTTTTATTTTTCGATTTCAATACATTAGTATGTTGATTGAACGAGAGATTAAGATTAATTTCTAAGAAATTGTAGTAATTATAGCAGATTGTAAATCGATTATACCCTGCTTAGATCTTGCAGTCACTGTCCAACATCCACGGATATATCTCATCTCATTCATACTATATTTCGGAATATTGAAATGCTGAGGGATAGAAACGTCCAACTTAATCTCTGAAACCCACGATACGGAGAATATCTTACTACATAATCGACAATAATGTTTAAATGAACACTTTTATTATGGAAATGACGGAACACACAAGGCGAAACATGGGTTTGCTGGTAGCACCTATGCTTACCCCTTCTGGGAATAAAGCGTGAGTTTATGTTTGTACATTATATGTATGTACTTTTATTGTTCCAGATCAAATCAGACGATGACTGCCAGTGCGGGCCGGGACTTTTAATGAAGTGATAGCATTTGACTGTTATAAACACTTGTAATAGTAGTGACTAGTGAAATGATGTTACTAATATTTATCGGTAAATGTTAATGAAATGTTATGTATATGCTGCAAGTGCAATAAACACTATTTTTGTTTTAATTGGATTTTAATTTGTACAAATTATTCGTAACGTCATTGTGTAGTGGAATTGTCAGTGTAGATATTATTGTAGTCAAAAGTTATCACTAATCTACAAGATTCTGTGGTGGATGTTTTCGTGTACCCTTACTTAATAATTTACACTTGTCCACACACGACATGGTTTCGGCAGAATATATTTATTGGAGAATGAGGTTTATGATGCACGTGAGTCCTACAAACAATGGAAGGTATCCTGTATCCATTAGTGAGCTTGTTATGTAGATAAATAACCCTGGTATGCGATTCCCGTACAAGCGTTGAGATCAAAGATACAACGTGTGTTTGCGATGCAACGTTAAACCAATTTAATCCACAGTATGAACAGGTTGTATAAAAAAATACGTTAGGAATATTTTTTTGTTTAGTCTCTAATACCTAACAATTCTTAATTTCCCTCTACCTAATGCTCTTACAATTTCAAAGAAAAGCAATGACAAACAATGACCTGCCCTTTCTTTCTCCCTCTCATAAATCCATCCAATTGTTGTCTGGTAGAGATTGCCTTCGTGCAATAAGACTGCCATTTGTACTTTGTTGTTTTGTTGTCTCTATATACCTATTGTTACATTTTGTGTACAATAAATAATATAAATAAAAATGACCATGTATCGTAGTTGCATGCTAACAAACTTACAATTTAAACCCTACAGTATGTTCTACATATAATCGAGCGAATAAGCCGCTCGTGTGTATAGAATCGTTTGATACTAACTTTATACAATAATGAATGATCCATTCCAATTACAGTACAAGGAAATAGTTCAAATGCTTTTATGATAGACATTAGAGATATGGGTTTCAATGTCTAACATTCCACGAGTCTTAAAAAATATTTTTTTATTAAATCTAGGACAAAATAAGTTAATGTAGCATATTTTGTAGATATATAGATTATATTTATTATTTAGATGTAACTAAGTAAGGTTATGTATTATAATTGTTGTTTTATTAATAAATTATGGAATGTTCTATATATTTTTGTATTTTTTTAATTGTTAACCCTACCCACATAAAAAAACACGTAATGCTTGTCCAGGGTTTAGGTAAAAATAATTTTAATTTGACAGGCATTATATTCAATATTGGGTTGTTAGTTTGATATTTTCTTACGAGTTATTTGTCCATTGCATACAATATAACCTAAATTTATCTGTGTAAGCTTTCATACTCACATACATAGTCCTGACCCCACAGTAAGATCGATCTTGTGTCGTGGGTATCAGGAACTATGGCTCTCCCAAACACCCAGACTCAAAACAAATACTTGTGGTTCACACAAACATTTGTCTCGGTGCAAGGGTTGAACCCGCGGCCTCTCGTTTCACAGCTGCTGCTGCTGGCGCCTAACTGCACCAAAAGGCTGTATATATAAATAGGTAATTCGCCAGAAAATAGCTATTTTTCTAATTGGTAGGCTTTTTTTTTTTTGTTGGACCTTGTGTCGTTTAGTATGATCGGTTTAGTATTTAAGGCGTGGAAATTTAACAAAGACACATTCACTTCTATATCTTTCGGATAAATTGGAACCGTTAGGACTGCGGAGAGACTTCGGGTCTCTCTGTGTGTTTTTCCGTCTGTTCCATGGGGAGTGCTCCGAGGAATTGTTTGAGATGGTACCAACGTCGCCCTTCTACCATCGCACCACCCATCACCACAGCAGAGTTCATCCCTACCACCTGGAAGCGTACCGTTCCCGAACGGTACGTTTTCAGCGTTCTTTCTTACCACCCACGTGCAAGCTCTGGAATGAACTCCCTGCATCGGTGTTTCCTGAGCGCTATGACCTGTCCTTCTACAAACTTATGCCAACTTAAAGAGAGTACTTTCCTTAAGTTAGGCAGCGACTTTGTTGTGCTGGACCCCTGGCACTGCAAAGGTCTATGGGCAGCGGTAGCCGCTTACCATCAGGCGGGCCGCTAGCTCGTCTGCCTATTACGGCAATAAAAAAAAATCTAGCTAATATATATGGTACCTACTTGGTTCAAGGTTATTTTGATGGATGTAGGGAATGTTACTTATAAAATAAACACCAGATCGCCATTAATATTTATTGAGAGAGTAACACTGAATTGACACAGACGCTTAGTCTACTTGATATGTTTCGATTACACATAGTCTTGTACAGGCGGGGAAACAGTAACTCTTATATTTCACTAATTATGAGTATACATTAAATATTGAAAGAAATACGTCCTCTTGCAAGCTTTGTTTAATAAGGCGCGGATTACGTGAAGAAATTTGAAATTAGCGCAGTTGTTATTGCAATATATTTCTGGAATGACAAAGTAACTGTAATGATGATAAATCGTCGAATCACCGGCGAGAGATACGAATTAGTATATGGGAGTTAGTTAAATATACTTATGGTCTCTGGTTAAATTGACACGAAAGTATGTCAATGTGATGTGTTACGTTATTGTGTGAGATTGTTGTTTTCTGGGCGGTTTATAATATGCTACTACTAGATATTGTGTCTCGTATTGGCGTCCCATTTTACCTCACCCCGCGTGTGAAGTTTGTTGAATCGGATGTAATTTGCTCCGTACTAGAAAAACGGACTTGCAGTCTTAATAAAGAAAGCTTATCTAGAAGAATATTTTGATACCGATTCATGGCAATTTAAAGGCTATGGTGTGTATTATGACAATTCGACCGTATAATGTATTTAAAGCTTATTTGCTAAACATGTTTGTTTTTCATTTACATTTTCAATAACTTGAAGTACGCTATTGTTTCCCCACGCGTTGTGTTCTAAGTTACAAGTAATATTTGGTTATATATTTTATTAACAGCATCTACTTTCTACGAAACAACAATAGAAACATCAATAAACATATTAATATTTAAGTTTACAAGCAAAAAAATTCAAAATAATATTATTAAATATTTTTTATCAATTCAATAAACAATTTATCTTAAAATGTATTCTGTTTTTCCTAAACAGCTTTCTAAGCAAAATTTTGTCATGAAAATACTATATTTAACATTTTATTTGCAATTTAGTGCATCGAAAATATCTATTTTGATAGGAACATGTCTTATTTTATCAAAATAATTTAACCACATCTATTTCTTAAATTATAAATGCTATATTTTATAGCAACAAATGCTATTTTACAGTTAAATTTTACTAATAAATTTCATAATAAAATCACAGTATAAAACAAATGTACAAAAAAATTGGTCCTAAATTAAAAACTAAATATTCTACTATTTTATTATGGATTATGTATAATATAATAAACATTCGATAATTCCAATCCCATTTCAACAAGTATAAATAAATTAATATTTTTATGAAGCGTAGAAATGTCCTTTAAAACTACAATAACAAAAGGTTTTATAAATAATTTACAACAGAAAATCCACAATAATATCGTTTTAAAACGCATAAAAGCTTTGCTACACCTATTCTACATCTATCACTATTTTTAATAGGTAACACCGACATTAAACGACACAGCAGGGTTACACTACTTATTAAACAGGTGAACACGATCAATACTATTCAAGATTAATACATTTATTATAATATATAGAAATTTTTATAACACAAATAAACGTATATATAATATTCAATATTATCCCGCGTTTATATCGGTTATCTTTTTCGTTTTATATGTATAGGAATGTAAATAATAAGTCGATAAAGCTATATATTTTTATATATAATAATTTTACTAGTTATTTTAGTATATTCAATTTCAATAACTACTGTTTAAATTCCTCTAATACATTCATAAGATACATATTTTTTCAAAACAATATACATACATCTACAGGACATTTATTGTGTCTAATTACTAAGTATAATAATATGCATAAATATTTGTAAAATAAATTTGAAAGTCACAAAATGTTCATACACTTAGCATAGGACATCGAGTTTATTTTCCCAAGGGCGACCTTATCATAAATACACAAAGGTAACCCGAACTGGAAATCGAACCCAAGACCCTACAGTCCGTATAATTATGTTGTAAGACCAACTAAGTGAACTAATTTACGATGGACTTTCACTGCTATTAAAAAGTCATGTGTCGAATGCAATTATGTTTTTAAGTTTCCGAAAAATATCGGTTTGCAATTAATCAACTTGTTCAATTAATTGGTAAAATTGGTATTACAATTGTTATGGAAATGGTGGTCTGTTTATTTTCTTTATATTTACCCATAAGCCTTTCAACTCCATTTTACTTCATTATAAATTGACATTTTAAACTCAAAAATTAGACAATCCAATAACATTATTATTAAAAATCATCTTGTTAATACGAGTTAATTAGTAAAATACAATAATTTAATGTATATATTTTTAAGTGATCAATACTATGTCCTGATATATAAATTTTAATACATATAAAAATACCATGGGATAGATTCCAATAAATATATAGTATAATGGTTTCTATTTTTTGTATAATATATAAATATTTAACTACAGGGTATAACATATTATTATTAAAGGTATCATACTACACTAAAATAGATATAACCGCCTCCCCGATGTTAGCAATTTTGTCTTGTTTATATATTTTAAAATATAATATACCTTTGACAGTTAAGTGGGGAATATATATTTATAAATTCAGCTGTAAATCGATATGCACATGTTTCAATATAATTCTACAACTTTTTATGAGAAGCGTCATAGGCAAGTATTTTCAACAGAATTTTACGTTGTAATTTTAAATTCACTTAACTGTCGAAGGTGATAGGAATTCTCCCTCTTCCATAATCTTCCCACATCTTTTAAATAAATGACTTTACCACCTTTCAAACTCCTTTAAAAAACGAAACCAAGTAATATTATGAATTACCTTTGTAAACATAACAAACCATTTAATTTCCTTACAATAAAATAAACACAAACACAGTTACAAGAAAATGATACAAAATTAACAACATAAAATGTATTAACAGCTTAATTTCTAATTGTAAGATATTTTCTTGAAGAAATATCTAAATAGTCCTTAATATAATTGGCCTGATATGGCCTAAATCCTTAATCCTAAACTTTGATATGTTTTTGATATTCCTGGCCATGCTCGCATGAGTCTTTCATTGATATGTATATTTCCTTAAATTACGTAGTAAATACTGCATTTGTATTAAGAAACGATTTTCCTATGTGCTCTACAAAATGTTTGGAGAATTAAAAGATCGTATGGTTCTTAATGGTACAAATTATGTCTCAAATAGTCACTGGATGCCGTCCTATTGTAGCTATGTCTGTTTTCGCATCCATTCATGTGTAGATTTCTTTGTTATTAAGTCAACGAGTTCGCTTTTCATACAAATGCAGTATAATTCTTACACCTAAATAAATCTAGAATAATAATATACTTAACTTAAGAGCCTATGCACGGATAATTACGCTCAGATGACCCGCTTTCACAGCATCTTAAATGTTCATAATGCAGGCATTGTATCGATGCTTGAGGAAATTAAATGCGATTAAAAGCGCGTATCCATACGAAGATTGAATGTGATTGACACACAGATTAAAAGCGACACTGACGTCGATTGTACGCAGTACAAACGGAGTACATCGCCCTCGAGCCAAGCACCATTCCCTGACCTGAGGAAAACGTGATGAACGGTCCAGCGCAAGTATGGTGATAACGGCGTTTCTTTCGATCGATACAAAAACATGTGAATGAATTTGTAGACGTCTCAAATTTACTGATTGCAGTTAAGTCGTGTCTTAATAGCGGCGCGGCGTTTCATCGTCCATGGATAAAAATTACGTCATATGCATAGGCTCTAAAAAAGTTACACTAAAAAAACAAAATCGAGTTGATACCCCAGAAATGTCATTGAAAGTCAGACATAGTCTAACCCCAGCTAAACTTAATATGTACCAGTAAACCTTTAATTGATAAATAAGCAGGATTCGTAATTTAATGGAACTGCGAACTTATGGAATATCTTCTTCGTGAAACAATTTATTCATCACATACAAAAGCTTTAATAATACTTTCAGAGAGCTTAAAATATTAAAATGTCGATTAATTTAACACATAGCTTAGATATGATATTTAATTTCTATAACTAGAGAACGTTGTTAAAAACAATCACACATGATTGTAAACATTTATCACCACAGCATTGACGTTGTATTTTTATTTTATAGGAAATGTAAGCTTACAACTATACTTCATTGCAGATTGAGAGTAATAAAGTCTTTAATTTTATTCATATTTTTAAGTCTACGCTTCAAGATATGTTTATATAAAGGAGTATATTGGTAAAAGCCAGCTTAACTTATCTCTCTACATTGATATGTTTGATTTCAAAAGCTTTTTTCTAGCTATATAATTACATAAATAGTATACGATATAATTACACATGTTTTAAAGAAAGTGCATTTTATGATACATAAATTATTTATATAAGATATAAGGTAAACATCAACAAATGTATATAAGAAAAATAACGGTAGATAAACTACAAGAATACCATCAAATGATATATGTGTATAGGAAATGTAAACTAGTAAATAATTTTTAGACTATATATGTCGGCCAAGCCACTCAATAATAAATAGCATTGTAACATCTAACAACTGAATAAATATAATAATTTCAGCGTAAAATATTGTGTGTACATTCATAATAAACGCCTTGCAATTTTGTTTCATGATAAATTATCTTTTTTAAATTTATTCTTTGACAATATATTTTATTATCTTTATTAGTTATCCAATTAACAATCGACTCATCCTTTTTCATTTCCTCCACAATAAGTATTATTGTGTGATTAATTATCATACGCATCGACATTTCATTCCAGAACAACATTTAAACCTTGATTAGCATTTTTTACTTTTATAATTGCTTGTCAAAAGGATTTAACTTTTTGTTCTTTTATAATTGGTTGAATAATACACGCTTACTGATATGTATGATGTACAAAAATACTCGTAGTACACATTTTTCGTTTTTTTTTTACATCTTATACTCGTAGGTTTAAGATAAATGTTTTATTTAATATGTAAATTCATCTCGCTTTTTTGAATGCTGAATTTCAATTTTTACCTATTCCGGTAAACTGAGGCATTATTTTTACATCTATATGTATGTTATAAATTTTTATGTCACTTTGAATACTTTATTCCGAATAAAGTATTTTATTATTTTATTTAAATCAATATTTTACGCTTTAATTATTGAAATTCATGAACTAACATTATTTCGTAAATAATAACTTTTATATGTCTGTTTCAGAGACAATCATAATATCGATTAAATATTTAAACAATCGACATCTTTAGCTTAGCTTGAAGTTGCTTAATTTCTTAATTTTGATTTCTTAGTAAAAGTGCCTAAACTCCGAAAGCCAATTTTGATATGTTTCGTTCCCTTACCACTATACTTTATGTGCGTTGTCAATATAATGAAATTTTGATTATATACTTAAACATACATGTCTAACAATGATACTCTTTACATTAATTCCATTATTGTGGTTAAGGAAATAAGTTTTTGTCATAGTTTTCTTCGAGCGTTGTTTACAAATGTGATACAGGTGGTGCAAAGTATAATTTTCACATCTAATTTGTATGAAAATATTGATTTTGAATTTTGACGACATACCAATTGTTACAGCATTTTAACCACCACCTGTATACTGCTGTAAAATATTATTTTAGTCCTTGAGGTTTAGTTCTCTGTCTTCCTCGCCTGGAACATGAGCTTCATGGAGTCCAGGGCTTCCTCCAGGGACTGGCGGAAGGCCTCGGTATTGGTGACGCTGGAGGAGGTGAAGGAGGCGATGCAGAAGATCACGCAGTCCTTCTTGGGGTTGTAGCTGCAGCCGTACCCGTCGGGGACCACGGCGCCGTAGCCCATAAATGTGCCTTCTGTTGTGGTCGCGACCTGGGTGTGTTTGTAATAAAAGTATAATAAAAATAATAATTTATATAATATAGTCTGTTCAGCTGGAGAGATGACGTAATAAAGGTTGCAGGATGTCGCTGGATGCAGGACGCCGCTTTTAACAGGTTACTGTAGAAATCCATAAAGTTGGCCTATGTTCAGCAAGTGACGTCCTATAACATTAATTATTAATAAATAATGTTCGCAAAAATTATCACGACATCTGTGGGTAGTCTGCAAACTTTCGTTCGCGGAATTGCAGTTGCGTCAATGGACAGAATGGTTCTCGTTTTCATATAAAATGATCTCGGTGTGTAGTAATTACAAAACTGTATTCAATGCCGTGTGTTGTTTATGAGACAGTACACCATACAACAGGTACCAGCGGCAGTCCAGGTTAGTGGTCAAGATGCTTTCGACACAAGAAACTCTTGTCAATAGGAATACTTCTTTTCCAATTCGTATTTCTGCCGCACTATTAAGCTGTGGAAGAATTTGACGGTCCATGCATTCACTCTCTCCGTAAATATAAGTTAATAAGCAGGACGACATAGTTTTGCCAAACGACGAAAGATCACAGTGCGCTTTGGCCAATCCATAAGTTACTTTCTAGAGCTAATAAAATAAAAACGAGCACCTTCTGTTTGTTAGAATCTGAGACAAAGAATATCTACTGGCATCTTTCTAGTCACCTACCTGGCTAGTGCTGAGTTTGAAGCGTATCATCTGCTTGTATGTTTCGTCGTTGAAGAGGGGTGGCAGTTGTCCCATCGACTCTCGCGCTGCCTCGCGCAAGCCCAGCAGGTGGTTGTCGATGCCGCGGCCCAGGATGTTGGCTTCCATGATCGCAGTCTGCTTGCGAGCTGCTTCCTCGAACAGTTCTAGTTTCTTCTGCTCCTGCAAAATAGTTTATATTATAACATTTTATCCCAAATTAAGATTCTCATTCTTACTTTTTAACCCTTTTCTCTCCTGTATGTTGAAATTTTATGAAAACATAACCTAAGTTCTCTCATAATTACATTTTGTAATATAAGTATGAAAGAGGAAGAAAAGATCAAAAGTTGCTAAAATCTTCGCATATTAATTTTTATACCATTTGAATGATTTCAAAATAAAATGAAATACATATTTGATGTAATGTACTGTACATTACACCAAATATATATGTATTTTAATATTAGCTAGTTACTTAGAAGTATACACTCACCCCATACAAATTGAAAGAGACTTTCTTCTGTCCCTCGTCGCTGGTCTCGTTCAATGGCGGAGTCTCTGCCGTGCACATGGCGGCTGCCCACGCGTGGGCTCCGGTGTGGGCCGACCTAATGTTGTCCACGCGACCGTTCCGGAAGCGCCGGAGAGACGCCGACTCGTAGGTGGTCACTAGGTACCCGTACATCCTACATAGGAAAGAAGTTTAGCCAACAAGACATATTATCATAAAAAAATTACAATAGCCAAATTGGTGAACTAATGTATAACACCACTATTGAGAGCAAAGTAGGCTCATAAGACTCATCAAGACTCTAATGATAATCTCATAAGACTGTAAATTGAAATGCTTATAATAATAAGTCAGATGATAACACGAATTACATCCAAATCTTTCAGCTTTGTACTCCTAGTTCCACACACTTTTAATTTATGATAAATTCGTGGATAGAAGGTGGAAGTTTGAGTCTGATTGTAATAGTAAAAGGCTCACTTGTAATAAGCGTACTGCAACGCCAGCTGGATGTAGACGTCAGGGCTGGTCTTGCAGGATTTCATGAACTCGCGCCCGTAGCCGCGGTATGTGTACACCTTGAAGTCCAAGTCCGATATGGCTCTGGAGCAATATATTGATATGTATGATCAATAATGCGTAGGTAATGAATTGATAAATTTATTGCTTAGGTTCATATTTGATTATACCTGACTGGTTTCTGGAATAGTGGTACCTATAAAGTTCTCAAGCTCTTTCAACTGAGACAGTGTTTTTACCATAACCATGGACATTATAATATTTTTTCGATAGTAGGTATTTCAGTCAATAATTGCACTTCATATAGGGCAGTCACTCGGAAGTGTCATGGGAAGTGGTACTTCAAAAACCATATTTAGCAACATTTTGTCTTCATAGCTCTTTAGCTAAGAAATTCCGATAATAGTTCCTCACCTGTCCAAATCCCTAGCCGCCTGCTCAATAGTTCTCTGCACATCTGGAGATACGTTCCACTTGATAGCTTGAGGAGCAGGGAGCAGTGCGGGAGGCGGGGCAGGTCGCTCAGAAACCTCGGCCCTGGCTAGAGCACGCTCAGCCAGCCTGATGACGGCCACTCCTTCTGCAGCACTGTGCTCGTAGCACATGCCTATTGTCCCGTCTGATGAGATGATCAGCTGGAAACAGAATGGTGGCTTAAATTAATTGTCCTGCTAGGATTGTGAGTCGGCAGTTGTAAATCAATATTTGTGAGCTGTATTTCAACGTCTTGTTAAATGGAAAGTTATTTTTTTATTCGAAATGCTGTCATTTGATTTCTAGATTCAGCCGATCTATATTCTGTGGATCCTAATTTTTTAATATTATAATTTCCAGGAACTCTAGAGACTTTAACGATTTCTTATTAATCAAATTTTAATTGATTGACGACTTGATTAACTTCGCAGAAATTCTCTTAAAATCGCAGGGGAAATCTTCGGCACAGGTTCTAGACATTATACTGTGGTTGATTGATGATATCATTATTTTGGGCGGTTAATATTAAATTTTAACTATACCTGCACAGTTTTATCGAACCATCGGTTAGCGGAGTGGTGTCTAGTCCCGGCTCCATGCATTGCTCGCAGCATAGCATTAGTTTGTTCATCGGTGTCAGCGCGGTCCCCGCCGCTCTCGTCTACGCACAGGATGCACAGGGCTCGCGATATTAGCTCCAGGTTGAAGCGGTTGTTCTCGTCTGTATACATTTATCTTTTGTTAGTTAAGAATATATGAGTTTATAATTTTCTGTAATGTTCGGAAGAGGAAATCCCTTGTTAAAAAATATATTGTGTAGTATAACTTAACTTATAAAAACTTACCTTTAATAAGTTGCTCCCTAGCCCTGGCCCACTGGTCTCTATTCATGGAAGTGAGGAGACCAACCCTGGGCGCAGGTGGTGCGGCTGACGCGTCCACCATGGCGTGAAGAATTTGTGCTTGGATCTCTCCTGGAGTTAAACGCCCACGGTCTGCCGCCTTCACGGGAATCGGGTAGAACTGGGACAAAGTAGTGCGTTTAAAGTCATTGTTAGTAATTTAATAAGACGAAGAAGTTATTATGTATTGTTTAGATAGAATGTATGGAGAAATAGGTTTTGCGATTAACCTACATATCATAAATATAAATATACCCGTCTTAGTGTTGCAATAGAGTGATCATTGCACCCGTCCAATTAATTATTATCAAAGCATTGCGCCGTCATCAGCCCACGGTCTTCTGCTTGAAGTTCCATTTGCTATATTACGTATCTTGTAAAACTTAGGTAACTAACACAGGTTAACATTAAACTAACTACTAAACGAACTAAATTAATAACAGTTTGTATAAATATTTTCAAACATTAAAATTTCAAGTAAGTAAGGGTACTTGTCTAAAGCTTTGAATTATAAGGTACCATAATAGTATTGTATATTTTGATTCGAAAACACCCTTACATACATTAAAATAGCACAAACTTAGCAAAAACAACTAAACAAGTGACGTTGACGGCAAAGCTTCGCGTTCTAAACATTAAGTAATGAAACCCACCGCAAGGACCCTAAGTGCTAAGTAAGTTATCTCAAGTTGGACCGTGTAACTAAGTTAGCGAGTTGCGGGCCTCGGAATGGAAACATAAGGGGATCTTGAAGGGGACTGATAAATTAAATTCCTTCGATTTGCTCGTCAACGGCTTTATTTGCGATTCATTTGCGTGTTATTTCCGTCGTGTGGAAGGAATTTCGTATTTTGATGTTTGAATTGCTAGGAATTTATTGGGTTAAGATTTGTAACTTGTGTAGAGAATACGTATGCTACATTGATTTTAATTTGATGATATTTAATAATGAAATAACAAGTTGGAGTAAGTTAAAATTCTTGCTAAGTTTTTAACAATATGTGAGTACATGAGTGACTTTAACCTTATACCCCTAACCCCTAGATGTAGGAAGTGTTACCCACTGTTCACAAAGTTTGTTTTCATCCTCATATATTATGATAGGGCATAACTTCCAGTCGACCTGGAAATCGAACCTATGACGTCACAGACGAATCGCGCTACAACTAAACCAATAAGTCAACTATAGTTGAAACACTCACATAATTCCTACAAGCCACGACGACCAATTCCTCCAACTCCTCAGCGCCGTTCTTGACTCGCGGCAGGTCCAGCCGATCCCTGCCCACTTCTGGGATGCGGCACACTCCTAGCAGACGGTAGAACTGCTCCATGCATAGCGGTTGGCCTTTCTCCCGGCTTGTAGCACGTTCTAGAGGCAGCTCACCTCTTCAAAAGAAATAAGTTGATATTAGAAGTGTGTACGATAGGTCTTTTAGGTTTTACTATCATCCCCAAATACAGGAAGTTATCTACTAAACATAGGATCACCTAAGGACTTCTTCCTATTGGTTTTAGATAGACAACAAATTGCCGCTAAGTGGTTGTTTTTCTGTCTCTTTTTTATGAATAAGATATCTTGTATGGCCTATATCGATTCAAGTGTTATTGGAACACATAAACATATTTGAACACATGAATCGTAGTGTGATAACTATGTGAAAAAGCTTGATCAATCACCTAAAAGACTTTATACATTTTTTAAACAAGGTTAAGAGTTGCAATACCTTTAGATTTACTAATCCTAGTATATCTAAAACGTCAATATTCCTGTAATCTATAAATACCTATCCAGCATCTCCTTGTAATCCAGCAGGTCATCGATGAACAGGGCTCCCAGGTCAGCCACCTCCTCCATCTTGGCGAAGTGGCGGCGCGGGAACACCATGCCAGGGTTGGAGTTGATGGGCAGCGGCAGACGCACCTTCAAGTACATGTCGTCGAGCCACCAGCTGGTCACCTATGCAAATAAGGTAGGAACATTACAAAATGCTTTTCTTTTCGAGAATGTGAGGTTGAGCAAGTGAAAATATTTTGCATTTTGTCAGGTCTGGTATTTTAAGTGCCAATGTAAAAAAAAAATTGTCAGTACTAATTTTATTGGATACTTTCTCGAAGTAATAGGTTCGATAAGCTAAAGTGTGTGCTTCGCGTAATAGTTTCCACAATAACTGTGAATAAGACCACCATGACATATTCAGGAATAAGTATTTATACGAAAACGATTTTTAGAATACGAAATATAATATAGTTTTTATTGGAATGGACCATTTTGTTGGCTCTAAACTTAGCGGAAAGTAAAAGTTAGGCGTATTGTTTTAATTTATTTCTAAGTTAATATTCATCGATGATAACGATATAACAAATATTTTTAATATACTATGCATCATAGTAAGGTTTTAATTGAGTTAAATATATATTATTTTTTAAATGTTGGCGTACAATCAAGTATATAAATAAGTAAAACAAATGATCACGTGATTATTTTAATTATTCACAAAGCTTAAAAATATTTATTATACGGTGCAGTTGGGCTTAAGAAAAACAAAGTCCTTCTTTGGCGCACAGTCCTTCGCTTCGCCGTAGTAGTTTCGACTACATTTGCTTTGTCACTTTTATACTGAATCACAGAAGACTTGTCGTCATCATCATCGTAAGTTTTCAAGAAGTATTCATTCTCGTAACTTTTTGTCGTCGATTTCACAAAATCCGAATTATAAAGGTAACTTCTAATGGAGTCTATTCTGTCTCTCAGAAACTTTGGCTTAGTATAGGATGGTACAAAGGACGGCTTTTCCAAAGTGGTGTCGAATGTAGATTTCGTGTTAGGTTCAAATTGCTTCAAAGCGTCTTGTATGTTGTTGAATTTCTGTCGCCAGTTAAAACCCAATTGTTTACGGTCTTGCAAATCTTCTCCATTTATATAATCACTGTGTTTAAGGTACAAAGGTTTTGGTCGAAAATAATTCATTGCCTTGTCTATGGTTTCAAACTTTGGCTTCAAAATAATTTGTCTTGGTACAGAAGTTGCTGCTTTGGGCAGGAAGACACGTCGACTATACGGAGATAGATTTTTGATTATATTTCGTGGTGTAATTCTTTGGGCGTATTCAAATTTAGTATTTGATTCTTTTAGGTCTTTCTTTTTGTTTTTGTTAGCAAACTGAATTCTCTTCATAACTTTTGTCTGTTTGTGTGGAGGCATCATTCTCACCGGATACATATTTGTTTTTGGAAAGGGATCTAAAAGAAGCCTTTTCTTTGGATTCGTTTTTGCGAAATGCTTCCGAGATGTGTTTGCGTGTGTTTTGTTTTTAATTTTATTAAAATTGAATTCAGCCTTCACGAATTTAGTAGATTTATTTACTGTGATCGTAGTGCTTGGATGAACAGATGTAGTTATATAAGACTGTGTTGGTTTTGATGTGGTTTTTTGTGTGACAGTAGTAATAACATTCGGTTTTCGCGTTAATTTTGTAATTAGTGTAATTGGTAAGTCCAGATCATCTAGTATGGTAGGTTTATATGTATTATATCTTACTGTTCTGGCTCTTTTTGTTGTCATCTGTGTAGTTGATGGTATATTACGATTGGTGTGAGATATACTAGCTCTTTGCTGAAATGACTTTGTAGAAGGCAATAATATTGGATATGTGTTACTTTTTTTAGTTTTGATATAGGACTCTGTCTTTTTATCTTTCGTATTCCTTACGGGAGAAAATACAACCGTCCCGCGAGTCGATGACATTTCACCTATAATTGGTATAATTGTAGGAATATCTATTTCATAATCAAGTGTATTTACTTTGTTCTTTAATACATCCACTTTAGATACTTTTATTGACTTTAATTCGCCTTCATCATTGTTTATGATTGGAAGTGAATTCATTCTATACAATATAATTGGTAAAGTGGGTTGAAATATTGATTCAATGTTTGGTTTGGAAAAAATAGATTCTTTATTGGAGAATCTTTTCATTGTTGCAGGAGTGACCGGCGATAAGTTTAGAATCGTATCAAAGTCCGCCGTCGACATCTTCTTTGCCCTGGATAAAGTATTGTCCAAAGCTTTTTTGTTTATATGGCTGTCAAAATCAGGTTTATAATGTTCTAGATTGCTATTGATATTAAAGGTTTCAGTGTGACTCGTCTTCACGCCGTTTTCAGCTCTTGGGAATTGTTGCAAATTAATTTTCTTTTCGATATTCTCAGATTCTATATTGATGAACTGTGAATTATCAACTTTACTATCTTCATTAAAAGTTTCTATATTCGACACAATTTCTCCGTTGTTGTAAGAATTTTGTTTTGCATCGTTCTTTGGATCTTCGGTGACTATAAATCTATTTTTTTCCACTAAAGGATGAGTCTTGTCTGCCATGTTGTATTCATTTTGTTTATCAATACTATTAAACTTAGGTAAATGGATGATACTTAGATCATTTTTAGTATGTAAACCTTCTGTCGTAGTATCGAAGATGAATGTTGTTAATATATTTTTACGTAATGATATGTCATTTGTTGCCGGTTTTACTTTTTGTTGACTGATTGTAGTAGATTCAGTATAACTTATCGTTTCAGGTAGCTTTTGCGTGAAGTCAAACCTTTTAAAATGTTTGAACGTAGTATTGCTACCACTTTTGATATTATTTTCTTCAGAATCCGTATTATAATTATGCATTATATTTTTATTTTTCAGTACATTGGTAATTGTTGGTATTGTATGAAGTTCAGGGTCGCTAGCATTAGGTTGATGAGAGTCATTCGCAACATTATATACACTTGTGTATGTATAGTCTTTAGGTTTTTTTAACATGTTTTCTAATTCAAAACTACGCGGTTTAGTAAGTTCTTCAATAACATTGCCTTTTGTTGTGCCAAATGTCAGAGTATAAATATTTGTTAGTATTGTAGGCTCCTCCTTTGTGGTAATTTTAGGTGTAAAATTTCGCATTGGTCTATGTAAATTATTCTTGATTGGTAATACTGTTGTCTCATTATTCATTTTCAGCTTTTCAATAACACGCACAACTGGTTCTATGGTGTCAATATGAATGGTAACATTTCGTTGTGGAAATATGTCTCGCCTTGTGGAGATCTGCTTGTATGGATAGTTCTCCGTATGCTTAAATGGACTAATATAATGTATCTTATCTTTATATTTAATTTCAGTAGCATGAGTAACACCATCTTGCATTTTGCTCTGGTCAATCCTTCTTCTTAATAACATCCAAGGTTCTTTTACTGTAGAAGTAATTTCTAGCTCCTCTAAATTATAATTAATGTCGGAATCGGAAGGTGTTAACTTATCTTGTTTTGAATGCAGATTCACTTTATCATATTCGTATTGAACTGGGAGCTTTCTATCTCTTTGATAACCCTGAATAAACAATTCTTGTTCCGGATTCAGGTGTGAGGATGGTGCAACTTCACTTATTATTTCTTCTTGGGTATTTTTTGTAGATTTAGCCAAAGACTTATTTGGTGATGCTATATACGTGTCTTTATTAGTTTCTTTTATCTCTTTATAAGTAAATTCTTTAGTTGTATTAAACGTATTTGTTGTTAAATCTTCAAAACTTGGTTCAGTCTTATTGGTAATTTTACTGGTATGAATATTAACTACATCACTTTTCGTAATACTGTCATCGTCGATATCAGAAGGTTTTGTATCATTAGGAGCAACAGTAACAATATGTTGCTGAAGTTGTACAAGCTTTTCTTCAGGTAAAAATGAGAGACTTTTTGTTAGGACGGTTTCATTCCTTCGTAATTCATCTGTATCTGTATGCTTATTGTAATAACTGTGTTTGAATACTTCTGGTAGTGTTTTACTTACGGCAGGTAAATCTAATAGATCGTAATTGTTAGTAGTACTGAATTGGTGATCTGAATTATAGATTTTATTGTCATTTTCATTAAAGAATGTATTATTAATCGTTTTATTTTGGGGATGTTTAATATCAGAAAACATTTTTTTTATCTCCTGAAATAGGGTCAATCTCTTGCCATCTGTCCCTTTTTTATCACTTACATGCGTGGTATTATTCTGATTCCAAAATGTTGATTTGTTTATCTCTATATTATTTGCAGAATTTATGGTATTTTCCGATATCAACTCATTAATATCACCATGATTAAATTCTAAGCCTTTTAAATCATGAGTCTCCATATTTGTCCATAGAGGGCTATCAGATTTCTCGTTCGTACCTTTTGTATGATTGACGGTTAATGGTTTGAAGGTTGTAATTATATAATCAGGTGGTTTAGAAAGTATGTGCTGAGTCATAACTTGGCCAGAATTTCTTAAAAAATCCATGCTACTTTTCTTTTTATCAATATAATCCTTAATTGAATCTGTTGGCTTTTCAAATAATTCCATAGGGCCATTAGTTGTATTATCAGTACTGTACAGTTCTTGGTTTCCAATACTATTCTTCGTACTTGCGTCAATTAAGTTCGAAAAAGTAAAAGGTGTCTGAGTAGTAGTGGCATACATTCCAAAATTTAATGATTTATTAGCATCCGTACCACTGCTTATTAAGAATGAAGTACTTCGGTAAGGCACCTGAGATGTGTCAGTCGGATTTGATATAGATGTTTGTTTTGACTCGATGATCAGATTCTTTATATTTTTCTCAGTTGTAATTATATTTTTAATAGGTAATGAAACCTTGGTATCATATATTATTCTGACTGCAATGAGTGGTGTTGTATCTATAGATTTTGATGTTTTATTTAAATATCGATTAGTTATACTCTGTCGTATTTTGTGGTTGTCAAAAGTTTTAACCAAAGCTTTGTCCAATGTCATTTCATAAATTTTAGTTGATGATATGTTTTCTTTGTTTATACGGCCAATATATTCTGGTGACACCAAAGATGCTTTCCCGTTATTTATTTTGACATATTTTGTACTTTCATTTTTATCATTAAATATTTTACTAGTAGAAATTTCATTTTCAATACCTATAATAGATAGATGGTTATCTGATTGTTTTTTAATATCGCTTGATATACCATACGCTATATTTGAACCCTTTATCGTAGTTTCAGTACGTAATAGCTTATTAATTGATGCCATATTTAACGCAGTAAAATTATCTTCGTAAGTCCCATCGCTTGTTTCTTTTCTAGATTTCAATGATTCTGTAACACTACCTAAGTGTTTTGTCATAATTGGAGTAAAATATTTGGATTGACTTCTGGCATTATCTGCTTCCAAAATATAATTCAATGTTTTACCATTTATGAAAATATTTGCGATATTATTATCGTTTAATCCATAGTATTTTAGTTGTTGTGTGCTACTACTTTTATATTCATCGGAAAGGCGTCTATAAGATTTGATGTCACCTGTATCATCATCATTTGCTAATAAACTAGGTGATGATTGATTTGTTGGAGCATTTTTTTTAACCCCATTATATTGTGGTGTTTCATAATTATGCCACAGTTTTGGAATTTCAGTTACTCTTGTCTCGTCAAAACTGGAATGAGTTACGAAGATATTTTGCACTGATGCGCTTACGTTGTTTTTGTAACCGGCTTCTGGTTCAATACTATATATTTCATCGGCTGCATGAGCTGTTTTATTTCCAGTGTCGTTAGATATTGAATTAACAGTACTATTAAATATAGCTATATCATTGTAAAATATATTTTGTTTAGAGTTATTAGTTTCTAATAGATATTGTGGAACTATGATTGGATAAGATTTTGCGCTGTTTTTTGATTTTGTTTGAATTGTGCCAATAATAGATGTTCCATAGTCTTTAATTTTGCGGTCAATTATATCATGTTCGGTAGTCGAATTATATCGACTACCAACATTAATTGATGTCGCATATTTTTTTACTTTTGGAGAATCAGTTCTTGGTCTGTCTACCAGCTTACTTTGGGTCGTATTATCGTGACTTCTAGTTTTGTCTGGAGTCACGTAGCTTACGGTAGTGTATGGTTTTTCAGTCGCCTTAGTAGTGTCTGGCTGACTAATATCTACATATGGTCCATAATCTTTAATAATTGTCGAATATTTTTTTGAACTGTTCGTAAGTCCAATTTGAGTCGTGGTATATTTATAACTAGGATCTCCTAGTTTCTCATACACTTTAGTTTTTTCAAGATCAATGTTGTCGCTTTCTTTTGCTTTGTTTTCACTCGTGGTATGTTGATAAGCGATGTTGACTGAAGTTTTATTTTTGACCGTAGTATAATATTGAGGTCTAACAATAACCAATCTTCCTTCTTTAAGTATTGTAGCGTCACTCTTTAAGCTGCTTGTAAGTTCATTTTCTATATTAGTATATTGATGGTCGGCATTAGCTGATGTTGCATAATATTTAAACGTTGTGGGAATATTTTTTGCGCTGCCAGTCGATTCCTTATTCAGCGCTGTTATATTCGCATGGCTAATATTGACGGATGTTTCAATATCGTCTAACATAGTAGGATATGTTTGTGTTATATAGTGATTGACTGTTGTTGCATCAGTTTTTACTATTGGATGATCGATATTCGGACTATTTGTCAATTCTTTTTCCGTCGAAGTATTGCTAATAAGGGCTGGTGTCACATAATCTTGGACTAGCATAGGGTATCCTTTTGTGTTGTATGTTATTTTTGTCGTGTAGGTTGTATATGGATAGCTGATATCTTTGACTATCATAGAAATTGTATTTGAGCTGTTTGTTAATACAACTTCAGTTGTAGAATACTCATCAGTAAGCTCGCCCAATTTCTTATAGGTTTTAGTTATTGTAGGATCGACGTTTAGGCTCTTTTTCACTTCTTTATCGGCCATGGTATATTTATAACCGACGTTGAGTGATGTTCTATCCCTTTCGGCGACAGTGGTATCAATTTTTGTGCTATCTGTGAATTCATTATCAGCCATAGTACTATATTGAGGTGTAATACTGCGTGAATTTTCATCCTTTGATAATGTCGTGTTCAATTTTAAACTGCTTGTTAATTCATTCTCTATTGTAGTATAATGATGGGCGGTATTCATTGACGTTCCATAATCTCTGAACGTTGTAGGAACAATGTCTGCGCGGCCAGTTGGTGCGTTCTGGATTGCAGTATAATTCCCATGGCTAATATTTGTACTTGTCCCAGTATCGTCTAATACAGTAGAATATGGTTTTGTAATGTCTGTTAATTCGTTTCTAGCTATAGTATTATGGTCATGGTTATTGACCGAGACCGCATAATTTTGCACTATTAGTAAATCAGTTTCTAGTCTATCTTTCAATTTATTATTAGTTGTGCTATCTGTTGCCATGTAGTGTAGCGTTGGATATGTAATTGTATTTTTTGTTAGATCATTTTCGGCGGTGTTATATGGGTAGCTAATATCCGCTAATGGTTCATAGTCTTCGACTACTGTAAAAAATGTTATTGAGCTGTTTTCATAAGCTGTTGTTATTGAAGGATCAATTTTTATGCTCCCTTTTTTTTCCTTCTCGGTCATGGTATATTGATTACTGGCATCGAGTGATGTCCTATCAATATTGGCGGCTGTAGTATAAATATTTGAGTTATCTGTTAACCCATTCTCAAGCGTAGTATAATATTGTTTATATTGAGGAGTAACTGTAACCGATATTTCTTTTTTTATTATTGTAGGAGCAGTTTTCATCTTGTATGTTAATTCATTTTCGATCGTAGTATATGAGTAGTTGGTATTAACTGAACTCGTAGAATATTTAAACGTCGTAGGAAATTTTGTGCTGTTTTTTGATTCGTTCTTAGCCACAGTATGATACTCATGGTTAACATTGATGGATGTCCCAGTATTATATAATACAGTAGGGTATGTTTTGGTGTTGTCTGTTAATTCAGGATAGGTAACAGTGCTATTTTTATAGTCATTAAGTGATGTCGCATCTTTTGGGACGATTAATCGATCCATTTTTGGTCTATCTTCATTCTCGATTGTAGTATGACTGGTATCGACTGGAGTCATTATATTATCTATGACGAGTGTTGAATAACTTTTCGGATTGTGTGTTAGCTTAGTCATAGGGGTAGCGTACACAGGGCTGATATCTAATGTTGATTTACTATCGTGGATTGCAGAATATTTTTTTGCGCTATTTGTTGTTGCAAGTTTAGTTGTGATATACTCATTAGCGACATTGCCTAATTTTCCATAAGGTTTAATTATTGTAGGATCAATTAATACGCTACTTGTTACTTCGATTTCGGTCGTGTTATAATCTCGAAGTCTAACATCAACATCTTTAGGAACTCTAGTTTTAAATTTTGTGCTCCTTTTTAATTCAATATCTATCGTAGCAGAGTTCGTATTATAGACATTAGCTGAAGTCGTATAATGTTTTAACGTTGTAGGAATATTTTTTGGGCTGCTAGTTAATTTATTCTGAACAGCCTCATAGTTCTCATAGTCAATATTAATAGATGTCTCGTTATCTTCTAATATAGTGGTATATGTTTTTGTGGTGTCAATTAATGCACCTGTAGTCGTTACATACTTGTTTAATTTTTCATAAGCTTTGGTTATTGTACGATCTTCTTTTACGCTATCTGGTGGGAACTGACGTTCATTGACTGGTGTTTCATAATTCATAGGTATCGTAGTATCCCTTTTTAAGCTGTGTTTCAATTCATTTTCGATCGTAGTATACTGATGGGCGATATTAGCTGATTTTCTATAATCTTTGAACGTTGTAGGAATATTTTTTGTGCTGCCAGTCGATTCATCCTTGATTGCAGTATAATAGTTATGGCCAATATTGAAGGGTGTCTCGTCATTATTTAATAGAGTAGGATATGTTTTTGTGACGTCTGTTAATTTATTTCTGGTAATAGTAATATGTTGATAGTCGTTGACATTTTTTTTATAGTCTCTTATAATTGGGGAAGTAGCTTTCACAGTATCAGTTAATTTAATATTGGAGGTGGCATATTGAATACTAACATCGTCTGCTACTTCATCTTTTGTAAGGATTGTAGTATCATTTAAAATTTTCACTGGTTTTTCAGATGTCTTATCACTTCTCCAATAAGGGCCTTTGTTATAAATACCCAATACTTGTGCAAAGGATTTTGGGCTTGTTGCTATTAAAGGACTTAAAGTAATTCCTGTTGTTAAATTATTGTTTTCTTCAATAATTTTGGTACTAATGCCATTGAACGTTGTGTCCATACTTGTAGTATCTCTAAATGGACTGCTTTGGTTTCCATAAAATGGGAATACCGTCGATTTATTTCTTGACAATGTAGCCGAATTTATTGCACGGTGAAGAAGTTTGATTGTACTCGATATATTATTTGTTTTTGATTTATTAATTGTCGACCTTGCGGTAATGTCATCAATTATTTCGTCAGGAGCGGACAAATTGTCAACTATAATTGGTTTAGTTTTATATCTTGTTATAACCTGTCTGATTGGTATGACTATTCTTTCGTATACTTCTGATGCTTTTTGCTTCAAAATAGGTTTCATTGTCTTATTTATATTATCATCTATCTTAGGTCTTGTGAAATTTTCGATATCCATTAATAATTCTGGTTGAGTGCTTGAAAAATTTTCCCACTGAATATGCTTGGTAAGATTGTATATCTCTGTTTTTGTCAGAGGTATAATTTCAGTCCGATCTGTAGATGTTTTGATTCTGGATGTTTTAGCACTATAACTTTTTGTATGGTCATATTTTTTTGTTGAAAATGTTGATGAATTAACATAATTAGTTGTTGAAAACATTGATAAATGTTGAGAAGAATTACTTGAATTAAAATTTTCGAATTCAAGACTACTTTTTACTCCGGTCACTGGAGTGGTTAAAATTCGTTTCCCATGTTGAAAGGACATTTTTCTTTCTAAAGAATTATTAGTACTGTGTTTTATCCTTTTGGTAGCAGTTGCTAAGTTGGTAACATTAATACCTTTCGTTGTAATAAATTCAACGACAGTGATGTCATTCTTGTGAATATCTCCATTTTTCGGTGGTGCTCTTTCTGATGACAGTATAGTCTTAGAAGTAGTAATAATATTTTCTCTTTCTATCCACGGAAGATCGCTTGAGGAAGTATAATTAACCATAATCACAGGATAAAAACTTGAACTAATCGTCGTAAGATAAGTTGAATTTCTTAAGTCATTTGTAGTCTTATATTCTAGTTTATTTGATTGCTCCTTTTGTGTTAATAAGTTGTCAATCGTACTTTTCGCTGGGTTTGGTGTAACGTGCAATGTGGCTGCAAAAGTATTGAGTATTGCATCGTTAGTTTGTTCAGACTTGCTGTTGGTTCCCTTTTCTAATACCAAGGTTGTAGGAGTCTCGGTACTTCTCGCAGCAAAATAGTAATCAGTTCTAGGTGTATGGTTGGTAGTTGCATGAAAACTATCCGTATATAAAATAGTATCATCCAAGGATTGAGTATCTCTTGGAGATGTGAATATTTCAAAGGGTTCTGTAGAAATATTTTTTATATATTCGGTTCTATTATTACGAAGAGCATTTGGAATCACTGGTTGATATTTAAAAATAATTTCTTTTAATGCTTTCGTTCCCGTTCTGTACGGATTTACAACCTCCCTGGATTTATGCAAATCGTTCCTCGCGTGGTTTTGTATTTCATTTGACATTTTTCTTTCTGACTTAATCGTGGCTGAATCAACAAAATCCCTCAACACTGGTGATGTCACTGAACTAAAACCGTATCCATATTTTTTCGGAGAGCCTTTATTGTATTCATAATTTAATGTGACTTTTTTATCATTCTTTGTTGCCGTCATGTTTTGTATACGAGTTAACTTTTCAGTATTCGGCTTAACTTTATATGTGACTTTTTCTGTGGTTTCTAATATATTCTCTTTGTTTGGTTCACCCAAACATTCTGAATCTGTGACACTATCTAAATCAGATTTTTCTAATCCACTACTAACCACTGTTTGCACTTTTCTGTCATATAATTTAACCAATTTTTTAATTTTCAATATTGTGTCTTTATAATTTCCTGTTTTCTCTTTTGTTTCTATCTTTGCATTATCAAAAATTTCCTTTGTCTCTAAATTGCTATTCAGAAATTCATTTTTACATAAATCTATAGAAGTGTCGTTATAACAGCAAATCATGCTGAAATCTGAATGATTGCTTCTAGTCGTAACATCTATGTATATTTTAATAGTGCCGTTTCTCCTCAAAACCTTTGAAACTTTTGTGAGCTTTTTCTTTTCACTCTCTATCAAAAACGTATACACTGAGCGTAAATTGCAGTCTGTCACATTATTCTCTTTTACATATTCCTCGCTTGTCCTCTCATTCGGATCGTATTTAGTATCTATTATGTCTATATCTATAGAAGATTTTTGATGAACTATATCGTAAAGTTCCTTTGTAGTAATATCTTGAGTGTTTTCATTGTGTTTATACAAAGGATGTAATGTAAGTATAACAATAACACTATGTTTAAAATTGCTCCGAATGTGAGGTTTCGCTTTACCAAATAAATTATATCTTTTAATATAATAATTGTGGATATCTTTTGTTTGAATTAACGCTTTATATAAAATGTTTTTCAGTTCTAATTTTGCAATACCATTTGTATTAGATTTATCCACTTCAGTCTCTGTATTATTTCGTGTATTATTGCTACAGTTAACATATTCGTCCAACACTTCATTGTCAATGGTTATGTTCTGTATGCTGTTTATTTTATTGGCCAATTCTTTTCGTAAATCAAAACATGTGTTGTTGTAAATCTTTCTATAAATTTCAAGGTCTCTACCATCCGTAATTGAGTCATCTGCTTGTAAAAAGTTGGTTTCTCCGTTGAAAATTGCTTTTTCTTCCTTCTGCTTAAGAGTTTGACGCATACAAACACACAGACTTTTTAACAGTTTCAAAGCCACTTCGAACAGATGTTCATCACTAGTAGCGGAGTCCACTGATTGCAAAATCTTCATTAACACTGGACTATCATTTTTCGGAATCACTGGCATCAATGCTTCACTTTGTAACACAATAATTAGCAATAATAAAAGATTTTTCATTTTAAGTTGGTAAATATTTAGGTGGCATATTTGGCGTTTCCGTTTGCAGTTCGAGGAAAGGTATTAAACTGGTTTTGTGTGAAAACTGGGTAGTTTACATAACAATGTTTTGAGTTACGGCGTGTGGGAGGTAAACCGTACACGTCGGTAGCTGATAAGCTCCCTTTTGTTACTTTTGTTCTAACATTTTGTATAATATCCAGCTGCGGGATCGTCCGTAGTAGCGTTCCCACAGCAATAATTTTTAAGTGTGAATTGAAATGTAAAGAATTATAACATTTTGGACATTGCAATCTAACATATTAACTGTCGAATACGCAATGAAATCAGTATCTAGAATTGACTAAGTTTAAAATTAAGTATTTAACAAAGAAACCGGGATTCGTACAGTTGCTTAGTTTCAAAATGTATGAATTTACCTAAGCATTCAATATGCTAATGAAAAACACAATTACCTTGTATCTAGAATCTTATCACAAGGTGATTATACAAGACCATTCCTCTTCCTCTCTCTCTTGTACACATCATAGCTACTCACCCAATTATCCATTTCTTTTTGCCGCTCCAGCAGCATCTCCTGGAGCTTTGGTCCCAGCTCTTCCATGAACTCCCGGACTAGGCCCTTGGTGTGCTCCAGCTGCTGGGGGCTCACCACCACCTCCGCGAGCTCCAGGTACGAATCCATGGTGGCTTGAAGGTCCGGCACCGGCAGTTTCGGTAGTTGGACATTCTAGAACACAAAAAATATTAATTTTCTACATTTGTGGCTACTAGTATAGGGTAATGTAACAAAACAGTGTAGCACAATGAACAATATTTTTCATCAATTCTGTAACAAAGAGAGCTAGAATGTTTGTGAATTCTCTCAACAGTGAAATATGTCCGTTTCTGCTGGAATGAGAATAGCGCGCGTTGTTACAAGTCGTTTTAAAAAATGTATTCCATGATATGAAAATTCACGGTTTCTGAATATTTCACAAGTAAAAAATAAGAATTTGTAAAATGTTGCTTGCAATTTTTGTAGAAAATAAAATCACAACCGAAAAATCACTAAATAGGATCCATTAATTTTCAACAAACTAACCAACGCATAAATCTATTAAATACGAGGTAAATAGTATTGAATTCCTGCATTGATTAGTACTAAATTATACTGTAGTAGCATGTATCTAATTATCTAACCTGGAAGTCCTCGTCGTCGGTGCCGTAGACCTGTGTGCTGAGCCACCGCTTCGGCAGCGACAGCAGAGACTCGCCCCATGCTGCAACACATTCACCGTTCAATATTTCTTATTGTTTACTACCATAAACAATTGTTTGAATATCCACATAGTGTTTTAAAACAAGGATTTGCCTAGTGGGTTCTTATTACGCATAGAATTTCTTGTGCGCTCTATCACACAAAGTAATACCACAAACTGCTTCATCAGTTTAGAATTGTTTGGGGATGTCAAATAAAAATATTGTAATCCCAATTTCTGCTTCTCAAAAATAGTAACTTTCGGCGATCCTGTTTGTCATAATTAAGATCTAACGATTTTATAGGGAGATAAGCTTTAGCAATAAAACACTACACTGAAATAAGTAATTTCCTTGGAATCGTTCATTACTATGTCTAACTCTAGTTTCATTCTATAAACCTAAAGTCTTTATATTCCTCCCACAAAAAATAATACTTAAAATACGTAAAATCGTTTTCCACAAAACGAAGTCTGAATTTAACTCTCCGTTTCAATTTTCCCCTTTATCAGTAAAGTAAAGCAAAGACATTCAGAACAAGGCATTAAAAGGTTAGAACACGATCTACAGAAACCAATAATTCGCAATTCGCCTAAACAAACGAGCAGCTGTGTTTGTCTATCCGTACGGGTAAGAAACGAGAGGGTGGAACAGGGCTGCAATCAGGTTTTAACGGGGACTCTAACCCACTAAGTCCAATCGACAGTATAACGACAATCATGGTTCATTCTCGGTCTAGTAAAATACTTTCAATGAAAAAACATGAGTGTTTTATTAAAATTCGAAACTGTCAAGTTCCAGTCTAATCCCTTTCCAAGTAAATTATCGTTATTATTACAGGCGTTATTATTACAATTACCTTTTTGTAGTTTGGCAACTGTATTTGCACCTGCTATTATATTTTTGTAACAAAATTAAGCCACAAAACCTGGCGGTTAGACAAGAATATTTAGATGATGACAAAAAAAAACATTTAAATTTTAACCTAAGTAGAAACTAGTTAAATAAGCTTTTATGTGCAAATCACTGTCACTGAAACCAAATTACCTACAAATATTTATGATCTCGTTGTACTTTTTAAATACAAGTAAGACCGACCAAAATACTTTTTAATATGGTAACTTTGTGAGAAAGAAATGCACTTCCAATTTATTTTTTGCCCTCTAATTTCTAAGTCCGTCCCCGTGATAAAAAGCAAGCGATATAGCCCTGTGAGCGCTGTGAGTTAGTGGCAATATCCTGCACGGAGTGCACCTGTCCGCGCTCTACACCCATCTATTCTCCGCGGAGACTTCACATGTATAGCTATCTTGTTATTTCTAAGTAGAAGTAGTAGTAAAGACTGTTATAAACACTTTGGTATGAGTGTAGGGAGTATTATCATTTTGGCGCACTTTCTAATCCCTAAATCTATCCCTTGATAAAAGAGCAAACCATACGTAGCTCTATGCGCGCAATGTGTTAGAAGCAATATCCTGCGCGGAGTGCACCCGTCCTTTAAATTAATCTATTCCGAACCAAGACTACGTATGTAAGGTTCCCTTGAAGCAGATGGAGAAAAGATAGATTTAAAAAAAAGTCTAGCAAAGCCTTGTAATCTCTCTACGTCGTATAGATTTTCCTTAGTCTGCTATTTTAGTTTCAAATTTAAATTGTGTAATTTATTTAGAAGCATAATTTAAGTGCGTGGTGGCCTGTTGGTAACGGACCAGACGCGGCTGCCTACATGTTCACGGTGGTCGCGGGTTCAAATCCCAGGGCACACCTCTGACTTTTCGAAGTTATGTGTGTATTGATAGTCAATCACCACGCACTTTAACGGTGAAGGAAAACATCGTGAGGAAACCTGCATACCGTAGCGATTTTAAAGAATTTCTACGGTATGTAAGTCCGCCAACCCGCACTAGGCCAGCGTGGTGGACTATATGGCCTAACCACTCTCAATCGATTCTCTCGATTGTAGAGTAGGCCCGTGCCCTGCAGTGGGACGTATATGGGCTGATATATATATAATTTATTAGCAGTTTAAAATAAGAGAATATCCAAGTCAGATAATCAGGTGTCATTTGATTCAAAGTTTATCTGGAATTGATAATTAATTTATCAAAAGGATTAATCTCGGACAGGCAGCCGATTGTAATATTTAATCCCAAATCTTTGACATGCATGACGTTAATATCGAAATAAGTCTACGTAATTATTGCATAAGTATCGTATATACGTCCCATTACGGGGCACGGGTCATCTTTACAATCAAGAGTACAATTGAGAGGGCTCAAGCCAAATAGTCCACCACGCTGGCCTAGTACTGGTTGGTGGACTTTACATATAATAGAAATTCTTATAAATCACTATGGTATGCAGGTTTCATCACGATGTTTTCCTTCACCGTTAGTGCATGGTGATTGACTATTAATACACAAATTACTCCAAAATGTCAGAGGTGTGCCTTTCGATTTGAACCCGCGAGCACCGTGAACATGTTGGCAGTCAAGTATAACCGGCTACCATCAAGCCACATGTTATTAATTTAATTTCCTTTTGGACCAATTCAATCATAAACTTTTACTGAAAACATTATCGTCAAAAAATAGACTTCGAAATTACTCAAATAAATTCATTTTCAAATAGACCTTCACAACCCAGATTAAACGAAAGGAAACTCCTTGTCAAATGGCCGGCCGTCTAATGACGTCGGACAAATTAACGTTTATTACTTCCCCGGACTGGGGGCGGAAAAAGATGAATAGGTGAGACGCCGGGCGGAATTGTGCGGCAGCGGGCGGACACTGATCGATGGCCGATATGTCCACTTTATTTATTAGAGGGTAGAATTGGCTAGATTAAATCACGCTGACGGGTAATATTGAACTAGCGGTGGAAGGAGTTGAAGGTTTGAAAAATATAGATTCGATGCGAAAAGAGATTAGATATATATTGAGGAAGGGGAATATTCCAATGTATGTGTTGTTTTAATACGCTAGTTTTTATGTTGTTTGTTAAAGGCAATGCTTATTTGGACTTGCACCAAAGAGACTACAATGCAGTGCAAACCAATTAAACTGTTCACTGACGAGAGGAGGTTATCTCAAGCCAATCGACATAATTACACCGGCTTGACGAGACCGATGTATACAGAATAAACAAGTACAACACCATACAGTTAAATATGTACATTTATTCTCAATTTTTAAATACCATAATATAATGTATGGTTAATTATTAATCTAAGCATTCGTAAAAATCACAAGTGTCGATTTTCTCTGATTAGGTATTATTGTTTGGTACAAAGATATGAGCTGCCTACAGCATTCAAAAGTAATCCTATTAATACATTATTTACTTTATAAAATGGACAAAAGATCCACTCATTAATAGTTAATTAATACTTAATACCAATTAGCATTCTGTTTAAGGGTTGAAATATCACCCCTCCCGGCGTACTATAATTAATATTCGTTCAGGGCAGGTGCAATTTCACACGGGGCTCGTAACACAAACATAACGCACCCCTGCACGGGGGTGGATTGAATGAAAACATAATACTGTCTTAACAGTATAAAATAAAAAAAATCAATATACCTAATAAAAAAACGTTGCTTGCCTGGCTGAGTAATATAATGTATTGTTTATACCCTAGCTTCATTTTGTACTGTCTGTATCAGCCCATATACGTCCCATTGCAAGGCACGAACCTCGTCTACAATCGAAATTACGTTTGAGAGTGGTTAGGCGTTATAGTTTAGTTATAGCGCTATGGTTTAACACACTGGCCCAATGCTGGCTGAAAACCTTTATTTTGACGACATTACGTTCAAATTAATAGTAACGCCTTGAAAACAAAAGAGATAAAACATCATAACGGCAGAATTTACAACTACAATATTTGTTTATCAGACGAAAACACCTTAAAATACCTTACCGCAAGCACCGGTAATATCAATACAGTTATAAGTACGTAAGGGTACATCTTATAACTCATTTATATTTCGATAAGGCAAGCTAAAATTGCCATGCCTAGTTAGATATAAGTTAAATCATATTCAACTTCACCATTTCATTTAACATACTACCTATTCAAACCTAAAAATCTACATTAAATTAGATTTTCTCCATTCATTTAATCCCTTATCCGACGAACGTGCAAAAAATGTTAAAAAGTAACGCAATCACCCGGGTACTGAGAGCGTGGCGGGGTCCGGTAATGCAATAAATGCACACAGCACTCGGCCGCGGCTTAATCACGTTAGTCGTCGGACCTGACAGAATCAACTGGGTTTTTGTTAGCTTCGGCAGTGTGTGGGATGTTTAGCTGTGAGCTCTTTTTACTGTATTATTTTAAGGAGACTGCCTCGGTGGCGCAGTTGTACTACGCTATGATAACAAGGCTGAGGTCTTGGGTTCGAATACCGGGTCGGGCAAAGTGATATTGAATTTTTCCATTCGTTATCAGGCCGCAGTCAGGAGTTTGCGACCGATATGGCGCTAGGCTGGCTCCCTGTCACATTATGGGACGGAACATACAAGGCGAAATGTGGGTGTCCTGTTAGCAACCCTACCTACCCATTCTGGTAGAAAGGCGTGAGTTTATCTATGTATGTATTTTAAGGAGCTATAACTTTAGTTAATGAAAACCGTATTTAAGTTAATTGCGTAAACTCTGCTAGAAAAACAAAAGCCTTTAGTAGATATATTTGTATTACGAATTGTATTAGCCCATACACGTCCCACTGAAGGGCTCGGGCCTACAGTACGATTGAGAGTGGTTAGGCCATATTGTCCACCACGCTAGCAAGGTGCAGATTGGCGGACTTTACACATCATAGAAATTCTTGCAAATTGCTATGGTATGCAGGTTTCCTCACGATGTTTTCCTTCACCGTTATTATAGTACGTGGTGATTGACTATCAATACAGACATGACTTCGAAAAGCCTGAGGTGTGCTCTGGGATTTGAACCCGCGACCATCGTGAACATGTTGGCAACCGCGTCTGGTCCGTTAAGCAACAGGCCACCACGCACTTTTTTGATAAAAAAAAAATAACTAGCTTCTGCCCGCAAACTTCATCTGGGTGATTATCTTTATTTGACATTAACTTTATTTGGAATTTACCACCTCATCCCGTCCCGTCCCGTTATATCCCACCCGTCCTGTCTCATTCTCACTCAAGGCATGTAATCCAGTCCCCATCCCATCCCTATGAGTATAAAAAAGTAACAAATATATCGTAATTCATGCTTTTTCCGCTACCTCCACATCTAAATTTATCGAAATCCATTAAGCCTTTTCTTAGTGCATAGCGCACAACTGCACAGACAAACAGACCAAAATCTAAAAATCTTTGTTTTGAGTTCTATTACGTTAATACCCACCCCCTATATTAGTTTTTCTTATTTATCTTCCATGAATAGACTTCGATCGGTTACAAATTTATTATATGTATAGATATGTAGTATATAAATGATAAATATGTCAATACATTTTAATATACAGCCTCCGTGGCGCAGTTGGTTAGACGCCGGCTGTGAAACGAGAGGCCGCGGGTTCGATCCCCGTACCGAGAGAAATGTTTGTGCGGCCCACAAATATTTCTTTCGGGTCTGGGTGTTTGTGAGACCGAAAAGTCTCTCGTAGTTCTGATACCTGCGACACAAGACTTAATTGATCTTAATGTGGGGTCGGGACTATGTGTGTGACTGTTGGGTGTATTTATTTATTTATTATTTATTTATTAATATGATTTATGACCTTATAGAGAAATAAGATGAAGATAAATGGTGCAACTTTCCTTGAAGACGAACTACGCCAGGTGCGTAGTTCCCCAGCGGGACATTTATTATTGACGATGAATACTTTGCCAAAGAGCAATTTGCTCTTACGCTCCATTTTAAAAACTTCGTAAGCTTAGTATGGCGTCCAAATTTAAAATTAATAGTCTTAAATGATGTATAATGCTTATTTTTGAATCAATTAACAATTAAAGTTGCAAAACGTTTTTTGAAAACAATTTTATTTGTTATTAAGGCATTTTTTACTTAATGTGCGGTGAAACCTAACACAGTCTCTATTCCCTGTGCGGTTTTATAAGACTCAATGCAGTCTCAAGTTCATAAATACTAGAGTTTACCCTCGAAACAACCCTTATACATAACCTAGTACATCAGTATCCCCTAAAGCACTAACTCTACGTTTTCAAAAACTTCTAAATATATAAACATACATGTTTATGATACGGTCCGACATGTAAATATTAAATGAGCCCATAATGTGGCGGCGGTGGCGGCGGCCGTGTGAGCGGGTGGGTGAAGTCGCGGGGTGCGGTGTGTGCGCGCGTCGCCATGGCAACGCAGGTGCGATCGATCCGGCCACACCGCGCCCCGACCTGCACCTACCCAGGTGTGACATGTCGAAAGGTACATGCTATGAGTGTTTCGACTAGGTTTTCAGGTGTAGTAGGTAGTTAACTGTCAGCTTCCGTGATAAAGAAAGAGAAAATAGGAGTCAGGGTTTACCAGCTCGGTAATTAATAGCCGTGTGTTCGATTCCTCGTTGATAAGGTAAAACCCAAAAATCAATATTTTCCTATAAAAATTTGCCTATTAAAAATATCCAATGCCCTGTGTACTCTTGAATTTTGTGTACGAAGTGCTGACGCGTCTCATAATGTGTTTTTAATTTATGTTATTATTTTTCCACTACCCTGTATTTACCATATATTTATCAATTTCTTATACTAAAATCTCCTTTATACATTCTAATACCAATAACACGTAATTTACTATGGCGCCATCAGTGGATATTAATTTTTAACTACGACCCTGCAGACATCACGCCTGGCTGCGAATGACATGTTTGTTAATTTATTTAATGGAACATTAGTGTATTTTTGTCTTCGTTAAACGTTAGGGGCATGTCAGTTATTTTTAGCTTGCACCTGTGCAATTTTTTATAGCGTTAATAAATTAAAAGTAATTTTAAAGTACGTAGGGTATATTACATTTAATAACACATGACATGGTCGCATTGAAAAGGAAATATGTATAAAGGTTATTTTTAAAGTCGTGCGCGCACATATTTTAATATGTAAGTATATGTAAAAAGTAAATAGTATTATACGACAGCATTTTGCAAATACAGAAACATGATTTATTTTGTGAAATGAAAATAGGACATGACAAAATATAAATAAGACTTATTTACTGTTTTGAAAGTCACTCCGTGGCGCAGTTGGTTAGAAACTGCCTATTATACAGGGTATATCAAGACTGCGACCGAAAACGAAGCCAGGTGGTAGTTTTAGTGGTTACAGACACAATGCAAATAAAATTTTCGCAAAATAAGCGACAGTTTTTTTTTAAAATTTTTTTAAAAATCTTTGTGTTTGGGTATTAAATACCTAGTTATTGCGAAAATAGTAATTTAAACCCTAACATACCATTGCATTTAAAAAAATAAAAAGGTGTACATCATTATTTTAGGCAAACAATGTAATTATCACCCAAATACGACGATAAGTAAAAAATATTTAAAAAAGTTGACGATTTTTTTTTACGAAATTTTTAGTTGCATTGTGTCTGAAGTCACTAATACTAACACCTGGCTTCGTTTTCGGTCGCGGTCTTGATATACCCTGTATACTGCGAAACGAGAGGCCGCGAATTTGATTCTTGCACCGAGACAAATGTTTGTGCGAACCACAAGAATTTGTTTCGGGTCTGGGTGTTTGTGAGACCGAAAAGTCTCTCGCAGTTCGTGTTACCCACGACACAAGACTTGATCTTACTGTGGGGTCGGGATTACGTTTGTGACTGTTGGGTGTATTTATCTATTATTTACTTATTTAATATCTCACTCTTTTCAGTAAATTCCTTCAAAAGACATTAGTAAAAAATATTATTAATAAATATACAGATACTAGAGAATTCGTAAGAATTTAATACCATAAATACCCTCATCATTAAAGCCGAATTTTCCGGGCATAATTACTACTAAACCAATAAATTACGGTGCTTAATTAATACGAAACCATTTACCAACAAATACGAAAATGAACTGCCTATTATATCCTCATTTACAACGTTTCGCTAATTATGATAATTATACTAAACTGCCAAACCAGAAAATTAATAACATTTAATTATCCAGCTGAAATGGTATTTCAGTTTTGGCTCCATTTGTACTCTAAAGGAGATTTTTCCACGTGGAAAATCCTGATTGTGTCGTTTTTTTTTTGTATATCCTACTCAACGAAGTCGGTATAATTGACCATCAAAAACTCTCTCGTCGGTAGTACTCCATTTGAATTGCACTGCAACCAACAAGTGCATTGTAGTAGTTTTCTCGTGCCTGTGTACAAAAAATAACAATGTTTGAACTCTTGTCTTTTTTGTTCAAACTTAATTCTAAAGTCGTTCGAAAGGGACAAAACAATCGATAACTAAAATAGGTTTCAAATCAGTCTATGAATAAGGCCGATAAGATATATCTGTAGCAGCGATATACGTCCCACTGCATAGGATGAGCGTCGTCTACATTCGACAGTACGATTCAGAGTGGGTAGGTCATATAGTCCATATATAGGCTTATATATAACAAAATAAAAATTGGAACAAAATTCTCCCACACAACTTTCCCGTAAAATATATTTTAAGCAAAACTGTCACAAAAAAAAAACAAAACCACGCGGCACGTGTATTGAATATCCAAACAATTTGCGGTGGTTTGCTCTCGGTTTGTCAGAGTCCGCAGCGCTAATGACGTCACAACTTGCGGTAACTACCACCCCACGCACACCCTCACCCCCGCTAGAAGGGGTGAAGACAAGGTCGCGTTATCGAATCTTGAAGGTCAGAAAACTGGTTTCTGAATTATATT
Organism: Deilephila elpenor; assembly: GCA_949752805.1. Classification (NCBI taxonomy): domain Eukaryota; kingdom Metazoa; phylum Arthropoda; class Insecta; order Lepidoptera; family Sphingidae; genus Deilephila; species Deilephila elpenor. The sequence continues at coordinate 13,822,338 of OX457106.1, read as the reverse complement.
ATCAAGCTTTGTGATCAGTAATTAAATATTTTTGAGCTTTTAGCCGCAAGGTCGTAAGATCAAGTGTGAAAGTGCACCTTAGGAACTTTTAGAACTATTTAAGAGCAATGTTAATTGATCTTTATGTACTACATATTATGTAGATACAATTTTCTGTGTACTTGTCGTCTGTGCTTGTGGTATTGTATAAATAATAATTTTAACGAAAACATAATGGTTCCTTAGATTTACGCGAATGTTACACATTGAATTAAAATTTTACATTTCATTTTTTAACTTCCCGACGTTTCGATTACTTTACAGCTTTCATGGTCACGGGGCGGACTAACGTCGGGAAGTTAAAAAAATTAAAAAATTAAACCAAATCGCGATAAAATCCGTATAAAATAGTTTTATTTCAATGTTAAACGAAAACAGTGATAGTAGGCATTTTCATGGTAGGAGAATGGTGAAAAAACTTGCCATAGCTACCTACGTGGGGCCCTTAATAATTATTTCTCTCTGGTAGATATTCTTTCTATGTTGTACTGTAATTACCGTTAGGTGCATCAATAATAATTATTATAGTTCGTTGTTTCAAGTACACAGACCCATAGATTATTAGTAAGGTTTACACTAAGTTAATTAAAAATGTTACACATTGATATAAAAATAGTAATAGAATATTATAATAGGATGAAAAGCAATCGAATGGATTACAATGGAAAGCAATCGAAACGTGGGGAAGTTAAAAAATGTAAAAATTAAACCAAATCGCGATAAGTTCCGTAAAAATAGTTTTATTTCAATGTGTAACATTCGCGTTAATCTAAGAAACCAATTAGTTTTATTTCAATAAAGCGATATTATTGCTGTATATCTCACAATTTTTTATGACGCCAGAAACCGATTTTTGCTTCGTCTAAAATGCTTCAAAGGTTTATTTTAAAATAACTGTCACGTTCAACCGCAATATACCTTCTACAATAAACTTCGAAACTCAACTCAAACATCAGACTTCCATTTCAAAATATAATATTAAAACATAAAAGAAATAATAACAATCATTGTACCAGTCGGACAACACAAAGTATGTTTCCAACTTTGTTTACAGTTTGCAATTTTTAATTGACTGTTATAATTACTTTTGCTTTTGTATTATACATCTCCTGAGGCTGAAATATTCCATTGTTTTGTTTTTGTCTGATGTAAATGTATTACTTTACTGTTAAACTGAATAATTTATAACGCACATTTGTGACACTTCTGCCTATCCTCTCAGGTATAGACATACACATATTTATAAATAGTAGTAGATATAATATAGGTGGCGTTGTTTTACTTATATTACATTTAATATACAAAACTGTTACTCATTTATGTAGAAGATATTTTTTTATGATTTCAATTATAACACAAAACAACAGCTAAAATATCTCTCTGCAAACTGACACAAAAAAATAAAAAAATCGTAGCGTTTGTAGCGCTACGGCACTTAATTAGCTCTACGACAATGCTACACAAATTGCTACGAGACGCTACGGGCGTTTAAAAGTTGTTTCTAAACACGCTGACGAGCTGTTTGTTAGGTGAGATTTTATTTAAATTCTTAATTATTTACTGTAAAACAAATATTTTGTATGGAATATGTTCCTGACTTGGTCTGTATAGTTCACAATATTATTAGAACGCGATTAAACATACCTATTAAAGGAGAACAATATAAAAGTTGTCGTTTTCGTCTACGAATATAAATTATTGTAAGCTTTACGTTGATTATAAATATCGTGATACTTTAAAAAAGAAATCATATTTCTAAGGATTATAAAAAAATAACCAGAAAATTACGAGCTCGAGTCTTACTTAACCTGGTACCGAACAATACAATACGCAGGCAAGTTATTTATAATTCTTTTCATCCCCCACCCGGGCCGGCAAAACGTCGCCGCTGTAATATTTAACAAGCGAGCGGGTGCTTGTTAAATTTTCACGCTCGGGACCCCGGGGTCACCCCGGCTCCGCTCAGGTGAACAGGGTAGAAACCCTTTGAGGGTTGTAACCTGTCTGGCATTGGTCTTGGCCTGGCACGCACTGTTTAAATGATTTATATGTTTTAGTTTTTACGGCTCTTATTAATAAAAATAATATTATATCGTCTAACTTGTCTTTTGCAGTAGATAGGTCATGGTCCACGAAATTCTGCGCTCGATTTTGAAACCTACAATATTGCATGTATTTTATTGTGCAATCGATAGCTTTATCCTGGCTCGATACAATGACTGCGCAATACACCTTATAGTACGTGTTACGCCACACAGAAAGCACATTCATTGCGAAATACTTATCTGACCTTCGCCATTCGACAATAATGGTTCTTCACGCTGCAACAAAATAACGTGAAATCGTAGTGTGGGGAACGTGTAATTTTTATGTATACTTCAATTTAATTTTCAAAATACTATCAAAAATGTACACAAAATACCTAGAATATATTGAAGAGGCCTTTATTCAATTGATACAAATACGTATTTGATCTCCACAAGCCGATCTAAACAAACATACAAAATAAACAGGCCGTGTAATTAAAACAAAAATCCAGAGTGGGGAGGGATCGATGGCTCTTGACGTCCTGGAGGGCTCGTTACGGATCAAGAGGGATAGAATACACACGATACTGTTTTGCTATTCATTTTGCAGACAAAAATATATTCTATAATGACCCTTATGTCTATCGGACGAGATTTATGTAAATACAATTAATTGTGATAATTTTACAATCGTATTTATGAATTTATTATTTACTTTATTAAAATGAATAAACGAGTAAGTCGTTTTTATAATGGTAACCGTCAGCCTTGCCTATAAGTAATTAGTAAGATCTCTCAGAACTAATAAATATTAACCACTGCGCGGTCTGTTATGTGGTGGCCATTCTGAGATAGGGTAAGTCTCTTAATGCCTAGTAATTGGCTATAAGGTCATTCAAACCGGAACACACCAGTGCTTATACAATGCTGTTTGATGACAGAAACAGACAGAGTGAGTCTTTATCTCACTCATTGTACAACGAAGCGGATCAATTATTAAAATGTATTCATACACAAAACAATCAATAAATTAGTTTCATCGCGATACTCGCCTGCGACCTACTATTAAATACATCAAACTGATATAATTCCAACTTCAATAGAAAACTCGTCTGCACATTCGAAATACATCAAAGAGCTTAAAATATCTCTATCGGGCGCACCTCGACCTGCACTCAAACACGTCACCCTCCGTAATTTGACTAATTACTGCTAGGTAACTACGTCACCGCACCCCTGTATCCACAAACAAAATCACCCCATCACCCCCTGCCAAACCAATTTCAACCGTATTCCTTTTCATTAAAACTCAAAATTAACAAGCACATAACATTTAAATCCTCAGACATTCGAATGCTCGACAATGTGCGCTACAATTAGAACGTAGTATTGGAATAACGACTCTATTGCCTAGGTTATGTGGTAGGTATCCATTTGCGTTTATATTCAAACGGACTGGTAAACTAATAGGTTAATTTACATTCGTAATAAGAATGAATAATACAGTGCCACGAGAAATTTTGTAGTCCAAAGTAATTACTTTTAGTTGGTACTTATGGTTGGCAATGGTTTGTTATTTATTGATTGAAGAATTAACCACTAAATTACTCGTCTTATGGTGTAGGTACTGGGTGGTAATTTTACGCTATAAATGGTATGTTCATTCGGCCCTGATAGCAATAACTGTATACAAAAGCAAAGCCATGTTAGCCTCATACATATTCAGAGTTTGAGGATTAGCCTGTATTTATCCAGTTTCAATCAACACGGTAATAGCTACGAGTGATTATGTGGTATCAGAGGATACCTGAACTACAAGACATACCATCAGATACACAGCTGTCGGTTTGCCAGCTAATATAGCCTAATTGTAAGCTTAATTTTATTAAGTAAATTTGCTTTGTATCAAATACGGATGATCGATGATGATTGTAGATGAGCAGCAAAACTTATCCTAGTTTTTGATACATCTATACCTATTTATGTTAATGTGTACTGGTAAATAAATAAATAAATAAATAAAAAAATATATATATATTAACCATCAGTATAAATAAAAATAATATACCAAACATTTTCGAGTCCATGATATAAAAAGCGTAGATGGCAATTGAAGTATCCTAAAATCAACATAACTTTAACAGCTTGTATCCTAGTTAACAAATAATTTGTTTCAATTCTGAATGTTGTGAGAACGGAAACTTGAATATACACAGTTTAAATTACTGTAGAATTTGAACTGTGTATTTTAGAGGCTTTTAAATTTATTATAAAGCCAAGAGTGTTCAATTTGCATATTTTGAATTTAGTTTCATACTCAAAGGTCTGGAAGACCGATTATACTAGTATGACCCTTTAGCTCTCCCTCGAGGCCTGTTTGTTTTGTATGAAAGAAGACAACTACCTTGAGAATGGTTGTTCTGAAAACTGTAAATATATTTATATTTATATTTTAAAGTTTGCTCCAAACACTTAAACTTAATAGTAAAGGTTCATAAAATAAAAGAGTGAAATTTGTCGTAACAATTTTATTCGATCACTGATTTGAATCCGTCCACTTTACATACAACTATATCATGTTTGATAGTAAGATAGTATAATCACTAATAATTTATAATTTCATTACCATCACTAGATACAAGATAGGGGAGTTACATCTTAAAATATTATCATTTCATACATGTTATTAAAAGTCCCGTTACTAAATTGGTATTTGCGTTCTGCGCGTAAGACATTTTAACATCTTTCATAGTTTCATTTTGGAATCGTTACTTTATAAATCAAATAAGTAACTTATATATTTCCTTAACTGGTGATTAAACTAGAAAACTTACTAACTGGTAGCAAATTTTCTAAAGGAATACCGAACATTTTACTCCTAAAATTTTCGAGAGTAGAGTTACAAATCTAGGATTCTTTTTTATTTCAAATTAAGGTGTTATATAATGTCTGTGTATGTTATTTAGCCATAGACTATTGCTAGATATTTGTAAGACTATATTTTGATAACATTTCAAGACACAACTCCAACATTTAATATATTTTTAAATATTTTACATAGCTATTCTAAAAGCTATAACGTACACGTATGACTGAACAAAAGTACATGAAAAATATAACAATTAGATTAATATAATTTTATGTTACATTATAATATGTGTTTCGTCTAATTAATGCAATTACTAATGTTAAACAAGTTCCTAACTAGAGATACACGATTATATACCGATTTTTAACTTTATAGTGTAAAGCTTTACATGGACTAATAAAGTCTGAATATTTTGCGTTGCACTAATTTTAGGTAGGTTCACTAAATATTTAGACTTTATCAGCAATATCATGCCTTACTTTTACACTACAAGTCAACAAACAACTACATTTAACGCGTATTGTTAATATAATAATAATATAATAGTATTAAACTGAAATAGATCTATATAACTATTCAGCATGTGATATTTATGATGCAGAAGTAGTAATATTAAAAGCTAAACAGACTATAAAATAATTTTGTCCTTGCGAGTCACACAGGCTAATTTCCTTAAAATATATTCTAAACTATGATAGTGAATATACAGATGTTACATTTTATGATTATTATTTTATTTCATAGCATATATTGATGAGTATAATTTGATTAATAATATCGAGTGCTACACAGCCCGACGAATTATGATGACCATAAAAAGATTACAAATATTAGCAGACATTGACGATTATGTAATTTATGTTACGTTGTGTCGTCTGTCTTTAATAATATAGAATGTGATAACGTGATTAATCATATGTGACATATAGACAATTAATTCTAAAGGTGATTAGCGAAGTAGAATTATCTCCACTCAATTTGTTAAAAGCTTATTGCTGTATGAATATGTCGTAATATCTAATCTATGATCTATCATAGTATGATAGCTGTCTAGACTACTAAAGCGGATACAACGCTTTTTAACTATGATAGGTAAACTGCCTACATTCCCTAGTTCCTAATCGCCCATCACTTTCGGGTGCAATGGCCGTCACAGCTTATTGCTAGTAATTAAACTACAAAAAACTATAAATTGATTGAGGTATATTTTTATGTATTTGTGAGACATTTACATTGTCGAAGCATTTTACAGCTAATATAAATACACTATTGAATTTAATATATTTTAATAAGGTAAAGTCACAGGAAATACACACTCTCAAATGTTTTACGATAAAGGAATGATCTTCAGAAATCTCATCTATATTCATCAATTTTGTATTTATAGAGCCAATAGTATATGGGTTCGAATCGTAAAAGGGGAAAGTTTAATTAAAGATGTTGACTTTTGCCCTGTTCGTGCAACAATTCATTAAACAGAGCGGTTGACACATAACGACATTCATTAAGACCACATACACTGTACGTCAGCAGATAATATATAAAAAAAAATTGCAAGCAACGGAATAGCTTCCATGAATATATTATGTTTTTCGATTTCACATAGTACCTAGTTTAATCATTTCAAAGTATTTTCATTGATTCGTAGTATGAGAATAGTTGAATGGGATCATGTCTCCAACCCTGTGTAGTTGGATTGATATTATTGCTCTTGCAATATGCCTACAATAAATAAACTCGATTTAAACTTGACTTATAATTTCAAATTACAGGGACAATCCATGGAATTGAGAATTTTTCAAAATAAGTCGATTTTTGACCCCAAATAAACGATTTGTGATTTATTAATTGTGCGGTTACATACATTCAACCCTGATGATTAGTTCAAAGATTTCAAAAGATCAATCAACATGTGACTTCTAAATATTTACTCCGTACAAGTGTGATTTCGTGGAAACTCATTTAATAAACTACTTTAAACTCGTGACGTTAAGTTTGTTATTCCTGTAACTGTTTCAGGAGTTCCAATTTTGTGTATTAGTCATTTTCGCCCCTTAATATTTGATATTTTTTGTGATCAGAATATTCAAATACTGTTTCGCATTCTTATTTAATTATATTTACATATTTCGAGTATTTACGAGTTTATAAAATACTATCGCCAGATCTCATGATGATTCATTTAAGAAAATTAATTTGTTCATAAATATTCACAAACCCAATCTAGATAAAATATTAAAAAAAAATTAAGGAATTTATTCTTTATACAAACTTTAATATTCAAGAAATTAAATGAATTAAAATATACCTATGTCTAATTACAAAATAGCTATAACTATTACACGCAATTCAAAATGTATTTTTATAAGAATCATCTTTAAAATAAGCTTAAACAAGTCCTAAACTTATTTTTAATACTCTTTTCTCGTTTTTCCTAATATTCCACAACTCTACAACTAATACTAAGCAAAGCTGAGTAATAATGATTCGAATATATATATTTTTTATTTATTACACATCATATTTTGCAGCGCAATTTTTCAAATAAACATTTCGAAAATTTCCTACATTGCATGTATCATATAAATGTACATGCAAGTAAATTAAGATAAATTAAAAGTATTCTACATTTAAAATACAATATTTTATGTAAACAATCGTTTAAAATTTATTTAAAACTAATTACTTAAATATACACAAATAAAACACATTACATTAAAATACACATATTACATAAATACTTATGTAGATATATATAAATATAAGATTGTAGACATAGGTGAATAAGGATAAAGATATTATGGGCATAGAGCGAAATAGTAGAGTAACTACAGTACATTAGGTAGAGTAGAACTAACGGACGGGAGTTTGATCTAGACCCGTGGCTAACTGCAAACATACATTTATAAATAAATAAATCCCAATACAATAATCATGGCACTTTATAAATTATAATTATTAAAGTAATCTAATAGCCATTCGAAAGAATTTATAGGGTGTGTAATTTCCGCCAACTCGCACTAAGCCAGCGTGGTGGCCTATATGGCCTAACCCCTCTCAATCGTACTCTTGGATGTACAGAAGGCCCGTGCCCTGCAGGGGTCTGCAATGCCTTTTAAATTATTACTAACTTGGCTGATCTGCGGCTTGAGGCAAATTATATAGGCTATATAACCACATGTGCCATATTTCACATATTCTTGGATTGTATGCTAGATCTTTTTTATAAGACGCAACATGTTGCGTAAAGATCTACGTGTAATATTACGCTTGCTTGAAATGAAATATATCTGTAAATAAAATTATCCCCCAGTACGTACGGATTGAAATACTACAATATTAATGGTCCAAATATATAATATACTTTGATTCCACAAGCCAACATGAACATTTAGGATTCACGCAAACACTATTCCTATTAATATACAAATTAATTTAAATCTTATTTATCCGTTTAATAATCTCTCGCTGCACGTTGGATCTTGCCAACATCTGTCATTTTATAACTTGATTATGACCCATAATTAGCTTAATGGAAGAATGACAACATGAATTGTAAAATCCCTTTTGGGTGTTGAATTTAAATTAATTTATGCCTCTCCACTAACCGCGCCATTCAGACATATTTTGTTCGTCAATGTACAGCATAATTATTTTGAATATTTATTTTAAGTAATTATATGGTTACATTATGACTCTTGATAAGATGTTAACCAAAAATTGTAAGACAAACTTTGCTTCGAAGATGTTATACTACTGTAACGATTTCCTACTTTATCTCTTGTAGTTTTTTTTTAAATTACGTTTTAAAAGATAATCAATTGTATAATATAACTATGTCTCTTTTTAGTTATATTTTATGCAAATAATTTTTCAAATAATACATATTTCATTTTTTTTTATAAATTATTGTTTGCAGTTAGACCACATATGAAAATTTTTATAAATAGTAACACCATTAGAAAACACGGAAATATTCTATTCTAGACACACGCTCTACTAGATAAAAGATGAATAGATGCACAATTCATGTAGCCAAATTAGAAGAGTACGTGTTTTAGCGATAATAAATTAGTTATTTACCGCTAAAGTGTATTATTGCTGAAAATTCGGCTATTCGTTAAATGTTAACAAGTATGAGAAGGAAGCTATTAAAATTGATTGATATTAGTGAAAATTTGATTATAAAATGATGACTAATGATTATTATGTGTTTTAAAATTTCATGATTGTAAAATTATATGAGTCATTAATTGTGAAGTAAAGTCATTATAACATATTTTAGAAATAGTGGTGCGAAATAAAGAGTCTAGAGTTAAAAAAAGAAAAACATTTGTCACAAATGATTATAATGCAGGAAGAGTAAGATTTTTTTTTTCAAAATAATTACTTAGTATGACTCTTAGCACCAGTTGAATACACATCTTCCTAAAATCCAATAAGTCCCCCAAAAGTCAAGGTTGCCTGGTTCCAAAATCGTTCCAAACTCTTTTGTGCAAAATACGAGTATCTAAAGGCTTTTATATACCCTACAATGTAAAAGAATTAAAAACGCTAAATCTATATCATATAATGTGCGTCATATGATAGGTCCTATCACGGAATACATAGTATATAGACGATATATGATACAATCCATAAAAGATACACGATATAAAACTAGTAAGTGTATACTTATGTACTAATGATATGTAAGCGATATCGGTTCGTTATTGCTGTTCATTATATGTTGTAAGACAAAATCAAACTTGACATTTAGTATAAGTAGTTTTAAATTACATTTTACTCTCACTATGATATACTTAAAAGGTTTTTAATAGTTGTACAGACTGATATGTTTTGGTCTATGATAAATTAATGACATTATATATTATGTCAATTTTAATTTTCCTTACAACACAAACACAACATACAGTTATTAATATCTTATACGTCCCTATAATTGCACATTCTAATAGAATATGTTACTCATTCACAACGTAATACGTAGCTATTGAGTGAAAATCGCTCGTGTATTTTGATACCGACGAAGCATACATCAACGTAGCTTAAATATACATCAGCAAAAAGTTATACGTATATAGATAAGAATAACGTAGAACAGAACATTAATAGTATTGAAATTAATATAACGACTACTAAATAAAAGACTACAAAAACAGCAGAAAAGACACGACAATAAAATGACACAGCAACTATCTGCAGTTATCTTACGATCAATATACACGCAGCAATATACACACATATACTTAATCATACATAATTATGAACCACAAAGTGATCACAATGTTCACTACTAATTAATTGAATTTCGGGAGAATTTGACAAGAAAATTGACTCTATCCTTATATACACGGAGAGTCCGTTTCACACGTAATATACATTATAATATGTTCGAACGTACCTTAATATAGACAAATGTGAAAATTAGATTATATTAATACGTTAATAAAGTAATAACCTCTTTTAGAGGTACAATTTTCTTAATGCGCTGAGTACTACGATATTCAAAATATTTTTTAATCTACAACTATTGTTTATTGCGATTAATGGCGCGACGAGCATGCCATTCCCCTGATGGTAAGCGTTATGGCCGCTCATAGACAGTAGCAAAATCAAAGAACACCTTGGATTACAAAGCATTGCTTAGCATTCCACTGCGGTTTCCATTCTGAGGGCTGAGACATAAGATGTTAAGTCTCATTATTTCCAAGTACTTTTTTCATCAGATGTGATATTCTTAATGTGATATGAGGCTCATGAGTCTCATCAGTGGGATGCACTTTTTTTAAGATGGTATCTTTCTAAACGTGTTTATCAACGCATTAAAAAGATTGTGAAGTTAACATAGACATTAGTGTGCGCGAAACAATACAATGTGCGTGGACAGTCTGATCTACGAATGCTATTGTACTTTGCAGGCTAGGGTATTACATTTTTCTCTTAACCGAACAAAATTTTCATAATCTCCTTAGGAATTTGTGTCAAATGTCCTTTTTATTTTTATTACTATTCAAAAGTATAAATTTTCTTTCTACAACTGTCCAACATCATGATGTTTTAAAATTTTCAACGCATAATTTTATATATATTTTTTTAATTTTGTCCATTGCAATATGAGTAGCGGTCTCATGATTAACCCTGTCATAGAAAATCAGTTACATAGAATCATCATTATCATGTTCTCATTTTAATCTTTACCCACAGTAAATATAAGACAAAACAATTTTTTTGATAGAGCTGTGAGTGTAGTCTATTCAATATTAGGTATCATGTTACTTGACGGTGGCACGCATTTTAATGACACCGAGCACTAAAGCTCAGCGAGTTTCCGGGAATGTCTAACTTTCTTTACCCGCAACGAAATCATTTTATAGTAAAACTAATAGATATAGCTAAATACAGGAGAAGTTGAAGTAGGCGTGACGCTTACTTCCACCTCATCAGATGAACGACTTCCTATTTTGGCTACAAAAAGGACACTCGACACACTCAGGAACAGCAACCGCTGTGCGCCACCACACCGGCGACAAATCAATATCAGCATCAATACAATAATTTTAAGAAATATCCGTACGATATACACAATAGACACGTTACTTTATACATTCGATCAATTGACATGTCGGGCTCGTCGCAATATCTTGTACAATTACATTTAATTACAATTGTTATATATTTTTGAATTGCTATAAAGTTTAGCGAAATTAATTTGGGTTTGGTGGGACGACATGTTTTAATAGCTATTGTTATATATTTACTATTTAGAATGAAATTTGGTGTTTTATTTGAGGATTACTTGGTAGAGTCCAAGAAGCCAGGAGTGATTTAAGGACACCTAAAAATATATATCAATATAGACCCCAATCTTAAAAAAATATGTAGACATGTTTCATATATAGATATGAACAAATCTAGATGTAAAAGGAATTAACATTTTTGTCCTAATTCCACAACATAATGAATTATATTTGTAACATATTAATAAAATAAAAAATTAACGATTTTTTGTTTCATACAAAAAAGTTGGTCAAACATAACTTTCATATTAATTAATCGAAGACCACTCTTTATATTTTGTTTAAGACGGAATTAAGTGTGGACAGTATTTAAGTACAATATTTTTGCAATAATAATTTACATATTATCTTTAAAAAAATATATGCATTTAAAAATATTTTCATTTATAATTTATATTTTTATATAATAAGTGTCATCCCACCAAACGCTGGTAAAAATCGATGTACCTGATTTAATAAGCTATAAATACAATGTGGTCGATATAAGTACGAACCACTAAATATACACACTGAGAGAACTAACCTTAATGTAATCTACCTTAATATTACGTGAATCAAAAGATTCTGATATGTTTCGTTACCTTGGTTGCAACTTATCACAAGTTGATACTTACCTACACTAATTGATATAGATTGATATAATTGTTAAGAAGCCTTACGCTAGTATTGCTGATATAGCATAGGAATATCTTATAGTACATCTCAAAATATCATATGACACTGAATATATCAACTGATTTTATATACACACATTTACGTTGCTCTGTGCGCTTCTGAGCAGGGATTGTGGTGACATCACTCCATTTAATCGTCAATAAATAATTAGTCAATGATTAATAATATTTATTATTTAGTCAATTATTTGACGAAATCACTTTGGATTTTAATTATTTTTTAGATTTTAAAGTACTTGTTTATTTGAAGTGAAACTCTTCTCCACAATCCATCCTCTTTACGTCTTACGTAATACTACGTAAAATATTAACATCAATAACACGTAAGCGAGAATCACAAAAATGTATATGTGTAAGTGCCAAGATTTTACCAATAAATACTTCTTAGGCCCTTACCTATGTGCCACGTGTATTTGTGCCAATATACATGTTTATACATATATCTATAGACCATTCCACTGTGTATACTCCAGTATAACATACATCTTTAGTAAGATTTTTTATGATTTTTTCCTGGAGTGTATACAATGAATTCTAACCGTCTTAGAGTACTTATACATTTATCAGAAGACATAATCAACAGTTGTATTAGAACAATACAAGATCAACAAGAAAACAGCCCGACCGGTGTATGCTACCCGCGAAGTTCATGTGACACTAACACGTTCCTCGGGCCGCACACACCCGCCGCTCCTCTACAGTTACAAGCACATCTAGTAGACACCTAACAGAGACTAAATAACTCGCCGCAGATGTAGCGCGGCTCAGTGATCGAAGGCAATATCTGAGGACTTTTATAATTAAACAACAAGTAAATTCAAAAATATAGACAACAACACTGAATAAGATTTAGAAGCCTTGCCGGAATGGGTTCTTGATGGTGGGTGCGACGGGGGCGGGGGCAGGCGCGGGCGCAGGAGCAGCGGTGCCTGCTCGGAACGGGTTGCTCGCCGTGGGCTGCGGCTGGGCCGGCAGCTGCCGCGGCTGGCTGTACTCCGGCTGCTGCTGGTACTCCTGCTGCTCGTAACCCTGCCCGTAATTCTGGTACTCTCCCTGGTACGACTGGTCGTACGAGTACCCAGTCTGTGCGGCGTCTACATTAGATTCCTGCGTTCCCGCCACCTGACCAGACACGTTGGAATATTCCAGATGGTTTTTATAATCCCCGTTAACGGGCCTCTGGTCTTGCATGCTATACGTTTGGTATTCTTTATCTGGAGGATCAGCCATGAGGATGTTAGCCTCGTTCTCAAATGGTTTGAAGTCGTAGATGTGCCTCAGGTACATGAGCACTGGTGCGTACAAGAGGTTGCTGAAAGCGATGAAAAAGTTTAGAGCGGTAAACCCAATGGCCTCGACTACTTCTCCAGCAATAATTGGTCCAACAGCATACGCAAAGGAGTATGATATGTCGGCGATGGCGTAGATGCTCCCATATACAGACACATATCGCACGTCGACCAGGTACCCGAGCGTGGGCAGCAACGCCGTGTCTATCAAAGCAATCCCAAAGCAGATGCCACAGATTGGAATCATCAGCATTTTGTAAGAGCTGGCAAACGGTATTATGAAACAACACAGCCCTTCCAGCGCCAACCCACCGGCTGCCATGAGCCACTGTTGCTGTGGATACTTCTTTGCCATCTTGACCGTGATTATCACACCGAGCACGTGCGGGAAGAAAGCTGGTAACCATATCATACCAATCTTCCAGTTGTCTTTAGTTAGATTGTCTTCCATCCAGGAAGAGATTGTTGGCTCAAGAAACGCCAACGCGACGTTAGACATCATGAGTGCTCCGGCACATACTGCTATATATGGATCCATGAGGAGTTTCCAAATCGGTGTGCCCGGTGGCTTAGGTTCGTTGGCTTCCTTCATCTGCGTTTTAATCGGCTTCATGACCAACAATAACATAAACCCATCTATCAAAGATATCAAAGCGAGGATCAAGAATGGTACCTCTTTCCCTGCAAATTGGTATAAAGCGCCCCCGAAAGGCGGCGCCACAAGGCTTCCAAAACTTATGAAGGCGAGGGCGATTCCGAGGGCTTTAGATCGTTCACTTTCTTCAGTAAACCTGTCTGCGATCATGGCTAGTCCAGAAGTATCAGCAAACGCAGACCCAACTCCTTGGAGACTTCTCGCGAAGAACAACATGCTGTAACTCCGGCCACAGGCGAATATAGACGTGGATAGGAACATAATTATGAGTCCTATCATCATGGGTATATCATACCCTATGCGGTCGATTAAGGCACCGGAGAAAGGGTTGATCATAAGTTGTACTATTGCTTTAGAGGCAAAGAGCACCCCTGTGGCGGAGTCTTGGCCTTCGTGTGAGGCGGGAATAATCTGCGTCGGTATAATGGTTCTATTGCCTACTTTGATAGGAGGCAAGGTGACAACGTGGTCGTAGCCCGCCTCGCCCCACGCGCCTATGTACCTCAAGTAGTCCGGGATGATCGGTACGATGACCATGTACAACATATTGTCCAGCAACAAAGCTATGGACACTATGACCAGGATGATCTTTCTCTGGTTGGTGGGTTCCTGGATCTTCTCCCATAGTATCTCCCGGACCTCCCGCACCTCCAGGTTGATGAAGGGGATGATGGAGTTGTCGATCTTCTGCCATATTGTTTGTGGTCCCTCCGCCATGATCGCTTCTTTTTTCAACGAGCGTTAAGATTTGTGTTGGGGAGCTGTGCTCATCTTCTACAGCCAGCTTTCTATGGCGTGGCTGATACGGGACGCTCACAGTACATTTACGCGACGTCCACGAACAGGACTCGTCGACCGTCGGATGGGAGTTCGGAACCTGACAACAAACAGAAATGATCATTGTATTATCATTTCCTCGTGAGAAGGAGAGCCCGGTATATGGGCCGATGTGTTGTGTCAAAAGGATTTTGAGTCGATCTTTGTTTCTGTCAGTTGGCATGGTTCCTCCGTCCCGAGCGGTATCACAAGGTGTCGAATCCAAAGACGATTCAGAGTCCTTTTGAACATAAACAACATAAACATTCGCCTCAGCCTCAATGCATATCCACGAACATACAAGTTTGGTTTTGCTGCATAAAATATTCTATCCCTAATGTGAATATGAAAATGAAAAAGATTTGACGCATCTATTTCTGATTTATATATAAACAAATGTGCATTGGACTATTATTAAAAAGTTTCAACAAATACTTTGAATAAAAAAGTAATAATGACTATGTTTAGACGTAATAAAGAAGTAAAGAAGCCTTCTACTGAAGTCTCGCAGAAAGGCGCTATTGACCTAGTCGTATAGAATTCAAAGATAATTTAAATTTCTTCTTATAGTCATATGTATTGAAAAACTAAATGTCAGTGCCGAAGTTTAAAACTACAAAGGAATGCACATTGGCGGAGGCTGTATAAATGTTTTAAAACGACGAAACACGCTTTATCCTGCTTAATTTGAAAAGTCCGAATTGCACCTAAATTTTGCAAATATCATGGGTATCCAAAAGCAGTGATTCTCTTACCAGCAGGCATCTATCACTACAATTTATTTTCGCATTTCACTGAGTGAGAATAGCAACACAATCTCAAGATTAAAATGAACACAATCCCGACCGGCATGAAACAACTAATAAGGAAAACTACGTTTTAAATCCAAAAGCAATTTTCAAGATGTCGAATTGACACGTTAATCTCAATGGCTTGTTTTACACAAATCCAATTTGGTTCTGCGAGGGGAGGCCGGGGCTCCGTGAGATTAATAAAAATACGAGCTGTCTTTCAGTCCTCTCTCAGCAAGTTAACGAGGTTTTTTCACGAGAACGTATGTATATTGTCTTGCTTTTATACTGGTGATACATTCTTGTATTGTTGAGGGTGATGTTTATTAGGGTTTGCATTTTGGTAGATCCACGTAATTTTATGTGGAATAATTCGCAGTTTCGCTGTGATATTTCTCAAATTAGCTTAGTATTATACTCAAAATAACAATTTTAGAGGAGATAGAGCAGAACACAGCGCATCCCCTTTTCTTAGATTTTTATTTGACATGTACAAACTTTGCATAAAATATTTTTTTTATACTGGCGAAAGTATTTAATATCCATGATAGTCGAAACAATTATATTCACTGCCTGAAACCAGATATACGCGTGCTTAATCCACGCACACGGTCGCTATTGGATGTTGTACGTATATCCTACAACAAGCAAGGCAATAATCTTTTGCATAAAACCAAAAGATTATGTTCACATAATATGAAAATATTGGAGCTTGAGGCATTGAAATCTCATTCAGAGCACACAGTATATTTCGTTCTATTAAAAAGTAAACATTGATTTCAATCACGAAATCCAACAAATTATTACGCATAAAAATCCCCGCAATTTTTCATCTCAACTGACCACTAATCTCCCGTTTAGGGTATTCCACAAGGGGTGTCTAAACCCAGCAATCTTTTGAAACCTTACCAGTGTTGAGGCGGTTTGCAAAGATAAATAGCCGAGCTCAAAGCTTTCCTGCAAGGAATTTAAATGAGCTGGAACACCGCGGCTAACGAGGCGTATTCTTGTTTAACAAGCTACGCGAAACTTCGATTATTTTTATAAAAACTTTGTATAAAAAGGCTAGTCATTATTCTGAACAACACCATTATTTAGAAGTTATGATTTTCACGACGAGAGAGAAAGAATAGTTAGGTTTTTCCAGTTTAGTAAATATGTTCATCTGAACATTCGTTGCTTTTGTTATTAGTAAGAGTAGAGATTTTAAGAGCATCAATTTCAATTATTGATAAAAGCAAACCATATATCGTGATAAAAATTAAACATCATATAAACAGTGGAAAATATGAACCCATCAAAATAAATCCATCCATTTGAATTGTCGTCTAGATTATTCATAAGCTCATGCGTGTGTTTCCATGCCGTAGTAGAAGCATTATACAAAGTTTTATTGCCGGAACACGCTTCTTTTATTTTTGTACATTTACATACAATATTATGCGAGGGGCACGGTGTTAGTCACTTCGTGGAATATAATAATAAAATCTGCTTCTTTGCATGTAGGCAAGTAGGTCAACAACCAAATTACGAAGAAAATCAAACTCCATTTCCGATAATACAAGGAAACAGAAATAAACCACCATAAAATGCAAAACCACTTGAAATTCAAGGCTTTCGTGGTAGGATCGTAAATAACTAAGGACTTCCCAGAGCCTATTGGAAGCTAATAGTTTCCTTACATTGGGGTAGAAAACGCAAATGAGGTTTGAAGAATTGGTGGGCCAAGGCTGTGCCGGCAGGTCAGGGGTCGCGGGTGGCGCAAATTAGTAGAGCATTGCATGGCCGAATAAATTTGATCTATATCTAATGAGCTATGTGATTTAGGAGCTCTGTATCCGCATTGGACTATTTTTCCCGAATATTTTTCCCGACTCTTTAGTATTAGGTCAATAAATGATTGGGTTTCTCAGTCGCCCTTCAATAAAGCCTCAGTTATCAATGTATATTACTTTAATAGCTACAATTTAAATTTATACATAGAACTGGACAGACATCTTTAATGCCTTATAAGAAGTATCGTGTATCATGCATACCAGAAATTATGAGACACTTTTCGCTCACACAAATAACTAAACCCGATATAGATAATTCATTTTGGATCATATTATTATCGATCTCCACACAAAGCCCAAAGTCGATGTTACACTTTTTTTGAATTAGAGAAGCTGTTAAGCTCTTCTTCTGATACCCTGAAGACAACTGAATGGTGTACCAATTTCACTATGTCTCAATGCTATATCAAAGTCAGAGAATGTTCTTAACAAACATCGCTATTTGTACTGCCCTGTAACAAACCCAGTATCTTATTCCGACTAGTCACGAAAGTATTAGCGTAAGACGTCAGGTATCGCGTGCCTCCACTACTAAAAATATCTGAAGTCCCCGTTGAACTTGGGAGTGTTGCGTGATTTTAGTTAATCTTATAAAAGAGGAATACTCATGGACGAATCGAGAAATAGCGTCATTGCGTCAACGAATTTATTTATCGGTTCATTCCATTACGGAATTCGGAACCAGCAAGCAATTGCTTTCGTCGAACCGGTCCTCAATAAATTAGATTAAAATTGAAAGTATGAATGGACAACTTGGGTACTTTCTGGTTTTTATCTCCCACGTGGAAGCGTACCACCCAATTACCAAAAATAGTTATAGTTTACACAAATATTTGTCAGAGAGTAAGACTGATACATTACTTTAACGAAGTCCACAGACGTTTGACATTAAATAGAATTTACAGAGTACATTGTATTTCACTAACTAGTGACAAAAAGCTTTAAAGAACAGCATTCCATAGTCCCTAATTCATACTTAAACATCACGTCTTTTTCCCAGAACCCTAAGTTTCTGGACCGGACTTACAGGCCCCAGGATACGAACCCGAGACGTCAGCGTTGTAATCGTAACGTAGTACCTCGGCGCCACCGAGGCAGTCTTATCCTATTTTTAGTCCTATTATTATTATGTTACGGTCTTGATATGCTATCTTACAGGGGGTAGACTAACACACAAGACTAAACCAATAAAATAAAATAAAATATTCGCTAACATAAACCAAGTAACAGCAGTAAGTTCGCGTGTTGCCGAACTGCGAGTAAGGTCACGCGAGCGGTCGATACTGCGCCCCGAGTGCCCTCGTATTTTGGACGTCTAAGCAAATGTTTCCAACTTTCTATGTTTGTATGATCCAATGAAGCGTATTGGATATGTATTGTATTGTATCATCCCAATGTGCCACTGCAGGGCACGGGCGTTCTCTACAATAGAGTGGTTAGGCCATCCAATCCATATATTTGTATCATAGGAAAAGTACCAGGAAAAGCGCTAAAGATGGCTTGATCACGTGCAATAGAAACTACAGGATAAAGATATGAATATAATTTAGGCCTAAATTGCAATCTCGCTCGTCCAAAACTATAAAGTCAGTCAAAAAAGTGATAACATGATGTTGTCGAAAACGAAATTATGACAACCAATGCTAAAAAATATATCGAAAAGATCGACCTCAACTATCTATCAACTATGTATTAATTTAACAAAAGTAATAACTTTTCTACAATTGAACCGTTTGTGACATAAATAACGAAAAAGGTATTTGCTTTTTTGAAGAATAAAAGAGCCACACATGCCTAAACGTAAATATTTTAATATTTTACAAGACCATCTCACAATATCTAAAACGTTTATTCTGTTCCAACTAATGTCGGGCCTCAAGATGAAATTCACAACTCCAGAAAAGAAAGAAAAAACTATAACTTTGTAAAAGAAACTAAACTTTACGTAAATTTTAAATTAAGGAATATATAGAAGAAAAATTCCATTACAATTCTTAAAAAATAAACAAAGTTTTCTACTTCGAAACATGGCTCAGTATCCAATTTGGAAAGCAATTTCATACTAGACACGAATGGACAAGATTCTAACCTTGTATGGAAAATTTACATAGATGGAGAAATCGTTAGACCTACGAGAGAGCCACAACAAAGGGGTAACCCCTCGAGCTCGTTCAATGATCAAATAAAAAATTGTAAGTATAATATTTTGTGTCAAAAATAACACGTATTAAAATAGTGATTCTGATCTAGGTTCTTAATTCGGATGATTAATCTCCAGCAATCACATTGATTCTGAACAAAACTCGGTAGTGAAGCCAAATGACGTAGATTTTTAGTAGTGTTATTATCTTGGACTAGAAGGTCTATTTCTATGAAGGTTCAAACTAACTACCTATGTTTCACATTGCTAACAGCTTCAACTCACTGTGATACATAGAAAATATTGGAAAAAAGCGTAAAGTAGCAGTCGAATGGTCAGGTAATTGTATCGAGTGGCGAAATATAACTGTCTGGACAACAATACAATTATCATCTTGTGCACTATTTACATAAACAAAAAACAACCAACAACATTTTCAATTTCTCTCCCAAAATATGATAAATTCAAAAGACTGCCCATTAAACTAATGCAAAATATATTTAGGGCACGCTAAAACATTTTGCCGGGGATATAAAAGCATGAAAACGTGATGGAAATAAGAATATTCGGCGAGCGGCGCGCGGCGACCTAACTGGATTACGTTGAGAATAAACATTCGTATTAAACTGAAATGAAATTGCAATATCTGTTGGTCTCGGAGTCCCTGGGGCGGTAGGGGCGACAGCGGCTTTGATTCTCGACTAGCTACATTTATTATAAACAATATGAAAAATATGGTCATTTTATATTAGACAGTGTTGCCTTAGGCCACATATAGTTTTCTTTTCTATTGTATAATGTAGACACTGGAATTAGCTGATTTACGGGCCGCTTCCGAGAAAAGTATTTGTAAGGTTTGTCTAACTAAGTTGTGATTTAGTTGTTGGTGCTTGTGTAATGGTGACATTTGTACTTACCACCGACTTATAATGTGTGGCGGAAGTTCAATAGTGTCCGTAAAATTGTATGGCGGAAACTTATTCTTTTATGGAAAACACCAAGCTCCTGATTAGAAATCTGACTCAATAATAATACAAGTAATTTAGTGTAGGGCTTGGACTACCTTTTTTTGTAGCGTGTATTTCATTAGCAAATAATTCTAAAAGGTAAAAATAATCACCTGACTTCAAAAACCAAATCAAAGCGATTTCTACAAATCTTTTTTTTTCCGTACAACTGAAACCAATTTGCAGTTCCGGCGTGCAGTCGGCGTCTTCAAAGGGCAGGTGCGAGAGGGCGAGTTAATTTCGTCGGGGGTTGCGCCCCGTCCCGGTGGACCGGAGAGGGCGACGCGCCGGGGGGTGGGGGGTCGTGTGTATTGCCAGGTGTAACATGGGGTGCAAAATTTGGAGCTTAAAATTTTCCATCAAAGCTCGTTGCATAATGTGACTATACAATCATCTATGATGACTCATGGTTAAATAAATTCTACTTGTATGTAAATTTCACGCATTTAAAAGTGTGTATAGATCAGTGGCGAAGGGTTCATACAAGCCGATTCCTAGCAGCACGCCTTATAATTTAAAGGAAATTATTAATTATTTACATTTTTTTAAACAAGTTATATGAAGAAAATAATCAAATAATAAACAATATTAAAATAAATATAAACAATAAACAAATGTTATTCGATATTAATAAACAAAATATTATCGATCAATTAATAACACAACGACAAACGCATTGCGCGATGTTCAACGTAAGTACATGCACACGAAACACGCGGCCGCCTAGATCCCGATGACGTCACGTCAGGCTACAAGGACACAGCACGAGTTCCCGTTGCTCTCGCGCTCATTTCCAACGCATTATTTGCCATCTCTGTTACACGTTTGTTGCTCAGAACTGCATGCAAAATTGCACCTTAAAACCCTAAGCTTTTAAGGTCTAAATTTATTTGTAGAAATACGACGGTATTCGCTTGTGAATATGCCGGTGGGCCTACGGCTTATAAAGTAATTTGCCAGTTCGCGCCTCTTTTATTTCGTGTTTATAATTAGAAAGTATTATTTACTACTGTGTTGTTTCAGTGTATATGTATAATGCGGTGTCTATTTTTATTAGGTTTGTATATAATTAGTGGGTAATTTATAAAATTTTACTGGTTTCGAAGTGCAAACAGATCTATCTATTTAGCAAAACTTTAATGATGAATGAAACTTGATAATGTCGTATGTATCGTTTTATCTCATGAGTTGCATTATTATGAGGTTATTTAAAAAATGCTGCATTTACGTAATTAAAAAAAGCACTGGAAATTATATTAAATTTAACAATACATTTAAGTACCAGAGAAAGAACGGCAACTGACAAGTTTTAATTATTTAATAAATATTGTAATGCCGTATTTTTATTAGCGTTGATTCAAAATAGGACATACAAACATCACCCACGCCTGCATCCCATGAGGGTTGCCAGATTCGATAGATCTCCAGTTAGCTCTCTACTGGCATCGTTTTACTTTCGTTCACTTACATCAATCTCTTCATCTTTTTTTTATATATAAGGAACGTTTGAAATTTTTTTGTCGATCAATTTCAAAACAGGCTAATGTTGTCTTTTGCATTGAATCGAAATTTACTTTAAAAACGTTAAAAAAAGCACCTAACGGGCACAGTGCTATTCCGTGCAAGTGTTGTATGAAAATATAGTAAGTATTACTAAGCAAATATGCCGCTCAATATCTTACGTACATAACGGAGTAAAAATATAAGTATGAGTACTTGTTAATTTAATAAAACTAGTCACCAGAAGTATCGGCTTCCCTTTTGAAAAAAGTCACCCTTCGCCACTGGTATAGATGTATTTAACTTTGTCTAGATAGTTGTAAATTATTACTATCATAGGTACCCATATGTATTATGAATTCAAGTGAATTATATGTAGCGAAACGCCAGCACAGAAGCGAACTATTTGAATAAATTCTAACATTCTAAACTCTACATGTATCTCTCATTTTGTGTTTTTGTTCGCGTTATATTTTGCAATGTCGCTCTCAAAACATTTTTTTACTATTTTAAAAACCAGCAACCCCAAATGCTAGGGGAGAATTGACCCGGCCCGCACCGAGCTTTCAAGAGAGGATAAAGCCCGACGGGCGAGCTTTGAATTTTTTATAACTTTTTCGGCAAGCTCTCGCTGACGTTTTTACGCTAAATTTGTATAGCCGGCTTTTAGAATGCGCAAATATTTGAATACGTTCGGAATAGTTCAAGGACGGCTTTGGGTAAATTTCATTATAGAAAGCTATTTGCGTTGCTAACTTATTATGGCGGACTTTTGAAGTTGAACGAATTTGCTTTTTATTGTGGTCAAGTTTGGAAAAAAAAGGGGGTTGTATTAGTTTACTATAATATATAGAATTAGAAGTATTTCGGTTCTTTTTTGCTCTATAATACTAAAGAGTGCAGTGCCAATAGTTTAATAAACCAATGAAGTCAGCAAATGAAGCCTTATAGTAACTCATCTTAAATTTACATTATAACTCTCAATCAAAACAATTAAATAATCATTCTATATACATTAGATGATTTCGGCATCCCATGTTGAATATCGACCCCGGAACGTGAAAGACGCGGCCGGAGCGCTTTGTGTCTGCACCGCGGGGCCCACTGCACCCGACAGCCGGTACTGGCTCACCACCTGTCTGGCTTTTGTTCCTTTACAGGCCAGGTTAATACATAGTTTAAATACCGACTTCAATTTGTTCGTCATATTATTTGGTTTACATTAATTTGTTCATCGCATTCTGTACCCATGATTTTGGGGTTAATGTAAAGGTTTTCGTTAATATATCATTTATTTTTTTGTGCTTAATTATTTGGGCTTTCAATTCAAGCTGTCATTACGGGAATAAATTTCCGTTAAGTTCCGCAAGTCATTCAAGTATGTTCATACAAATCCTAATGTAGTATTTACTACACTTATTTTAAGGGTTTATTCATGTGCCGGAATAGTAATAAAGGGGGTGATAGGAGGGAGTGAAACAGACCGCTAAGATGAAAGTCGCAGTTTAATCCACACATATTATAAACTCTGATTTTTCGAAAACCGATATATATTTACAGATCATCTACGGTCTTTTGGCGTCCCAATGCATTGTGTCCGTTAAATCATTTCAACCGAATAATTAACATTTAAATCGATTAAAGAAACGAACTTAAAATTTCATGATTCGCAGCTAATGAGTTGACTGTTTGTAATTTGTGAAGTTCTAAGTACTAATTTGGGTTGATCAACTTTATTCACGTCAAAGTATTGTTATTTATCACGCCTTAAGCAGAAATATACACCATCTTTAACAATAAAAAACAACCAAACCATCTAATAAAATGAAATAACTTTGATGATATACCCACACAAAAATGTATACCTCAGTAAAGGCTACATTCTCCACACAATCCCACTTCAATTTATTTCTCCACTACACAGAGTTAAAATATCAAATCAGCGGCGGGGCCCTTTGTACAACACAGTCTGCTGCTGACAGCTAATGTCCCTCTCTGCCGGTCTACCACCTGCCATGCCTTTATGATACTTCAAACGAACTGTTACTCTGGTAATTGGTTTTTTTATTGTACGATGTTTTGTGTGAGATTATGGAATTATATATTTTGTGGTTAGATCTTTATTTGTGATGAAAAACGCATGTTTTCAATTATAATAGGTATGGTCGAGTGGGTATTTTGAGCTGGAAATTCATGTATATCGACTTTGCTTGAGTTTTTCGGTTAAATTTGAGAAAAGTCTCATAAGACTTGCCCGGGACTGGCATCTATGTCCAGCGTAGCCATAGACTAGAAATGATCTCGATGAAACATAGGTGGAACTAATGTCAGCTCTGCCTTTGGTTTCCGAATCGAAAACCGACAGAAAAAGCGTCACTTGGAAAACGAACCCAGTCATGGCTCAAGTCACCTCTAAATATCAGGTCACAACAATTTAAAAAAATAACAAAACGTCGTTTTTATGTAAGAAAGATTCATCCAACAAAGAAACAAAAAATCCACTTATCGGAGGGGATTATTGTGTAAATCGTGGAGTGCGACACGAGCGCCCTCTGCGGGAGGTCGCGAACAAAGCGGAGGGCCCTCCACCGGCCGTGCCCTATCGCTGCCGGCACCGTGCCCTGCATGAGTGGCGTTGGAAGGGTTTAAAGTATAGAATTTTAATTCCATAATTATAAAAATCAAAGTTGAGCATGTAAAATGTTATTGGAATATGTTTGCCTAAAATATTTATAATCGTTGATTTATTATTTAGCATTCACGACGTAAGCCATTCGTTTGTTGCGTCTTGGATTCCCTTGAGTACCTAAAATACTGTTTTTCGCAGGGCGGCTTTGTATTTATATTTTGATCACTTTCAATTTTAGAGACTACTGCATCTACGTTAAAACTCAACTCCCAGCGTATTATTTTATGATAGAATTCCCTATCAGCCACATTTAGATGACAAGACTACAATTTCCAGTTTTCAAAATAAACGTTGACAACTTTAATATTTTGCTCAAACTGGCGCGGCCTAGTGACTGCTCTACACCTGATTGTAAGCGCTAATGCCGTCCAGACAGAGTATCGAATGGCATCAGACTATCTAGACTATGAATCCTATTTACCGGCCTTCTGAGATGCTTGTTCATACTTTATAATCATTTTAAATTTCAGCCTTCTGCTTTATTGACACTCCTAAAAAATCCAACTATTGAAAAAACAGCAAATACTAACGTCTCAAGGCATCATTCAACTGAAGACATATCTAAGGACGATAAAAACGAAATCCCAGTATCTTACAAAAAAGTTGACCGCGATGTCAAAACTCTGACATGTTAAGGCGGGACAGATAACGACATTACAGAAAAAGGACAAGTACAAACCCAAGGAAAGTTTTTGATGTCCCGGATAAAAGAAAAGGGACGGTTTGAGCCTACATTTGCCTTTTCAGGGACTTATCTTGAAGGAATTAGTTTATCTTTTGTGTTTTATAAGGATTACAAATAGTATTTGTGTGTATATGGCTGTTACAAGTCATGTAACATAAATAAATAGTTTTTTTGAGACAAAAAATCCTCACTTTTTGTTAATAGAGGATATATTTTCGATGGCCATGAAAATATGTTTTTAAGGCCTTACTTTGCACTAAACGTAAAAATATTTGTAGTAAAGATGTACTTTAGACCTCCAATATTGTTCATCTCGCTCTTACAATAAAAAATCTCAATCATCTAATGGTACTAATTTAAACTAAAAGGTGTTTAAAAAACATACTTTAAAAAAAAAAAAACTAATACCCAAACTTGGGTTTTATTTTACGACTCATTCAATATTAGGTCGCTGTTTAACAATTTCATATGTCACGTATGTAAAATAAGAATGCAGACCATTTCAAGGGAAACAAATATTTCATTAGAAAAGTAAAAATGCTATGCATACGTTTAACATTACAAAAATATAGACACCTTTACAATAAGACCACTGTTTGGTATAAACATTTCCAAGTACAGGGCACAATTCTCTTTTCTCACCTTAAAAACTGAGACTTGAATAAAAATATCAGCAGACATAAAAAACCCATTCGCAGACATAGGTACGTCTGGCGAAATAAATTGCACTTTTTCCTAGCTTTCCATTTGGGGAGAATAGGGAAAACTGGATTATACCGTATCCCTCGGGAGCCGCAGTTTGGGGAGAGCGGGAACGGCGGCAAAAGTTTACGTAAGCTAAATGTAATCTCGTTTCGAACAAGCCACTGTGCCACGTTACGGCCTTTGTGTATTTTTGGCATTCGTCTGCGTTTCAAGCTGAAAATGGCCTAGCTGTAACAAAGTTTGTTTTTCGATGACTAAATTATTTAAAAGATACCTTCTAGTATACCTTTAATAACACTGGTCAACACAAGTCTTGTTTCCTTTAAAAAAAATTCTGTTATTGGGTATTTCTATGGCCCTGAGTATGAAAAAAATACTGGAAGATTGCTAACAGCTTCAGTTTTTGAAATATAGAGTTTTATTATTTTGATAAAAAAGTACAGAAAATTAATAAATGATGTTAACAATATTTCTATTGAACACTATCAAATGATCTTTTATACGATTTTCTTGAATGAACGACTTTAGGTAGATCACGTTGCAAACTCCAGCAGTAGTCTGCCATCATATGTGAGTCCCACCGCCCCTGATACCGCTCTTCCATTGTTCGAAGATCCTGATGGAATCTTTCACCCTGCTCCTCACTAAAATCACCTAGATTTTGTGGAAATCGGTCTAAATGTGAGTGCAGGAAGTGGATTTTTATGTTCATGTTGCACCCTAACTCTTGCAAGTTCGATAGCATGGATTCAACAAGCTCTACGTGGTCGTCAGATTTCTTTTTGCCTAGGAAATTACTCCTAACCAAAACGAATGACTTCCAAGCTTTGGATTCGACTTCAGTCATTGATTTGACAAAATTAGGATCTTTCACGAGTTGCCTAATCTGTGGCCCATCAAAAATACCAGCTTTTAATTTGTATTGATAAAGTATTGTTGATACGCAGTTTTTACAAAGTCCGATATAGGTTTTCGACATTTTGCAAATACATATTCACCACAAATGTAGCAAAAAGAATCAGGATTAAGTACACAACACCTTCTTGACGAAGCCATATCGAAAACAACAACAAAATATATTTCAATGTCCAATAAAAAACGCAACTATAAGTAAAAATAGTAATGGAGAGTAGTTAGCTGTAACTCAAAAACAAAAGCTGTGAGAGAAAAACTGTTACCATATTTAAAAAATACGCGTTAGTTTGAGATAGAAACAAAAAAAAATTTAAAGGAAACAAACGATTTTATTTTTTTTGTTGACCAGTGTAATAGTTAATTTTATAACATTGACATCCTAGATTTGGTTGCAATAACGTAGACTACTTGTTGATAGCAATATTTTTGAGCTGAGAAACGTGTCTGTTGACCAGTTAACGGCAACCGATTAACACATCTACAATAGCTGATATTTAGTCCAGATTAAGGAATTAGAAATTGTAATTTGAAGTTGTAAACGATTCATAAGAAATTATAATTCGACACAAAAAAATTTATTAATTACGGAACAAAGACATACAATAAATTACGAACTTCTTGACGTGCTCGTTGAGTTTCGCCCATGATATTCGCAGGTAGATTCACGGCCATTTATAAAACATACCCAATTTATAAGTTCAATAAAACCGGAGCAATTACCTGCCCGTACAAGGCACGAGCCACTCCACAACGCTTGCTCATTAAATTTGCACGGCCGACAAAACAACCCGGAATAATTGCAGACAGAACACGAGGGGAGCTCGGTCAAATGAAGACATTTCTCCTCAGACGCCGAAATTATTCTGCCAGTTAAAATTAATCTCTATCACAATGGCTTAAGGTCAGAAATACATAAACAGCTGCGAGACAAGTTGAGGGTATTTTTGAATATGGCGTTAGAATGTAAATCTTATGTGTCAAGCATAAGGTTGAGAATTGGTTGTGTAATGTTTTCGGTGTTGAATTTCGCCACATGTGAAGTTTGGTGTAAATAATGATATCTCGCGTTGGTAACATTATACAATGTTGAGAGGTTTGGGTGTTAGGTAAGTAATGGGTGTGGTGTTCGGTTCCCGTGTTTATACAAATTGTTTTCGGCTTTCATTGGTTCCTCCGAGTGAAGACTTTATTAGCAGATAGTTTTATATTTAATACATCGGTTTTATAAACTGAAGTAAGACTGTAGAGTACTTATTTATTCATCTTTATCATTTACATCATTGAAACGTTGTAACATACTATTATTTATCTATAATTACGTCCAGAAAAAATGCCCAATGAAAGCGAATTTATCTACCGTCGTTCTGTTTCTTTTCAGAATTTATCAAACATTTTGAAAAGTTGCGTGACGCATACCTTTACTTAAATATTTTCATAATACTCGTAAATCGACATTAATCTCTCAATAATGTTGTCGCCGCACCAAAATATGATTACAATTAATTAAATATATACATATAATTCTCTGTAATACAAATAATTGTAAGACTTATAATTTGTGAAGGGTAGTTTATATTTAATATTATGTTCATGATTCAGTCCTTTCAATTGTTGGTGGGGCGGTTATTATATAAGAGCGTGCATTGTGAAAAATAGATTAGTTAAGTGTAAGCTGTAACCATAGTATTACTGAGAAATAAACAGTAATATAACATCAGAAGTGTTTCGTAACCACGCCAATGCCACGAAGTCGTAAAAGAACCCGAGGAAAGAGGAGCAGACGGCAGAAATCCTCCTCTAAATCAGTGTCATCCAGCTCACGATCACCATCATCAAGCAGCAGCTCGTGTGAGTGCATAAGGAGAAAATCGATACGCACAAGAGCTGCGTCTCCCGCAGTAAGCCAAAATATCATTTTGTCGTCAGTGATACCCGAGTTTGACCCTTTAGTTGACGATGTTGAAATGTGGATTAATGTTGTGGAAGCCAATGCTCGGGCTTTTGGCTGGTCTGATCGTGTTTTACAATATCAAGCTTTGCAAAAATTACGTAATACCGCAAAAACATGGTACGACTCCCTTCAAAAAAATAAAACAGAGTGGACTATATGGATATGGAAGGAGTGGCGGAATACTCTTTTAGATACCTTTCAAATTAAGCGTAATATGTATAATCTATTAAAAGATTTAGTACAGTCTAAACCTTCAGATGGCCAATCATTATATGAATATTACTTTTTACAACGAGGTAAAATTGATAAAATGAGACTAAACTTTTCGGAACAAGATATTATTTCTATAATTGTGGAGTCTATTTGTGATAAAAACATAAGTACAGCAGCTGATGCCGGTAATTTTAAAAATAGTGATGACTTGGCTTCCTTTTTACATGGTAAACATTATGAGTCCGAACAGAAAACTTTTCAGAAACAAAACTATTTTCCCAATAAAAATTTACGTTTACCCTACAACTCTAGTAATAATATTGACAAGAGACCAGATAGTTCACCAAGTTTCGGTGCATCTACTAGTAATTATTCCACAACTACTTTTACGAATATAACTTGCTTTCGTTGTGGTGAAACAGGTCACAAAAAGACAAATTGCAATCATAAAGATAACGTAAAATGCAATATTTGTCATAAGTTTGGCCATCTAGAAATTGCTTGTAGAATGAAATCTAAAACTAAGGCAGAAAAAGATAGTGAAGTTAAGGTAGTTATGGAATCTAACCCGAAGGATAAATTTTATAAGGATATCGAATTAAATGGATGTAAACAACAAGCTTTCATTGACATGGGTAGTAGTTGTTCACTTATATCAAGCACTTTGGCAAATAAATTAAAACTTACTACATTTACACTAGAGACACCCATCTTATTAACTGGGTTTAAAGTTGATTCTTGTTCTTACGTTACACAAGGAGTAAAAGTTAATCTTAAGGTGGATACAACAACTCTTGATATTATATTTTATATTTTCGATGAGTTATCTGGTAGTCAAATCTTAATAGGAAGGAATTTCACTGAAGATAAAAATATAATGTATACGCGTATAGGGGACAAATTATCGTTCCACCCTGTAAATAATGAACACACGGCTTTGGTAGACTTATCAATATTTAATACTGATTCTACAGTTCATGGTTCTTTGTTAAATAAAATATTTTCTAAGTACCCACGGGTAATATCGGATAATTTTCAATCTTTGGGTAAAACTTCTTGTGTTGAACTCGAAATTGAGTTAACGACTACTAAGCCTGTCTGTTACCGACCTTACCGTATGTCCGAATCTGAAAAATTAATTACTCGTGAAATCATTGATGAACTTTTAACAAATGACATTATACAAGAAAGCAATTCTGCTTATGCAAGTCCAATTTTATTAGTAAATAAAGCATCTGGAGATAAGCGAATGTGTATTGATTATAGATCTCTAAATAAAATAACAATAAAAGAAAAATATCCGATGCCTATTGTCAAAGATTTAATGGATAAATTAAAAGGCTGCAAATATTATACATCTTTAGACTTAAAAAGCGGGTATTACCAAATTAAGGTAAAGGAGAATTCTATACCTAAAACTGCGTTCATTACCCCCGATGGCCACTATGAATTTAAAAGGATGCCATTTGGTCTTTGTAATGGGCCGGCAGTTTTCCAAAGACTTATGAATACCGTACTGGGAAAATTACGGTTTGATAGAATTATTTGCTACATGGATGACTTATTGATAGCTACAGATTCAATTAATGAAAATATTAAACGTTTGGAAGATGTATTAAAAGTACTGCAAGACAATGGTCTGACACTTAATTTAAATAAATGCCATTTTTTTCAAAATTCTGTACAGTTTCTTGGGTATGATGTTTCTGAAGAAGGTATTCGGCCTGGTAAAAATAAACTCAAGGCTATTGAAAACTATCCTGAACCCAAAAATGTTCATCAGGTTAGACAATTTTTGGGACTTGTAAATTATTTTCGAAAATTTATAAAAAACTGTGCCGTTACATCGAAACCATTGGTAAAAATGTTGAAGAAAGATGCATTATGGGAATGGGGGATTGAACAAATTACAGCTATCAATAAGTTAAAACAAGAATTATTACATAACGCTGTATTATCCATTTTTGATCCAAAACTTTCCACTATTTTATATACGGATGCTAGTCGTGATGGTGTAGGTTGTATTTTAACACAATATACAGACCAAGGGGAAAAACCAATACATTTTTACAGTAGACAGACTACAATTGAAGAAAAGAAGTACCATTCCTTTGAATTAGAATTTTTGGCCATTGTGGTTGGTTTGCAAAAATTTCGACATTACTTATTGGGTTCTAATTTTAAAATTTATACAGATTGTAACGCTGTTAAATACACTATAAATAAGCAAGAAATTAATGCGAGAATAGGTAGATGGGTGTTAATGACACAAGAATTCACTTTTGAAATAGTTCATAAACCTGGAACACAAATGCAACACGTAGATGCATTAAGTAGAAATCCTATTTGTAATAATGCTCCAAATACCGTATGTAATGAAAGTGTGTTGGTTATTACGGAAAATGACTGGTTATTGGCGGTACAACTACAAGATCCCAATATATGTGCAATCAAAGATATTTTGAATACAGGAGAGGCCGAGCTTAACAAAAAGATTTTTAATGAATATGAATTACTTGGTAATAAAGTGTATCGTAGAACTGAGTATGGCAGGCGGTGGGTAGTTCCAAAAAGTTGTATTTGGCAAGTGATTAGAGCCAATCATGATCAAATAGGTCATTTTGCCGTGGATAAATCTAATGAAAGAATAAGGTCGCACTATTGGTTCCCAAGAATGAGGAAAATTGTGTCAAAATACATAAAAAATTGTCTTCACTGCATTTATATGAAAGCTATTCATGGCAAAAAGGAAGGTGAATTATTTTCCATACCTAAATATGCAAGGCCATTTCATACTTTACATATCGACCATTTAGGTCCATTTGTTAAGACTACTTGTAAAAATACTTATCTGTTAGTGACTGTTGATTCCTTTACAAAATTTGTATTTATTGCACCTGTACGCAATACTAAAAGTAAGACTGTGATCAATGAACTAAATAAGGTATTTAATGTATTCGGCAATCCTAAACGCATCATCTGCGATGCAGGCAGTGCATTTACATCTAAATTATTTGTAAAATATTGTGACAACAAAAATATACGACGACATATCATCGCCACCTCCGTCCCACGTTCCAACGGACAAGTGGAGCGTTACAATCGTACCATCCTTGATGCACTACGAACTATGGGTGCTAACAGTGATTATAACAAATGGGATACACATGTTTCAAGTATCCAACATGGAATAAACAGCACCATCAATAAAACAACCTCTGCAATACCAAGCGAAGTTTTCTTTGGGTATCGACTTCGAATGGACGCTGACAAATTAGTGAATGATGACGATCAATTACCAATTGACGTTACCTCATTAAGAAATTCCGTGAGTAATCGAATCAAGATTAACGCAGATAAACAAGCGCAATCCTTCAACTCTAAGAGAAAAACTGCGCGAAAGTACAACATTGATGATTTGGTCGTAATTAAGATTCCCAGTCAGTCAAACAACGGTCAAAGTACAAAATTACTACCGTTATATAAAGGACCTTTCCAAGTAACGGAAGTACTGGGCCACGACCGATACAAAGTAAAAGATATGAGAGGTGCAGAAAGAACAAGCAAACCATACGAAGGAACGACTTGTGCAGAAAATATGAAACCGTGGATTCAATTGCAGGAATTAGAGGGAAATTAAGTAGGAGAGGTCCGGATGTTGTCAGGTATTTATGCAATTTGATTACCTATAATTTGTCTGTTTTATGTTGTCTGATGCTTTTGCTTCGAATTTTGTGCATTTTGGTGTCTAGATCATGTTTTTGTAACAGTATTTATCCTTATAAAATAGATCTGTTACAATGAGGTTTGGATTTGTGGTGATATGCAACTAGGGTGGCCAGTGGCATCGCCTAGGGTAAATCACAAATTCCAACATAAATGTAACTGACCGGTGATGGAACAGTTGCAGATTTGGATACCAATAATGCGCAAAATTGATACATACTCCAGTTGAGTGAATCCCTCCTTGCTGACCGTCGATGGAACAGCAGTGGAGGACACTTAATCAATTCCACAATACTTAATTTGAAACTGATACTTGTGTTTATTCTCAGCAACCGCACCAGACTAAGACGCTATCCAGGGACGGATGCGTGCGCAGGACGGCCGGATGTTGTCGCCGCACCAAAATATGATTACAATTAATTAAATATATACATATAATTCTCTGTAATACAAATAATTGTAAGACTTATAATTTGTGAAGGGTAGTTTATATTTAATATTATGTTCATGATTCAGTCCTTTCAATTGTTGGTGGGGCGGTTATTATATAAGAGCGTGCATTGTGAAAAATAGATTAGTTAAGTGTAAGCTGTAACCATAGTATTACTGAGAAATAAACAGTAATATAACAATAATAATGAAAACTTCATTAATTTATTTTGAAAGTAACAGTCTCAAAATGACTAAATGATTAAAAACATAATTAGCAGTGAACTGTGTTTGACAATACTGTCATCTCTGTCTACCCTGTCACGAATAACGACTTGCATATCTATGTACGAAAAGAAGACTTCCATTACCCCAACCGCTATAACAATCAAGAAAACTCCGCTCAAAGACACAGCTCGTAAACAAAGAACCGGTATTTCCCTCTATCGCATGAATTACCGTCGTAAATCTTAGCGCCCCGCCGGGACTGAACCCGCAGGCTTGCGATATCGAGCCCCGTTCCACCCGTATTACCCCGAGGCGTTTTTTCCCCGAAAATGACATTTCCCTTTATGTTTCAAATGTCAGCGCTGAGGGCTTTTGAAGTGCCGCCCGGGGTATATTGGATTTATTATTGAGTTTTTTATGCTCATATAGTTTTGTTGGGGTAATTATTATACAAGTTCATGTATAGTGGCTTCGCTACACAGCTTTTTGCTGATATGGCCACCTAATTGGCATATTCTGAGCGTGTTATACATAGTATATCTTTTTTTAAACTAAATCAACTACGTTTGTTTTTAATTGTTTTTGATTAAGTATTTTGTTTTCTTTTTCCTGTTTTGTATCAATAAATCGTTTTCTTTCTTTCTTTATGAAACAGTCTAGATTAATAGATTAATGAATATGACATTTTTCACCATGTGAGTCATTCTACAGCTGATCACAACACGATACACGTGTTTTGAAGTGTAAAAAACCTAACTAAAGGATAATTTAACCTGGATGTTCAACTCAGAAGTTAGTAGAACATTACATCTAACCCGGTATGACAAACAAATCACGCATATCTCATATTTTCCCATACAACATTCAAATTAGCATTATACGAGAAGTAATAAAGTCGTCCCGGTACTCCCGGCTCCCGGAACAACCCACAGGACACATTACTGACGCCTCATTTCACGCGGGAAGGGCCGGGACAAGGCCGGACTTACACTACGCGGTTTTAATAAGGACACTATAGAAATGATATTTAAATAGGATATTTAAAGTTGGAAAAATATTAAAGAAACTGAATTGCTATAAAATGTATCAAGTAGCAAGTTGTCCGTAACATCTATTTGCTAAGAAACCAGCTTTGTTCTAAGAAACCATTATCTATTTGCTATTTTGGTTTTGGCATATAACGCGTTTTTTCAGATTTTTTTAAGGACTTTCGCCATGATTCGGCATGCCACCCCCATCATAACCTTAAGCTAGGGAATACAAAAATCTTAGACAATTTTAAAGATCAGGATACGAAAATGATGTGCTTAGGAGACTGTCCCGCCCTCACACCCGCCACTGCAACTCCTGTAAGCCAGAGGATCTACAGTGGCACGCATTTTAATGACACTGAGCATTGAATGATGTGCTTAATTAAATTTGTCTTTACGAATCAATAAATCATATAACATGAAGACTTGTTCTGATGCAGGGATACTCAATAAAGTTTTAATTGTGCCCACAACTAGACGATTGAGGCTCAGCTTGGGGATAAAAATAAATAAAATAAAATAAAAATAAAATAATTGAATCTATCTTATCCTCATATAGCACACATTCCAAAAATTCGATCCTAGTTTACAGGAGCTATAGTTGTGTGTGTTTGATAGTATTTAATAGTTTAATACGCAACTCTACTCCAACTTACACTTTGTTGCTTAAAAATTAGTTTCTAAATTTGCTTGAGAAGCTATCATAAAACCTCGGCATTGTCTACTCTATAGAAACGGATAGCGTTACAGTTTTCTCCCGTCTCGCACAACTAGTCGAAAGTGTAAAGGAATCCTAAACGGCAGCAATTTACAGAATTCGTATAATAGGGGAGCATATCTTCCATCTTGTAAATATTGCAATAACGACACTGACAATATTTATATTTCACGCTCCATTTGCACAGGGTGTGAACTCGCCGCAGATGATGTATTGTATCGAGCATTGAAATTTTGGCATAAATAGAAAAGGTTTTTTTAGGGGATGTTTACGTTACACTTCGTAAATAAAGCTAACATTTGTCGTCAATATAGACAATGTTAAGTTGGCTGTCTTTTACACCTCGTAAAAAATACATCAAGTTAGATTGTCAACAGCCAAAAGATTATCCATTGAACATAGGTCTTCCGTAATAATATCTAAAGCGATCGGCCAAAAATCTGCGTACCGCGGTCATTATAGACGTAATGCTGTCTTTTTTTCAACAATACCAACCCTATGTGGTCTCGTTCCATGATTGTTTCTGATCCATAGGCCATCTTATTTCATTCTCACATAAGATCAAAAACCACAACCTTCAACTTATTTGCTTAGTTAAATGAATAAAAAAACCATCTAGATAACGGATTGCATCAACTAGGAACAGAATCAAGGAACACAAGTCCTAAAAATATTCTCAATAGATATAATGTAGAAAATACAAAACAGAATTAAAGAAACCACCAGCAAAACCATCTATTCTTTTGGATACATCTATATAGAACAGAAGGCACCCTCTGCTCTGTGTAATCCCGTTGCCCGCAGCGCCCGCTGTGAGCCGACACCGCGCGCTGTTAAACGCTTGCGGGTACAATACTAATAAATGTAAGCTCCAGAGGGGGAAAGATCTATAGTAAAATAATACGAATGTCTGTGTCTTTGTATTTACTTTGTTCCAAAATAAACAAATAGTAAACTGACCGCATAATCAAATATCAATGCTAATATAATGCCAACCATGTACTTATTGAATAGGGGCATGAACAAGATTCTGTAATGTTTACCCACCCCAAATATGTTCGACATTTTCTAATTTTCCCTTCGAAAGGTAAATAGATTTAATAAGATTTATAGGTCCTCTATTTCATTTCAAAGAGCTCATGGTCATCCGTTTAACGCTACTGCAACACAATTCAACGATCATCATCATCATCATCATCATCATCAGCCCGTTGTAGTTCACTGCTGGACATAGGCCTCTCCCAAGGTACGCCACAGAGCTCGGTCTGCTGCTTTACGCATCCAGTCGCTGCCGGCCCTTTTATGCAAGTCGTCCCGCCATCAATTCAACGATGCAAAAAGTTAACTTAACTAAATAAAATTTTAAGGCAGGTCAATTGCAGTCTGCGTTAGTAAGATAGAAACGAAAATTGAAATATATTTAGCGTTTCTTTATTAAATTATTATATTCGCGAGTGGAACCGCAGACAATAGGTAGTTAAGCACGCGGCAGTGAGGGGAGATGTTCATTAAAACTTGGATTAAGTTTGTTTGGTGTCACTTTTGTCGCAGCGTGTGCGGCGGTGCCGGGAAACATTGTGAAACAATCTTTTCAATGTATTACACAGATTTACCATATCCTCGCATACTAGGAGATATACTATCTGAGTACAATACCACCACGAGTAATTCGCTATAATGTTGAGGATTTATTGAGAATATTTTTTCAATGATATATGTGTACAATCAGATTAAAGCGAAAAATCTTACTGTGACCCATCAAAATAAGTTTCGTTAAGTGAGTGGCAATAACGCAAAATTTTCAAAGATACGGACTTGATTGTGAAAGATTAAGAAAAATGCATAAATGATAGATCTTATGAAAGCCTTTATCCCTTAATCGTAGATAAATAATGTGGTCAGCGGCTAGATATATATTGTCAGCTGATATATACGATTGACACTCTTTGAATCGTTACAATTTATAACTATTTAGGTTTATTTACAACATCGATTTTTGATAAAGAATTACAGTACGATTAAACAATAATTTTACCCTGAAATACTACACCGACAGGCAAATTAAAATCACAAAGGAGAGTAAACTGTGACGAATACATTAGCAAGGGCAGTATTTCACGGGAACAATGCGCACGTACGAGGGGAGACCGGGCCGCGTCGGAAACGGTTACCTACGGCCAGATAAATAGCCCTCGCTGATTGTGCTCGATGTGATCTGCGTGCCGATGAGACACGGGATCCCGGGTAGGTTGGGCTGTAGATTTTTGTTGAAATTATTAGAGCAAGCACTTTTTTTT
Organism: Deilephila elpenor; assembly: GCA_949752805.1. NCBI lineage: Eukaryota > Metazoa > Arthropoda > Insecta > Lepidoptera > Sphingidae > Deilephila > Deilephila elpenor. The sequence continues at coordinate 13,784,309 of OX457106.1, read as the reverse complement.
TTTTTTTTTTTTTTTTTTTATTGCCGTTATAGGCAGACGAGCTAGCGGCCCGCCTGATGGTAAGCGGCTACCGCTGCCCAGAGAACTTCGCAGTGCCAGGGGTCCAGCACAACAAAATCGCTGCCTACCTTAAGGAGAGTACTCTCTTTAAGCCTCTTTTGAAGAAGGACAGGTCATAGCGCTCAGGGAACACCGATGCAGGGAGTTCATTCCAGAGCTTGCACGTACGTGGTAAGAAAGAACGCTGAAAACGTACCGTTCGGGAGCGGTACGCTTCCAGGTGGTAGGAATGAACTCTGCTGCGGTGACGGGTGGTGCGATGGTAGAAGGGCGACGTTGGTACCATCTCAAACAATTCCTCGGAGCACTCCCCATGGAACAGACGATAGAACACACAGAGAGACCCGAAGTCTCTCCGCAGTCCTAACGGTTCCAATTTGTCCGTAAGATTGGGATCATCGACTATTCGACAAGCTCGTCGCTGTAAGGAGTCAAGTGGGTTGAGCTGGTATTTTGGGGCACCTGCCCAGAGGTGAGAGCAGTACTCCACGTGGGGCCGGATTTGTGCTTTGTAGAGCGTCAATCTGTGACCCGACGTGAAGTACCGCTTGGCTCTGTTCAGGATACCCAACTTTCTGCTCGCCAGTTTGGCTTTGTCCTCCAAATGACTCCTAAAGTCGACATTGCTTGATATTTCGACGCCGAGGATCCCAATACTTTCGGATCTTTGGAGAGTAACTCCTTGGAATTGCGGCGCCATGACAAAAGGGTCCTTCTTCGCAGTGAATGCGCAAACTTGTGTCTTCGAGGGGTTAAATTGAACTAAGTTCAATTCACCCCATTCGGAGACCCGCCCCAGAGATCTCTCGACTTCAGACACAAGTTGAGACCGTCTTTCCTCAATGGAACCTCGAGAGAGACTCTGATGGCCGATGTATCGCGCGTCACACGTACTATCATCCGCATAACAATGCATGCTGTCGGTAGACAACATGTCATTGATATGCAGGATGAAGAGTGTAGGCGATAGCACCGATCCTTGTGGAACACCAGCGTTAATGGTCTTGGTCTCGGAGCAACAGCCGTCCACTACGACTTTTATGCTCCGACCATCCAAAAAGCTGGCGATCCACTTGCAGAGTCCCTCAGGGATACCATACGCAGGTAGCTTCGCTAGAAGGGCGCCATGCCAAACTCGATCGAACGCCTTCGCTATGTCAAGGCCGACCGCAATCGCCTCACCCCCACTCTCCAAAGCCTCCGCCCAACGGTGCGTGAGGTACACGAGGAGGTCACCAGCTGAACGACCGTGACGGAAACCGTACTGGCGGTCACTAATCAGCTGGCGGTCCTCAAGATACCTCAGGAGCTGAGTGTTTATAACTCGCTCCAAGACCTTGGAGAGTAAGGATGTGACAGCAATCGGCCTGTAGCACAAAGGGTCCGATCGGTCACCCTTTTTGGGTACTGGGTGGACATGGGCGACCTTCCACGAAGCCGGAACCCGGTTGGTTTTGTAGGAAAGACGGTAAAGGCGCGTTAGCACGGGGGTCAACTCAGGGGCGCACGTCTTAAGAACCACTGCGGGGATACAGTCTGGCCCACTCGACTTATGGATGTCGAGAGCCATGAGCACTTACGCGCCGAGTGTTGTAGATTTTTCTCGATTGAATTTATTCGAGCGAAACAAACGAGCATCATTGATTTAAATGCGAAGGCGTTCGACCATAAAATGTCGAGTATTTCGTCTCTGTGTTTTGTTTTAAATAGGATAAGATTGGTTTATGTTATTGAATGACCTGGTGGAAGGCGGTTAATTCCAGTCATGTGCAATCCCAAATCTTAGCATATTGTGGATGCGTCGGTTTTTTAGATTTGATGAAGGAAATATGATCAATTTAGGATATGAATGGTTGGACTTGAAACTTTGTATGAAGGACTAAAGGTGTTGTCGGAACATGTAATAATACACGGGTTTCAAAATTCTGACAATAATGCCTACATTCTTTTAAAAATACATTAGTAAAACAACCCTATTACAAAAGATTTGTATCTTGACATTCGATAATTCCAATTTCTCCTATAACCCTACGATGTTATCAACGAATTTGTTAAATTTGCGTACTCTCATCACGTTTCAGAATCGTAATCGCTTCGAGACGACACGCAACCAAAGCGATATCTCATAAAATTTGCGACGCTCCATTACCCGGCGTGAGTGGTGTGAAATTTTATCGTCATGTCCATCTTGCACCCCAATTACAAGCCGCTCCCTTATCGGTGGAATTTATCACGCGCTGTCAAAGCAACTGGGGTAACTTTGTACCCCACTCGCTGTCAAACCAAGTACGGGTAACATTGTACCATTGTATCCCACAATCGATGGAATGACAATCGGAACTATTGTGCTTTGAGGACCTCTCAAAAATTGTTTATGATTGTTTTTTGATTGCTTTCGTCGAGTGTTAATAGCGATTAGGCGTGGAATTGATTTTTTGAGGGGTTTATTTAGGAATGACCTTATTTGAAAATAGATTTACGTGACAGATAAAGTATAAGGTCAGAGCGATTTAAATGTCGTTTTTCCAAGGTTATATTTGTGTTAATTACATATAAACGAGCTTTTTTATGTTGAATTACTAAAACAATACAATTTTTTCGTATTATATGATTATCGAAGTTATACTTCTTTTGCGCGTTTGGAAAAAAATGTGAGAATATTTTTTGTGACAAATGATTAGCGAACAAACCGAATTATTAAATAAACATCTAAAATTTACCACCAGGTAGGTTGATCTCACATCTTTCCTTAACTTACAACAGGAAAAACATAAAGGTCCGCACACCAAACATTTATAACATAATCTTTCTCATTAACCAGGGTAAATACAAAATGAGGCTCGAAAATTCAAAAATAAATTTCCCAAACAAAAGGTCGAGTGGCACGGATCGATATCCCCGTCAAGGTAGACAAGGTAGAAAGGTAAGGTAGGCGCGGCGCTCGTTTCGCCAACTGTAAATAATAAAAGAGCCCGTCCGCATCGATTCCCTTCTTTTGTTACCTTCGTGCTCTTTAAATGGATTCTGAAAATGGCGTCTATAAATACATTCGGAGCTCGGGGGATTATTGTGTATGATGATATTGTTTTATGAGTTATTTTTTAAATACTGTTTTCGAAATGATGCGCGAGTTTAACTTATTATTTGGTCGATACAGAAAACGTAAGTGTTTATAATAATACTTATTTTTCAGTCTCTCTGGAAATGTACTTTTTCTGGATTAAAAGTCCCAATGTACCTTTTTTGATGCCCCATAACGTGTATTCGAAATATCACGGTGGTTGTCTGAGAAGTGAAAGCGTTAAAGCAAAAAAACTGACATTGGCATTTATAACATTAGTGTGTATAGACTGCCTCGGTGGCGCAGTTGTACAACGGTATAATTGGTTTCTTAGATTTACGCGAATGTTACACATTGAAATAAAACTATTTTTACGCCCGCCCCGTGACCACGAAAGCTGTAAAGTAATCGAAACGTCGGGAAGTTAAAAATTGTAAAAATTAAACCAAATCGCGATAAAATCCGTAAAAATAGTTTTATTTCAACGGTATAATTGCAAAGCTGAGGTTCTAGTCCCGGGTCGGCCAAAGTGATATTAGATTTTTCTATATTTTATCAGCCCGGAGTCAGGAATTTGTCAGCCCGATATGACGATAGGCTCGCCCTCTATCACATCGTGGGACGGAAAATACAAGGCGAAAAGTGGGTGGCCTGGTTGCACCTCTGCCTACCCCTTTTGGGAAAAAGGTGTGAGTTTATGTATGTATGTAACATTAGTATGTATTTTAATCCTTCTTCTTTATCTTTGAGTTTTGGTAAATTCTATAAGTACCCAAAATAGTGAAAATAGACATAATACAAATTTACAAAAGCGAGTCTCGTATTCCAATCAATTCTACTATGAATAAATATTTATAATATTATTTATAGACACGCATTTCAAATTTCCACTACAGCTAAAAGCATTTCTCTACGTCTGTCAATCGGTCCGTCTGTATATTAGCATAGAACACGGCTATGGACTCTTGCCCGCGGCGCGGCGTGGCGCATCAAATATTCATAACGGGGGAGCAACCACCCCATTCTCCCCTACCTGGGGTACTAACTTTGTACTGAACAAGCGTGTGTCGTAAATATTTCAGACTTTGTAGCCGGTGCGTTATTTATAAATGTAGGAAATACATGGGTAGGCCAGTTAAAAATATTCTTCTGTAGTCGGTCCGATTTCTGATTTCGAGTAGTATTTCTTGGAGTTTTAAGCTATTTCGTCGTTTTAAATACCAGTTGCGATTTACTTTTTATGATACTACATTAGTAGGAACTTTCCAGTTCTATGTTTTTGTATCAAGGTTAATTACTCGTAGCCCTGTATTTTATCTCCTGTGTAAGATAGAGGAAATAGAGGAAAAATCAATGGAGGAAAGTGGAAGGGGCAAATTTTTAATTAAATGACAAATTGACTTCAATGCACAGGATGTGAAGTTCAGATCCATCCAAATTGAGTGTGATTTAATTATTCGCAAAGGTATCCTGACTGGAAAAATCGAACCAAAAATGTGTTCGCTTCTACCCTTTATTTGATTAATAACAACATGTGAAATATTCGTAAAAGCATTTCTTTTATTAAATTTACGCCTTCATTGAGAAATTATAACTAAGTAACCGACATCACATAATATGTTTTATATAATATTCTCAATCCAGATGCACAATGACCAAGTTCAAAGTTTTAAAATCCCCATAAAACCAACATAAATTTTCCTTTCATAAAACACAGCAAGCCGCGGAAAACCCCAAACCACCCTAAAACAAAACAGTACAATAGCCAACTCCAATAATTTGTTAACATCCCCTACCGTCTGCGCCCCGTCTCCCCTCGCTCCTTGGCGTAATTGCATCAATTACAGGGTCCCGCGTTCGGTTCCCGCTCGAGTTACAGTCGTTACGCCATACACTAATGGATAACTATTTTCAGTTAATTTTTCCCTTGTAATAGAATTATTTACGAGCAATTTAGGGGATTTTGTTTAGATTCTTGGCGAGCTAAAATGGTGATAAATGTTTGAAGGCAGTTTATTAAGCTGAATTTCATCGCCTTCACTTTATCTCATTAAGGGTGAAAAAAATCTATAATTTTTTATCACAAATAGCGTAAAATGCTCCGAACGTGCTCGCATTTGCTAAAAAAATATAGAAGCCTAGATGCTTATTTTGTTTATAGTAGTATCACATCAATTTAAAAAAAACATTTTGTACTAACTAAAAAAACCTTAAAATATCTGACATACACATGTTCAAATTTCATTTAAATTTAAATTCATAATAAAGCCTAACATGTCTAGAATCTTAGTCATACATGCAACTACTAGACTAACGAGAAGAAAATGGGAAATTAATGGTTTATATAGATGATAATCTCGGTAACGACATACGAATTTCATTATAAAAATCGATCCATAATATTGATGGATTTTTTCATTTCTGTAATGCATGAACGTCAAGCCAAAATTCCATCGTCATTCCGATCCATAAACATAATTTCATTTACCTCACGAATTCAGTATACATTGCCTTTCAAGTACGTGATTCGATTCAGCACGTTCATACAAGTTATTCAATGTATCTCTACGTGAACGAGAATTTCATGAATAGCATTCTGGGTGGGAGGCGTGAGAGCAAATTGGATTTGTAACACATTGAGATCGGATCAGAAATCGTTTTATTTTCGACGGAGTGTGTGAGAGCTGTGGCACTTAAAATGTAATGCAATTGAGGTACAATTTAAATATCCGTTCCAAATATGTTTCGTGTATTTCGACATTTACATATGATAAATCTTTATTTGATACCTGAAGATTATCATAAATATGTATAGCACTACAGATATTTGGCTCGATCTGACGGCTTGTGAATTTACTATAGTAATATAGTAAAATCACAATTAAGATTTATAATAGTATAATTTATTAATGCAGAAATATTCTTATGGCCGCCACACACGTTCAAGTATACTAAATCAAACTCAGACTTGCACAGTTGTATTGTTACGTGTGTGGCGGCCATTACTGGGAAATGTATTACAAAGAAAAAGACACCAAATAACAGACACATTAATTTAACTTACAACATGGGCCACTGTATTTGCACTCGCTGGACCCATCATAAATAAACATGACTCAAACCAAACATAAAAAGGCACTACCAGAAACAATAATATCATTAAAGGGCGCTTTTTACGAACAAATATTGGAACCACCCTCTGCCAACATACGCTTAATATCGCCAATCGATAATGCACTCTAATACCTGGCATTAAGAGCTGTTACACCCACGTTTAAATTTTCCAGGGAGCTCGACTAACGATGAGCTAATATTTGGCAAACAATACCTTGATTGAATAACAAGGGATGACGTAACGGTGACTGCGCAAATAAGGGCGGAGTTTACAATCAAACATGTGCATGAGGATGTTGAAAATATTTTGTAGTTAAGTCATAACTCGGAGGTTAATAAAGTAAGTTAATTACAATAGAATATGTTAATAGGCACTGTTTAATTGATCTAGAAATTGAATTAATTAATAACAATGTTACTTTTATAAATAGGTAATTGTGTACTGTATATGCCCAACTCTATGAAAAGGTTTCACTAAGGCACTCACATTTTCACAATTCTTATGACTGTATAAAGAATTGTAGTTAGGTATATAAACGCTAACTGGTTTATGTTCACTGCTATGCACAATGTACGCCAAAATTCTAGGTTAAATTAATATTTTAAGAATGTAAGTTAATATCATAAATTCACGTAGTAAGACTAATATCGAATTACATTATTTCAAGCAGTTACAATACCGTGATTTTTTTAAATCATCTCTCGTATTAGCACATTCCATATTTAACGCCAACACGTAAAAATAAAATCGACGTTCATAATGTCATTATGACTTAATCCCCAATTAAATAACTCTTAAGTTATGAAAAGCTTTTCGACTTGGTATCCATCCGAAGTGTTTGGCGCAGTGACATTGCCAATTCTCTTTCCCTCTCTCTTATCAGCTACATGAAGACCACTACTGAATAAGGACTCCTATTAAAGCCTTTTGGAAGCCTCATTGGCAGATATGAAGCAATCGGTCATTAGTAAAGGATCCGTCATAGTGACCCACGCGTTTTGGGTTCATCCTGTGTATATCGATTAACGAGCAGGCTGTATAATTGTATCGACTCGAGAGATGTTCCACTCATAGCGGTTGGAATCTGGACTGCGCTGCGCCACTGGGCATAGTATCAGGCGCATTATAAATTCGTACTAGTATAAAAAAGAAAAAGAAGCTACTGACCTGAGTCTCTGAGCTGCAGCGAGCCGACCTTGTTGGTAAGGTAGCCGCGGATGGAGCTCGCGACGCGCGAGGGCGAGGCGGCGGCGGCGCCCCCCCGCAGCGCCCCCTGCAGCCGCCCGAACAACGCGCCCCCCTCCGTCTCCACCGTCGCGCCCGGGGCTATGCCCCACACCAAGTGAATCCGGAACTAACGTTACAACCCGGACTAATAGTTTTGTTACAGTGCGTGCTTATATACGATTATTAATAGTTAATTTTAAATCAGTGCATAGTTTGATATGTATCGGTTTGTGGTTCAGGTCTTGACCATGGTGCGCCAGTGTTGGGTCTGTAACAAAAAATTTGAAAATCAATTATTGATTTACAGGCTACTTGTAATTTGATAAGCAATAAGCTCATTTAAAAGGCAATCAGAATGATCTTGTTAGAGGAGATAGGACATTAAAATAGGAACTGTGTAAAACTAGAAGACATAATTTAATTTTACTATTAAAAATGGAAGACACTGAAGAACGTGGCTCTGTGTAGTTTTATTGCTATAAATGGTAAGACGAGCTTGCCTGATGGTAAGCGATACAACGGCTCATGAGCAGTAACAAAACCAAACAACACCATGGAAGCAATGCTTGGCATTCCCTTGCGCTCACCATCCTAAGACATAAGATGTTAAGTCTCATTATGTCAAGTACCTAATTTACAAATATTGTATTGAATTGAACAAGAACATTATATAAACTAGTGCAAATGTTAATTTTAACGTGAGTAAAAGAACACTGAACTATAATTTCATACATATAAGCAGAGAAAACGTAGATAAAAGGACGTTTAGTCCTTCGTATTTTAAAAGAAAACTTTAGCATTACAAATCTATCTCACAAACAAAGAATATTCTCAAATAACCCCGGTCTCCCAGAAGAGGCTGCGAACGGATGTGTACGGCCGGAAACCGCCACTCGGGCCACATCCGGCCGCCATTGCCGGATGCAGACGAGCTCTACGACTTCCGCCGAGCATTGTGCCAATGCAATGTAACTTTCAAAATGGAACACTTCGCTTTTGTGAATGCGAGTGGAATTATTCTACGACACCGATATCAGAGAAGAAATTTATCGTGTTTGTTTTCGTTTATAAATGTAACTGAAATCTATAATAGCTGCGCGTATATAGATCCTTCTATAAGCTACTCTTATACAGCCAGGGGGCTGGGGACCTATGGCAAGTTTCTGATTTTTTGGTGCCTACTTCAGAATCGTAAGTCAAAAATAACAATTTTAACAAAGCAATTTGACATAATTTGCACTCGGGAAACCTATATAGAATGGACTCTTGTTTAAAAAGAAGTCTGAAATTTATTTTTATTCCGCAAATATCAATTAATGATATTATTCAAATTGGTCTTCGTGTCCGTACATTCATTAGAAACTTTTCAGAGGGAAAATAATAATAATTACATTTCAATTTAAAAATACTTTGAGATACTTGAATGATTATAACAGTACTCGATCTAATTGCAGCGAGGGGATGTTGAAGATAGTTGTCAAGAGGTTCTCATCCAATCAAAATCACTTACTCTACTTTTCAGAATATTCTATGCTATGAATAATGTTACAACTTTGGAAGTATGCCAGAAAAACTGAACATAAAATACTTAGGTTGCATTAGATACATTTGTGTCGTCAAATAGAATATTTTTTAAAAGTACTCTTTTAATATTTATTAAAACACTAGAATGCTTTGATGAATCTCAAATTTCGTAAGATTCGCTTGGAACTGGAATTTAAGCCTGCCAAGCTATACAACGCTTAGAAATAAGTAATAAATTGTGAATGAAAAGGGAAAGGCATAATAAAAACTCATGACCCACCCATTTGCAGACGGGTGAATTTTATAGAAGACAACCTAAATGTAGAATTTTAAACCCAAACTAAAATGGTAACAATCGGGACCTCCTACTTAATTTTCTCCTCTAACTTTTAAGAGTCTTAATAAGTAATGTGAATTGTTCAAAAAACATCGCCGACCACGTGATATTTTTATGAACATTTACTACAAAATATTTTGACTAAGATTGAACAAAAATACTTTGATGTCAATTTAAGATTTAAATTGATGTATTTTTAAGAAATTAGTCGCCATAATAGGAATATTATTAACTAAAATATCGAGCATAATTACCCAAAACTAAATGAAGGACTACAATATCCGTAGTACTAGCGTAGCACTGCGCTACGACGCGCTACGTCACGTGTAGCAGCAAGTATGTTTTAGTTTTTAGGTGGGACTTCTTAGGTGTTAAACTAGCTTTACCGGGGTTATGATTTTTGTGGATTATAACGAAGTAAGAGCAATTTATTACTAGCATTAGCCGATTGGAAGTATTAACCCCAACGGTCAAATACTTGCCAATAAAAACATCCTTTTCGTAAAATAGGAACTTTTAACTAATTTACTACATACTACGGTTTAATTGCTAGTTTTATCGACTAGAAATACTTGAATAAGCATAAAAATGAATGCTCCTATTATTTCACGAAGGTTGGGGTGTGGTTGCCGCTGCACAACGCGCCAAAAGTTTAAGGCGGACCAAAGTTTTAAAAAAGCTCTCATACATTTCGTAATTTTGAAAAATGCTCCGTTTTCGCACTACAGCTTATTACGACGTTTTAATATTATATTCAATGGTCTGTATATTGCAAATCGCAGCAATTATGCATTGAAACGAGATTCAATTATAAATAAATAAATTATACAAGCCACATGCTATTATTTCACGCCTAAGACAAGAAATTACACAACCAAAATATTAGGCGACTATGCCAAGATATCATGCCAGAAATGTGAAAAGAATATACCAGTAAATGCCTTATAACCGAATCTATATCATCAAGTAAAAATAATCCATATTACGTCATACGACTTAAAAGTGCTTAGTGCACAATTACAGAAATGAATTCTAGAGTACAAGAACTACTTGAAAAAATATGGAAAAATCACGTATAAAAAAATACCCCTCTCTGTCGCACTCGTGTACCTACGCATAAATACCACTCTGTCACACCTATTACGTAACCATTACATAACTCATTCATCAACACAGATTAAAAATAAATACAATCAAATACACAATACTAACACTACAGCACTACAAAAAAATCAGAAAACGCGTTCTAATAACCGTTCTAAATTCAAAAAATTGCCTTAAACATTTATAGAAAAAAATATTGACCTTTATTTTGTGTCGGGTCGTGCTTGGCACACCTGGGATCACCTCGCCCAGACTGGCGTCCCGAGCCAGTGAGCCTGAAAAGGCTCTATTGGCATGCGCACCACCCCGCGCTGTGGTTGGCGGAACGGTCGTTGTGACGTCACATTCGACTAACCAATAGCAGCGACCTGAAAATTTCACGTAGGTATGTTCATGATGGTCGATAGCTAAAAATATGCCCTGAGGGCGTTGTTACTGGCTGGTCGATATTCCGCCCGCGTACTACATTTATCTCATTATAATGACAGGTTTGACAACGTGAAACATATCTTGATCCAATAGTGTCACGATGTCGACCTAGAATACAACTTTTCCGCACATTTTGCTCTCTTTTTAATATTTTTGACAAACGCCTGTGAGCTATTTCATTTGTGTTTCATAATGTACTTTATTTTATGTCTAAATGAAAATAGAATAATAAGCAACGTTATCTTGCAATTATTTATGACTAGACATTTCAATTCAATTCAAATTGTAAAAGGTAAGTTGACAAGGTCCTATTTTAAGGTTAAATATCACAAAGCCAAATAAATCTGAACATTCTGAAATATATTTTATCTGAACATATTTATATTGTTCTTCAACCATCCGCTACGGTAATTTTATTTATAGCACAAAATTTTGATATACCCATCATAATACGAAGGCTTTTTATATGAATCATTATATTTAATTATTATGCTGTCATTACTACATCATCATCATTATCTTTTTATGTTCTATCCTTGTCATTGTTCATTTTTTTTCATAAACCAATTTATTAAGATTTATACAACTTATTACCGAAATTATCACGCAAGTTCTTATCTTCAATATACTATACGTACTAGGCCAGATGCCGGAACGATTGCACAAGAAGAATGGCAGCGACTGGATGCATAAAGCAGCAAACCGGGCTTTGTGACGTACCCTGCGAGCCTATGTCCAGCAGTGGACTGCAACGGACTGATGATGAAATAGGTACTCGTTTATTTCATTAATTTAAGTGAAGCTTCGAAAAACATTTAACATGCTGTTATAACTCGTGTAGTGTATTTACTTTACCGTGAAAAATCCCATAAATAGTCAGCTTAATTGACTCAGGTATTTAAAGTAAAGAATTATTATTACAGAGATACAAACGAAGGACAACGGGATTTTTATTTTTAACAAAACACTTGTACTAATTTTTAACACGCGTATACAAAATAAAGGATAAAGAAATTATCCTTAAAACAAAAGCTGTCATTAGACACTGAGAAAGCTCGCTTCTCGTTAAATGCCGCAAGCGGGTAACAATATAATTGTATTACATTTTGCTCAAAAGATAAAATCATATTCTTGGTTGTTCGCAAAGCGTCCAAAGTTAATTTAGCAACCGTTTTCTTTGTGTATTAAAATCTTTCTTTTCTGGGAGGCCGCGCCCGACGGGTCTCCATCACACTCTGTGGTTGGCCTCGGGTGCATAATATTGTAGAGAATGAAACCTTTTTGGTATATTTTATGTATTTGTCAAATCGTGCAAGAACGTATGTCTAGAAAGGAATTGGTAAGGCTTTTGCCCAGCTGTGGGACATTGACAGCTAAAAACGAACAAATAATACTGTGTCTTATAAAATCCAACTATACTTTCACAAAAAATATGTCCCACTTAAAAACAATTTACCCAACTCAAGCAACTCAGATATTTACCAAAATTTTATTCACCAAACAGCAACATCTGCCGCTATTCCCTCACAAGATAAGAATGAAAAATCTATTGGATAGCTGAATAAAGTCGGGAACAAACTTTATATTTTGTAAAGCGTTTGGACGTGGCGTGAATCCAGCGCGAAATACCCTCAACTTTTGCATTAAAATTTGAAGCTAACAAGTTTTTGCAAAGTTGGCTTCAAAGTGAATGCATTCGCAGCGTAGCTTAGCAGCTAATGTAGATGTACTTCAATCAAATTAACGTAACGGCAACACGGTAAAGGAAAAATGTCGCGTGGAAATCTGCGTACCTGAGAGTTCCTTACAAGGATTATATATGTAAAGTCCACCTGTATTTGGCAAGTTTGCTGGACTAAAAGGTTTATTTCAATCACTTGGCCTAGTAGGGCGTGGTTGGACAGTCCGAGCGCCATCAACAATGGGGCCCCGTATCCTAGGTTTTAATTTCCGCATGGGTTCAGACGGTAGATATAGAGCGCTGTTGAATTTTTGAGCAAGGCGCAGTCAGTATTAAAACCTAAACATTACGAGAAGTTTGGTACCCTCATCCAACACAAACATGCTTTTAAAGCACTCAGTCCCAGTCTCGGTCAGTCTATGAGATTCCTTGAAACCCAACAATTTCTATTCAACAATTCAATAACAATTTCTTTCTTCTTCCAAGTCCTCAAAAGTTGCCTAGGAGTTTTAATAAATCTTGTATAACAATGATTACTGATCAATAAAATCATTTGACTATAATTTCCGTAAATATGGCTTTGGTGGACTATTGTTGGTGGTAGAGGCACTTCTGCTTACCCCTTGTGGACACAGGTGTTCGATAATATAATATGTATTCAAGCAAATTACCGATATTCATGAATAAATAATAACAATGTGCATTAAATTATGTGTTACAAGGTTAAGTCACTGTACATACGTAATTGTTGTATATTATTATTCAAGTATCCGCATAAGTTGCTAAGGTCTTTAAGTAAGTTATCACGCCCCACGTGCAAATGAATCTTTGAATAAATTACCATGTAATTTAAAAACTTATATTGTTTTAAATAACTTATGATGTTGCGTGTATTTGTGTTTATTTAATGCTTATTTTAACAGGGTAGAAATATGAAAAGGGTTTGTCTGTACAAGGTCAGATAAAATAAAAAAATTGGTGTTGCTTAGGGATTTTCTTGCGCCATTTTTCTTCACAGCTGTAACAATTTCCCAAGCGGTGGCTATTACTGAAAAATTCAAAAGATGTCGAGGAAAACTCTTTCAACAAAGAATATTTGAATTCTGTGTTACACACATGCCTGCATATTTATAAAATCCACAAACCAGAAGTATACGTGCTAGACAGCGTCCATTCACGAAGCAATGAGCTGTTAGTCGCGTCTGGAATGGTTTTCCACTTTTCATAAGACTTCGACCTGAATCTGTAATGTTCAATAATAATTTTGAATAGAAACAATAGCTTTACTGTCTTTTTAATGAGATATGCCATGCAATTAGAAAAAATGATATTCCTAAGATATTCCTAAATGCCTATTTCATTCTACTCATCTTTCATCATAACATTGAAGTCCTACATTTCTGTAATATTCCATTGTCCCTTTCCTCTTCCCATCAAGACAGATTGACAAATACAATCGCTGGTGGCAGGACATTAGTATCCTGCCGGATAACGACCACAGCACATGATTAAGGAGCCGTCATAGTGACCCACCGAATGTGACGAGTTTCCGGTTCATATATTGATCCGGATAGAATAAGGCGGTATAATTGTATCTACCGACGAGATATGACGGTAATTCTCACAGTTCGCGGAAATTGGACAGTTTTTAAATCAGGAAAGAATATGATGAAATTGCATTTTTAAGCTTATTTCGTAAATATGGGTGTTTAAGAATATAATAATGCGGTTTCCAAATACATGACTTTCATAGTTTTTGAGATAATTAAGTTTGAAAATACTGTTTTAAACGGTAATGAGAATGGCTGTTTCCGCTAATGAAAGTATTAATGACGGTGGGAAATTATCGACCAGTTATGAGAAAATCTAATAAAATTTATTAATTTACCCTTTTAAAACTAAATAAAATAATAATAAAGTACCTCTGCGTAAACCCGATAACAGATTAGCCCATAGTGCAAAGGAGAAAGCCGATCTCTTGACCCAATTCTTTGACTCGAACTCGACTTTGGATGACGGAGGAGCCACACCGCAGAACATCCCGCAGAGTGAGAGGTTTCTCTATCTGAAATAAACTGCGCTTACCGTCAGATGCATTGTAGACGCTTCATAGTGCCAGTAAAACTAATTAATTATAAATGAAAACGACTGTTTTGTCTCGAGGTCAGTTTGTACGTCTGCTTTTGAGCAAGTCGAGCAAGGCGACGGGGAATCGCACCCCATGAACAAAACTGCACTGTACTCTCACCAAAATATTAAATTAACTACTGCAGTGTAGTTTCTTGCATTCCTATTTTTTTTAATATTTAGAGGGCAAACAAGCACACAGTTCACCTGATGGTAAATGATCACCGCCGCCAATGAATATCTGCATCACCATAAGGCATAAAGATGCGATGCCGGCCTTTAAGTTGAGAATACGCTCTTTTTTTTAAGGTCGCCAGGTCGCATTTGTCTGAAAAACAATGCTACCACAATTGCATCTACCACGAAGAGAATATGGCTTTATCCTGTCGGATACTCTGTGTGGCCAGCATCGTGCTAACTTAGCAATCTTTTAAAAAAAATACATACACATTGCAATTTCTAAACATGCAAATAAATTGTAACCAAAAATTCAACAATATTTTTAACGATTTTCTTATTAGGGCCCTTTGAATATTTATAAGGACAAAGCTATATGCGTCTTCTACGCCCAAATATACAAGCGTCATTTAAATATTAAGTTGCACATCACTACCCACGTCTTAGTTTATGAGTAGGTACATTTAAGCGGGACTTACGTTGTTAAGTGAAACATCAAGCGGCGTTTGAGTATTCGGACGATAGTGTCCGAAATATCACCAAAGTTGATATAAAGTTATATCTGAAAGATAGTGATGATCCCGGAGTGGTGGTGCAAAGATCTAGTGGCGCGGGGTGAGCGGGGCGCGTGGGAGGGAGGGGCAGGTCGATGACGCGGGGCATGCGCGCTGACCTATCACGCTGGGTATCACCTCTGTCTACCCATGTTGATAGATAGCGTGGTGATATTTTGGTGGAAATTTGAAGATATGAGCTTGCTTAAATGTGGACCTTAGTGTTAGAAAACTGGAGGGAAGATAAGTTCTTCTTCTTTAATATAAATTAAAGATATCATTTTTACCAAATCCACCTGACAATCATAAATCTAGTAATCGGGTTTTGTGAGATTTATTTATTTATTTATATATGAGGTTCACCAACAGCGCCACATATCAAACAGTGTCAAAAAAATGGTATCAAAGTTTTAGTCCGATATGTGCGCTAATCACAGGTGTACACAACGTTCATAGAAAAAGAAAACAAAAACAGCTCAACATAATTACATAAATAAAATTAAAATTAAAACTTATCCTCAGAATAACAAAACAATGTGCAGTCTTGAACTACAAAATAACTAATTCTAGGAAAAAGGAACAAAGAATGATGAATGAAATGTGAAATTCACATTAATAATAAGTAATGTGAACAATTAAACAAAGATAAATATAACACAAGAGTAATAATTATTATTTAAGACATTCTATTATTTTACGTTTGAAATGAGACGCGGAATCATTAAATATATCAATGGCTATTTTTTTATTGATCTCATTGTATTGGGCACAGATTCTAATCAGAGGTGCATGTCGGCCTATGTTCGTCTTACAAGTGGGGATTCTAAAAAAGTCGGTAATAGGCCGCCGAGGTCTGTTGTATGGAACGGATATGTTAATATGTTCAAGAATGTGATGACATGATATTTTGTTATTTAAAAGTTTGTGAATAAACATAGCATCGTGGATTTTACGACGGACGGATAAAGATGTCATATTCTACACTAATTCATGGACTTAAAGCTATGACTATGCTTGACTTTTACCTGTTAAAAATACATTTTAGTCCCCTATAACTTAGAAATAGACTCCAGTTTCTTACAATTTTCAAGCTCAAAATTCAGGTATCTGGGCTAGTGAGATGACTTCAGTTGAATTATAAAGCAGTGCCATTTTTCATTTCATACACACGTCGTCGTCCTTTTTATTAAGAATTTCTCATTTCACGTGTCCTACCTTCACATTCATTTAGGGTTACTACTTCACAAATAAAAATAAAAAACACAATATGTTTGAAATACTGTGAATTTTACTGGTGGTAGGTCTCTCATATATGAGAAGCCGCCTGGATAGATACCACTGCAATGTCTATTTCTCCCGCCTTACACCAGTGGAAATGCACTGTTGTGTTCCGATTTGAAGGACATTGAAGCCAGAGTAACTACTAGACATATTGAGGTTTAAGATCTTATGTGTCTGGATGGCGAGCGCAGTGGAATGCCAAACATTACTTAGTAATTCATGGTCTTGTTTGGTCTTGCTACTCTCCATGCGCGGCTGTATCGCTTACTGGTGAATGGCATGCTCATCTCGCCATTCCTGGGAATAAAAAAAATATTATCATCGCCAGTACCTACCAATAGAACAGTACAATTCCTGGTATCACATCATTATTTTTAAATCCACGTGTATTTCTGCAAATAATCCCTTTCCACTAAAGGTCATGGTAGAGTGGGACAGCTATACAAACAGCTATAGTCGCGTCCTTGTCTTCCTACGAACACGTTGGGAGTTCCCAGAGGAACAGTTTCCCCTCGGCATTAGTTTATTTGTTTATGAGAACCCTCGACGCCACCGATATATCATATACAATTATAATACAATTTTTTATTCTTAAATATTGTGTTAATTCGAAAATATTATTGATTTGCTTGTTGAGTCGCCTCAACTAACTGATTTTGTGGGCTTTGAACTACGAAGTCTTAGGTTCAAACCGAAGTCAAGCAGTAGATTTTTTGTAAGTTGAGAATATAATAACCATATTAAATATAAACTGAGTCATGACTGAGAACAGAGTGCCTCTACCATTTACTTTGTTACTCTTTCTTAAAATAATAAAAAATAAAACGTCAACGAGTAGGGCTTTTAACACAAGGTAACAAAAAACATTTTACTGAAAAACGCCAAGGAATTACTTTACTCAATTTAAAAAGAGCCGATTAACTTAACTAGCATAAAATATACTAACTTTGACTACAAAGTGAAATACGTCTGACAACCCTTTTACGGGAGCTAAAAAGTCAATTTACTACTAAAACATCGTATTAATCAATTCTGTACTTTAATCTCACAGGAGTAAAGTTCATAATCGTTTACGAGTAATTTCAAGACATGCTACTTTAGAAAAAACTCTTGACTTAAAACAATACATGTGTGAATTCAAGCCTTATTTCGATAAAAATAAGGTTGTATTTTGATTATACTCGTTTTTCACTTATGATTTAAACCGAATCCCTAAGATGAGTTTTAGCCCGTATCCCAGTTGAACGGTTCGCGCTGCAAATAGAATTTTAAACGAGTGTAACCTGTCTTTGAAGGAACTTGTTCAAAAACATCTTGCGATGTGAAAGCTCCCGAAAAAAGGGTGAAAAAGGTTTTATAACCGCATCTTTTCTTTTAACTGGTAGTGCTCCTTTTTTGATGAAATGGAAAACAAATGCGGAAACAAAGCATCTGATGGTGGATCGGTAACTCACCATATATTTAACAGGCAAACAAATACAGAAGTAAGTGGGTCATCCGATCATCTGTTCCACCAACTAGAACGGACAGTAATGTTACTGAACCGGGTGATCATGTGAAAGAGTGCCGAGTTGTTACTCGTGGGACATCCGGTGTCCCCCATAACGCTAGAGACAGCCATGTGTTTTAGCTAGTATTGTTACCAATATCTTTGTATTCATAGGATTATGGATACAGCTCGTGTCTTGTGTCGTGGGTATCAGGAACTACGAGAGAGATTTCGGTCTTACAAACACCCAGACCCGAAACAAATACTTGTGGTTCTCATAAACATTTGTCTCGGTGCGGGGATCGAACCCGCGGTCTCTCGTTTCACAGGCGGCGTCTAACCAACTGCGACACGGAGGCTGTCCGTCTTAGGCGTCTCTTTCTCTTAAACACTATTACAAACTAAAATGGTCCTTTAGCTCCCAAATGGTCAATAAACAGCTCAAGTTAGCCACGTATCATCTCTGCCCTAATTGGGTCAGACATTTAGGCCCCCTTTTGTAACCTATGTACCTGTAATGGAACTTTTAGTTCGCTAGTGCAGTTGTGGGAGCGCTTTGCCTTGTTCGGGCTGAGAGGTTTATAGCTCGCATTATTTGTTTAAAACTGTATATATTATGTGAGTGCGTAATGGTTCATCAAGTTTTTTTAAAAGACCAGTATCATAAATACAATTACTTGATTATTTATTTACACAATGTTTTTACAAAGTATAAAAAAGATTGCCAGTCACTTAAAGTAACTAGTAAGTTTTTCCGATTAAGAAATTGATCTCATAAACGCGGGTCACAAACTATGTACAAAGCCGTAACAAAAAATATTCATTCAAATCATCATAAACATATTTTACAACATTTATTACCAGATAAGAAGTTGTGAAAAAGAAACGACGCCAAAAATTCCCTCAGCAACACCAACTATATAATTTTTCTCTTTCTTATGAACACTCATTTATAAGAATTTTTAAATGGAATAATTGCCTAATAATTATTACATAATAATCTCCGTTTAATTATATTAAGCTGTAAGCTTAAACTACACGCATCATCTCAAAATGTAACCAAGCGAGATAACCGATCGGTTTCGGTCGATAGCAATTACGGCGCGGCGTGCTGCGGTCGAGCGGGATCGGTGGGGATTGCTCGGGATTGTTAGGGATTACAGGGGATCGCTCGTGTCAGCGGGAGGCGTGATAACTAGACTTGTGTTAGGATGTCATGGGGGCTGTGATTTTGGTGTTGACCATTATAGGGGAATATCTAACATCTTATAGTTTGCTGGTTTGAATGTTTTTGGTCGTAGTATAAATTGGCTTATCATTTCAAAAACTCATTACATAGGAAACATAATAATATGTTGTAAATACTTTGCGTACAAAATATTTATGTTCTTTTGCAACCGACGAAAGTTAAAGCTTGTGCGAGAAAACTGTAATCTCGAGCAACGCATTTGTTATAAAATACTAATGTAATAATTATTAAAGAAGAAGATTAACTTGGGATTGAAATCCGAGACTTTATGACGGGGCAACTTATACAACATATTTTCATTGTCTTTTAGTTACATTGCAGCCAGTCGTTATCTTATAACTTAAATGTATATATATATAGTATATAGTAGAATAAATAAAAAAAAAAAACATTCCCAACTACTCCTTGTACCCCACATAATCCCGGGATAAAAAGGGTAAAATAAACTTACCAATGCTATGAAACTGTAACATAGTTTTGAGTAATGCATTCCGCCCACGATTCCGTTGATAAGCATGACTGCGGCTCTTGGTCGGCGCACGGCAGTGAGCACGTCCGCACCTTCTCATTGTAGCGCATGTTTTATTACTATTGTTTTCGATACTTAAAAGTAAAGTAAACCATTGTAAAGTAAAAATTAAGATCTTAATTTCGATTTCAAAGTATGGTGAAAAGAAGCCTTAAGAATCATGGTTTCGATTTCGAGGTGTATTCCTGTAATAATATTTCAATGAGTAACATTCGCGTATATCTAAGAAACCATCATATCCACTTTTGTTCTTGTACAATAATTTATCTCAATCCTAACCTTACCTAACCACCCCTTTGTCCAGACCTCTGTATTCGTTCATGTAATTAAAAGTGAAGAGAAATGCTCCACATACCCGCTGTACTCATTGACCTCCCGAATGTAATACCTTTCCGATCATTATTTAGAAAATGTATTGATTTTCTGGTTAAAGTAGATATTGTAAAATAATCATCTATATATCAGCCCATATACGTCCCACTGCAGGGCACGGGCCTACTCTTCAATCGAGAGAATCGATTGAGAGTGGTTAGGCCATATAGTCCACCACGCTGACCTACTGCGGGTTGGCGGACTTACATACCGTAGAATTTTTTTGAAAAATCCCTACGGTATGCAGGTTTCCTCACGATGTTTTCCTTCACCGTTAAAGTGCGTGGTGATTGACTATCAATACACACATAACTCCGAAAAATCAGAGGTGTGCCCTGGGATTTGAACCCGCGACCACCGTGACCATACGGCTGCCTACAGCCGCGTCTGGTCCGTTACCAACAGACCACCACGCACTAAATAATCATACATTTCCTATTTCAGAAATTGTTTACAATTACGGATTACATACTTTTCTATTCACATAATATAAACGCTGTAGTTTACTGTGTAAAACCCTTTGTGGTCCTATTATTTATAACATAAGAAATCCTTCGAGACCAAAGTAATTTATAAAGCATATTTGCACCTCTATAATATTATTTTGAGCGTGATCTCTATAGCACCTGCGTCATTAATCTTGCAACAATGTGCAAAGGTTGAAAACCATCATCCATCAGCTAAAGGAAGTCGCTGAACATAGGCCTCTCCTAATGATTTCTACAGTGACCTGTTGGAGGAAGCCTGCATCCAGCGACGTCCCGCCACCTTTACCAGGTCGTCTGGCCACCTTTTGGGTGGACGTCCTACGCTGCGCTTTCCGCAACGTGGCCTCCATTCGAGAACTTTTTGGCCCCATCGGCCATGAGTTCCCCGCGCTATGTGCCCCGCCCAATGCCACTTGAACTTATTAATCCGCTGGGCTATGTCGGTTATTTTAGTTCTCCTCTACTTTAGATCTCGTAGGGAAACCCCGAGCATAGCCCTCTCCAAAACCAACCACTCTTAAAATTATACCTCCGTCTGAACATTTCCTCACGAATACAGTGCCCTATATAACAAAATACTAACTACTGGACATATTGGGACTTAACATCTTATGTCTCAGGATGGCGAGCGCTGGGCAATACCAAGCGTTGCTTTGTAATTCATGGTGTTGTTTGGCATTTGTACTGTCCATGAGCGGTCGTACCGCTTACCATCAGGCGACTGGCACGCTCGTCTCGCCATTCACTCTAATAAAAAAAAATCACGTGCTTATATCAAATCTTAAGAAATATAATCAAATTGAGAACCACCTGGTTTGCAGTCATTTGAAAATATATTTTCCGAATTGTAAAATTCCCTCGAATTTTGTTTCTAGAATGAGTACTTGGGATTAAAGAGTACTTTATTGTATGCCATTGAGAATATAATATACTTGACGATAAAAGGCCTTTAATATGCGTAATTGTAACGCAGTGTAGTATAAAGTACTTTGAGCAAAATTACGCCCTCGCTCGAAATATAAAGTATTTAATAAATAAAATTTTACTCATGAAATATGATTTCTCTCAACGACGTTTCCTCGCGATAAGACCTGCCTTTCATCTTTAAAAGCTGCTTTGAGCGAATATTTGATGAACGGTAATGGTAAAGGGAAGAGACGTGGTACTGTTTTGAATATAACCAAACAGTAAATCTATCATCATTAAGTATTACTGCACTGTGGCGCCACCCCACGCTACGCTACGATATTCAATATTTGCGTACTTGTTTTCTTTATTTAATTATATATTCTTCACGTAACGTATAATAATTCTTCTACTTGGCGTTATCCCGTTCGGTGCCTTCCGGCTGAGTTTAATAATGTTTTGCAATTGTATCAGCCCATATACGTCCCACTGCATGGCACGGGCTTACTCTACAATCGAGAGAATCGATTGAGAGTAGTTAGGCCTTATAGTCCACCACGCTGGCCTAGTGCGGGTTGGCGGACTTACATACCGTAGAAATTCTTTAAAATCGCTACGGTATGCAGGTTTACTCACGATGTTTCCTTCACTGTTTTGCAATTAAGAAATAAATTAAGTTATACAAATAATAGTCTGAATTTGTTTGTAATAGTGACCTATTAAAAATATTAAAAATATTCTTAAGAACGTACAGTTACTTTAAATACATATTAGTTTTATCAAGCGGCTAAGAACCCATTGTAGTGACCCATTACGGTTTTGGCATTTCGGATTCATATGTATATCCGCCTTATCCGAATACAATTCGGTGGCATGCTTTTGTCAACTGGTGAAGAATAGTCATTTACCGTGCATTCAAGTCACTATCGTGCCAGTAAAAAGTAAATATCATAATATCACCCAGTATGAAGTCAAGTCGTCTACAGCACGTTCCCTTAAAAATAAGTAACATAATTACTCCACTACGAGTAGAATTACATGACGTGCCACCAATATTCCCAAAGACGGCTTAGGTAAGATTGAAAGTGACCTCCTAATTGTTAAACGTAAAATAATTTAACCTCGGATTAATGAATGTATTGAAATGCAATGCTTTGTTAATGAAAGCGTTCATTTATCACATCACTGGTAAAGGAAATATTTGCTTTAATTTAGGAGCTGAAATGTCGCTGTTTTATTAAAGCCCCATTTACACGGGCAGAGTTTCTCGCCTCGAAGATACGATTATCGTAAGGATATATAAAGTTGCATCGTGTAAACATTTGTCAGAACACGATAATCTATGGCGGTTATGTCATGCGATAAGCGCATTCGATTCTCGCCGCGAGAAACTCTCTCCGTGTAAATTAAGAGATATCATTCTTACTTCCCTGCTGGTCTTTCGCCCCTTTCGCCGGTAACCCACTGGCATACCTCAGATTTATAAGCTTTTAAGCACCAGATAATATTTTGTATTAGTTTAAACCTTTGCTCAATAATTGGTACTGTAGGTATTTAAGGGCGGCAGTGGCCACTTAGAATAAACCTAAGCTTAAAATAAAACCAAATTATAATTTATAATTGTAAAATTATATCTATATGCCTGTAAAAAAAGTAAAATAAGATAAAGGTGAAGTGAGGTGAGAAATTTTAGATGAACTCATAAAGATAGGACTAGGACAGGCTGTACTACTTACAGCCTGTTTCTGTCAAGATCTATATCTATATCTATATCAGCCCATATACGTCCCACTGCAGGGCACGGGCCTACTCTACAATCGAGAGAATCGATTGAGAGTGGTTAGGCCATATAGTCCACCACGCTGGCCAAGTGCGGGTTGGCGGACTTACATACCGTAGAAATTCTTTAAAATCGCTACGGTATGCAGGTTTCCTCACGATGTTTTCCTTCACCGTTAAAGTGCGTGGTGATTGACTATCAATACACACATAACTCCGAAAAGTCAGAGGTGTGCCCTGGGATTTGAACCCGCGACCACCGTGAACATGTAGGCAGCCGCGTCTGGTCCGTTACCAACAGGCCACCACGCACTTATTCTGTCAAGATGCATAAGTTTTTATTTTGAGGAAGATATCTATTAATTAGTGGACTACCTGTAGCTAAATATCGTGATCATATCAAAGAACGCGTTGCGTTGGTTTGTTTGTAAATTACTGGCGCTGATTAATCAACTCTATAACAGGTATATGAGTTCATCTAATTGTTAGCATGAATCTCATTCGATGAACAAATAGCATACGCATTTCTTTTATAAAAGCACGAACTAATAACTACATTTCATATTAATATCAAGCGTCGTCATTATTGGGACCACTCGGTATGCATTAATTTTGCTTACAATATGGATTATGGTCCACAGATTTGTAACCTTTAATACACAAATAGAAAACATAGAAAATAAGTCGTTTAAATCTAATAATGCTCGTTCTATAAATCAATTTTCTATCACAAAATACTGAAATTCAAACTAAGCTGTGAGCTTCTCAACTAAGAGTTTAATAAAATCTCAATACCGAACAAATTAGTGAGGATTCCAACTTGCAGACCGTTGTATTGAATATTCCCAGATATCGCCATATGCCAAAGACAAAGTTTCCTCGTCTGGTAGGTTCAGCCATTTATCGACCGCGGCCACGCCCACTGCGCCTTCCTCTCCTCCCCCTCCCCTCCCCGTTCATCTCCCGCTAACCTCCACCGGGCTACCCCCTACCCATCCTCCAGTGGTCACACGTACAGATTTAGCATCAATAATCGAATTAGCGCCAGTACCTATTCCAGACATGTGTCTGGTTCAAACTGCATGTGATTGAGACTAATTTACTGTATCTTTACAAAAATATAAATCCACGCATTTAACCCATTAGAGTAGGCAAAGAAAGTGCCAAGAGGTTCGGTCCAAACATACCTCTTTTATTTGAGCAATTCAATTGTCATTAATCACTTCTTGCACGCTCGTCGGTTACGACGAGTGGTAATGAGTAAAAAACCAAATAGATTGAAGAAATAGCACCCAAAGAATTGTACATACCTATTATGATACCTCAATAACAATGACAATGTGTATCCATCGTCAACTGTAAATAAACTACTTCGTTACACTGCCAAATCGAACCATGCACACGGTGAATTTTGCCACAACAAATATATTCTGCACATAATTTTATGAATAACCGAAATATGTAAGTCAATAGATAGCCGATATATTTATGAGTCGGAATATATTCTACAATAAATTCATATTAAAATGCAATATTAATTTAAAATATTAAATAAAAACGTGAGCTGGACTTTTTCGACGTGCATAAAAATCGCTGATGATTGACCCCACATATTCATGTTATTAAGATGGATAAAAAAAGTCATATATCTTGATTTGAACAATAAGCACGCCACTTTTGCCCACTATACACCACACAGCTGCTTTCAACATCACTCCCAAGAGGGCAACTTGTGGGCTGGAACGGTTTCCAAAAACTACGCTCAATTGCTTTGCAAATTTAAATAAATAGGGTTTCTGGAAAACCTTACATATTTATGATGATTTAGGTTTAAGTCCAGCTGTAAAACATTGGCCTATTTATATTCGTCGAATAGATATTTTATTCATAGGTAATTGCTGCTTGCTTGGTCAAGAAAAACAACGCGAGAAAATTTATTAGTTATCTATAGGAATTTCGCGGGCATACCTAGTTTACCAACCTGAGCAAGAAAAAGTAAATCGCACCATCATATGTAATAATGATAATACTTAGATGGCAGCCCTGCAGCACGTTTACGAAATTATGTATTTAATATATTATTTAATATTATATACTCTGTTTGCGATTGAATACGTCTTTTCTTTTTTCATTATTCTTTTTATTACTGTTCCCTTCTGTTTGTTCTTTTTTATTCTCCTCTTTTACATTTGCTGTATGTGTTGTGCGGATCTACATGACGGATTTCATCATGATTTGCTTTATGAAGACAAGGCTACACAAACCTTAGGGGCATTGTAGTCACTTTTCCCTCCCATAACTCCAAATCTCTCTGTCACGTAAACAATATCCATTTTAATGTAACCGAGTACCCCAAACATCAAACAGAAAAATCATACCAGCACGATGTTAAAAATTATATTATATAAAGAGCCGCTTCCCCAGAAACGTGAAGAATAATGAATGGAGCTCGCTTTGTTCCTCGTAAGTAAAACAATTTCCAGCAGTTTCAGTGAATGCGATGTTAAAACAATTACTCGTTAACGGAACTCAGTTACCAGGGAATTTTACTTTTATTGTTTTCTTTATTTACTGTTTTATTATATCTCATGCATTTATTTGGAGACATATTTATCCAAATGCTGTATGCGGACTGTCGGGGATTTTGGCAATCATGATGCAGGATCAGCATATCCTTTTCTATAATATAGGGGGCAAACTAGCACACGGTTCACCTGATGGTTAAAGTGATCACCGCCGCCCGATT
Organism: Deilephila elpenor; assembly: GCA_949752805.1. Lineage (NCBI taxonomy): Eukaryota > Metazoa > Arthropoda > Insecta > Lepidoptera > Sphingidae > Deilephila > Deilephila elpenor. The sequence continues at coordinate 13,758,074 of OX457106.1, read as the reverse complement.
TTATATATGTATAAATATCATATACATATCTAAAACTCTAACTTTGCTTGCCAGTATATTAAGGCACAGAAAAATACAATTCTAGTACACTTAGCTCGATTAAACTATAAATTGACTCTAGAACTGCTGACTGGAATCCTTTTGCGAAGAATAAAAAAGTAATTACCCAACCTGCATAATCTGAAATAGCAAGAGATGTTATTTCGTAGTCATTCGATACTCTATATAAAACGCAGCACTTATTTTCAGGCGCAGTGCCATTTCAGTATTTTATTGGTGATGGTCTTAATTATCAACATGTTTTATGAATAATATTCATTCAAAGAAATGGTTAAAGACCTTTCCCTGTGAACAGACATATTGAGTATAATTCCATACATTTGAACCCAAAAGCAATTTATAGTATGAACATATGCATATTTATCAATAGAAGTATGTACGAGTATATGTGTATGTATACTAATTATGTAAGTATAATACATTGTGTATAATATTAATTATAAATAATTCATTTATCTATTTTTTTATTGAAGCTTGTATCCTTTATATTCTAGACTGCCCTCTCTTCTTTTCCTTTTGTTATATCCATCCAAAGGTTGTCTGCCAGAAATCGCCTAGGTCTTCAAGCGATAGGATCGCCATCTTTACTATTTTGTTAAATTATAATTATATCTTTAAGTGTATTTCCTTTTTATGTACAATTCAGAATAAATAAATAAATCATCCGGTTACTATTCAAGAAATTCGTTTTAAAATATAAAGATACTTTGAAGACATAACTCATACTCACAGTTCTTTGACATCTGTAAAATATTTAAGTCCTAAAAATCCAAAGGGCGAAGGTTAAGTGTTTTTTGCCTTCACGAGAAATCTCTGAGATCATTGTTTAAGGAAACTTTGCCATAAAACAGAAGCCTTTTTACACATTATTATACGAACAAAATTGTGGTGTATGTTTGTTGAATACACAATTTAAATCTTTAAAACACAGGCGCCACTAATATCCTTATTATAGCTATAGCTTCTATGAATCATGAAATCCTGGGTTTATTGGACAATGGTCGGACAATCTCCTATATTTTTAACAATCTATTTTCGATTTGGAAACAAAGAAGTTGCTTAAAATTAGGATCTGTGCCTGACATGGCAATCTTCACCTCCATCACATCTTGGGGTGAATTCAAACTGTGGGTGGTTTCAGTGACACTCTTAGCTATACTTTGTGGAACGTTATTATTACTAATTACTTAGTTAAACTGTAAAAACCTGTAATAGTGTAAGTGCGTGGTGACCTGTTGGTAACGGACCAGACGCGGCTGTCTACATGTTCTCGGTGGTCGCAGGTTCTATTCCCAGGGCAAACCTCTAACTTTTCGGAGTTATGTGTGATTGAGAGTCAATCACCACGCACTTTAACGGTGAAGGAAAACATCGTGAGGAAACCTGCATACCGTAGCGATTTTAAAGAATTTCTACGGTATGTAAGTCCGCCAACCCGCACTAGGCCAGCGTGACGGACTATATGGCCTAACCACTCTCAATCGATTCTCTCGATTGTAGAGTAGGCCCGTGCCCTGCAGTGGGACGTATATGGGCTGATATTGATATATAATAATAATAATAATAAAATTGTTTATTAATCTCTTTCCTTAACCTAGGTTACAAGCAAAATTTTGATTTAATTAAAAGTGCTTAGGCTAAGATTTTAGTAGGTAGTGAGAAACGGCTGGTGCTTATACTAGGTTAGCCCTGTACAATAAGCACCAGCCACCATCTTTATGTTGCAGGGCCTAGTTGCAAAGGGTATTTATGCAGGTGTTTAGGATAAGTATTAAGTAGTATTAGATTAATAGTAAAGTAGTTATAATTAAAGACTAGTAATACTATATAAACTGCATATAACAAAACAATAAATAAATGAAAATAAAAAAAAAACAAAATTGCCATTTTGGGTCACCATAATACAATGCACATAGCATGCATGCACGCAATTTGTTCCAAATACGTGTCAGTTAGTGTACTAATGTGTGCGTGCATACATGATATGTGCGCAAACGTGTAGTATGTGTGTGTGTGTGTGTGTGTGTTTGTGTGTGTGTGTGTGTGTGTGTGTGTGTTTGAGTGTGTTTTTGTGTGTCTGTGTCTTTGTGTTAGGCTAAAGGATGCAGAACAGATATATAGATACAGACTCTAAAAACCATAATAACTAATATTAAACAATATATAAGTACAAAGAAATCCGGGTGCAAACAATAGCAGATTTTTTTTCATCAAGTACCTAAGTCGTTATGCCTTTACACTCCGGTATAAAAGAATAGAACGAGTTTCACAAACGCACCGCTAAAATGTGCAGAACGCATTATAAAGAACCGGTTTATGTTAACTTGGTTTGCAGGTCAAAGAACTCGTTTATTATGTCAAGCATCAAGTTTAAGGATCTGGTTCTTATTGTTGTCGCCCTGGTTTACGAATTATAACAAAGCTTTTTCTCTTTACATAGCGTTATCCGGCTGCCAAAGGGAATTATTAAAAATCTTCTAAGTAGACATACATACATAAACTCACGCCTTTATCCCAGAAGGGGTAGGCAGAGGCGCCACCAGGACACCCACATTTCGCCTTGTATGTTCCGTCCCACGATGTGATAGGTGGTGAGCCTATCGCCATATCGGGCACGAATTGCTGATGCAGAATAAAAAAGCTTTGTAGTCGTACCCTACTACAACTACGCCACCGAGGCAGTTATATTAAATACACTACATTTACTAACAGATCTTTGATTTAACAGTGTAGAACGGAATATCAGAGGCGGTAATTGATGTCTGTGAGAAAAATTATTACGTGACCTCTGTATGTGAACTATGCCAAAAATATTAGCTCTAAAAACGCTCAATTATGTAACTTTATAGAGACTGTTAAGTGTGCAAGGCTATTATAAACTGATGGTTCCGTACTTAAATATAATTTTATTCTTACCATATTTCGGAATCCTCGCCTTAGACATTTAAAGATTTGTACTTTCAAAATGCTTAAGACCATTATTTATAAATATAGCATTTCTAAAGCCGGTACAAAATAATTATGAGTCTATCCTGGGTAATTTCTAACCACAGGTTCTAAATAATATCGTATGTAACCCCAAACAGAGATAATATTCTCCATTACTAACTATTACACATGATATAACATTAAATTAAAGTAATAGATTTAACAAAGCGGTTACGCGACGATTACATAACGTACGTACGAACACCCTAAGGTCAAAGAACACAATACATGACAACACAGTATGAGTATTTTGTATATTTTAATGTCTTATTAATTGATATAGGAGCAGCGTATATGGGTAAGAGCGTGAGGTTCGGGGTTCATATCCATTTACAATGCGAGCTGCAGATACATTTTTAAAGACCTTATACCTAGAAGCAGTTGCTTTTTATTTTAGCCTGGTTATTACATGAATGAGTGAAGCAGTAATATATACATGGCGATAACGTCACCCACCCTTCTCCCCCCTCCTCCCTTCCCATCACAATATCTTGAGACGAAAATAAGTTCGGTGAATTTTCGATGGCACTAGTTTTACCTTTCCTTTAGAGATGCAAGAATGAACTTACTATATCAAATCTTTTTATATGTGACAGCTATACTAGACAGTAAAGGTTGGTATCGCCGTAGTAAGAGATAATAGATATGTGCTGAAGGAAACCAAAATTCGAAGGGTATTCCTGATCATGAAATAGGGAGATGACTAAAAATATTGAAACAACATAAACAATTAATGTTAAAAATTGCAACGTCAAATTATTAAAAAATGTTTTTGATTTGGTAAATTATTCATCAATCTCTGCTTAATTAACAAAATAATTTTTGAATTTAATTTGCAGAAACGAAGAGTCATCATTTAACATTTGGATTTAAGAGCTCGGACTCGACCCAATTCCCTGATTAACTAACCGAAATTTTGTTTAAAATGTTCTTAATTGAAATATAAAATATGATTTGGCTATATTTTTAACAACTCACAAAGTTAAATATGAGGTCAAACGAACTTACAATTTGAAAGCTTATTTAATAAGTTCGTTTCTGTTAACTAATTTACCCATTCAATAAGCGATGGTTTTGATACTACTTTTTGTACCGCGGTCTCTATCCTACGACTATAAATCATTGCATTTAAATAATAATAAGATGAAGTTGATGATGATGAAGAAAATCTATGCAAAACTAATCAATCCATCCAAAGGTTGCCTGGAAGGGATCGCAGGTAGCGATAAGGCCGCGAATTGTAACCATGTCTTTAGTTTTAAGTGATTTAACTGTTATTGTGTTACTCTCTTTATTTATTTATTGAATTAGCACAATTAACACGATTCTTAGCTAGTTACTCTTTTATTGTGGTGTAAGATAAAGTATGTAAATAAGAACAACTAGTGGAGATCTCTCAGGGGTGCATCTGAGAGTTCTCCACCAAAATTTGTAACGTGAAGCCTGCGAACTGCATTAAGCCAGCGTGGCACACTATGAGGTACATACCTACAAAGTGTTTATGTCACGCAAGCACAATAATATGGCTTAGAGAAGCAGAAGAACAATAATATTCATTCCGAAGAATTTTCAGTTATATGTACCATGTTGGTTTCGACGAAATAAACGTAATATCCCCTGGAATCGCAACCTCAAACTATCTACCTCAACTAAAAAAGTATGTACACATATTACATTCAGTGATCAGGTGCGAAGAGCCAACACACGCAGGTAACCACAGAGTAGGTCACCGCGGTCAGCAGGTCGGTTACGTCACGGATACGTCATAATGATATTAGTTTCACATTTTTAATTCAATTGGATATTTGTTTATATTAACAGGCAATTGTTATGAGTTATCAGTATGTCACGTGGTATTTGAAGACAATAGATTAACCATACATATGTACATGCAAACATAAACTCACGCCTTTTTCCCAGAAGGGGTTGCAGTAGTACTACTTTCCCACTATTCGTCTCGAATGTTCTATCCCACGATATGATAAGGGGCGAGCCTAATGCTATAACAAATTCCTGACTCCGGGCTGATAATAAATAGAAAAATCCAATATCACTTTGCCCGACCCGTGGTTCGAACCCGAGACATACCGTAGTACAACTACACCACCGAGGCAGTCGACAGAATAACCAGTAGGCCTTTTTAAATAATTCAACTGGTAAAAATATCGTTCAGACAGTTTTAAAACCCATTTTAGTTAGCGAATGTTTTGTCTTTTTTGCTAACTAAAACATTCGATAAGTAAAATGAGTTTTGAAACTGTCCACTGAAAAAGCCCAAACCTATATTTACAGTACAAATGGCGGTCTCATCGCTGTCGATGATATCTTCCAGACAATCTTTAATTATTAAGGAACGTAACCTATCTTACGTTGTAGACAGTGGCTCTTATGCTGCAAAAAAATCATTAAATTGCGCACTACTACTTGCGCATGACTACTACCAATTATTATTGACTTAGTTAATGGATTCAAAATAGAGAGTTGTCGCGCCCGATTTGTTATGTATGAAGGGATTTTAAAATACAAACAGTACAAGTGATGTAAATATGCTAATCAGCTCTTGCTTTACTTACGAAACTAGATAAACATGTATCTTTGTATTTAAGGTCGACAGTGCACTTATTGGTAGGTAAAATTCTGTAAAATTCGACTGGCAAAAAAATTATTACTCCCACTCAACGTTATTTAAAATAAGACATTTACAACAATATTCAATTTAATTTACTTTGACTTTAAGTGGTACTTTTCTGCATAATATAATAAGGTTTTTTCAATTTGCTTTTGGCAATGAAGCAATGCACATTTTATATTGCATATAGTTATCCCACTTCTTCGTGAATCGGTGCTTAATTATGACAAATGTTGCACAAATTATTTGAAATTAAATTTTACGTCAGGTCTGCCTGGCGCAATTTATGATGTGATTTTATTTTAAATAACACATGCAACACAAAATTTTTGCCATCCAATTATTAAATATTAATAGCAAAACATGTAGACTCTTCTATTATAATTTTATGCAATTTTATAATAATAAATAAAAAAAACAAAATGCCGCGATGATCAAGTTTGAATGCGATCAAGTTTCAATCAATAATCATCTCACGTCAATAAGAATAGACTAGACACTGAACTACAATATGTATAATTAATTAAATAAGCAAATAGAATTCATATTTTACTCAAGGCCACAACCAACTGGCACCAAACAGAAAGGTTGTAAAATATTGTCGGAAGCGCGTTGTTTCCGTACTCCACTGTTACTGCACGCGAGAATTATTGTTACGTCAAACAAAACAAGCGGCTAAGTGCATTATATCATCTCGACAATGTAAATGGCTCCTAATCGCTTCATATATGCTGGGGTATTGTTCAAATGGATCTTATAATTGAAGTTATTTAATTAATTTTGTAAATCGCATCAAAAGATATCTTAGTTTTATCTTGTTCTTCCTTATTACATGCTTAGATTATTATGTTACATCATGTTAACGTGAAAATCGGCACTCTATCTACACGTCACGGTGCCACTGCACCTGATGATACTGTGATGATGATGACAAAAAACTGCACTCAGTTTTTTGTCATCATCATCATCATCAGCCCGCTGCAGTCCACTGCTGGACATAGGCCTCTCCCAAGGTACGCCACAGAGCGGTCTGCTGTCTTTTTTCAAGCTAGAATAAAAAAATATATATGTAATACACCAGCCAAAATATATATTTTTAATGTCAAAATATATATTTTTATAATAAAAAATATATAAAAATATATATTTATACAGCCACCGTGGCGCAGTTGGTTAGACGCCGCCTGTGAAACGTGAGGCCGCGGGTTCAATCCCCGCACCGAAACAAATATTTGTGTGATCCACAGGTATTTGTTTCGGGTCTGGGTGTTTGTGAGACCGAATAGTCTCTCGTAGTTTCTGATACCCACGACACAAGACTCGATCTTAGTGTGGGGTCAGGACTATGTATGTGACTGTTGGGTGTATTTATTTATTTAACTGGTGTAAGTGAACTGTAACCAAATTGCAATAAGTAGAGTAAACCCACCTCGCCAATCGACACAATTTTGTACACATAATCGGAAACATCATAAATCGGATAGAATCCCTCCGATGACGAAACGTGACATGCATAGGACACAAGTTTTCCATCATGCAGGTCATATAGATCATATTCGCACGGATACAAATTTCCTACCAGCATGAAAAGGACAAAAATTATCGTTCCTTAGATTCACGCGAATGTTACACATTGAAATAAAACTAATGACTGACTCGGTGGCGTAGTTGTTGTCGGGTTCGAATCCCGGGTCGGGCACAATGATATTAGGTTTTTCTATTAATTATCAACCCGGAGTCAGGAATTTGTACCCGAAATGGCGATAGGCTCACCCCCTATCACATCATGGGACGGAACATACAAGGCGAAATGTGAGTGTCCTGGTGGTGCCTCTGTCTACCCCTTCTGGGATAAAGGCGTGAGTTTATGTACGTATAAAATGAGTTTTACGGATTTTATCGCGAATTGGTTAATTTTTACATTTTATAACTTCCCGACACGACGTTTCGATTGCTTTACAGCTTTCGTGGTCACGGGGTGGACAGTCCGTAAAATCAGTTTTATTTCAATGACTAAAATGATCCTTCAACCAAAGGCCGGTCATTGTACTATCCAAGAGTTGACACAGTGCAGTCATACTGTCTATTAAGTAGTTAATTGTAAGTTTTACATCATCGTAATCTGATACGTCGGTAGAATATTGATGGAGATGTGTTGATTGCGTCCTAAGTACTGCAATATCGCCATGGCATAAATATCATCGCAGAGCTCACGCGTCTATGGTAGTTTCTTCATTGTTTTGAGTGTTCATCGTCTTTCTATAGTGCCTAATTGATCTGAAAAAGAGCACCGAATATAGGAGTGGCGAAAACGCGATTCAGATGCGTTGATTTTTTCAAATATCGCATTTATACCCCCATAGATAAATCAACGGTGGTCTGACGGTAACTAACCGAACACGACTGCTCAGAGGGTGTTCGTGGATTCATATCCAAAGGCACACTGGGTTTTCGGAGTCATGTGTATTGATAGTTAACAACCATATTAACGGTCAAGGAAAACGAAAGCGGAAGTCTGCATACTATAGACATTTACAAAAAATTATATGTGACGTCTGCCAACGCACTAGGTCAGCCTGGTAGACTGCTCCAGCCCACTCACTCCAAATCTCGGTTGTGACGGAGTCCCATCCCCAACAGTGGGGAATTTTTGTGCTTTATTGGTAGACTGTATCACTTTTCGGGATTATTGGTATACAGTACCCACATACCGCATATAATGTATTGAGGGTTAGATAACCATTTGATTAATAAATAGTATTGCGTGGTTTTTATGATCCATAATATCACATTTCCTACTTATGTCACTTATTTGACCTCATCATAATTATCGTGTTCTGCTTAATCTCAGCGTAATAGATCTTACATCAACCGCGAATATGAAACTTCTTAATTATTTATACACACGGATGAAACGGATTTATTGCTAACTTTCTGTTACTTTTCAATTTATAAAAGAGAAATATATAATCAGTAAAGTAAATAACTAAGTATTCTTAACACCTAGAGAATAAAATTACATGACTTCAATTTTATGAACTTATATTACAAATATTTTTCCAATAATCGCCACGGTGATATTTGTCACTTCCGAGATTAATCTGTGTATATCCGATTATGAATATACCAACATAATTAGTTTCGTCAGCTAGATACTCTATTTAGACTCCACTAAAATTACAATCAAGTGGATTACAATTAATTTGTCGTACCAGCATAAATGTCCATAACATTATAACAGGTTGAAGGACAAGTTTCTTTGCGTTTTATATGAAACCTTAAGAAAAGCACTGCTAAACTACTTGACGCGTTTTTTACACCAAAAGTCCCAAAATTTCTACAGCAACGGGCTCATCACCACCTAGAAGATTGCAGAAAGTCACCGAACGAAATGGCACACATATATTGTTGAAATGTAGATAAACTTTGGAAAAGTCTTGAGTTTTCTTATAATATGCGAAGAGACTTTTCCCCAACTTTATATTAAACAAAAAAAAACCACGCTCAATCGATTCTCTCGATTGTAGAGTAGGCCCGTGCCCAGCAGTGGGACGTATATGGGCTGATACAGAATATATTAAACAATAACGTCAGACGACTGGTCGTAAATTGTTTGCGCAACTAAATATATGCATGTTTAATAGCATCTGGTATAGAATTAGACATAGTACTAAATAGTAATAAAAGATAGATGTCTAGCACGAGGCCGATTGGTCAGAATATATTAGAAACTGCTTGGATATGTAGCGACCGCGACGACCACGCAACTGCAACATGTGTACTAACATAGGAATTAGTTTGTTCCATGACCTAAGTTACTACATTGTATTTCTACAATAGGATCACTAATCTTAATACCTATTTTTTTTGACATGCGAATAAATTCGACTGCATCGGTGGCGCAGTTATACTACGGTATGATTGTAAAGCTGAGGGTCTAGGGTTCGAATCCCGGGTCGGGTAAAGTGATATTGGATTATTCATTATCAGCCAGGAGTCAGATATTTGTGCCTGATATAGTGATAGGCTCGCCCCCTATCACATCGTAGAAAGGAAGACACAAGGCCAAACGTACCCTGGTAGTACCTCTGCCTACCCCATCTAGGGAAGAAGGCGTGAGTTTATGTATGTGTATATGAATAAACTCCTACTAGTTTTTAGGCGTAAGGTAATCTCACTTACGGAATAAAATAGTAACAGCAAAAATGTTACTTCACGTTGATTTCTATGGGACTATGGTACTACCCCGGTCCAGCTGACTCAATCCTATTGTAGCTTTAAGGTATAACAAGGCCTACGGTTTAGAATTAGTAGAAAATGACCCAAACAATTATGATGTAAAATTTTAATTAGGTTTTTTTTAATTTAATCTCTCAATAATTATCTTCCGTTATTTAAAATGTATTAGAAGAACCAGAAGAAATTAACATAAAGACTATTCACTTAAAATTTGCATTTTTTGTCCAATTTGGAAATAGCCAACCAATATGAGCAGTGAACTAGTGCTAATTAAAAAAACAAAATGTCCTCAATTCTCTTTAACCTGACCGATTAACGCACAGAAACATTGCGAACTATCACATATTGAAACAAAAATTACATTTGCTTCCGTAAATATGAAATTGAAACCAAATAACATTAAGTTACGTACAACCAAAAGCAGACGTTAATAACTGTTGCTAAACACATAGGTCTACTGTTTCATAAGCTTTATGAATTTATTACTTATTTACATTGCACATAATAATGAACTCAAAATGTAAACTTAACGGCAATGTACATATGGCCAGTGATATATTCATGAGCGAAGCGGCAAATGAATTATTAAATGATTTTTCTGTGACTCTTGAAATCTCACAAGTACATAAGTTGGGTATTTAACTGAATTCTCTCCTATTAAACAGCAATTTAAATGCACTGTTGTGTTCCGGTTTGAAGGACATTGTACCCAGAGTAACTACTGGACATAATGAGACTTAACATATTATGTCTTAGAATGGCGAGCGTAGTGGAATGCCAAGCATTACTTTGTAATTCATGGTGTTGTTTGTTTTTTATTCATACCAATTAGCAACAGGGCAGTGTGTTAGACTAATAACATTCATATTTGAACACGTACAAGATTATACACAAATATTAAATTGTTCAATTTCCGTACTAAACGCATGCGCTTATACACAACACACACCTCAACACTTAGAAATAAAACCGATGCCCGCACACTATCATTAAAGATAACGTAAAACTTCGTATGTAACATTGTGCTTCCGTGTAACACTGCTGTAGACAAGAAGTTACATCACGAGAGGGCCGAGGAGAGGTCACATGTCACGCCTCAATCCTTTGAGTGACATTTGCATGTGTAGGAAACCTGGTGACCCTTACCAAAGGTTTATTTGTGTATGACCGACGCCTGAGTTTTTAAACGTGACTAATTTTGCCTCAAACATGAAGGTAAAGGCTAAAGCCATGGAGTAGTATTGACTATGTCATGTATTAATGGGCTAATCTTTGATATAAATTACTGTCTGAAGCATAATAAGAGAAGTGACAGTACGCTGTAACTTTTCGTTTGCTCAGTGTATTCTCAAACTATTCCATCGTCCCCTTCAGTGGCAAACGATGGCATTACATGCACATACAGTACAATCCCTCGGGTATTGTAGAAGTTTATGGACTGTTTTGATAGTTTTCAATCATATTCTCATATACTTAAATATTTTGCCACGCTGATTGACTTATTCGTTTTATTGAAGACTTCTGCAAAATACACCTCTGCTTTTGCTTTTCAGAGGTTCTCATTTTCCAGGTAACAAATCAATTATACTTGGCGTTTATTTTCTAAATAGTATTAAGTGACTAATATTACATCTTTAACTTTACTAACACTATTACAAGCAGTTTTTACAAATATACCACAATTTACCATTAAACACATTTCTCACCAATATTTTTTATTAAATGAATTGCTGCAGAATCGCCGTCATTGCTGCTTAACGCTCCGCATCAACTTGCCTCACTGCTAAAATGATGTACAAATGACCTGACTTAGTTATTTAGAAAGGGAACCTCGGTGTATTTTAGAGCATTTTCACTGGTTGTAGGTCTCTCATATGTGAGAGGGTAGGTACCACCGCAATGTTTATTTCTCCCGCCAAACAGCAGTTTAAATGCACTGTTGTGGTCTAGTTTGAAGGACATTGTATGGCTACAACATTGGAACATGGACATTGTATGGTAACTACTGGACATAATGGGACTTAACATCTTATGTTGCAGGCGAAGGGCAAGGTCGTCTCGCCATTCATTGCAAAAAAATAAATAAATAATAGTTTAAAAAAACTAAAAAAATACGCTTTAAAAAATAGAAAATAAAATTTATTAAATTTGAATTAAAAATAGTGTAAGAAAAAAATATTTTATTTTTAAAACAGCGTGGGGTGCTTTTTTTTAGAACTATTGATACCATGCATTTGTAAGAGTTTCTATGGTATGTAAAGTCTGCCAACTCACAATAGGCCAACGTAGTGAACTATATGGCCTAACTCCCTCGATTGTAGAGCAAGACCGTGCCCTAAAGTGAGTCGTAAAGGGACCGACACAGATACAGATTTGACATTTCTTAATTGATAAAAGGCCTAAGGGCTATAATTTTGCTTGTGGTATCATACACCCACAATAAGTACACCCGCAGTAAGCGTTTCATCACGTGCAGTGTGTCGTGCCAGTAAATCACCCGGGGATCAACGCCGGGCTTAAAAGATTTATGTGAAAGGGAGACGGCGAAAGGGGAGGGAAAGGAGGTGAGATAGTTGAGCCTTTGCCAATTTCACCAACCGACCAATATGTTGCAATATAGCTTCACGTCTGTTTTACGTAAAAAGGATTCCTCCAGTTAGCTATCGAACCCAGGTTGTTACGATTCAAAGACCATGTAAAACCCGTACCATGAGAACTATTAAGCGGTGCGTTATTTTGAAAGAAAACAGTAGTAAAAACCATGTTACATCGTGGTAAAATTCATGTTTATAGTTATTACTATGAAGTCAATTGAAACTTAAAAGATTAGGCTAATTTCATAATTAATTTTAATATTTTATAAATAAAATAGCAATGGCAATCAATTTTTCAAATTCTTATTACAATACTTTATCTTATTATTATTAAATAATTATTATTCCTCAATTGACCGCCAAAGAAAATATAACGCGTCCGCACCGCTATTGCAAAAGTAATTCCAAATATCTTTGCAAATAACATTCAAGTTCGCTCGGAATAAATCGATGGCTACTTCACGGTAATAATAACCGTTAAATGTTGCTAAATATAACTCATGCAATAATGCAAAAGGTCAGGTTATAACACAAAATAATTATATCATAAATGCTAAGTGAAGAAATTATCCTTGAGTTTTATTGTTTTAAACATAATTAAATGTTTTTGCGTGATTAATGACATTGATAAATTATTAGGCCCACAGACACGCACATTGTCCAAACCTAAATATTAACGGTAGTCTAGTGTCATGAGAATCAGAAGATACTAGATATATTTCGGTCTCACTACACCTAAACCCGAATAACTAACTTTCGTATCACACGCCAAACAGCAGTGTAAATGCACTGTTGTGTTCCGGTTTGAATAAATTCATAGTGCAGTCATTCGTAGCAAATATTAATGAGGCATAGGTTATCTCATTTGGAATAGAAATGAAATAACATCTAAGGGATCATTAGTTAGGTAGACACGCATAAATTCGCCCTTCTGACGCATCTCTGGTCTGATTGGTGATGTTACCACGCACGGTACGAGTCTCAGTAATCATGTAATCCTGATTTATTAAAACCCGTAGGTTTTAAGGACAAGCAGCATGCAGGCATCCAACAGGCAAATCTGTGCGCATTCTGCATACATAAGTAGTATACTCGCCACTCGCCAGGTATGACACATTTGCTGCGCAGATCCATGGCTGCATACCTAGAACTATTCCCATCTTTCATTTGGCATACCAATATTAACTTCCCATGTTTTGCAAGAGTTCACACACGAGGTGTAAGATAAATATTTTACGTGACGTTACAGATAAAAAAAATATGAGTTGACAATAATATTAAATATCAAAACGGTAATTAATAAAACTTAATTGCTTAATTGCTAACACTTACATAATACATTATCATCTCAACGAGACCATTGTGCAGTTACGCAATGTAGTCCCTAAATATGTTAATTATTCTAAAATTAGTGAGCATCCGTAGAGCAATGCAATTCAGAGAAAACACAGTTAAAGGGAAACTTAATTTATTCACATGATACTTCGACCGTTTAATTGTATTACAAAAGTAAAAAACGGGGTCTTACATAAAAAATAAAGTTGATTACACACATTGTCTGGCAATAGCCAGGCACATAGCGCGAAGAACTGATGGCCGATGGAGCCAAAAGGATTGGAGGCCACGTAGGTAAGCGAAGTGTCAGACGCTCGCCGACAAGGTAGACGGACGACCTGGTTGCAGGAAATCGCTGGATGCAGACCGCTCCCAACAGGTTGATGTAAGGATCCTTGGGAGGCCTGTGTTCAGGAATTTACACCTGTATTTGTTCGTCATTTTCATTGTTTGCGACTAATAAAACTGTTTTCTTTCTTTCTTATTTTCAATTGATTGAGCATGCATCGCGTTTACTATATACAGCTAAATTACTATTTATCTGCTCAGCCGGAGTGGTATTAATGATTAATCACCTAAAATTGAAGTGAAGAAACATTACTGCTGTTCTATTTTATTTGGTGAATGAAATTGCCAGAGGCCAGAATCTATAAGGCAAAAGAATATAAAGATTATTAAAAATGAGAGGAAATATTTCGTGAACATAAAGAATATTAGAAAAGTTTAAGACATTAACTATACTCTACTTAAATATATGCATGTAAGAATGTTTTATGTGGACAAAAGGATTTGTGCCAGAAAACAATACACTGTAACGATTTCCTTAGCAGTAATTCTGAGAAAATTGCGAATGAATTAATCTTGTCAACTTAAATTAAAATTAAAAAGAAATATATTTATTATAGGTAAGAAAAAAATAAGTCGCTTGTGTGAAATGCATTTTATAAATAAATATGAGTATTGGCAACCGGAGTTGATGGAATACCAACAATAAACAGGTTTAAAACAAAGATGTACCACTACAAAATTTATGCATTTAACAGAGAGAGTTATGAGTCCATCTTTTAGTTGAAATGTAACAATTTATAAACCAGAATCAGGATTAAAATGCAAATTATACACAGCTCAGGAAACCGGAAAATGTTCAGGATACTTTTGGATTAACAATGTTGTCACGTCTCTTAAAACAAATGAGATATGACCCCGAGTGTAGTTTTATTTATTTTGAGGGTGACTTTGGTGAAGGGTCAGATGTTTGCTAAGCTTGCATGTGTGTATGTGCGTGTGAAATGTTATTTTGAAGATTTTTTTGAAATTTTTAATATACTTTTAGATTAAGCATACTTAATATGGTTGGCTTGATTGTAATTCTCCTTGAATACTCACACAAAAATATGTTCCAAAAGTGCAAGAATTTTGATTATTCAAGAATCTACCTGGCCGGAGGTAATACGACGTGAAAGCTCTTACTTTAAATAATTTGTTTGATAATAGTGCTATATTATGTCCGCCAGAAAGAGGACGGGCGACCTGGTTAAGGTTTCAGGAAGTCGCTGGATGCCAGCCGCTTCCAACAGGTAGATTTGGATCCTTTGGGTAGGCCTATGTTCAGTAGTGGACTTGCTGTGGCTGAATAGATATATCTATCTATATAGATAGATAGTGCTACATTAGCCTAGTCTTATGTAGTCTAAAGAGTAAAAAAACGAAATCAAAATATAAGTAAATTGTGCACTATGCTAACTGCCGTACTCAGAGACAGATAATGTCAATAAAATCATTACTAAGTGTAGATTTTACAAAGAGAATCTATACTAGGGAAGGATTTATTTGACATTGAATCTCCCTGAGTGCGGCAGTAAATGTTGTAAACTTAAGCACCTAAGCCCATAGAAAAAATCCGCCTATTAAAAGGTGGCAGTGCGAAGTACGAAAAGTATTCGAATGACCCTTATACCCAAACATCAAATGTCACATACACAAAACCTGATTCACGTTTTTTTCCATTGATGCCTTCACATTGTTATCTAATAAAAAATACTAGTACATGACATGACAATTACAGCTAGTACTTACAACGCACGAAAGGTTAAGAAATAGTTAATAGAATAGAATAATTATTAATTGCTTATATATTAGTAAGTGACGAGAGGGCAAATAAGTAATTTTCTATACAATAACTAACCCGTATATTTTATACTAACGGCTCGGCCCGGCTTCGCCCGGGTGCAGATAGTTTTTGAGTGCAGTCCACATCAGCAACATATTATAGTTTTCGCAGCGCACGCGATATAAAGAATATTTGAAGTAATGTTTTTACACCTTTGGTAACCTTAATGGAATTTCAGTACAGAGCCCTAAGTTTTTGAAAATAATACAGTCTATGTTACTCTGGGATATTGTAGCTTCCCAACAGTCAAAGAATTGTTCAAATCGGTTCAGTAGTTTCGGAGCCTCTTCAATGCAAACAAACAAATAAACAATCAAATCTTTCATTCTTATAATATAAGTCCAGATGTCAAAATATTACATAAATTGATAGCACATTATATCATAATTTAGATTTTTACTATTGATGTGAGCGCTAATTTTATTCAACTTTGATTTCTTTTTATTGACCTGCACCAACATGTTGTAAATTAATATTTTTATCTCTACAAAATCTTTAGTATTAATTCGATCAACGACGAAGAATTCATTTGAATATTTTATACTAGCTTCTGCTTGCAAACTTCGTCTGTGTGATTAACTTTATTTGTAATTTCTCCACCTGTCCTGTTATATCCAGGTCGGCCGGTCTCATTCTCACTCAGGGCATGTAATTCAGCCCCATGCCAAGCCTTTGAGTATAAAAAAGTTACAAATATATCGGAATTCCTTTCATATCTTACGGAAACACTAAATTATTCGGGATCAAAAGTAGCCCGAGTGTGAATCCAGGGCGTCAATATAGATAACATCTAGCCCTGAACGAATGAGATTGTAAGATTGTCGAGTTCCGGCAATTTCATCCAAGCTGTAACTTTATGACGTTTTTTAATTTCATAGGTCCGGCAAACAAGCAAGCAGGTCATCAGACGGGAAGTGATCACTGCCGCCCCTGAATATCCACAACGCTTGGATCATAGATGTATTGCCACCCACCAAATTGGGAGGGGAGGGAGATGGAAAGAGGATGGGAAAAGGAAAGAAATACTGGGCATCCGGCAATCCTAATATCTACCTCTCAAAGTTGTTGGTTCCCTTTTATTCACATTGTTTAACAATTTGACCTGACCGGGATGGTGCCAGTGGTACTCTTGGTATTGTAGGATAACTACACCGACGCTCTACCATCTCCAAAACAATATCCATTGCTTCTCAATCACAAAAGATGGTATGAGGCAACATTCGCAAAACATTCAAAATTTCCGGTAATTCCAACAAATTGCATTACCTCAATATGTAAAACATTAACTTTTATAATTACATCGTCCTCAATAGAGTCCAAATTCATTGTTACATTTATCATACAGTTATATAATATTACATAAGTAATAGCCTTTCTAACGTCAGCTAACTTGCATTGTTGTTTCCTGACCGGTAATGTCGCTAACCTATTCCGATGTAATTGAGGCTTTTAATTTTTCCTTAAGAAAGGCTATGAACATCCACGCGCGGGTCATACATGTGTTATCCGCATTGTTTTGACAATCGTTACGAAATTCTTAGAATTAAATAATACGTACCAGCTCTTGTGGTTCGTACATTCAGATTTCTGATGGATAAAACCTTCTAAGGATGGTAAAAGAATAATGATGCTACTCCAGTGTTCATAAATAGTGAAAATCAGAACTAATTGTATGTTCTGCCTATTCGCCGCTCTTCTCAAGTAGAACCTAATACTCCCTTCTTCTCCCATCCTTCTTCCTTCCCACCCCCTCCCGACCTGATGTCACGGCAACGCATTTATGACCCAGCGTTGTAGATGTTTATAGGCTACAGTGATCACTTACCACTTACGACCTAGGGACCTTCAAGAAAAGAGCCTACACTTTCCTCAAAGGCCGGCAACGTGCCGACGATAGCTCTGCTGTCGTAGGTGTTTATGGGCGGCGGTGACTACTCACCATCAGGTGGCCCGTCTGCTCGTTTGCCTCCTTTTTCTATAAAAAAAAAACGTGCCCTGTTTGCTAGTTTCCCGGACCTATTGTATAAAAAAGCCTACTCAACAACGTATTCATTCTTATTAAACTTCCAAACGCGCAAAGATCTTTGTCGCAAATTAAGTTTAGTTTACCATGTATTCTGGTTATTAAAAATACTTTACACTCTTCAATAAAGTGTATAATTGATCGAAATTTACACTCTCCAACAGGAAACTTACTGCCAATCATGTCTTCCATATCCCCAAATCCATTGTGAGTGGCCTTAAACATAAATAGTTTGGAAATTAAACTAATTTTTACGGATTTTATCACAGTTTTGATTTGACTTTTTATTTTGTTTAACACTTTCCGACAATTCGATAAAATCCGTTTTTTTTTTTTAATTTAAATGTTTAACAAACGTGTAAATCCAGAAACCATTAAAAATAGCTTTAACTTAGCAGTTTTCATAACTGAAACATTTTCTTGTTAAATTGTCTAAAATGTAAAAAAATCACCAACGCTTCTTTCCATTTACGAGTACTCTCTTAGTAGCAGCGCAGAATAATTAAAAATAAAACCAACATTAAAAACTTTTACCACGCTACCGGCTACGTTACAACTTAAACAAAAGCGAACAAAGAATTTATAAATTCACCCAACAGTCACATACATAGTCCTGACCCCACACTAAGATCGAATCTTGTGTCGTGGGTATCAGAAACTACGAGAGACTTTTCGGTCTCACAAACACCCAGACCCGAAACAAATACCTGGGGATCACACAAATATTTTTTTCGGTGCGGGGATCGAACCCGCGGCCTCTCGTTTTACAGGCGTCTAACCAATTGCGCCACGAAGGCTGTCAAATTATATGAACATTAGTATTAATTATACCTGGTATATCTAGACTGCGACCGAAAATGAAGCCAGGTGGCAGTTTTAGTAGTTACAGACATAATGCACCTAAAAATTTCGCAAAAAAAGTCACCGTTATTTTATTTGTCTCGGTGCGGGGACTGAATCTGCGGTCTCTCATTTCTCAGCCAGCTTCTAACCAGCTACACTGCCGCTGTCGCCTATGTGTGATTGTGACAAAATAGAACCCACCACAAAAGTGAAGCTTAAAATCAATATAACTCATTCGTTTTCACTAATATGACCGGAAATAGAGTTGACAACACGTAACAAAACCACAAATTATTTGTCAAACTGATATTATGATTTGGTGTGGCTAAGCTAATACATATATATGTTACGCTAGATTTAGATAAATTTTACAAAAACAAAATTGGATAAAATAAATTAAAATATACTTTAAAATTTAAATAAACTAACCTAACCTAACGATTGTTTCGTTGCGGTCGAGTATTTTGATTCTTTGTTTATTACTGCGTTTTATTTATTTTATTCATAAAATTCGTAGGAAATATACATGTAAACCTAGTTTGGCCTAGCATGTAGGCAGAACTAGTTTGGCCCCTTTGGGATTTTCTATTCATTATCACCCTTTATCACATCGTGGGACGGAACATACAAGGCGAAATGTGGGTGTCCTGGTAGATCTTCTGCCTACCCCTTCTGGAAAGGAAGCGTCAGGTTACTACTGTTATTGAAGAGACCCTAGCAAGTGTTAGTTATTCTTATATGCCTAGATATCGACCATACAACAGCAGCTTAGGGTCCAGTGTAGTGACCCACGTAAGTGTCGCTTATGACGTTCACTCTGTCTATATCCGGATACAATCAGGCTGGCATAAGATAGACCGGCAAAATATAGCCATTTCGCGATTGTCTAAACCACATTGCATTGACAAAAAAAAAGTGTTTCGAAAACATTCCGAAGCGGTGGTAGCAGTAATTAACGATTCAAAAGATCTTGTAAAAGATTATTTGAATAAATAATTTTTGATTTGATTAATTCATTAGGTGCGTTTGCTTAGACACTTTATCGTGGCACACCAAAAAATATGGTTTGTTAGGACATTGTTTGTTAGCAAAAATAACTCATTATTCAATTTTTTTTATTCGTAAAAATACACTTTACCTGCCAACTTCATTCACACACATACACACATTGTAGCACAAAAGACTATTAGAAAGCGTCTTCATACCTTTCATATTGCGTAATGTCTGTTTTTATTCCTTTAATATGATTATATTAAAATAATTTACATCCTAGACAGATTCAATATTTATTATAGTTTGTCATAAATTCTGCATATTTAGAAGAAAAAGTATTTATGTAAGCTGTAGAATACTAATATGATACGCTACGGTTTGAATATGTTTATAACCACTATTATATAAAACAAGGAAGGCAATAATATTGGCCCTTTTGTTATGCATTTCCATTGATGAAAAAGGCTTGCTCTTCAATTTATAAAGCAGACGGGCGAAATTGAGCCCCAAGTAACAGATCATCTAAAATATTTTATAATTTTAATATTACAATGAGATAAGGTGGTCAGACGACCTAGTGAAGGTCGCGGGACGTCGCTGGATGCAGGCTGCCTCCAACAGGTCACTGTGGAAATCATCGGGAGAGGCTTATGTTCAGCAGTGGACTTCCTTTGGCTGATGGATGGATGGATGGATTAACAATAAAATATAAAAAAATATCTATCTGTCGCATTGTTTAAGAAATGTTTTTTTTTTTTAAATAAATAACATTTATACTCGTAATCTTATAGTATTAAGATGTCCAATGTAATAAAATGTCAAGAGAGAAAAACCATTTTGATTATTTTGACAACACATTCAGACCCCAGGAGATCGTATACGATTTATATAATTATGAAATTGTCATAAGTATTATTTTCTATTCATTTTATTTGTTAGAATTTGAATATTAATATAATGTTTGACAGTGGAAAATAAAATTAAGTTTTCTATTAGTATACTTACTTGATATTCTTTGACAGCATCAATATATTTTTTTTTAATGTAGCTACTTAATACCCTAAATGAATATTATCAACTTTACGTTTTTTTTGTATCGGTGTTGCATAATAGGTATTTATATTATCATTAGTTAAGATATAAAATATATATCAAGTATTTGTATAAAAATACTTGACAGCCCCCGTGGCGCAGATGATTAGACACCGGCTGTGAAACGAGAGGCCGCGGGTTCGATCCCCGCACCAAAACAAATGTTTGTGTGGGTCTGGGTTTTTGTGAGACCGAAAAGTCTCTCGTAGTTCCTGATACCCACGAAGACTCGATCACAGTTTGGGATCAGGACTATGTATGTGACTGTTGGGTGTATTTATTTATTTATTTGAAAACTTAGAGATATTTCCTGTATAACCCTCGACCACCGTGTCAGCAGCCGCGTAGGGTCCATTAGCAACAAGCTTCCACGCACTTATTGCCTCTTAGTCCATAAGGAAAGATCTGTGATATCTCTGTCCATCAGATAGGACAGTCGTGATGGCGATAGCATCGGCCTTGCGCTGATCATCATCAGGTGTGTGAGTACTGCAATTATTTGCACGATTTTCATGCGTAGTTTGCGAAAGAGAATTCTCACACAATATGGTTTTATGATATCAGCTACATTAGTACCTGAGATTTAATGATAGCACACACAGTAGAATTTATCAACTGTTTCTGTATATGTATCAGCTCATATACGTCCCACAGCAGGGCACGGGTCTCCTTTATAATCAAAAACAGAACTGAGAGGGTTTGTAGTCCACTACGCTGGCTTAGTGCAATAGAAAATCTTATAAATCGCTATGGTATGCAGGTTTCCTCACAATATTTTTTCTTGGCTTGGCTGTACCTAGTATGTGAACTCGCGAACACCGTGAACATGCGGGCAGCCGAGTCTGGCCCGTTACCAACACCCCACCACGCACTTTAGCAACTCATGTCCCAAAATACTATTTGTGATGGTAGGATACCTGAATACTCCCGGGTTTATTATGTTGCACGTAAAATATAAAATCTATAAAGGTTTTCTCTCCACTCAAAATAGGTACACGCACGACCTCAATACCCACGGCCTAAGGTGTCAGTTGTGATCCTGAGTTAATTATAATCTGTTCGTTTTGATTTTTATCTCTTGCTATTTTAGCCATACATTAGCAGTATTGCCTGCCAACCACTCATGGTTGGTCAAACATATCTGCCGGGTAAATTCGTAAATAATGGCTTGTAATTTTACTAGCGACCACTAAACACGTTATTGTTAAAAATATTTAATGTGCTAGACGCATGGTACCTGTGAAAGTTACAAGTTTGTGAGTCTTAGTCTGTTTAAAACAGAATACCACGAAATTCTTCTATTTTTCCTAAATCGTGATAAAACCAACGAATGACATCCAAAGCGTAGTACCCATAACCTTGCTATTGCTTATCAGGCAATAGGTTAATACGAAAAATAGTCAAGAAGACGAGAACTCTCAACTCGATGGTTCCGTGCCTGCGCATGTGCCGTCATAATGATTTCATTTCAAATGGGACATTATTCTTTAACCACGCCTCCAATCTTGAAGTTGAGAAAACTTGAAAGGTACATTCTATGGAGCAATAACTTATACTAATAACAGCAAAACTTATATGGAGCAATTGGTTAAAAGTGGATTTGATGAGATCGATCGCTGATACCATATGATCAACAATTTATAATATTTTTGGATATTGAGCATCGGATGTCCAGCTACAAGATGGACAGACTTTTCACTGGTAGCAGGTCTCTCATATGTGAGAGGCCGCCAGGGTAGGTACGGCCGCAATGTCTATTTCTCCCGCCAAACAGCAGTGTAAATGCACTGTTGTGTTCCAGTTAAGGACATTGTAGCCAGAGTAACTACTGGCCATATTGAGACTTAACATCTTATGTCTCAGGAATGCGAGCGCAGTGGAATTCGAAGCAATGCTTTGTAATTCATGGTGCTGTTTGGTTTTCTACTGTCAATTAGCGGTCGTATCGCTTACCATCAGGCGAATGGCAAGCTCGTCTTGCCATTTATCGCAATAAAAAAAATACGACCTAGTATAGATTGAATAAACTCATTGAGTACACCGCTCCTGAGAGGTCGCAATCGTTATCCTTGGAGTGAGTCAATGTTCAACAATTGATGTCCTGTGGTTGAAGGTAATAATTGATATTTCATTCACAGGCAGAAATAAATATGGAGAACTTGGAAATTAATGTCATTTTTTTACACTCATTCATCTCTGCGATTCATATAGAGCGTAACAGTAACAATCATTAAGCTTTATACAAATGATTGTTCAAATCAACGATATCTTTCCACCATAAAGACAAGATTGAGTTCAGCCAAATTAGCACAGACAATTAAATAAACATGTTCCAACATATTTTTATCAATCTTAAAATATAATTGCTATCTCAAGGTTTAACATTCCACAAATGGATGTGCTCTGTCTCTACAACAATGGCACTTTTACTGTTTCAGTCACAAAAACCCGGCCGCACATGTTTTATACCGTTATTAATATTGTTTAATATATTTTTATATCATTGTTAATATCGTGAATGAACCAGATTATTTTTGAAATAATTTTGCAACACAGTGTAACACGACAACATATTTCTAATATTTAAATAGTTATAATATGAAAGTTTTACTTAATTTAGGAAAATATGTATAATATTGAGATGAATTATTGGATACTAATCGTATTTACATCCTTTGTAATAAAATATAAAGCTCTGTTTTTTTGTTTGCTGCCTATTGGGTGTAATGCGGTGTTCAAAACCAATTCTTTGACCGGAAAATTCACTTTGCGTAATACTTCCTAGAAGTATTGAAATCTGCAGAAAGCGGGTCGTAAAATGATACTAAATAATTCTACAACAAACATAAGTTTACGCTAACCTTACATAAGCGCGGCATAGACATGTTTAAAAAGCTTTTCTCATATTTTCAGTACATATTTTTATTACTACTCTCAAAATTCCCGTTGTTTGAAAAATAAGTAAGGAATCCTACTGAACTGTCGCTAAGTACCGCCTCAGCAATACGAACATTTTAGGAATATGCGTTTTGAATGAAAACGACGCTTGAGCCATAAAGGCTTGTTGAGCCGGCGCCGACGCCTCCGCGGCATACAAACGGCTTATTAATTCTCTACTCGTCTTTTTCACTGTCAAGTAGGAAAAGTATTTTTGGATACATTATACAATGGGTGCATGCATTCGATACACGTTAACATCTTAATCTTATCTTATTCAATAGATAAGTGAAAAAAAATATTGTTTTTCGTTTTCTCCCTATGTTTAAAACTAATTTGTTGCGATTAAACTAAGTCTGATTTTATGGTCAACAAGCGTCAGAATCTCATATGTGTTACTCGCTTCCTAGTGTTAAGATTTTCGTATCCCGTACCCGCTCGGATAACATGATTAGACTGCTTATCCAGTCCAACGTAAATATATCATGTTCTCTGTCCAAAATCTTTAGCTTCTCCATGGAGGCATGCCTCAATAAATCATCGAATATATTGTATTACTGCATAAAATTCTTTAGAAGTATAGTTTTTCGAATTCTGTGGACTTTCAACCTAGGTCGCCAATGATTGAGCTAAACATTAGCCGAAATAAAGCAAAGAATTTAGAAATAACCTAGACTAAATCATCGTTATCTCTAAGAGGTTAATATCTCGGAATTCCGTAAGATTACATAACTAAGTAATATAATATTATACGTAAAAACAAGACGGATAATAATAGTATTAAACACGTAACAACATTTACCCACATTTCTAATCGATATGACTGACTGACATCGTCTGTCTCGGTGTCGTAGTTGTACTACGCTAAAGCTGAGGTCTCGGGTTCGATTTCCGGATCGGGCAAAGTGATATTGGATTTTTCTATTCGTCATCAGCCCGGAGTAAGGAATTTGTGCCCGATATGGCGATGGGTTCGCCCCGTCTTGCGGGTGTCTTGGTGGCGCCTCTGCCTACCCCTCCTGGATTAAAGGCGTGATTTATATTTGTATGTCTAATCGATATCAAGTGTCATTTGTCTACGTTTTTTACTGTTAATGTTTGTTGAAGTCATATGATCATTGTATAAGACTCTGTATAAGACAACCCACTTAGTGCATTGGTTGAGAAACTGAGAAGCGAGAGGTCGCGGGTTGAGATAAATGTATTTGAAACAGCAGATATTTCTTGCAGGACCTGTATCGCATGACCAAAAAATCCCTCGTTATTTCTTATCATTTTGATAGATTGAAGCACAGATTACAGGAGTAAAACTTAATTACATGACTTCAATTCCTTCACAAGAAAACACTAGGCACCACAATATACTTAGAATCTTAAAATTTTTGAAACTTATTAACAAAACACAAAGGTGAACTTTAATTTAAATTGATGAAAGAGCCAAGCTTAATTTATTTATTTATTTACACTTCATACATAATATATTGTAAAGGTGGACTTAACTGCCTTAACTTAAGATTGCCTCGGTGGCGTAGTTGTACTACAGTAGGACTCCAAAGCAGAGGTCTCGGGTTCGAATCCTGGGTCGGACAATGTGATATTGGGTTTTTCTATTTATTATCAGCCCGGAGTCAGGAATTTGTGCCCGATATGGCGATAGGCTCGCCCCCTATCACATCATGGGAACGAACATACAAGGCGAAATGTGGGTGTCCTAGTGGCGCCTCTGCCTGCCCCTTCTGGGATAAAGGCGTGAGTTTATGTATGTATGTATGTCATGTATGTAAAGGTGAACTTATGATGTTGATGAAAGACAGATGAGACAAAGTAGGTGCGTAAACAATTAATTAAAAATAACTGGACAGTGATGTAGAATTTTATAAGCTAACTAACTTAATCTGAGCGAAATAAAAGTGGACAAACCGACGCCCCGAGCATCAGACGCGGAACTTTTGCATTAATCGAGTTCCAAAAACCTTACATAACTTGATATTTCTTTGATTAACAATCATAATATCTTTCTATCTAGATCGTAATATATTAGCTCTTAATTAAATTAGATTCCGGCTTCATGGACTTTTATGAGGAATTAAGTCTTTCTTAAGTTTAATTACGGTTTAATTGGTACATTCGAAAGATTTTTAAGGGAATTTATTAATAATATTTTTTGTCCTTTGAAACATGTACCTTTGAGCCCTATTAAATGCATTTTATGCTTCTCCAGACACAAGAAGTCCACTGCTGGACCCAAACCTCCCTGAAGATATCCACATCGATCTTTACCAAGTGGCCTTCATCCAGCGACATCCTGCCTTTTGTAAGTCGTCCATCAATTTTCCGGAAGAGATGTCCATCGCTGCTTTAGATACACATTCTTATGTAATTTATTTAATCTTAGATCATCAATATGTATGGAATTTGTAAACACATCCTTGAGTTGGTCTATGAATACTTCTGTAGGAAGAATCTAATGGTAATGCCCAATACACATGCGTTCCAACCTCATAAGACGATATGGGAGTAATATCTTTGCCATTCTGCAAGCTGGGCATAGTTTCTAGAATAAAAATATGGTTACCTATATCCGAAACAAATTATAATTGACTACGGAATGGTCCAAATGCTAAGAAATTATATTTCGTGTTGGTTACTGGTTCAATCTTCATACGTATATATAATATGTTTTAGGGCCTACATTTTATCGGATACTTGGCGGTTGCGTCTATTTTAGAAAATTTACATTGCAACAGTAATTTAAAACATATTAATCACTCTTGACCTAATTACCCATCCGGCTTTTTATCCAAAACCCTACACAACTTTTCTAAGCCTAGGATAAAAAAAATAAAAACGCAAAGGACACCCAGGACAAACAGCCTAACATCCAAAATTAAAGACACAGAGGAGATGGGTGTAAGAGTGGGGCCGGGTATATAGCGGAGCCGCGCGCGCCGTGACGCGAGAGCCGCTTTCTCGCGCGAGTGTACGGGACAGTCGAGCGCATTAGTGCAGTGTGTTGTTGTACCTGTCATTGACTGGTGAGTTTTCCGTTTTTTTTTTTAGATTTTCGATGTTTTTAGTAGTTTTTGATTATGCGGTGTATTTTTGAGGGATGATTTGAAAAATGTGTGCCTTTTTTTTAGTTTTAATTACTTAAAATAATAAATCATTTGAAGAAAGTTTAATTCATCGGTTAGTGATATAAATATATTAATGTTAATGTAATGCTACCCCAAAATCCGAAAAATATTTTTTTAGCATCAACCATTTCTTTGATATAGGTAATATATGTATTAAAGACAGTACAAATAAACGAAAGGTAATAACATCTTATAAAATTAGTATAATGCAATGGAAAACTACATTATACAAAATCATCGCCACGAAACTTTACATCGTATTCTAATTAAATAGCTAAAGTTCATCTTATAACTCCAAATAATACTTATGGTAAAAAAGTTTACGCACTTCTTATTGATCTATAAAATGTCATATTTTACTTTCGTATGTTAATTTATCACATAACTTTAATGGTATATTTGTTATCACATATTCAAAAAAAATATCATATATGCATCTGAAATGTAATTTTTGAAAACCTCAATCAGATTACAGGTTATTTTAATAGAACTCTCTTTTATCCTATCTCCTTAATTATACATTACATTAAAGATGACTGAAATCTAAATTGATTAAAAGTATGAATAATAATTCAGATCTTTCTTCAAATACTACGAGATAAACTACGTGAATTTTCCCTGTAGCACTTGCATTTTCTAGTCTACTTTTTGAAGCATAAAGTGAATATGCAACTACAGTTATTTTTGCTTATTTTTTGCCAGCGCTTTAATTAAAAGTTTCTAACTGAACCATCTGCAAAAAAACAATTGCCATGTTTCTCTCTTACCGAAAACATTATTGCAAAGCTTTATACAGCAGTCAAATTAGAGTATTTATATTGTTCAGCCCTTTAAATTATTTCGAAAAGGAGAAAACTAAAATATAATAATAAACCATTTGGTGGGGCACATGTACATACATATATGTGTTCATATGTATATTTACGTAGCATGAAATAAAGGAGAATCTTGATTAAAATCTGTTCACTGTTACAGTTAAATTAATCATGTGAACTTGAAATAAAGGTAGGTAGAGTCAATCGTTAAATCTTCTAATAGCTGATTAAATTGTAGGTTCTGTCACAGATCATCTGTACCCACCACCAAAAAATTGCATGTTATTAAAAGATTTGATATGCCTAATGCTGTCTTCGCAAGTTTAAATTCATATTTTTGCAATTGAATTACACTTAATAAATTATCTTAAAGAGCCAATGTACAGTATTTTAAAGTTATAAGTATTCTATTAAAAAGTGTATAACAAATCATTTTTTTTTTCACTTATAAGCATTTTACAGGACGTCTAAAATAACAAATATTAGTACAACAATATCCAGAAAAATCAAACAACATTAGAAGATCTACTTTACCGAAACATATCATTTTATCTATGTTATTAAGTTTAATAAGCACAATATATTAATTATACTTATTTTAAATGTATAACCTCTGTTTTTTTTTCCTGGTGTACAATAAAGAATGTAAAAATAAATTAATTTACACATACAAATACATTTTAAATAATTTTAATTATAGCTCAATAAATATTTTTTCTTTAGTTTCAGATAATCAGGAGCTGTCGGTCCAAATATGGCTCATCTTAAATTAGTGGTGAGTAATAACATACTTTATGTAGCCTTGTAACAAATTCGAGGGAATTCCCATTAGGCACATCCTGGAACCATCCGAATTTTCTCAAATATCCCGTTACATGTGTTTTATCATCAATATCTCTTTATTTTCTTTCCCGTCAGTTTCTTGGGGTATTTCTATATTTTTATGACCTTCAAGTCATGTTAACATAATTTTCTC
Organism: Deilephila elpenor; assembly: GCA_949752805.1. Lineage (NCBI taxonomy): Eukaryota > Metazoa > Arthropoda > Insecta > Lepidoptera > Sphingidae > Deilephila > Deilephila elpenor. The sequence continues at coordinate 13,729,243 of OX457106.1, read as the reverse complement.
GGTAAGTGTATTTTACTATATTTTAAAATTACTATTATTTTCCGGTTTGGCAAAGTCTTTTTAATGCAGTAATTGGTTAGTATTATAGACTATAATGTAAATTGAGTCCTAAAATAAGAACAAACACGCCAAACTAACAATAACGAATATTATTTCCAAAGTTATTCATAAATAATACTATAATTGCGTAAATATAGGACTGTCAAGAGCTTTAACGACGTTTAACAAACAGTTTAAGAGGACAATATAATCTTGGCGATTACCTCGAGCTAGTTGTGAAAATGTCATGATGTTATACTAGCACATTATGTAAAATTTCTTTTCTTATAACAAAGATATATTTTTAATGTAAATAAAGGTTATTTTCACTCATACATAGCGTGGAAAGTCGCTGGATGCATGCTTCTTCCGTTTTATTCCGGAAATCCCTGAGGAAAACCTCTCTCAACTTAGATTTAATAAGGCACCACGTGACAGGCGTTAACCCTTTTAAGTCCAAAAAGATTTAAGCTCCAGTAATAAACATAACCTTACACATAAACTCCATGACAAAGTATTACTTAAAACCTAATGCTAATTTTCCATTGCCTAAATTTCGAAGTAGCACAAATATTTGTCGAACCCGGGACCTTTCGCACTTTCGGCCCGGCTTGCCCAACTCTTACGTCATGAGGTCACTAAATTCTCACACCTTCATTGTCCAATTTTGTTTGTCATTTGATTATGTCTATTCGTGATGAATCTTCACTTCGTCATAGGCACATCTAACAGGAAAATACCCGAAAAAAGTAACATTTTCACGTGACAATATTTAGAAATTACTGTTGGTAAGGACTTATTATTCCATTATAAAAACGAGACAAAAGACTATTAATCTTCGAACACATTAATGGTGCGGACTGCCTCGGTGGCTCATTGTACCTATAGTATGATTACAAAGCTAAGGTATCGGGTTCGAATCCCGGGTCCGGCAAAGTAATATTAGATTTTTTTATTAATTATTAATCCGAAGTCAGAAATTTGTGCTTGATATGGCGATAGGCTCGCCCCTATCACAACGTGGGACGAAAAATACAAGGTGAAAAGAAGGTGCCTTGGTTGCTCCTCTGCCTGCCACTTCTGGGAAAAAGGCGTGGGTTTATGTACGTATGATGTATGTACATTAATGGTTCAGACCGCTACCTAAAATATGGACTAATGACTATCCAGGCCGCTTCAAAGTGTCCTTTAAAATAATTCTTGTAGGAGGCCTATGTAGAGTAATGTATTTGAATTTGAATAGCACCCACAGGACATCGGCAATACTTTTAGCTTCAATAGGTTAGAGAAATTTATTTTCAAAACTATTGTAATAATTATATACACCAATATATACAGTATATAAGTCATAATTGTCACTAAATTGCATACGGCCTAAGCTAGACTTGGCAATCCGTCAACGTACTAGGCTTATATACACTGAGGAATACATATATACTAGAATAAACAAAAAGCCACCCTTAAAAACAATAGTATTAACCTAAATCACGCCTTTACATAAAGTCATACATGTTTCTCATTAACTAAATACCAATTTGTCTGTTCTGTCAATACTAAAGTATCCATTCGATTGAATGAACGAGGTCGCCGTACTGTGGGTTCAAATACATTACTTCGCACGTGTTCGCTAACCAAACGCAACGTGCAGGCGTGTAAACAATGCTTACATAACTGCAGCCAAAAACGTTATATTTGTCTGTGAACAGAAGCCATGCTAGGTATAAATCAGTCTTGTTTTTGCAAATTGACTGTCTTTATCTACTGCAGCATTTTTGTACTATGTGTCAGCCCATATTCTTCCCACTGCACGGCACGGGCCTCCTCTATACGAAAGTACGATTAAAAGGGGTTAGGCCATATTTTTATACTAGCACGATAGTAAAAAAATTAACTCCACCTACATAGTCCTGACCCCACACTAAAATCGAGTCTTGTGTATTAGAAACTACGACAGCCTTTTCGGTTTCACAATCACCCAGACCCGAAACAAATACCTGCGCATCACGCAAATATTTGTGATGGTCAGGGGACCGAACCCGCACCGTTACGTTTCACAGCCGGCGTATAACCAACTGTACCAGGGAGGCTGTCATAATTTGCAGATAAATTAATTAATCATTAACATAAGTATGCTTGCTTAGAACTAGATATACAGCCTCAACCCAAAACGCAACTTACTGGCTCATAACTATGACGGATTTCCCACCATAATGTCCAATGGTGGCTATACAGACACATACGAATATCCTACTGGCAAGGTGATGTACCTACTAAAATCCTAAACATTAATAAAATAAAATAAAATAAAAATAGCCTTTATTCTACCACAATTCACAATCGTTAGGATTACATATAGATTTTGTTTTTCCCTTTGTTGTGGAAGTCGCCTCCTTGGCGTAGGCCTCCCCCAATTGTCTCCATTTTTCTCTATCTCTAAAATCCTAAACATTACATAACCCTAATTGTTCATCACAAAAACACTCCTCTTTGTGTATAAGGCAAACCTAGTATTTCCTGCTTATCATACGGCTTCTCATTTACTATGCAATAGCTGTCATAATGAGAAGTAAGATATCATGATCAGTAAAAAACAATGCTATAATCTCTCATTTGAACACATACTTTTGTAATAATACTAAAATAAACATTTATCTAATGTTACGCCAAACAGTGAAAGGCGACATTTAATCACAGTTCAACACTGTAATTAGCTAAAATCTAGGTTTTATACAACGTACCTAGTTTTAAATCGATGATACTTGCGATGCGGGCGTCGCGACACTAACACTTTCTCTTTTTATTGTACATTATACTCTGTATAACAATGGCAGAGCAAATAAAAATAAAAGAACACGCGCGTATTTAATTCATGTAATCATTCCATAGTTAAATACATTCAAATGCATATAAAATTGCCTCACCAAAATACGTAAAGAAAGTCAGAATAACTAGTCAACAATGACTAATACCCAGAAACCTTTTGTCTCGTTTATATAATTGTATGAGGAGATATAAATATTTTTATTTTTATCAAATTAATTCCAGATTTCAACATGATTTTGTAGTCTTTTATCTATTCAATTGCCCACCATCAATCCAAGGCTTTTCTCATCCATCCTCGCCAAGATGCTCTGCAAAAATTGATAGTTATATCATCAAGTATTTTTTTAAACAATCTAAACTTTGGATACAATTACAACGTTTAGTACAACATTCAAACTGTAAATAAATGATCATAAATTTACTTTAATTTCAATTTACAAATCCAAAATACTACTATCCACACTCATTGATAAAAATAATAAGGACGCCGTGACAGTGCGCGAATGCAGTTCCGCCGACCGCGGTTGCATCAGGCGACAATCCACGAAGACCGCAGCGTTGCGTCACGCTCGCACGCGTCTAGCACAATACGCCTCATCAATCTTACCAGTTGCACTAGCCAGGCACAATGGCCACGGTTTTCGGCACTCACACCTGTCTTTCGCTGAGATATTCCAAGCTAATTAGTATGTAAACAAAGCATAGAGACACAGTGCGAATACGCAATAGAATCCATCTTTTTAGACAATGCCCTGTTATCGTGTGTAATTTTACATAGTTTAAATGCTGGAAAATGTTTTCTATATGAGTAACAAAGGATAAACACAGACGGAATAAATTAGTTCATAAAGTTTTATTAGTGCAAAAAAATAAATTTGATGAGATTTGTAAAACTATTTGTGACGAATAAGTGTTTACAAATTCGTCATAGTTTTTGTAATTTGCCAATTTGTTTTATGTTTATATTCGACATAAAAACTTACATTAAATTACTTTGCTTGTGTAATGAAGTAGATCGTGACATGAATGTTAAGCTTTTTTAATGCCAATCATCAAATCATCGCCACTAGAGAAATAAAACACAAAGTATGCTTCACGTCTCATCAGACCCATAGCTTTCCATCTCAGCATTTTGGCTGTGTTATGACATAAGCCACAATCCTAGTTTTCCAGAAGTAACTTAAAGAGAAGTCTAGCTAAGAATTATTGTTTGCTGCGCTTGCTAAAAATACCATGACACAAACCTACGCATCCACACACCGCAATCGACGAGCGATCTAACTGTTGACGTAATTCGGTCCGTATTTAGTACTGGCTCGATGTGTGGCTCGAGAAAGTAAAGTCAAGGCCGCGGGCAGACGCGCCGTGTCGCGCCACTTCCGCGCGTTGCGTCACTATTCGCGAGCTCGCCGCCTCGTCTGCGTGCGCCCTTATGACCTTTCAATTAATTCTTTTTACACGCATAGATGAAGTAATTCTATTAACGGATGTATCATTCAAATTATTGCGAAAGGTCAGGGTAGAATATATGTCATCGCTTGGCTTCCGATTTCATAATTTGATCATTAGTAGTTTTCGGACCGATGATAGTATGGAAATGACATCAGGCATTTATATCGATATCATTAGAACAAGTCGTAAAATGCACATGAAATCGAGTGCAGAAAAAATATTAAAGGATTCTAAAATCGCTTAATATATGCAATGAAACTAAAGCACATAAAACATCGACAAATATTTCTCAGCGATTCTAAAAGTATTTTGATTAACATATAGTTTGCATATTTTAAGTGGATTCCACCCTAATAACCATAATAAAGTATATACGTAATCCTAACCATAAACTTTGAAAGCGTAAAAGTTATAACAATTATTCAGCCATAATGAACGTGATTCAGCAGGCAGTATATTAAATTTAACAGGAAAACTACCATCATACCCGTATCATTACCCCATGTGTGTCATGTCAGAATGTATGTGTATATTCTGGTACAAGCAGACTGGCATGACGGTGCCGATGAGTTTTCTATTTGAATACAAGCATTGTTGAGTAAATATTTAAACTATGAATATTAATTATAACTGCCTCCGTGGCGCAGTTGGTTAGACGCTGCCTGTGAAACGAGAGGCCGCGGGTTCGATCCCCGCACCGAAACAAATATTTGTGTGATCCACAGGTATTTGTTTCGGGTCTGGGTATTTGTGAGACCAAAAAGTCTCTCGTAGTTTCTGATACCCACGACACAAGAATCAAACTTAGTGTGGGGTCAGGACTATGTATGTGACTGTTGGGTGTATTTATTTATTTAATTATTGATTTATTTAAATACCTGTTAAATCAGTCATTCAATAAACTACTACATAATATGTACCACAAGACACGAACCAAGACAAATCTGTGTCAGAATTGACATCACATCTCAAGCTCTAGATATCATCATAATGGTATGTTACATGTACATTAAACTCATCTGGTTTCAAATGAGAGCTATTGACCTCAAATTTTTTGGAAGTCTTGGCAATTTGAAAATAATTACCAGAAAAGTTGCGTCTCATATGTTACATTGATTTCGTAATAGCAATTAAATGGTAATTTAGTTGCTCACTAAATACTTTATTTTAGATTAGAAGAAATGTTATTTGAAATGAAATGAAATTCGTTTATGAAATAATTATGAAGTAACGAATTTCGTTTTAAAGAAATGCTATTTAATCAATACGACAAATTACGCACGACTTCAAATTATATTCATAATAATGCCAGTCGTGAAATTATTAGCTATACCTATCGACTTAAAAACGCCATGCAAAGTGAATCAACAATAGAACTTTAAGAATTCCTCTTTTGTTCGCTACCAGAGTCTATTCGAATGAGACAGGATTTCGTAAGGTTAATAACATAATAAATTATATCCAGATTATCATTCCGACACCGTATTTGGTACATTGCTCCTCAATTTAACCTTGCAAATAAACTGACATCCTACGCGATACGCGATAAAAAGTCCATTATCTCCCAATATGGAACAATAAAAGTCATTACTACAGTTGTCATGTCCGGATACCGCCTCTGCTTACCGCAAGGACCTTTACGAGAAAATATTAATAACATTATTATGAAAAAAAAAATGTTTATGACTCATTGTATAAATTATCTGGGTTCTTACAAAGCTTTTCGAATCATGTTTTTAACAGTGATCCGAAAGACTTTACGTCAGACTAAAATCTTGATCCTTTTCATACCTTTGAGTGTAATAATCCTATTTTAAACCTAGCTAATGTACTAAGACACACAATTTCAATAGGCTTAAGTCTTAAGCATCATCCACAAAGTCTAGTACCTCCCATATTCACCAAGTTTATTTCAGTCCCAAGTATGATAAAGATCCAATCTATCGCCATACTAGACACAAATACCATTTCAGGGCACTAATGTGAAATATGAAAAACAAAGATTTTTAAACCGAAAATATTACCCCATCCCAATGAATATGAAGAGAGACTATGTACGTAACAATAACACATGAGGGACAAATTACAATTCAATTTGCCAGTTTCTACGAGCTAAAGTTAGAAGGTTGCAGACTAGCAAGTTTTAAATCCGTATAAGCATAGTTTAGCGCACGAGTGACGTAACAAGGCTCGACCGCGGACACATTACCTGCATTATGTTATGGCACGCAGGGGTGGCACACGAGAATTAAGGTTTTAATCCAGATATAATATGCATTAGGACTTAGGTAGTATAATAGCGAACAGCTGTCTTTGAAATGAAAGATGCCGAGTTTGATGTCTACTCCATACGTCTTTGGACAATAAGGGTCGGCATGGTCTGGATTATGGGTGTCCAGGGACCATGTCATTTTGATTCCTTATAAAAGTAACTGCGATTTGTACTAAACCAGTACCAAAGCACATTTTCAAATAAACTGCTCACTCCTGACGATTTACTTACTTATAAATAATAGGAGTCGTGATAATGTCGCTTCAAACAAACATTTACATCTGATCGCAAAATTATTCATTCTAATAAATTAATTGCATTCTTACTTTCGCACCTCATAACACTTAACCCCTAAGAACATACAAGAAATTCTCAAAGCCTCTCCCTTTGCCTCACACAGCCCCTATGCCTTCAAAGCTATTCTAAAATAAGTTCATTGTTCCGTCTGCGAACCCTGTGAAACTGGAGCGGAGTGCCTCTCACTAGCGAGGAGGGAGGTGGACACGACACCTTTCCAAAACTGTGCTCTAGTTTGTATTTAGCCTCATTAGAGTTGTAAAGCTAGGAATTTTAAGAGGGCTCGAATTTTGTAATTATAGTTTTTTACCAGTTATTCCTCTTATTATTTTTATTTATACGTTTTATTTATCCCTAAAGAATAAAAGCGCATGTGCGATACTTCGAACATTGTAATGTTTCCGGCATAAGGTTGCATCTAAAAATAAATCAACAATTTAACACCAGATATACATTAAAAGTTAAGCCTGATCAACTATTACTCCCTGGCAAAACAATTACAACCGACTGTCACAAGCACACATCATGTAGAAGTAACATAAGTTCTGACAGTTTCCGAATTCGCTTGACAACAACTTAGCCAAGCTGCTCCAAACTTACCTCCATACATAATAAAACGTTTAATTAAAGTCCGTTCCTCACCAATCATTAGGAAATTAATTACACCACGTAACTTCAACTTGGAGTAATCGATTATGATTTAAAATTTCAATCGAGTTAAAAGTCAGACCTATAATATCGATCGACGAAGTTAATGAGCACAATTTTATTAATAGCTTCTGATTGCAAGGACAATCCTGTGTTGTACATATCCGAGATTATAGAAAATCTAAGTTTTTATTTAGGTTGTAGCTGGACCTATAACTCTCAAACACCATACACTCGTTGTTTGTAAATATATTTTCTTTTACGATAATCGAATACTAAACTTGACATCCTTTTCGTCAATTCTTCAATTGAGCTATGGTAGTATTCATGAGTCCCTTCTCTTGTGCCCACTATTGAACTATTGCCACCTTTCATATATTAAAATATACAGTCAAAAGCTCATTATATCGACGACAGCCCAAAACACAACCCTCGATATTCAAAGTACAAGATCAAGTCGGATTAAAATTCCATACCAAACTAAGATCAGCCTGCCAGAGGTGTTTTATTTATGTTATTGGCAGACTGCACCACCGTTCATAATAATCAAACCATTGATTCATCATCATCATCAGCCCTTCTGCGTCCACTGCTGGATATAGGTCTCTCCTATGGCATGCCAATGGGCTCGAACTATAACCGCCCGCTGGCTCATTTGATTACCTTTCCTATAATCAGTCTATACTTACACAAAAAAAGCACTAAAATCACGCCTCACGGGAGGCCTACAACACCACAGGAAGTTCCAACCAATTCAACAATCTCGCAGATGATCTGGCGTAAAATGATTTCCTATAACCGTATCGTGAGTTCCTCCGGCCAATTACAAAGAGTATAATTTCCATGTATTGTTGCGTCACCAGTTCCCATGCGTTTGGGCCGGGGGTTCGATTCCCCACTTTCTCCCGGCACAATGGAAGCGCATCGCGTGACTTAGGACATTGAACTTGTGTTATGAAGGTCTTATGCAAATGCGTTGGTCTAAACATATGAACGTTGAGTATGTTGTGGTATGTCTATTGTGCAGTAAAGTTGAGAAATATAATGCAGGTGATTTAAGCTGGATTAGGTCAATTTTCTGATACAAAAATAAATAGTATAGTGGAGGATTCTAATAAATACAGCCTTAGTCAGCACCATTTTCTTCCTTTTTCCCTCCTCATTATGGGAAGACTGCAAAATATTTGTGATCCAACTATTGCAGATGTCCACAGGTGGCAGTAATTACCATCAGGTGGCTTACTCAAGGTAATCCCCTTTCTTTCGATCCGGAAACTTGTACATAATGACTGTAATTACGCATATCTTGCCGTACATAATATACTCGGATGACACTTCGAAGAATTTGCTCCTTCCGTAAACATAATTTCTGAGTTAACATTGTATATTCATTTTAAAAATATGTTTATGGGTTACTAAGACTATTTACTACTTAGAGACATTATGCCTTATTAAAATTACTTTATTGTGCGTTAATAAAAAAAGACCTACTTGATTGCAACTATTAAATCATTAAGATATACTCGTATGATGTTGATTTCTGTAAATCGAGCGATCGAGTTTGAGTTTAGCTAATAATTTATTCAGTCAAAGCCTTTCAATTTATTAGCATTATGTAAAAAACCTAAGGGACAAACAAACACAAGTCAGTTAAATAAAAGATGCGGGGAAGCATAGAAAACAAATTATTGTTTGTTTTCTCGATAGCGCTGTCTCGGAAGAGTACTTCTAAATACGTGATTACAATCATTACGTAAGGAGGTCATACGTTACAATAACGCGGTACTAAGGCTCGACATACGCTGACGACTTTAAGACAATTATTAATTGCCGCATACCATCAAGCGGGCCGCATGCTCGTCTGCCAGCTAAAGGCCAATAAAAAATAAACAAAATGAAAGTGGTCATTATAAATTGTCAACCTTAGCTCATTAGACCCTTGTTTATCATTACAGTTAGAGTGATGTGTGAATTCAGCTAGACCACGACTACCTCGTAAAAAACAGAAGTGAATTATCAGTTATACTGTTTGATTCCGTGAGTGGGATTGCTGGAGATCTAAAGTTGTATCCTGAATAAACGTATTCTTCTGAATACCAAACACTACACGTTGGTAAGAAATCCATTATAATGATCCAACACAGGTGTATCGCATTTAGGATTCACCTTGTGTATGGATATAAACGGAATAGTTTCAGACAATCCAGTACAATAGTTATATTAAATCAACTCTTGCGGATAAAAGTCGTTGGCATACAACCGGCCCAACCACCGGTATAGCACAGTGCACGAGCACTTTTGATCTCGGTGGGAATCTGTTATATAACAGTTATGAGTTACAACGCATCGCCGCAGACGCTGCAGAAGATTATCCTAATACAGTGTAGCTGTACTGATTATACAACTACTAATTGGTTATATGCTAATTAACCTGCTATTTGGTGATATTTTATTTGGGACTATAAGTGACATTGATTCACCCGGTGGTATGAACTGATATTTCCGAAGTTTAATAGTATGAAAGCCCCTTCAATACCCGTTTTTGGCGCATCAAAGTGCAGTATGATACAAATGCAGTATCCACCGGAGGGAAAGAGTTATGTCTCTAGTAGCCACAATTTTGTGATCTGGTCGAAACTGTGTACGCCATTCTTTATACAAATAAGCTTTACAACATAATATAAAGTACTAAAATGTACATCTCAACCGCAACAATGACTGACAACATTGTGGGAGTATTTCCCTGGGGATGGAATTCGAACTGAACCAATAATTGCTATACAGTCCATATTGTACTTACATTGTATACCTACATATGTGTGTATATCGGCTTACTAAGTCTTGTCTATCTGTCATCAGTATTTTTGTAAATAATCGTTTTACTCTGTTTCTTTTTAAATATCAATAATGTGGAAGACATTCGTCTTTGTATAACATTTTTGTTATAGCTCAGATATTTTTATGAATTGAAATTAAAGTCATATCATGTGTCAATTTTCATTCCTTGTTGCTTTCGAATTGCCGAATCCGAATTTCCAGCAGACTAGTTCTCGAAATTATAAGCAAAGAATTAGATATCTGGACAAATATTTGCGTAACCATGTCAAGATTTGGCGACAAAGTATATTTTTCTGACTAATAACTCGACTTTTCATCCACAAATATCTTGCAACAAAAGACATGTATTCCGAAAACTCATTAAGAGTAGAAGTCCCTTTGTAATATATTTTTATACAGCCACCATTAAACACAATCTTAGAAAACGAGACTTGAAGTTAACGAGCATTCGCTTGTTGACATTTTAATAATACACCGAAAAAATATGTTAATATTGCTTCAAAGTCACCCGTTTAATGAGACGGTTGCGCAACAAGAGAAAATTGGCGGGAAAAACGACGCCGCCATTTTGTGCATTGAAAAGTAAAATGGCGGGTTCCGTGTAGTGCGTTTGTTTGTGACGGGTGTCGCCGCGGATTGTGTCTGCCTGGGAACTTAGTTTGACAGTAGTACACGGGACTTCACGAAATGTTTTATTAGCTAATTAGAAGCTATGGTGAAAACTGTTTAATTTGCATTTAAACCTAAAAAATTGTATGTAGTTTATTGAAGTGTTACCGTTGGACACGGGCCACTATTACGATTGAATTTAACCTCAACCTTACCGTACTTGTAACCTTAGCGAAACAATTATTGCTTGTCAAATGCAGTGCTCAAACCAAACGCATAAAATGAGGAGTAGACTGTTTAGATTATTCATCAATATAAAATAGATTTCGGCCAGGCGTTATCAATTAAACAGAAATACAAATACAAAGTAATGTTAAACACTTCTTGAAACAAAAACAATATAAAATTCGTCACACCCAAATAAAGACAATTGTGCAAAAACATGTGTAATATTACATATGTGAACTTATTTAGAAAATTTACCCACATTTAACTCGTCCCAGAAACCGAAATTGCGACTTTCTAACAAAATCTTCGCCAATAACATGTATAAATTATAGTAAAGTTTAATAATAATTAATGCAATTTGTTTTTATGTTAATTTTCGTCAAGCATCCGCTTGTTTTTATCTGGAACGAAACAAACACTAATTAAATGTAATAAAATGTAAGCCGATTAATCGTTTATGTAATGTTACGTGAACGTTTTATAAGATTATTCATTAATGTATTTGCATAGTTATCGATTTAGTGCATAAATCTAGACAGAATGCTCAACCTCGATCTTGAATTGATTTCGTCTGCGACATTCACGAAAATAACACTTTGTGCGGGTAATAGTATGCAATTTATTCGTGACATAAGTATTAAATACATTAATTGGTTGATTTTACAAGAGAATGAACATGAGGTATTGCGTTTTATTCATTTTTATTTAAATTACATTACAAATATGATTTTATACAGAAAGTTTTCAAAGTATGCAATTTATTGATGAAATAAGTTTTAACACATTAATTGGTTGATTTTACATGCGGATTTACATGACATTGCGTTTTATTCATTTTTATTGAAATAACATTATAAATATAATGATTTTATACAGAAAGTTTTCAAAGTATGCAATTTATTAATGGTATAAATTTTAAACACATTAATTGGTTGATTTTATATGCGGATTAACATGACATTGCGTTTTATTCATTTTTGTTGAATTAGTATAATTTTATACGGAAAGTTTTCAATCTGACAAGTTTGAAATTTTAAAATATTTTTTAACTAATGATCGTTACGAAATCGGACTTTTTTAGTATGAAGATTGATTGATTTGATTTCAAAAAGATATAATTAACCGCAAGTTACGTGGCTACAGCATAAATTACGTCAATAACATACATGAACTAGATTTTATAATCAAATGACTAATAATTACTGTCTCCTCAAAAACAGGCTCTTCACTAAATCTATACAGAGTTGCAATTCTCCGTACTTGTAGGGTAGAGGCTACTATTAACATCGCAATTTCTTAGCGCAACATCGCGGGAATGTCCATAATTCATTACATTTAAGTCCATTGTGCAGTATTGTGCGGTCCAAATTGCCGAGACAATAGCGGTCACTGTCTCCGCGAGTCACAAACCGTACACCATGTTCCCGTGAGACGAACATGCGTTTATCTATGAGAATAGGGTGAAGATAGCAAAAAGTACCATAATACACACAATCGAGGTAAATCCAACCTTAAATCTTGTATGTAAAGTTGAATTTACAAGCGTTGTGGTTTGCAAAGATTTCTTTTAAAGAAAATTATGCAGCCATTAGAATTGACGAGATATTTGTTTACGTATGTCAATAGGACACATTGTGAGTCTGTTACGTTTCCTCCTAGTATTGGATACCTAGAAATATGTTTAATTACAACACAGCAATTCTTGGCTTCTAATCACAAAAAAATAATGTTTTTTGAAAATAGTTGGTTATGTATGGTCCAAAAACTCCTTATCTCTCAATTTTTAACACTATCCCATCTCCTATATACATTAACTATATACCCATACCGTAATAGCGTTTATCCTATATTTTTTGTATGCCGAAATAGTTGCCACTGCGGAAACCAGATCCAAAATATTTGTAAAAAAAAAACTAGTTCTTAGCCATATCAAATGTTATGGTTATCAATAACTGCGTTAGAAAAATACTTAAGGACTGTTAAATACGAATCACATAATACTTTGCTATGGACCAAAAATTAATAAAAGGATTATGATGCTTAGAAAACAATAAGATATCAAAACGGAAATTAAGAAGTCAAATGACCATCAAATGTTATGTATGGTGGTTTTTACCTTCGTCGGCATGTCAAACAACTTATTTAAGATAAAAAAAAGACGTTAAAGCGTAATAAGGTGTCGTAATGAGTTAATTAAAGTGTAGTTTAGATAGTGACAGTTACTGTATGCGCACATGTAATAGCAAACCAACTTTCTCGGAGATTATCCCTATTAGCATGGTAATTCCGGTTGTATTTTGATTAACATTATGTTAATTAGTAGACACATAACTTAGTGAAACGACCGAGCTAATTTTAAATGCACTAGTTGAACTCCGATGGAGAAGAGAAGGTAAAGATAAAAGTAGTTTAACCATCAGTACTAGTATGATGAGTCGTGATGATCGGCACCGTAGAGCTTTAGTCGACTGATTAATTCATCAATTGTCAGTTACAGGATACTCGTATGTTTACTCACTGTATGTTTTATGTCACTACATATCTCCGAGAGAGCCTTAAATATCAAATAACTTAAAAACAAAAATAACCTTTTGTTACGAAAGTAAGAGTAATGTATCCCCACGCTTACCGATTTTCACAAAAACGTTGCTATAACGTTAAACTTTACAAAGTCGTATTAAGTACTTTTCTTAAAGCCCGATCAATCTAAAACATAGATAGATGGACACCAGACTGTTCCTATGTAACTGTGATATATCGGAAACTTATATTAGTAACTGATTGTTCGCAGATAACAGCAAACAAAAATATATTACCTAAGAACCATTCCCTCTACAATAAGTAAATGTCATCCAGAACCTAAGAACTACAAATTGATTTTAACCTCCTTCAAGCCTACTGCCTCATTTTGCCCAAACCCCCGGAAGCATTGCAACCTTCACACAGTTCTTGTATGTGTATTTAAAGTTAATCCTCGACTGCAGACGCGTTTTGAATAATTAACAGCAGTTTGAGAAACCTCCTCGTGTTCGTTGCCTCACATCTGCATTGCACACCCATAACCGTTAGTTAAAGAAACTCCATCTAATCTAATGGAGAGAATCTCTTTACGTGATTTGAAATCTTTGATTAATTAGTTCTAACTTTCTGTTTTAATCTGCTGTTCATTTTATTCACTTATGTGGTCATCACCATCTTAAACTGAACCAAATAGTTTTCTAGTTCTTGTCTTGGCATCTTTAAGATGTTAAATCACTATGGGGTCCTGTCTTACCATATGTGAAAAATTAACCAAATCGTCATTATTGTTTCAATCTATTTCTCTATTACTAATTTTCTCTTGCCTGTCGATATTTTATCTATAGCTACGGAATCATCAGTTGTTATATAGTCCCCTACTATACCAGTATGAAAATACGCAAATAATATTTACATTCGCAGGATGAAGACGCCGGCTCTTTATGGGAATAATCATAGCACCAAGGGAGGGTTTCTCGGGATGAAATAAATTTCCATACATTAATATTGTCTCCCTCGTTGCAATCGTCACGACCCCCTTATGATTTCACACGTAATCTGCTGTCTTATTCAAAACATTCTTCTTTTCCAATCAGGTTTATTTAAATAATAGTTGTTTTAAGTTGGATGATATATGTTTAAATTTTCATTTTAAAAAACTGTGTTAACCCCATTAATAACTACCGGAATTAGTAAAACCACGAGTTTCTGAACTACTACATGAATAGTCTTACTAAAAGATACCTTACACAAAATTATCCAAAAGTTTTATTTGAAAATTAAATTGCATTAAGGCTCTTGAATTTCCTTCCTCGTTACTTCGATCTTTTAAGACGAAGACACACGTCTCAGCTGTAGATGACAGAAGTCCTATCATCAGGCAAGCCATAGTATATAAAAACAAGACAAAGAGATGAGGGAAAGTGAGTCCAGTCCGGATCTACTTAGTTATCATAGTTTTCTCCAGATCTCGACGTGTGGTGCCTACTTACTGTTTGTTTACCAACAACACATTAGTACGCACGTGATGTCGCCGAATGCTTTTTACTGCTCAGTCGCGAAGGAATTTTTATTAACATTGTAAAAGGTTATTTTAAAAGTAAGAGTATTCATTTAGAGGTTGTAGTCATCACTCGAGTTTTGTGACGTCATTAGAGACTTTCGCGTACTTTCTGACTGCGCTTATGCCATTACATTGGATTGGCGCAACAAGGTTTTTTCTTTGTTACAAGATGAGTAGGATTATCATATACATCAACTCTTTTAGAAATATGGTCTTTATTTTACCTTCTTCCGTCATACATAATCATAAATAGTGATATAAATACTTTGTATCTTTTAATCTTTAAAAACATGGGTGAAAAAAGCTTGGTTACTTTTTGAGCAAAAATTGGTGCCAAATCGCTATCATTTCGCCTGTCTATCACCGGTGTGGTAACATTTTGGCAGCGAAGAACACCGCAGCCTCACCTTGGTCTCCGAGTTACGCAAACATTTGCGAAATGCGACACCATCAGATAATTGTCTCTCTTACTTTATTCAATCATTAGCAGAATAGAGTCAAGGTAGAAACAATACACGCTTCGAAGGCGATCTCAAAATTAACAATTCTCGTGTGGTAAGCCTTTCTTATTATATAGTATAGGCAATCGGAAATAAGTGATTAATATAGTAAAACATAACATTAATTCAACCATGGTGGTAGGTATCTCATGTGTGAGAGGCGGCCTGGGTAGGTACCACCGCAATATCTATTTCTCCCGCCAAACAGCAGTGTAAATGCATTGTTGTGTTTCAATTTGTCATTATAGCCAGAGTAACTACTGTACATAATGAGACTTAGCACCTTATGTCTCAGGACGCCGTGGAATGCCAAGCATTGCCTTGTAATTCATGGTGTTGTTTGGTTTTGCTACTGTTCATGAGCGATCATATCGCTGACCATCAGGCGAATGGCATGCTCGTCTCGTTATTCAGCGCATTAAAAAAACATCCATTTTTGGAAAGGTGAAACGAACATTGCTTTTATCTAAGATCAAAGAAAGTTTCAATATATTCTAGGTACGTTCAAGGTTACTTTTAAAGATACTACGTGATATATTTCTTAATAATATGTAACATTTTCCGTTGCTGAGCAAAGTTAACTCCTCGGAAGCAAAATACTCTCAACTTATTTAAGAGTATTTACTTAAGAAAGACTTCAAGAAAGACACACATTACCAATTTAAAAGTTAAATTTGTGTATTTGTTTTGTAATAGTTCTATATCGTCTGACATCATTGTTCCATGTTTGTAAATTGTAAATCTTAATATTGTGCTTCTTCGTTGTAATTTTGTTTTAATTAATTTTATTAATAAAGTATTACAATTCTATTGTGCATGTTTATTAAAAGTGTATACAACGTCCACAGAACAATCATAATAATCTCAGTAAATACAAACTGAAAATTAAATGGAAGGTACTTTAATTACAACAGACCCGATCGCCAAATAGCAATAATGTGATGCACACGAAGCTGTAGATAATGAGATAATAATCCGGCCAACGCTGCACTCTCGATGATTAACACGAGCTATTGACTGATTGTGATCAAAACATTTACTCACGTATTAATTAAAACACCATGCATTTGTTTGTAATAAAGAAATACAGTCAACAGTCAAACACGACAATTAACCTACAGTAAGACGCTAAATCTTGTGCGGTTTTAAAAACTACGAGTATAAGATTTTGATCTCACGACACCCGCACTCAAACAAGTATTTTTTGGGCCCAAAATCAAATCTCGGGCATCAAACCTGCAGCTTTTCATTCCAGAGCTGGCGTCTAAACGACAACCGAAACTAACATGATATAATGATAATTCTTTCTCTATATTATCATGTAAATATTCGTCTCGCTGCTGGCCACGGACCTTTCACATTATAACCGCTTTGAGCATCAGTAATTTTAGTGTGTTCCTAATTATGGCAGTTTACCGCCTTCCACTACGTAAAGAGCCAAGTCATTCTTAAGTGAATAATCCATCTAGTATTACTTAAGTAGTTAAATAATTATGGATAGTTAAGATGCTGGTTTTTAAACAAAACGTTAGTGAACGCATTTGTTAAGCTATCCTTTCGCTGCCTTAAGGGAAGGCTGAAAGGAGTTGGCGAATTTCACCGGCTCTAACCCAGAAATCATAGGAATTCGCCCGTTTGCTCCTATCAATATTTGGCTAATAAAAATGTACTTTACACACAAATCTACGATGAGGAAAACCTCTCAAAATATTATACGAAACATAACATGGCATAACAATAATGGCACGACATTTTTAAATGTCTGAATGATGACTAGACTACAACAAAATATTATTTCAATTATGTGATATGACAAGCCACATTAATTTTAGAAAGGTGTTAGCTAAGATAATGATATACGCATTTTTGATACACCACAGATTTTCTAGTTAAAACCAGATTTATGTAAATCCTATTATAATAAGGATATTTATAAAATAGCGGTATTTCTATAATTTATTGGCAATTTAAGTATGCTGATATTGATTTTTTTTGTTGACAACTTGTTGGTAAAATAAAATGTATAGTAATGGATAATATAGTATTTTACTTTTAAAAAATCTTCATAATTTATGATTTTAATTTTCGATTATAGCTCTTCATATTTTCTGGAAACAATAAACCGGTTCTATAAATTATTTTAAGAGCTTGATAAATTATTATTTATTTACAGCCTAAATCCCATATTTTTATAAGGTCTGCATAACGTATTTTTTGTTGTTCCAGGCGGTATCTGCCCTGCTGGTGCTGGCCATAGCAGCTGCAACTCCTGGCAAATACCACAAACGTGATGGTAAGCACTTCATCTACTTCCAAAATTATATGGCACCATTGAAGTTCGATGATTTTGCCAATGTTCGAAGTAGGGCAAAGAAATAGCTGAATACCTTTAGTCGATACGACGGTCTTATAACTTTAAATGGATCCACAACAAGATTTTTCAGTGGAAGATAAAAAATAGGGCAAAGAGAGAAACAAAATTGCCCGATGACCTGTATACACTATTTCAGAATTTTTCGTTATTCCTCATAGTTTCGAATTTTTCCGTCCACGCCCCTTTTATATAGGTATATAGGTGTATTGCCCGGTGTCTGATGGTAACTTGTTGTTATGTCATAACACCATCACTGTCCAAATACACATTACGACACGCTGTGTAAATGTTAGCTGGATCTAAAAGCGTAATGACTGAATGTTGGCTAACGCACAAATAACGTGTCGAGGAAATTGACTAAATGTCACCACACAGTGAAAATTGTTTATTTGTTTATCATGGTAGTATTTTTGGATAATTCTTAATAAAAATACTTATATTTTTAACATTAGGCTCACTTATAAAACATACGCTAAAAGTCAATCGCATTTTTTAAATGATAATTACAATACCGATAAACATACAATAAATAATTCAACTCTTAAATCAATTAACTGTACTTCTAACTATCTCAGTTCTACAACACAATATCTTAAACATCACTAATTAATGTGAGAAGCGTTTTACACGCCGTTGAATCTCGTTCGCCACGTGTTTTAAGATGTGGAGATGAGCGGGGTACGGCCGGGGCGCTCGTCAAACCCTCGAGTGCCTTTCGACCTCACCCTGCCCTCATTAAAGATAAAGCACCACTCGCACCCGCTGATACGAAACCTGGCAATATTACCACAATATTAATTCATACTTGTGTTAGACATTAGGGTTAAAATATAACAAGGGTATACGCGTGTTCCAAAGCAATTTAATTTAATATATTTTCTTTATGTTAAAATAACATGTGATATAATATTAAATACGTTATGTATTATACACAGAGTAACACAGAACGGTAATGTTTCCAAATCGGGAACGTCAATGTTTGGCATTTGTTGATTTTGATACTATCCCATAGGTAATACATCTGTAATTAATTTAAATATCATAAACAACTTTACTTTTGGAGTAAAGAGAGAATATTCGAATGAAATTCCATTAACTATAATAGCGTAAAAGCCCATTTAGAGAATTCCAACAAAAAATGATTTTAAAATATAATGTTTTCCTCAGCGCCCCTGAGCTCATCGTACCTGCCACCGTCGATCGGAGGCGGCCACGGAGGCGGTCATGGTGGTGGTCACGGCGGTGGTCACGGCGGTGGTCACGGCGGTGGTCATGGAGGTGGTCACGGAGGTGGTCACGGTGGTCACGGAGGCGGTCATGGAGGTGGTCACGGCGGCGGACGAAGCCACGGTGGCGGCAGACCTTCCTCTTCCTACGGCGCACCTAGACCTTCCAGCAGCTACGGCCCACCCAAGTCCTCATATGGCCCTCCTAAATCATCATACGGACCTCCCAGCAAACCATCCAGCAGCTACGGCGCACCTGCCCCATCCAGTTCTTATGGCGCACCTGCACCATCCAGCTCTTATGGCGCACCTGCACCATCCAGCTCTTATGGCGCACCTGCCCCATCCAGCACTTATGGCGCACCTGCCCCATCCAGCTCTTATGGTGCCCCCGCCCCATCATCTAGTTACGGTGCTCCTGCTCCAGCCCCGTCCAGCTCCTACGGTGCCCCTGCTCCTTCTTCAAGTTACGGCCCACCAGCCCCAAGACCTTCTTCAAGTTACGGAGCTCCTAAACCCTCAAGCTCGTATGGCGCTCCCGCTAAACCGCCTGCGACAAGCTACGGTGTTCCGACAGGTCCATCAACTACATACGGAGCGCCTAAGCCATCCAAACCATCCAGTTCTTATGGCGCGCCGGCCCCGTCCAGCTCGTATGGTGCGCCTGCCCCATCCAGTTCATACGGTGCCCCTGCCCCTTCTAGCTCGTATGGCGCCCCGTCTTCGTCGTTTGGCTCTGCTTCATCATCCAGTTCCTTTAGTTCAGGTGGCTTCTCCAGTTCTGGTGGATTCTCAAGTTCTGGTGGTTTCTCTGGTGGAGCCGGTGGATCTGGCAGTTTATCAGGCTCCTACGGTGCGCCCGCCCCATCCACTTCCTATGGAACACCTGTAGCCCCCTCATCCTCGTACGGTACCCCAGCAGCTCCTTCAAGCTCATATGGCACGCCAGCAGCGCCATCTTCATCCTACGGAGCTCCATCATCAGGTCATGGTGGCAGCAGTTTCGGCGGTAGCAGCTCTTTCGGTGGCAGCAGCGGAGTTGGTGCCAGCGCATTTGGCAGCAGTGGACCTTCCTCCAGCTACGGCGCACCTTCTGCCCCGTCAAGCTCATACGGAACTCCATCAAGCAGTTATGGTGCACCAAGCGCCGGTGGATTCTCCTCTTCCAGTGGATTCGGATCAAGCGACGGTTTCTCTGGCGGATTTTCATCTGGTGGAAGTTCTGGTGGATCAAGTCACGGATCTGGTGGATCGGGCGGATACTCCTCAGGTGGATCAAGCGGTGGACATTCCTCAGGAGGATCTGGTGGTTACTCCTCAGGCGGCGGTTCAGGCGGATACGCTGGCGGTTCTGGCTCAGGTGGATATTCCGGTGGACCCAGCGGCGGATACTCGTCTGGTGGATCCGGCGGGTCCTCCTCTGGTGGCTCAGGAGGCCACGGTTCCGGCGGTGGCGTGCCTGCTACCATCAGCCAGGGCTACTCCTCCAACGGTGGCTACGTGTACTAACAACTAGGCACAAACTAGTGTTAATGTTACTGTAGTCAATAATTTGAGTAGTACTGTAATGAGCTCTGACCATTCTCCTCATATTGAACCCAATAGACAGTCAGACATTGATGTTTTCATCGAACGCGCGAGAGTAATTAATAGCTGGCGAAAACATTGTCTATGGTGCTGAGTAAAATGACGTCACTGTTCTACGGTGCGAGTGTACAAAAAGTATTATGTAATTTAATGTTAATTAACGAATTGTACAAAATATTATAATAAGTATCAAATATAAGTATTTTTTATAAATTAAAAGATTTGTAAATAAAAACTGTAGTTTATTTCAAACACCTACCCTTCTTACTTTTTGAAAGAGAGTGCTATTTTTTTCAAATGTGTTTGTTAACATAAATAAAAATTAATTCGTTTTCAAGACACCTTATATTGTTTTAACTATTATTAGGTTACTAGCCGTTGCCGTTGCTTCACTCTTACTTACATTTTACGAGTATTATATTGGACATGTTAATACCATTCGGTCACGAGTATAAATGCTTGCTGTTTATATTAAAAACATATCTCAAACAATGAGATTTTATTTATAGTTCCAAATTTCGCCACATGCCAATAGAATTTAGATGAATTCTACAAGGGCGACAGAGAAAGGAAGGAGGTTACGTGTATGTCATCAATGTGTGAAATATTTCTCAGAGCACAAAAATTACTAGGGCGACAGAGAATGGAGGAGAATATCTGCCCGCAGTAACATACCCTTTACTAAGAATATAGTGTCATAAATTCATTGATTTTGTAGAAACGATTTCGACCCATTATTGGGCAAAAAGTGATATAATTTTGCATTAAAATATAAAATAATTTGTGAGCTTGGTAAAAATATTAAAGCTTGTAGTAATTGTCCCAATATTCTTTAATTATCCCATTCTCTTAGGCTGTTTTTTGAAGTTTGTATTCTCTGATCTGTGAATTGCACACACCCTCTTTTTAAAATGTATGCGGATGGTTTTAGAACGATCATATATTTTTTCTTTTGTTTTTGCATAAACACGTCTCAATGCCAGGGTCGAACTCGCAGTCTCTAGCTACATAACTGGCTTATTAATTCATAAAAAAATATTTTTTGCACTGAATACAAAATGGAATGATGTATCAAATATTAATATCTATGGAATTATTTCGTCTATGGGCCAGCTTAAGTAGTGGCTAGAGCCTTAAAAGCGCTCATCAAAATGTTCAAGTCTCGTCAATCGACCCAATTAATTACAGCTTGGAATAAAACCAAATAGATTTACGCTGAGCCTATAACGTAATACAGTTACATATGTATGTCACTATGGTTACACGAATACTATTACCAGGCAGACGCTCTGTGTCTGTCTAAACCCATATACGTCCTACTGCGATCGAGAGTACGATTGAGACAGATTTGGCCATAGAGTCCACCACGCTGGCACCTTCTCACAAATTGCTATGGTATGCAGGTTTCCTTACGATGTTTTCCTTCACCAGTATAGTGCGAGGTGATTAATTATATATCAATACACAAATGACTCCGAAAAGTCAGAAGTGGGTTTTGAACCCGCGTTACCAACTTACCAGCCCAAACTTGTGCACGCTCTTACATATAAAACATAACGTACATAATCGTCACGCCTGTGTCCCATAGAGGTAGGCAGAGACTATGGATCGCCACTTTGCTCGATCCTGACAAATTACTTTCGCTTCATCCACTTTCATCAATCTCTTCATGCATTCTCGTTGGTTCAGGGTACTTTTGACCTGACTCTTGTTGAGGGTATCACCTATTTGGATGGTTTAGATACGGTAAGGTCGACCCCTACCGACTCTCCCATCCACACTCGCCTTGTATATTTGCTTGGTTATTCTCCTTTCATCCATCCTCTGTACATGACCAAACCATCGTAACATTCCTTTGTCAATTCCTGTCACTACATCCTCTTTCACTCCACAAGTGCTCCTCACCACGCTATTCTTATAAGGATGAAATAAAACACAGTCACAATCAACATGCTATATTTTTTATTATATCGCAGCGGCAACCGCGTAGTTCACAACGTACAATCCATATGTCACATAATATAATATTTGTTCAAAATATTCAACAAGAACTAGGAATGAGTCAATAGTAGGTATAACTACTAGCTAACAGTGGGACGATGGCTTCCTAATATTTGCGTACGCATTTATACATCGCCTTGAAAACTATGGCCATTTGATACCGTCTTTATATCGCAGGTATATTGACAAAGCTGTGATATTACAATTTCACTAGTGATATTAAACGTTGGATAGACAATTGAGTTTATTTCTTACAATTATCAGACTGGTTTTAGTGTCTTTGTCTTCACGGGGACACTATAGTATTATAAGGGAATTATATTTTGGCAACTTTACTAGTCGTTAGATTATGCGGCCGTCTCTGATTGATCGATTTCCAAGCCAATTAAAGTTATAAGTAAATAGTAGTAATATTATGTTTATGTAAGTAAATAGTTGGAAAGTAATTGACCAATCAGAACGCTCTAAGTGCGCTGCCAACTTTACTCATAATACACCTAGATTTATTATAATATTATAGTGTCCCCGTGGCATTACAGTGACACTAAAGCCAGTCTGTTAAATTGTAAGAAATGAAGACAATTGACAATCTACCATGTATTTATAATATCACTAGTGAAATTATAACATCACAGCTTTGACAATATACCTGCGAGATTTATAAAATTTATCATTTTTGGAATCTACTTTACAAACCAAAAACATGAGCTATAATTGAGATAAAATGAAGCGTTAAAAGTAAAAAATATTATGCATTAACTTTTTAGTTTTAATACCTGAATATATGAAACATTTTTCGTACAATGTTTAGGATATCAATAGTATACTCTATATCACCCAATTCAAGAATGATATAACTATTATTTTTCTCAAAATTCCAAAAAATCCTTTGACGATATGCAACACAAGTAATAGGGAGGGATCTAGGTTAAAAATGTTGGTCGAAATGGTTTATTCAAAAGCCCATACATTAATAAGACGATGTTTACAAATAATAACTACATATATGCTATATGTATATCGTATTGCCAACAAAATATATTACTGTAGTTTTTATAAAATAATATTTCACTTACAGCTAACACTAAAATATATTGCTTTATAATTTTCTGTTAGAATATCCGCTTATATAAATTATATAGCTATAGTCGCATAAACAATAACAAATAAATAACATTTTATATTGTATATCTTTGAAGGACAATAAAATTTCAAGTATCAACGAAATATAGGGCACTTTCCCATAATTTACTGCTTGTAGCGAAACATTTCAATTTCTTTCGGACGAAATTTTATATCTAATTTACATTTATATTGTAAATAGCAGGACCCTTTAAAAGACAGTTCACGTCACAATTGGCTACACCGTGAACCAGGGGCCCCATGAACAAATACTAAATCCGTGTCCTTTAAAAGCTACCATTGTAAACGTATCATAATTTCTGTAATAAATTATTCTATTTTACAATATATAGATATAGTACGCTTTATATATTAGAAAGCAACGTCGAAAGAACAACAACCATTACTATATCTACACTTAAATATGATATGTCCACATTACGTTACATCTAGAGCTATATATAAGTATATGTAATCACGTACATTGATATGTATAGTTCGTCATAGTCTCAGCGGGTAGGTACAAGTGCTATATCACAATATATGTGGACTGGGGACTTGGAACATTTTAAAAATAAAGCCATGCCAAATATGCCAATGCCAATAATGCCAAAAAAAGTTGATGTTAATATTATAAACATTTTAAATTAATTTTAGCATGTGATTTATTATCTTCTAGGGAATTATTTTATGTAAAAAATATACTCAAAAAAAGTAAATGATTCTGATTTATTATATTCGATGGGTATATCATATTGATTTTAACAAATCATATTTCAGCAAAAGAAATGTAATATTATTTTTAAATATTTTGAATCTGAGATCTAATTTATTGGTTGGTAAAACATAGTTTACTCATAACATTTTGTTGTCTTTTCTCATAATACGATGCTCTGAATATTCACCAAGTGCCCGGTCCACGTGAAAACACCGCAACACAACATCTACTATAAAAATGTAATAGAAAACAACTCGAAAGCCGACAACACTTAGAACACGACATCTTGAATAAGCTTAATGTACACACTAGTCGCACGCCGGCAAATACCACCGCCGCGCTATGGCGGCTACACCTGACAGTATTACAAAAATCCACGATTACCCGAAAGTATTCAATTTCGTCAACATCAATGCGTTTCCCATAAATATTGTGTAATGTTATGAGCAGATGTCACCCGTTTTGTTGGCTTACATTTTTTATACAAATTTCTGTATTCTTTGTCGTGATTTATTTGTTTTATGACATAGAAATATTATAAAACCATTCTTAAAAATTAATTCGAGTAATCGAGGTTTTATTGTAGTTCTTTGATGTTGTTTCTCATACTTTTGTATATTTTTCTAATCGGATCAGTTGTTTAGACCGATTTTTCCTGAATCTGGCCCTCCATTTCATCAGTTTTAAATATTTTAAAGTTACATTAAATGTATCGAAGTGAACATTTTCTTCAAAAAGTTTAGTCGTCACAAACACTTAGTAATTTGTAAATAGATTATAGATCTTGTATTATCGTGTTAAAATTTTATACTTGATACCACTTTGAAGAACACTTTCATTCCAAATTCGAGTAGTAGTTTATAGTTCATTTTATTTCTGCATTGGCGTATATTCAAGAAAATTTGTATTCAATAAATGTTTCACACAGTCGTTTATATCGCCTTTTAGGATAATACCATTGATCATTGATTTATCGTCGCCAAGACATAATCACACACAAAATAACCAACATTATTCCAAGATGCTCGCATATAACAAATAAACTATCTATTCAAACAATAAATTCGGTTTCTAACCCGCTATGTAAATAAAGCTCGTATAAAATCCGTACAGCGCCTAACTCGTACAAGCTACCAAGTACACTGATATAAAAGCTTCAATAAAATGTGTAAATAAATACAACTACAAACTAAATTATCTGTGTTACATTAATTTGTGTGCTTTACAAGCCATATGTTTTGATATTCTTTAAGGAAATCAGTTTATATTCCATGCGAAAGAAATAGTATTTAAAATACCTATATATAGAATGAGACAAAAATATTTCTCACAAGTTTCCTTTTCTGTTATTTTCTCTTTATTCAGATAGAACTTTAGAAAATATAACCGTCATACTAGCTTTAAAAATGCGGAAACCACTTCAGGCTTACGTAAAGACTCCATTCGTAAACCCCTTTTGAAACATTTCATACACAAGTTTCAGCGAAGACAAATTCTATTTCTGAACTAACATATCCTAGATTCGTACAGTCACCTCTCTATAGAGATCACCTACTTCCCTCCGTTTCCGCTTTGTAGGTAAGATAATTTTAGACTGTCTTAGATCTAGACTTTAACATTCTTGAATAAGTATTCAAATAAACGTAACAGTGAATATTGAATAATGTAAGGTATATTTTTGTCGATGAAACCAAGTTCTTTCGCATGAATACACGAAATGATTCCCTAATACATGTGCTCATTACAGACACACTTAAGTCACGCCACGTGAAGGGATGTGTATAACGCACGTGGGCTACTAAGCACAAGTACACTGGCGTGCGCTCTCTCTACATTAATTGACTTAAATAAGGAATCTTCATCGATATAAACAACGTATCACTAACGTCCATTGATATGTATGAGTTGCACGTACAAGTTACACATAACACTAATAAATACACATTTACTCGTTTATACATCAACTATAAACAGATATCTAATTATATATATGCGTCGACACGACACTATCAGTTGCGCGTGAACGTACAATGTAGATAAATATGTACTCTTAAAGAAATATTTTAAACGCAAAACAGCGGAAGATATGTATGAATGTTGAGCATACGATCTAAATGTTTAGAAAAATACAGAAGTCAAACGCTTTACGTTTCGATGTAACGTTCGTATTTAAAATTATTCGTCGGTTCAAATTAACGTGTTAGTAAATTCATCGCAAAATACATGGCGTGGCGCGGCGGGGCAATGATGTGCCGCGAGTCGCACTGACTGCTGACATTCTATTTATAGGGTACTCGAATATTCCGACCGCTACTATTTTTGATTGGAGTGCAGTCGTCAAATGGAGAAAATCCCGGAGACTTGATCAAATTGGAAATAGGTTGCGCATCGCATAAATCGTTTCAAATATCGTACTATTTGGTTCAATGTGACAGACTATGTATAACGCAGGATCACCTACCTAATCAGGTCTCCCGAATTTACCCCTCGGCGACTACACCCAAATAACATCTTTACCATTGCCGATGAACATTAAACCATCATGGATAATCCTTCAGCACACCACTGCCCATCCAGGCCCAGAACTCAAACAAACTAATAACTGTACTTATCTCAGAAGGCCGTCTGCTTGCCAAACGGCTGCACCGGCGGGGGAGCGCTGCTGTTGCCGAACAGCGGCGTGGGTCCATCATTGGGGTCGTCCAAATCGTCATCATCTGGCTCCAGAGCTGGGTTGATCCTGCCCGACTTCTCGTCGGGGCCTACGAGGGTGGAGGCGGCGCCGTAGAGTCTGCCTGGTACTCCGCCCAGGACTGACATCTGTTCCCCTGCCTCCGAGGGCTCGTCCACGCGCCTGATGTCTTCGGGGATGTTGACTACGCAGTTGAAATAGTCCGACTCGGGACTCAGGTAGCCGCCGTTGAACAGGAATCTACAGGAAAGAAGCCTTGGGTTACGAGATGTGTGTAATGTAGCGGAACAGGATTAGTTCGCGTCACAAGAGCTCAGGTGGATTGTGTTACAAGATTTTTACACACGATTTAGCAAAACTTTTATGTTTTTAATACTGTCACGACAAACTGGATATTATACATCTCATGTGCAAGGCAATTCAAATATATTACGATATCTCACTACCTTCGTTAAAGAGACGTTTTGAATCTCAGATGCAATCAATTTAATGCGAATTAAGAAAGGCTTGAATAGTATTTTAATGTGTAGCATATTCTCATGGATAACAAACGCATGGAAATTAATTGTGTATCCGAATTCACGCGCTTTTACTTCAATATAATTTAATTCAACAATATTTTTTTCACATTAGAACTTCTCTGCGGAAACTAGACAATTACGTAACATTTATTTTTATTATTTGTATCCGGTTTTCTATTAAAGCTTTATAAAAATTATATACATAAACAAAATTATAAATATATTCATAATCTTTTTAAAACACACAGTATTTCAGAAAAAAACAAACGCATATTCACACGAAATGTCACCTATTACAGGCATTCTTTAAAACATAAGTCTAACAGTTAAATTATATACATAATGGTACAATCACTGAACTACAAACTAGCGAACGCCTTGCTAATTGTATCTAACTGTTTTGCCGGCGCGCCGTCGATATTGCTAAATATTAACTCATCTGCAAACATTGCATATCTATTGGCAAGTATGTTAAATGTTTCCGAAAGTAGTCTTCAAGGCTGTTTTTGACATAGAAGCAGATAGTTTTACTAATGGAAGTGATCACCACTTTCCATAAAAATGTTTTTGTTAATGAAGAAGAAAATAAGGGAGAAGGAATGTCTTTTACGTCCTGGGAATTTTTATATTTTGGAAAATCAAGAGAAAATATTTTTATCTAAAATTATTTTCAAACATGTCAAATTAGATATAAGATCAATATTACAAAACCTAAAAAAATTGACACATCTTTATGACTACGTTAAGTATAATAACAATATTGTTTAACATACATTAGTTACACATCGATAAAGCATCGCAATTCCATTAGTGTTAGCAGCAGTTATATCATTATACCTTTTAGCGAATGCGCAATGGTAACCGACCACAATACTCAAAAGATACACATGGATTCAGATCTGCAAGATAGATTTCAAGCTTCCAAGTTTTAGTTTCCGAATTTTTCAACAATCAATTTTCTCCAAGATACAGATACTCGAAAAATATTAGTATTAGTTAGTGGCGGTACTTCCATACAAGCCCAAAAGCCCGGCTTGCCCTACTCAATACGTATATACTAAATTCTGAACGAAACCATTACATTCAATACAAAACAGTAATTACGAAACATCTACCATTTTTGAATTTACCGCGTTCCGTCGCGGCATGGCGCTCTTCAATGAAGCGCGAGCCGAAGCGCCGCCCGCGCTGCGCAACGTATTTAATAAATTCATTCAATAATTTTAACTCTCACGTTGAACGTAGCTCCACGCATTTTTTAAAAGACGGTACGCGCAAAACATATATCTGCCTTCTTCTCTCTCGTGTGCTTTTACGAGGCTTTTGGCAACGCATGCTATCTCTTTCCCACTGATGGGTGAAATGCTACACTCTGGCACTACGAATGTATAGCTACAGATATCTATATATAGCAATAAAGTACTAAACCAAAAGCCCAGCTTTTGACCACAGAATTGTTTTGACTGAACATCGTACATGTGAAGGTCGTCATGTGTAACATTATTTGTTAACTAAATTATAATTATTGTTGATAAATTACGTTGGTTCTTATTAAAAATTATTTAATCATTTTTTAATACAAATAATGAAGTTTTTATATTTATTTCATAAATTATAATTGCATGTTGTAATGTTTAGTTTTTCGTTTACTAGCAATACTGTACGAATTACTACTAACTTCATAAGTATTTTGATTTTTGACATTGTGCAATTGTAAATAGTCCGGTTGTAGGTTAATTATTCGTTTTTTTAATGTTATTTAAACTTTTTGATACTAAAATGATTTGTATTGTTTCCTGTGATGGTTTTAGTGTGATGGTGAAAGTGTTCATTGGCGTTATAAAGGTAATTTAATTCAATTATATTGAAACTGGCGCGAAAACTACGCCGAGTTTGTGCATTTCTTAAATTCGTGGTAAATCACAAGAGGCATTTTATCGGTTCAGTTTACTTAACTACGTTATTCGATTTCTAAATGCTCCCATTCATATAGGTTATTAAACAGTCGTGTTACATATGCTTTTCAAGGGACACTTGTGTATTAGAATGTTTGGATTAATTCTTATTATTTCAATGAGTTTGTGGTCCTTTCAAAAGGCATGCTATTACTTGTAATTAAAATTACTTGTAAACACTTAACCTTAATGTATTTATAACAATTTCTGTCCGCAATTTTAGTTAACTGCGCAGTCAAACACGGGAGCATAGTAGCTATCGTTGTGCTCGTGTAATGCCGGGTATTAAAAAAGTGCTCAGTAGTTAGTGCATTAAAAAGTTACTGTTGCATGACCACAAGCTATCTATATTTGTATTACCTAATCCTAATATTGTACAGATTGTGTGGTAGGTCTGCCGCCGCGCCGTAAATTCGATTTCGTCGTTCTTAGTATTTTTTTCCTTCTAAATAAATATGTATTAAAATAATTAAAACTAAAATAATATTGGGCTTGCCCTACTCCAAAACCCCAGGCACGCCACTGGTATTAGTAGTATATTTAGTAGCGACGTAAGAACAAGATATGGGCCTAAAAAATTAGCGAGGTTCCCCTTAGTATTTTTTAAAATATAATATAAATACTGTGTTATTATGAATGCTTGACTCTTGATGTGCATTAGGACTTGCCACTTTATTATAATTAAAATATTTCATCATATCAATGCCCTCATTATTTGCCAGTTTCTTACGTCTCATGAAATCCTGTTCTCATTTTCTAATTATAAACATTGTTTATTACCCTAAAAAACTAATAATATTCCTATGAAATTAATAATGCATTTCAACAATCAAGTTTCCTCTTTCTAATTGAAAATGATGACAGTTACTAAACACAAATTACCGCGACAGTAACTTAATGAATGCTTTACATAACGTTAGTCAACCGATTACCATCATAATTCCCTCGACGATGTGTTTAATAGATAAATTATAGCCAATATTAACACCTTTTAGCACTCATTATTTCATTACAGCTTTCTCATAAATCAAAGCTGTCGATAATGTCGTTTTTTAGTCCCACACTGAAGTAATATGTTGCTAAATTTTAATTTGTCTTATTTTCGTAATATTGATGTCCAATAATAATTAGAACAAATGAAATAAAACTTATCAAAAACATTTGATAGGAATTTTCATTAGCTAACTTTGCATCACATGAAGATGGACAACCTGAACCAGGTCAATACCATTAATAGAAAACCGATACTAAGTAATAATTTATGATTCATATCGAAACGTCAACATATAACCTTCAATATTTTTTCGCTTTTACTTAGAACCAATTCACAAAATAAATATTCTCAATCGAAAACAAAACTGCAATTTATATGGCGTAAATTTATATGGACAATGACCGTTTATCCAGCAGCATGCTCATTTTCCGAACATATGCAAAGGGTTAAAAAAACAATTAAAACTATAATGGTTGCTCGCTTTTGGAACCAGTGCTGTCAATCGCAGACCTGTTGTGAGTTCAAAACAAAGGAAAATCGAGTGGGGTTGAGGGTTAAACACACCACCCCCGCCGAGATTAATTTTGTTGGTGAATTTTAATGAAGATCCAATTACTAACTCTGTGCGAATAATTAATTCACAAAAACCAATTTGCCTGTTATGTACACCTACATTTTACGTGACTATGAAATATGGTTTGCGCTCAAACAAGAAGCTCATACGCGACAAATTAATTTTGAACTATGAATTTCGTTTGTTATCGGACAGATTTTAAATATGAACGATGTGTATTATTTGAATTCGTAACAAGTCCATAATTATATTATAACCGCAATTATGTCACTGGTAAAAGCAATATATCTCTGTCAATTTACTGTGTACCAATCTGAGTACCAATCTAAGCGATCGTAGAAAGCCAATTTATGCGCTATATTTGATGGCTATAGAGACATTTTACAGCATCCTAAGTAATAAGAAGATGATATTTTATGTTATCAATTACTGAAGCAAACATATTTATGTGTATTTTTACAAAATGCGTAGTATCTTCCTAGCTACGTAAGAGGGTCACATCCCGTGTTCGACCTGTATATACCTGGCCTTGAACAGGCCGGCATAATGAAAATCATGGTTCATTGTCGACACTTCATGTGTTTGACTATTCTTACTATAAAGTGGATTGTACCCCCATACTTCATAATCATCTTTGCTCCTCCTACCACCTCTATGCAGATGATCTCCAAATCTACACTCGAGCGTCCTTGGACAAGATGGTTGATGCTGTAGCAATAATTAACACAGATATACAACGGATCTGTGATTGGAGTAAGACCTTTGGATTAATGGTTAATCCAACCAAAACCCAGGTAATTGTAGTTGGGAGCCCCAGGATGGTTTCAAAAGTAAATTGGGATCAACTACCATCTGTCTACTGCAATGGTACTACCATCCCATACAGTGACACTGTCAAAAATTTAGGCTTACTACTTGATAGGTCCTTCACTTGGGGTCCGCAGCTTTGTGAGCTTAGTCGAAAGTTGTTTGCTTCGGCAAGGTCCTTGCGAAGGTTAAGCAATCTTCTACCCACCACCACGAAGATTTCACTTGCACAAACTCTCCTTCTCCCTATCCTTGATTATGCCGATGTCAGCTATGTAGATCTCACCGAGGACCAACTTAATAAGCTTGAGCGTCTTCAAAATTTCTGTATCAGATTCATATTTGGTCTTCGCAAATATGATCATGTTTCTGAATTTCGCACTAAGCTCAAGTGGTTACCCATCCGGTTTCGTCGGAATGCTCATATTCTTACACATCTGTACAATATTTTGTTTAATCCTCTCACGCCATCTTATCTTAAAGATCGTTTCATCTTTCTCCATGACTCACATTCAAGATCCTTGAGGTCGTCGGAGAACCTGAAACTGAGAATGCCCGAGCATTCCACAACATTTATGGACAAATCATTTACAGTCCAAGCTGTCCGATTGTGGAACTCACTCCCAATTGGGGTGAGACGGGCACGAACACTGACGTCATTTAAAAAAATGGTGAAGGACTATTACCTCTCTCATTAACTATGTAAACGAGTAATATATTTATCCATGCGCATTATCTGGTAAATTATAGTATAAGTTAATGTATGTCTATGTATGTATAGTATAGTATATAATATTGCAGTTTGTGTATTGTGTATTTTAATTGAAATATGTGTGTAGATATTTGTATTTATATAATATTATCTATATTTAAATATGTCTATGTATTTAATTACAAGTTTACTGTTAAATTATTTTAGATTATTATTTACTCCTTGACTGCCCTCTCATTCTCCTGTTTTTATATCCATCCCAAGGTTGCCTGGAAGAAATTGCCCAGTGCGATAAGGCCGCCTTTTGTACTTTTTCTTTTTTATATTATTTCATTGTAATTGTTTTTCTTTATGGTGCAATAAAGGATTAATAAATAAATAAATAAATAAATACTTAGGCTAAAAAAGCGGTGTACCTGCAAAATTCCTGTAACTAAAGAAATGGTACTCACACAGACAGCCACGAGATAAACACGAGCGTGAACAGCGACATGACCATCGCCATGGTCCGGAATGGGAACAGCTGCACCTCATTCTTCTCGTCCCACCCCGGGTAGTGGATCAGCGCGGGTAGGCCCAGGAGTTTCTCCCCTCCTGACAGGCGCACTAGCAGTGCCACGATGTACGCAGCGAGGGAGCCGTACGTGTTGCAGTGCTTCTTGAAGTGCACCACCATGAGGAGTTGAGGGAACAGGATCACGTAGACCAGGTCCGAGCACATTGACCTAGCAGGAAAAGTGGTAAGTTAATGTCTGAAAGACAAATATATTATGTATGGGTGGACGTTATTCACTACATTACAGAAAATCCATTACAGATCATTTTACAAATGAAATTTTCATGTATTCTCTTTTTTGTAAGCGTACTTTTTAAAATTTTGTTAATTTTACACTTTTCTTTTATTGTTACCTTGATTTGACGCTTGTATTGTCTTAGTTTAGTCTTCATTATTTAGAACGCTATGGTCTCCTATAATTGAAGGAGTATACTAGACTAAGACTGTCAGCTTATACTGTATTTATATTAATCTAAATGTGTGCATTCCGCGTTGGAGATCTATGGAATAAAAAATACCCTGCTGAACTTACACCTCAACTAAAACCTTTCACACGTATATCGAGTTTGGAATTGGTTTCTTGGTAGCACGTTTGCACGGATAGGGAGCCGTGAGATCCTGCAATACACTCGACAATCTTCTTTGAGTACATGAATAAACTCACGCCTTTTCCCAGAAGGTGTAGGCAGAGGTGCTACCAGGACACCCACGTTTCATCTTGTATGTTCCGCCCCATGATGTGATAGGGGGCGATCCTATCGTCATTTCGGGCACAAATTCCTGACTCCGGGCGGATAATGTATTGAAAAATGCAATATCACTTTGCCCGCTCCGGGATTCGAACCCGAGACCTCAGCTTTGTAGTCGTATCGTAGTACAACTACGCCACCGAGACAGTCTTCTTTGAGTGAGTTATATAGTTATAGTTATGTATTTGAAATATCTCGATAGGAGCTGTTTATGCCTAGAATGTACGTCTAGCGTCTAGCAAGAGATTTACATATGATCAAATCTTGTGAAGTAAATAAGCTCAGCGAAGCGTGAGTGGTATCAGATCTATAGGCGATGCGATACAGGCTTAGTCTATGTATATACCTAAGTGTGGATATATATGTACTAACAAACCTCGGTATGCAAGCTCCGACGTGACCTTAATCTAGTGATTAACTGAATGTCACCAATACTTCGTAGTAATTGTAGATGTGCCTTTCAAAATATCAATTAGGTATTAAATAGAATTATTGAGGCACATAAATTAGCAGGCAATCGGAGTGGTATGAATTTAAAGCATCACTATGATGTTTTGATAATTACTATTAATTACTCGCATCAGTATTTAGGCGATATCGAAATCAGAGATGAAAAGCGACGATTTATTGGAATAATTTGAGCCGCGAT
The DNA here is from genome assembly GCA_949752805.1 of Deilephila elpenor. Classification (NCBI taxonomy): domain Eukaryota; kingdom Metazoa; phylum Arthropoda; class Insecta; order Lepidoptera; family Sphingidae; genus Deilephila; species Deilephila elpenor. The sequence goes on along the minus strand of OX457106.1, from coordinate 13,694,219 downwards.
ATATTGTACATCTATACGGAATCTTCCATGGCTCTCCTCTCACACTTATTAATATCGCTTGCTTATGACAAAGGAATACATAATTGTCTCACGTTTCAGATACCTCCTTTGTATATCCAGTTTCTAGAATATTATGAGATAATATAATATTACGTGTACATCGGCCCCGCTGATTTTGTACGAGTTACAAGAATTAAAATACATTGGTCATCCTCCAGAATTTAATTATTAAGATAAGCATCTCTCATCGGCGGATACTCTACATCGAACGCACTGCACTAACTATCAAATCCTCTGTCCTTTATGGGGCCGCAATAAAAAAGTTCCTTAATTTTTGGCCGAACTCTTCGTTCTCCGCATGCATTTTGGATACAAAGGTGCGGTCACTATACCTCCGATGAAATTCGTTATAAATATGAAATAGGCCACGCGCGGCGAGTTGAAAATAACCCGATCGATACTGGAGATTGTTCCGGCTGATGAATAATAGATCATCCGAGGGAAAGAGATAAACCCATAGCTGGATTTTCATAGCGTTTGAGTGACATGAAATCCAATTTGGGAGAGAATTTGACAACGGTTGCTGACTAAAATCTTGAGTCCTTTCATTCCTCAATTTTGATGGCACAGCACTTATCACCAGATTTAATGTATTCACTTTGTCAACCGAATGCAAACGAAAATCGTACAACCATTCCAGACCTCAAGTAGAATTTCAGCGCAGTCTAAACTGAACAAATCCAATCGGTTGAATAAACAATCTTTCCTCGGTGGAATCCTCAAAGCGTCGCATTACCAGGAGAGCCGGGATTACGTTTCCATTAGTCGCGTCGTATTCCTAGATCAGGCGTTTGCCGAGAACTGTATGTAGGTCGCATGCAGACACGATCTAATTCGCCCCGTCTTTTATTGGAACTGGTTTGTATTGCACATTTGTAATATCAATTTGAATATGTATTGAAAGGGGATCGGAATATGAATTTAAATATATATGGTCAAGCGAGGTCCTTGAAAGAGTAAGCAGTAGTGGTATGGCCAAACATAGTTCCCTGAGATACCTTTTCCAATAGGTGATGGAATAGTAAATCTCAAGAATCATAAACGAGATCTCTCGGTAATCAACGCTCTTTCTAGAAAGCTATACATGATATAAAATCCAAGGAATTTTAAACACACTTGCAACCAAAACCGAAACTGCTTACCACACAATCATAAAAACAATAACATTCCGAATTAAATGTCACTATCAAATCGATTTTGAAACTCATCGATATTATTTTCATCATCGCAACGGTTATTGAACTCATAAAACTGCTGTCAGTAATGAGATTAACCCAATGCGTATAAGGATCAAACAGTTAAATTTTTATGAGGCATTGTGGAGTTTTCGTGAGAGGTTGTGTTGCAAGGTTTGCAATAGTTTGGAACGGTGTGTGGTCGCAGTGATTGGGGCTCGTGATCCGCGGGAATGAGTGCAATCATGGCTAGAATCCCATCGTTATCGCAACACAAATGATGCTATTAGCTGCGTGTCGGCGAGCGCGCTGCTCTGCGTTTAGAACCAATAGTATCGTTTACCGATAGTTTAGCTACTTTATGGTGATTATTTAGTGAATGTTAGGCTAGAAATCCAAATGGGTGCTGGAAATGAGGTCAGTTTATATGATATTCGTGTTCAACCTGTGCAATAATTACCAAGAATTGGGATTACGGAACATAGTGATTACTGCCTCATTGAGCAGGCAGCGTGTACGGGCTGTAAATCTTGACGTCCTGGGTTTGATTTTCAGATCGGGTAATAAATCGGGTGATATCAAACTTTTCTGTTTGATTAATCTCACGTGAGCGGCCCGAACATTGATAGACTCTCCGCAAAATAAGTGCCTCCGCTTACCTCTTCGAGGATACAACTTTGAGCTCAAACATACACGTTAAAACAAAAATGAAATACTCAGCCTTTGCATCATACCATGTTTATAGTTTATAGCACCATCGGTCCCTTGATGGGCCAGACGTGACTGCGTATTATTGAAACTAACCCATAAGCCCAGGCTAATGAATCACGAGTGCCGTTCACTATTAAAATAATGCAAAGTAGGCGGATATGGACATTTTTATAGTACTGAAAATGGAATGATTTATGTAATTATAAAGTATGTTATATAATCTATCGGCATCGTTATTCGTATTCAATTGAATCTATAAATATTAGGACTCTTATGCCCGAATACTCAAACGCGACTTAAATATTAAGTTGCACTACGCAGGGTAGCTATAAAATAAAAATATATTATATACCTATTTTAAATTATCTCCCGCGGTTCGTACGTGCATACCCATTAAGCGTAAGTCGCCGTTAATGGTTTTCTAGATACTGCAGTATTTTATAACCGAAATAAAATTGCCTATAAATACTTCGAACTTCCACCCGAAATTTCCTTCAAATTACAAAAATGTCATGTCATCAATGTCTTACCATAATCCGTATATGGAGGGTATAGTGAGCGCCATGACGGTGGACAGTAACCCCACCACCAAGATAGATACGCGCATCACCCAGATGATCTCCATCTCCGACGCGTTCTGCCTGAATATCAGCTTGTACACGTTCCTGGACAAAACAAGAACCACTTACTAACGTATCCTTCGAGCGTAATGCTTGATAAACTAGTAGGCACCCAAGGTACTCATTAGTTTTGAAGAAAGTTGTAATCCGAGGCACATCCAATACCGATTCTGTATTCAACGCTAAATAAAAGAAGCAGTGAGTGTAGCTTCTTTTAAACCTCATTGTGAACCTTAACAAGGTAACCAAATAGTTTTAACACAATTTATAATCAAGTTATGAACTTCTCCCCGTGAGGTACCGACTTACTCTACGTAAAATTGCGGGTTAAATCTTTGTTTATCACTAATGAACTGAACGACTTAAATGTTTCCAAAGAAATCTCTGTGCAAAAACAAACATCTCCAGTTTTACCTGGCGAACATAGACGAGGCGCTAAGCACACTCGAATCAGCCGAGGACATGACCGCTGCGGAGACAGCTCCTAACCCGAAGAAGGACACGTAGTCCGGAGTGAGATGCTGCAGCACCAGCGGCAAGATCATGGACGTCTGCTCTGAAGTCAGCTCGCCGTCCGGAGTCAAGTCTCCGTGATAGTCCGTCTCGTTCCAGGCTATAGAGACCGGGGAGAATTGATCAAAATTCTCAGAATATGTAGTTGCTAATGAGTTAGAGAATAGTTGAACAGTATGTAATGTAACTTTTACGTTTTCATTTAGCAGGGCCCTAAAACCCATTGGGATTGACAGTTAACAGCAGGATACGAACTCGATTTCACCTTGAAACCTATTAACCTGCTGGCAAGTTATAACATACACTTAAGGTGCTTCAAGATAACTTGATACTTTCTCCGAATTTATGGTTATCAGAGCGTAATACGGCCTAATACGTAATACCTTATAATTAAAATATGCCTAACATTGAGGTACATTACTCATCCACTTCTTCTCATAATATATTTTACAGCCGTAGTACTGTCGTGCCATGAGATCTTTCAGAAGAACAATTTAATAAAGATAACTAATTTATTTCACTAAAATTATACACTTATCAAATATCACCTAAAGTCGCTGACAGAAAATTAATGCAATAAGCCGAAGAGAGAGTGAAATGACTCATATCAGAGAAAGCCTACATCTTGCAGTGGACTGCACTAGGCAGACAATGCTGATGTTCATGTTGTTGTTGATGATGATGATAATGATGATGATAAACTGGTGATGATATATTTACCAGTGCCCTTAGCAATAGCTCCGATGAGCACGGGCGGGATGGCCATGAAGATGCAGCCGATGGCGGCTACATACGACAGCACCTGCGCGCGCCCCGCCGTCTTACTGCTCAGCACGCGTTGGAAGTACACCTGACCACACACCACATATGTATTACCAATATTTATACCCTGTTTTAATCTACTGATGCCTAATTTATTTAAACTTAACATTTTAGAACAAAATTATCTCTTTCAAAAGGACTCCAAGGGGTTGTCACATTCTTTAAAGACTAAAATTCAGTAAAGACTAAAATGTAGTGAAATCAAGAAATAGAGGTTTAAGCCGGGATGCTAATTAAATAGGGGCTGGATATATTTCCTTTGACTAAATACTAAAATAAGTCTAGTATTCAAGCAAACAAAATAGACAGTAATATAACCCAGACCAACTATCTAATATAAATTTATCATGTTATTTCAATTTTACAAATAATATGCTTCCCAACTTGAAATTAGACGCAGAACCTCATATTTCACGTAAGACATGATCTATTACAAAACAAATTTACGCAAATAAAATATTAGTACACGCGGCCGCCTACATGTTCACGGTGGTCGCGGGTTCAAATCCCAGGGCACACCTCTGACTTTTCGGAGTTATGTGTGTATTGATAGTCAATCACCACGCACTTTAACGGTGAAGGAAAACATCGTGAGGAAACCTGCATACCGTAGCGATTTTAAAGAATTTCTACGGTATGTAAGTCCGCCAACCCGCACTAGGCCAGCGTGGTGGACTATATGGCCTAACCACTCTCAATCGATTCTCCCGATTGTAGAGTAGGCCCGTGCCTTGCAGTGGGCCGTATATGGGCTGATATAGATATAGATAGTACATTATTGTTCATAAATAAAAAAATCTCTAAGCTTATGTATTTAATTCGTGAACCGAACATTGTATAAATAATTTATTTTGTGTCGACTGGCGAGCGACTTTGCTCAGAATATTCATTTCTTTTGTGATCGTCTTTCAATAATCCCTCTTTATAGAACGCTTCATGAATAAATAACAAGACAATCATACCTATTGCTTTTCTATTACAATGTTGCTATAAAATTGCGTTCAGCTTTTCTCAAAGCGTTTCAATGTTACTCGAGCTGTATTCCGAGTAAAGTTAGTAATATCTACTTTGTAATTTGATTAGGAATTTAAAGGCAGAATTGTTCCAAGAAGATATAATGCTAGGTTTTCTGTGAACAACAACTGGATTGACTGAATTGCTGAGCTCCTAATATTACGTATTATTCCTAGAATACATTAAAAACCTTACCTGCCACGGTATTCCACCGAAGATCAGCAGCAATCCGTAGTCAATATAGAACCAGTAGTACTGCGAGTCGATCTTGCCGATCCAATCCACCTCCATGGAGCTGAGGGGTTTGACGTGGGGGTTGGCCCAGGCGAAGGGGATGCACATCCACAGCCCGATGAAGATGCAGAAGAGCTGGATGACGTCGGTGTAGGCCACGGAGTACAGGCCGCCGAACAGCGTGTAGAATACGGCTACACAGGCGCTGAAGATCACGGAGGTGCGGTGGTCCATGTCGATGATCACCGCCAGGGTTGCACCTGGGTTGAAAAAGTGGTTGATGTATTCAGTCAGGATTGAATGAGTTTGTGAGGGCTTAAAACCTCTGTTGTTCCGGGCCGCGATAAATCAGGGCTTTAATAAATACAAAGGGATAAAAGTGAGGAAATTTAATTTTGTTTAATAGTATATGTCATCTAAAATCTATTGGCGTGTGGCGAATTTTGGAACTACAAATAACGTTTAAAAAATATTTTAACCCATTGTTTTATATATGTGTTTTATATTGTAGACAACAAGCATTCATACTCATTGTCATAGTGTTAACATGTCCAATATAATAAAATGTGAGGAGAGGAAAACTATTTTTATTTTCTGACAACGGATTCGGACACTAAAAGATCGTAGACGATCTGTACAGCTGTTCATGGCAATATTACCAATAATTCCTTAAAATGGTTATTATCGATCATAATCGTATTGCGCTTGTACCATTCGTTTCGTGGTATTATTTCGCAGCCAGAATGAAAAAGTCAACATCATATAATACAAGTATCGACTTTATGATACATAAATATTATAATAGTAAAACTAGTAGTGGCGAAGGCTCCTTAGAAGCCAGTTCCTACCGGCTTCCCTTTTGTAATTTATCATTACACTATAAACAAGCAAATTATTCAAACTTATTTATTTAATATCAAAACTCAATTATTATTTTTTACATTCAACGACATCTGTCGGCCAGATACGTAAACATTACTAGGAAGCGGCACAGTAAGTCCTTTTTATTGCGACGCGGTGCGACCTCTGGCGAATTCCTGTAAAATTGTTCGGCTTATTCAATAACACTAGCGCGGCCCGTGCGCCGCCGCCCGCCGCCGCCCCGCCGCCACCGCGCCGCCGCCGCGCCACCCGTTACGCATTGTATAGTATGCAACAAACCACGCAAAATTGTACCTTAAATTGATAATGATTTAAGGTTCAATTTACGCTAAAAAAGCAAGAGACAAGCCGCAGCTTCTCCGGCATTTCGTGTGTTTAGGTATAGATATTACTTATTACAATAGCGAAATGCGGAGTTTAATGTATTTATAAGTGTTGTATTTACATTTTTACAATATATTCATGGTTCATGCAATTAGTTTTAAATGTTTTTAATTACAAAATGTGTAATATTAATATTATGGTTTTAATGGAAATTACTAATCGTTAGGAGCGTACTAATATGTTTAGGTTGTCGATTTTACAAATAAAGTTAGTGTTTAGATTTTAGGACGTGCTCGATCCTCGCCTGAGGAATACATTGTCTTACTAATGTTACAACTGATAAATGCGGGGCTATCGTACTTGTTAACATATTGAGTCTAGGTTTTTATTTCTTTTATATTAATCTTATATTCACGTGCAGTTTAGAAATATACTTTTTTATTTTTCTCATTATGTAAGCATGGTTTACTTTTTATTTCATGGACATTGTAAATATTGTATAAGTACATAGGTAACGAAAATATTAAAATTTAATTGACGGCCGCAATAGGCAGATCTGCCACAATATCACTTACCAAATGAAACCCATTATTTTAGTTTGGTGAGTAAGATTCTCGAAGCAATAATTTGCTGGTGGGAGGATATTCGCAAAGGTCCGAATATAAGGACACACGTGCATAAGTGTGTCGCGTTTTGCGTTGATTCTGTGAAACATCACACAGTAAATTTTTAATCTCTATTCGGACTGCACTACGCTTACTATCAGTCGCATTCACAGATTACTTAGTACTAGTCGCATTGTAGTCATTTCGTAATCCCTTAGCCCTTCTAATATTATAAATGTGAATGTTAGTTTGTTTGTTACGCTTTCACGCAAAACCACTCAACCGATCATCATGAAACTTTGTACACATATTCTTGGAGGTATTAGAAGTAACATAGACTACTTTTTATTCCGAAAAAAATAGTGTTCCCGTGGGATGAAGAAGGAATTCCGATATATTTGCTACTTTTTCATACTCAAAAAGATGGGATGGGACTGGATTACATTTCATTAGTGAGAATGAGACGGGGCGGGCGGGATATAACGGGATGGGACGGGACGGGATGGGAGATTTCAAATAAAATTAACCACGCAGACGAAGTTTGCGGGCAGAAGCTAGTAACAGGATAAAGAAAATAAACATATTTTGTGTTTTGAGCTTCGGCTTCCCTTTTAAAAAATGTCACCCTTCGCCACTGAAAACTAGTCTACTTGCGTCAAGTAACTAGGACAAACATATTTTCTCACCCTCAGGGCGAGATGTAGGGACAAAATAATCCTACCCCTTCGCTTGAACGGCTTAAGCTCTCGGTCAAACAACCCTACTACGCCTATCGCGAAAGGGGAGCGACTTATAAGCATTAAGCAATTTTAACAAGATCTATAAGATGAAGATTTAGAGCTTTAGTTAAACGTATGACTAAAAACATTACACGGGTTAAAAATTCAAATCGGGATAATACTCATTTTTCGTATCATATTATGATATCTAGAAACAACCAAATTTATGTTCAGTAATAAAAATAAAGTTTCATAAAGGTTTTGGCAAAAGTATTTATTGTTGTTATATTGTAAAATTTAACTTGAACTTATTACTAAAATATACTTATGTGAACACCGCAAGAACGATGAAATCCAGAATATTAAAATACTAGGTTACAGTATGTTTAAAAATATATATCCTAATCATTGTTCTTATGTTAATAAAAACAAACTGTGACTTCATTACTGAAAAACATACACGAAACCCGAAATAGAAATGCATATTCCTATACATACTTACACAATACAATGAAAAATTAATTTAATTTTACGTAGGAGTGCCAACACTTCTACCCACACATATATAGCGCAGAAAAAGAAATCAAGCAATTATTAAACTGCCAAAAAGTTTAACTCTGTAAAAATCCTAAAAATTTAAATCCCAACTGAGTTGTGAAGACAGACGCAGACAGATCGCCGGGCCGAAAAAACCATTTCTTTTCAAGCCTGTAAATGGAATAAAACGGTTTTCCCGCTATCCTGAATTACGTCAACTCGCAACCTGGGATTTAGAAAATTAAAAGGCAAAATCTTTAACAAAAATCTGTTTTTTTAACGCAAACGAATAAAAGATTAGGTAGAGTCTTGATGTAGCTAATCTTGATTACGGTATAAATGGTCCGGATGGATCGGGTTGGTGGTAAATAAGTGGTGACTGGTACCATTCGAATCAGGTCGACTATCAGGTTTTAGGCCTTAACGATTTATAGTAAGGTTCCAGGCCTTATCCAAGATAGGAACAACATATTTGCACTTTAGATATTGTACAATGTCCAATTTATTGTAATAAAATACCCTACGTGACTTACTACAATCGATTGCATTTATCAAGTCACAATAAGAACCTTAACAGTGTAACGCCGCATTTTAGCATCAAAAATACAACCACCACTAGGAATTATCCCCACCTAGTGGCAGGTCTTGGAACTAATGAGGAGCTTAAACTTAAATTACGGAATACTGATGATACCACGATATATCTTTCAAGAAAATGAAACAGTTAGTGGACACGATAGCCAGTAATTAAAATATGTTTAACACATTTTACTTATTACATTAACACTATAAGTAACACATTAATTAGGGGGACTTTTATAAATCATTGTACCACTACTGCCATCTAGTCCATTATATACAAATCAAAATGATTTTCCACAACAAAATGTTTGTATCGTTTTGATTTCATTGTTAAAATTATACTCCCTATCATTAACTTACACATCATAACAATGTGAACATATTTTCAACGATAAATTCCATTACAGCTGCAGTATACTTTTAATATTGAAAGTAACAAATCAACCAGATAGAAAATCCGGGAAAATAAATTTTCGTGCACGCAAAAGTTATATTAAACTTACCTTTATCTAAAATTTATATTCGGCGTCAGGTATATGGTATTATTAGATTCCATGTGATTAAATTAATATTGTAAAGAGGAAAGATATAATCGTTTGCTTGCTTGCATTGAATAGGCTCTGAAACTACTTGACCGAATTGAAAAATCCCTGATGAACATAGGCGATAGAATATTTTTAAAAATGTGTACCTGCTCTCAGGCGGAGCCCGGCCAGGCTGCTAGTCTAATATGAACAGAATGTTACACAATGTCTAACACCTTCAGAAGAGGATGGCACGATTTTATCCTCGTTAAACCTCTGCGTCCATAAACAGGGATGAATTTATATAATAATAGTCATCGCGTGAGATTCACAATTTAGCTTTATTGTATGTTTACGAGTCTCGCTGTGAAACGTCACGAGCCTGCACGCGTATCGTCTAGAAAATAAAATGAGGTATTTTTAGCCGCAACCTCGGTCACATAATGACCTTTGAAGCAAATGAACGTTACTTTTAGGGTGAATGCTGTAATACAATTTATGTTTCATTGTATGCCTTTCCCTATACCCAGCTTGTGGAGGAAACAGGATTTTATATCCGTCTTAGAAAGGTTTCCCTTTTGAGAAATCATAACCTTTCACGCAGATTAAACTTTGATGAGAGAATCGAATTCTAAAAAAAACATTTTTTTTTATTATATACCTCGGATTTCAAAATTTTGTCGTGTAAATCCTCTATTTGAGCTCCAGTTTGTTTGTTTGATAGTCGGGTTTAAAGAACCCACAATAAATGTGCGTAAAAGGAATTACTAGTCACTGTCTTTAAAAAGACATGACATAATTATTAGTTATACAAAAATGATGAAATTCACAAAAATATATTTACAAACATCGTGAGCAAACAAATGAGGCTTCTTAATTCTTTTCAACAGACAAATTTGAGCTTTTATCTAGTTTTGTGAACCTTTCCACAGAAAGAATTCAATTAATCTTTCTATTCTCAAAAATACCGCGCCGCTCTGTAAAATTCAGCAACGGAACTAAGAATAAAGACATTTGCAGAGATTGAAAAATGTGCTGTTTCGCTGTAGCCTTTATAATCACTTACTGATTCTGATTTATTTATTTCTTGGCCGTGGATAGGATATTTTATTTTCTGAGAAGACTTCGAGTATTATTGTGCTGGAGCTATCTATTCACATTCAGGTGTCAGCTCTAAAACCAATCACGCCTTTCCATGCTCCTTTATTTGAGTTTAATAGTTGTAAAAACATTTGAAAATGTTGAATTACATGGGGTTTTATTATCAGTTGTCAACACATCCGATAAAGCGTAATATCCTCCCTGTAATAGTATAAAAACTCAACAATTCTTAAATGCTCTGTGACCTAAACAGAGCATACATAGAAGTACTCAATAACTTTACCTCAAAGCTTTAAAGTCTATATTTATTTTCTATATACAGATCTGCAAAGTTTCCAGCGCCTGGCAAATCAAATACGGTTTTACTTCAAACTTAGGTTGGAAAGTTGTGGACTACCGCGGCATCAGCCCAGTTTGTTCAAAGTGACTGTATAAATACAAACACAGTTTGTTCACTGTACGTTGGTGGAAATCAACTGAGCCTTTGAATCCTCCAACTTTACTTATCCGATGGGAATATACAACTTTAAGCAAATACGACACTGATCGATGCTCTAAGCAGTTTAGCCAACTATGAACAGAAATCTTTGATTGATTTACTTTTCGAATTAAGGTGTGGTGAAGGTCTTGGTTTATGTGTATTGATTAACACAACTGAAAACCGATGAATCATCTGAAACATTATTCCGGAGCTAACATCACGCAAGAGATTTCAGCTGCAGTTTTTAAAGGAGAAGTCAAAAGTCACTCTCTCTCTCTCTTCTCTATGAAGTACGAATATATTTGTTAAGAAAACTGAATTCTAATCATTTCTGAATATACTACTTACTTGTATCTAAAAATAGTACTAAAATCCCGCAAACCAAGAAAACCAAACTTGCTGTTATTTCCACACATCGAGGTAAGCACAACAAAGCTAACAACATACATACATACATAAACTCACGCCTTTTTCTTGGAAGGGGTAGGCAGAGGTTCCCTTGGTAGCAACCTGAACACCCACGTTTCGCCTTGTATTTTCCGCCCCACGATGTGATAGGGGCGAGCCTATTGCCATATCTGGCACAAATTCCTGACTCCGGGCTGATAATAAATATTAAAATCCAATATCACTTTGCCTGACCCGGGAATCGAACCTGGACCTCAGCTTTGCAATCATACTGCAGTACAATTGCGCCACCGAGGCAGTCTAACAAAGCTAACAAATCGATGTTAATCCGTCGATACAATGACAAGTCAGCTGTAATCGGTTATGTCGCGGTACGGGCGCCGGCACGTGTTATGTAAAGCTTGGCGAGCATCCATACGGACATAATCCGCGGATTTGACGCTTACGTAACAAATGGTGAAGCCTTACCTGTATTTATTATTTGATAATGCTTCGATGAATTGTGAAATACATATCGTCCTCGCTTTCCCTAAAAAGGTTATAAATGTTGTGTTACGTGTTAGTCGTGGCTTCGTGGCCACTATCTGAGCTCCGGCCAAGATATTTTCTAATTAGCATTAGCCATGAAATATAAATTAGTGAACCAATTTGCAAAGGACATCTCTCTATAATGTAGAATCCTTTAAATACAGTGTGAAATGGGTGTTGAAACTGCAGTCGTTTAATCGTTTTATGTGGGCAGACAATACTCCATCTGGAATTCACTGTCCGTATTATCGAACACTGAACAGTCTCTTTATTATTACAAAAGGTTAACGCAGAAACAATACTCTTGTCTCATATTTTGTTATCCTAATGTTAATAAGACAACACGAAAAATAAATTATAAATGAAGCATATAAATCGAAACATAAAACCAACAATCTTTGCCAAATTCTCCTTCAATGTCTATTCTGTATTAATAAACATTGAACACAAGCACATGTTATGGCAGCGGAAATCACGCCAATTCGTAATCAGCGAAAAAATGTATTCGAGGAGGGCATTAAGAATGTAAGGCACGAGCGAATCGCGACCGTAGCTTGTGACGAAACTTCACTAAAATAAAGTAAATTTTAGTATCTAAATGTTTTCGATATTAAATATAAAAATGTAAGACATAATACACATACATATTCTATGCTATTATATGTGTATTTATACATCAATTTAAAAAATCCGTTAGGAAAAAGAAATATTATTATGAAAATACTACAGAAAACTGCGAAGAGCATAATCCACATTGGTGTGAATTTAGATAAGAATGTAATTTAAATATATTCAACATTGTTTATGGTATTAATTCCTAGCAAAACATACAAATTAAGACCGTTCCGTTATTTTAAATTAATCGGTGTTTAAATTTCTATTTATATTATAAAATTCGTGTTTAAACTTCCATTTAATACAAAGATGTTGATACGGAATTAAAACACTAGTGAAATTGAAAACGCGCCTTCGGGACGGTAAACAAATTGAGTTTGTTTTAAAAGGGCCGCAAACGAGGTCGCCCGTCGCCCAACAAAAGGTATTAATCTTTGAGAAATGTCAAAGGGCGTTGTCGAGCTGCCCTGTGCCCTGGTTCTGTATTTAAACTAGACTACATTTACAGAGTTCCACAAACTGAAGCTATTTTTGTGTACTATCACGAGGATATCAAAACAATTCAATAGACGCTGGACTTCGATGATAGTAAAGATAATAAAGAGAATATGACGTCTCTAGATAATAACACTAATTGTTTTGACGATGATAATTATATCCACCACCTCCACTACTACTATACATGACGCCAACACATAAATTGACTCCACAATGACGGCGAATGTTGTTCGGATCATAGAAGAGAGCCATCCTATGATCCGAACAACAGCCCTGCTATGGGCATATACACATACATAAGCCCAACAGTTGATTAATTTATTATTTCATAATGCTGAATTAGAAGATATTAAAATGACGAAGATATTAAAATGATGAAGATATTAGTTTTTATTCCTAAAATGAGAAACATACTAACGAAACAGGTACTATTAAAAGCGATTTAAATTACGCTTAACATAAAAAACATACGCAGTAAATTGCACCCATCCAAATGATGACGAAATTCAATATCAGTCCCATTTAACCTCAAAAGGTCCTGCTACGCGATATAATAGTGTTGATTACAATCATAAGTCCGTGTCAAAGTTATTCGGAGACTGATCGATGTGGCCATAATAACTGTAATAACAACGTGGGCGTGGGAAACGACACGTGAACGATAGCGTTCCATCGCCATGTGCTTAGTTTTCATTGACCAAAATTAGTTTCACTTCAAAATAACTGGTCTCGTGAATAAACTAGGACTTTTTGACCTGTTCATAGGTAGTAAATGTAAATTGTTTCGTCGACTAGCGTCGTTAAAATGATTCATTACTGAGAATTATTTTCAGGAATTTTAATTATTCTAGCAAGTTTTAGAGGTCCTGTTTGTATTTTGAATTTTTTTACGGTAAAGGAAAGCAATGTGAGGGTTATTATTATTTTTAAGGTGTTTAGTCATTCGACATACATTGAAACAGTACAATTATTTCTATTTTAACATAACATAAAAGTCACCTACCCAAATCATAAAAGGCTGGTGGAAGCTAAATGACTTAAATACGGTCCGACATGGCTTGCAATTTGCATTTACATAATTGAAGTGTAAGGGCTTCGGGTCGCGCGGAACGACAACATTCCGACAATAAAAATAATCGCTGAAACAAAGAGCAACGTTATACCCCAGCGACCTATTTTCGGTCAAACGTCATGCTTGAGGTCATACTAGACTTCCGTCAGGCTTGAGGTCATAACAGAATTTACCACCAAACAAAATTCTGATTTCCTGTCAGTATATTGCAAGATAGTGGTAGCACTAATGTCGAACCGGCTTATGCTGTAGTCAAGATAGGCCATACATCACTTTACAAGTTAATTAGTTCTTGATTGCAAATAATATTGAAACAGCAAAAAGATATCTAAACGATCAAATTATAAGAACACGTCGTTGAAATATGTCCAGTTCTATTTTGTGCTGGCAAAACAACAAGACCTGATATTAATGAAGCTTCCATAACGAAATGATCTTTAATAAAATGTATGTATATTGTTAACATTGTGCTAATTAACTGCAAACATGCCGAAAGCATCGCAGTAACGACCCGTTTAGTCTATGTCATAACATAACAAGCTTGTAGCGAGGATAATAACAACACAAGTTATATCGGTGCAGATAGATATATCTCCTTAATTTGGCTATTTTTATTGATCTAGGAATCAGTACACGTATCTTTAGATGAGAGTAGAAACTGTAATCTTTTAATTTGTCATTCAAAGGATAGAATCAATAAAGAACCAGCAAGTTTATTGTAATAATCTACCGCTTTCTCCGAATACATAAAACACCTGAAGGATTTCTCAGATCATATAGATAAGTTTGTGGTATCATATTATTTAAAAATTGCCAAGAATTACAGGAAAATTAGTATCCTTAAAGGTGTGGTTTTTACTAAATGGTTGAGCTCGTAATGAATGATTTAGATTTACTTAGAAAATGTTTATTATTAATTGTGCGATAAAATGTCTACGCCGCTACTCGCCGCAAAGTAATTAGGTAACTTGAAGCGAGTTAAGTGAATTGTTTTTCCAGTTTATTCGCCGTGTAACAACGGTTGGTTTCGACTTTCATGTATCTTTTTTAGGGCGTGAGTTATAAAGAAGATACACTTCTAGAATACACACTTACGGCCGCACTCAGAGACGTTAAATGTAAATTAAATTAAATTGCTCCTTTGTATAGATTCCCTTCGTTAAATCTACACTAATTGGTAATGATTTAATTGACATTAAATGTCTCTGAGTACGGCATTGATAGTGTTAACTAAGAAAAATATAGCGGTGACATGGGCAAATCACTTTCCAGCTTCTCAGATGATATCATCAGGACGACATTAAGGCTCGAAAAAGAAAGGAGGGATGCATCTAAAGATATATTTACCCGGTAGCCGGTTCATCATTAGTAGGTTGCATTATAGCCCAGCGCGACTGCCCGATATGAAGGGTTAGCACAGGTATTTATCGACTATTTTGGGCTTGAGAAGGCAGATAGGCAGCACTGTCAAATTCTCACCCAGATTACCATTAGTGGCAAAACCATGACTACGTAGCGTGATAACGATGATGTAATTTATTGATCACAAAACGCAATGACATTTATACTTTTGTGTCTAATTCTGACTGCTACTATTCAACCATACCCATAGATCTATTATAACTACAAAATCTGTATCAATTGAAAACTCGTTGCGTTGCGCTGTGGCTCGCGCCGCAGTGCAACATTATGCTGAGTGGTCACCGTAGTGTCACAGACGCGACGCGCAAATTAGATATTTATTATTTCTTTTGTCCTTATTTATTTCATCTTAATTTATGTTTATACGTCGTATTTTGTGACTTGTGTAAAAATAACCCATTGTACCTAAGTATTTGAATTTTTGAATCAAGATGATCAATTCACACGACGAAAATCATTGCCCTAATTCCACATGGCGCAGCTAACAAAGACTATGACGCAATCAGGGTATCAAAGATTGCCAGGTGTGGTGTCAGCGGCGCTGCGTCAACACAGTAATTGCGCCGTTGAGTTAATTACGGAAGCATGCTCGCGGGTAATCCATTACGCGAACCAAGTGCGTCGGTGAGTGCGTCATCGATTTGTGATGACGTTTTTCTCACCGTTACTAAATTATATAAATGCATTCAGCAGTCGCGCAATTGTAACCTCATGTTAAGATACAAATATGATGTACGGACTTTATGATTGGATGGAAGGACCTTTTGGTCTCAAATCTCAATAAACTGAAACAAATTCAATGTAAGTCACATTATCCCTCGAAATGTATTCCTGGCAATGACAACTCATTCCAAAGGGA
This sequence comes from Deilephila elpenor, assembly GCA_949752805.1. Taxonomy (NCBI): domain Eukaryota; kingdom Metazoa; phylum Arthropoda; class Insecta; order Lepidoptera; family Sphingidae; genus Deilephila; species Deilephila elpenor. Next base: position 13,677,913 of record OX457106.1, on the reverse strand, counting down.
ATTGTGGCTAAAATCTAAAGTCCCCTATATCTAGGAAAACACATTAAACTGTCGCGGTCGGTCTGAATTACTTTTATGATAACGTATGGAAGCAGTTGTTAGATTGTATAAACATCATGGCTGGCTTAAACTCTAGAGAGAATACTAATATCATGAATTCCATTCAATCCAGCTGTATTGAACCCGTCTTTATCTTTTCCTGATAAGATAATATTATCTCGAAAGTTCTTGCAGAGACTGATCCAGAAGTTTATTTAAATAGGGACTTAAATCAGCAAAATTACGGCTTTTGACTCTTACATTATGTATACATCTTTTTGTATGTTTTTACATTATTCCTTTGACTAACGTTCCTTTTTTGTAGCGAGCGTCGATCCTCATATTGTTAAAAATTTGTTTGCCTTTTTCTGCGAACACAAACCAACCACTTTCATCAGAAAGATTCTTACAAAAATAAATAATACGAATCCGTACCGTTGAAAACAAAAATAATGTTTCTGAACATTGTTGTGAAAATAGCATTTCAACTGTCATTTGGTTAATGGACGGGTCTTTGTAGAAAGGCGGGGGAATACGCAACAAGACCCTTTTATTTTCCCTCTAGAGTATACATTAAAAATATATCGGTATTTTTACTATCTACTCGTATGAATGTTCGAAATACCAACAACATTTGATCACGAGAATACTAGCACGAACGCACACATAATTTTAACACCCCATTTCTATGTCAACAAAAACGTTTACGTAGGTAAGGAATTGCAATAAAAAACAATGAATACATGCAGAAGTATTTAAAGTATGTAACGAATTATTTAATGCTGATGATTGTGACTGCGACAAGCACAAATAAACAACTAAACAAACTGACAAAATTCTGTCGAAGAACATGAAATATTCGGCTGTCACCAGTCCAATACTATCAGTATTTCTGAACATCATTGCAATTTGAAAAGTGGTAGAGCCATGCTGCGCATGACCAACAGGTCATGATTCGGCATGAATGGGCAGGCTGACTGTACAGGCAGGCAGTACAATCAGCATCAAAAGTAGATAATCATGTGTGGTGTTTATAAAGTACTACACATTCAAAGTGATTATTTTCCTTTTTGCTTCCCGCCCCCCACCAGATTTCATGGGCCGAAACACACATCTTTATTCCAAGCGTTGTGGAAGTTCATAGGCGGCACCATTTACCATCAGGTGAACTGTTTGCTTGTTTGCCGGACCTATTGTATAAATCATTTATCATGAGATGCTTCTTTTTGTTCTTTTAAATATCACGAACACAATAAATATTATATTTTGATAAGGTTAATAATATTTTGCGTAATATATTTTATACAAATAAGGAAATTCTCTAGAGTAAACTATAAAATTTCGTTCCAATGTAAATGTCAGACATTCTGACATATAAGCGGTTTTTACTATGAAACTAGTTGTTCAAAACATGCGATATAATTTGAAAGAATTTAATTATCTGCATGACTACATTCCATTATAAAATAAATGGGGTATGTCGTACAACTTCTATTAAATAGTTTGATAATCATACGGAGACGGACTTGCTTGTAGACTTTATTGAATGCTACCATTAGTAAAAAAAGGTTTTAAAGGTAGAGTTCAAGTAAGTTGTTCTCTACTACTCTACGTGGTATTTTTATACTTACCAAGTATAATATAGCATGTTTCAGAAAAAGTTTACTCTACTCACGCTTGTCGAGGTTGATTAATGTAAGCATATACAACGAACGGCTAACGAGTATAAAATTACGAACCCTTCTTAAATTATACAATCGCGACCGAATCGACCGTAAATCTCCCTAAAATAACAACTTTGTTAACAAAAAATATTGAATCATACTTCTGTCTTTTGAATAAAAATAACCAAAAAAGAGATCAAACCAACAAAACTATAAAAAGAAAATTTAATCTAGCATTCCCACATATATTATGATATCCACAAAATAATAATATTGATAAAGTATTTTAAAATAGACTGACGCCTATCCTAAAGCATGCTAATTCATGAACACTCCAAAAAACAACCAATAGTACAAAGCTACAACTCACCCAGAGCAGCTAAAATCCCGGCCGCCCAGAAGACCTCTCCACACAGCGCTGGCAGGAACAACAGGCCTCCCATGCGGCTCCCGAACGAGTCCTGCAGGGGGTCCAGCATCGTCACGTACCCCTGCCGCCGCATCGGGTTCGCGAAGAATATCCCGCCTGGGAGTACATCACATTTATAACTATTGATGTATTAAAGAAATATTTCGAACAAAATTTGTGTAACAGAATCTCTACGCAATGAAATTCATTTATGAAATGAAATGATACTATAACCAACTAGAAGCGTAAAAAACAGAACCTTGAAGTCGACCTTGATTTCATTTTAATTAACATCAAATTATGTAAATATAAAATTAAAATTTTTACTTGTAGGTTCTCATGTGTCTACCAGTTGGTACTGTTACAAAGATAGACTAAAGTTTCGTCTAGACCCTACCATTAATCATGATATTAAGATTTAAGATTAACTTAGTGTGGGGTCTGGACTATGTATGTGACTGTTAGGTGTATTTATTATTATTATTTATAAAGAGGAAGATACTTACCAAATACAAGCGAGAGTGCATATCCGAAGGGCGCCTGGCACCACACCAGACCCGACGTGTAGATCGCCTCCGCCGTGCCGTTGATGTAGCCGCCGCCCACCCACGTCGCTGCACCACAAACATCATATTATAGCAGTTGTGATTAGATTTAACACCGCAGGAAACATGGGAATTATCCATTAGAGGAACAATCTTGACTTTCTTTATAGCAATGAATGGCGCGACGAGGACGCCATTCGCCTCAAGGTATACGACCGCTCATGAACAGTAGCAAATCAAACAATACCATGAATAACAAAGCAATAATTGCCATCCCCCTGTGCTCGCCATCCATAGACATAAGATGTTAAGTCGCATTATGTCCAGTAGTTACTCTGGCTACAATGGCGTTCAAACCGGAACACAACCATGCATTTAAACTGCTGTTTGCAGGGAGAAATAGACAAAACTGTCACCAAAACGATTGTTGCACAATTGATATGTTTTATACTCTATATTTACCTAGGTCATTTTCATCTTCCTCCATAAATGAAATGAAATGAAAATATTTATGAAATGAAAATATTTATTGAAATGAAAATATTTATTGAACCCATGAAATGTCATACATTATTTAGATTCAGTCACTTTTTTCCACTACCACCCGGTTCACAAGGCTGTTTTCGCCAGAGAAGAACGGGCAAGAAACTCTAGCGTTGCTCTTTTTAAAACAAGTTTACAATACAATAATTATACAGAGGTTGCAGCGCAGTTAAATTCAGAGCAGTTCATAGATAATTTAGAAGAATAGACTTTTAGATAAGGATTCAAGCTGCTAAGGAGTCTTTAAAATGATGCCGTTCTTATTGATCCTAAGCTGATGTCGTTCAGTTTTGATCCACCACTTCAATAAAGATGTAATATCTCCTAATCTTCTCCGGCCATAAACAATACTATCAGATATCAGGAATATTTTTTTATATTTTAAAAGTATAACTTCATATTGTTTTCTTTGCATTTTATTATTTTAATTTCTAAATTAACATGTGTGCGTGAACTCTAAGCTGGTACCCCAAAACACAGGCAGTGCCTAGTTTGGAGGCCTCTGGTTATGACTTTGTAAATTTATAATTGTGTTACTATAAATAAACCTTATTTATTATTATTATAACTGAAACCAATAAAAAATTCTCGTCTGTCTGTATCGATCCCCGAAGTTCAAAGGAACTTAAAAAAAAATTATATGTGTATCCCAAAGTACAAACTTCCCTCAAACTACAACACTAATTACCACATCATTCCTATACCGAAAAAACCAAATGCCTCTCTACTTTCCGAATTTCGTCCTATTTCCATACTTCCATTTCTGTCCAAAGTCCTTGAACGCCTAATCCATAGCCAATTTAATGGTTTCCTTTCCAAAAATAGCATTCTTAATCCTCTCCAATCTGGATTTCGTCCCGGACATAGCACTACTACTACTCTGACTCATATTACGGATGGCATTAGGTCAGGTATGGAAGAGGGCAAGCTGACAGTTCTAGCGTTGCTAGACTTCAGTAACGCCTTCAACACTGTTGATTTCGATGTATTACTTGGCATTCTGAGTTCTCTTAACATATCTCCAATGGCGATTGATTGGTTTCGAAGTTACCTGTATGGACGTCGGCAACGCATCCGTGTTGAGGAGAGTCTTTCCTCCTGGTGCACTGTGAATGCTGGCGTCCCTCAGGGCGGCGTGCTATCTCCTTTACTCTTCGCTGTTTTTATCAATTCAATTACTAATCATCTTTGCTCCTCCTACCACCTTTATGCAGATGATCTCCAAATCTACACTCGAGCACCCCTGGACAGGCTAGCTGATGCAATTGCGGCAATTAACGTTGACATCCAAAGCATCTGTGATTGGAGCAAAGCCAATGGGTTGAAGGTTAACCCATCTAAAACTCAGGTCATTGTTGTCGGCAGCCCCAGGATGATTTCTAAAATAGATTGGGATCTGATACCCTCTATATACTGTGATGGTATCATTATTCCTTACAGTGATACTGTCAAAAACCTTGGTTTGTATCTTGATAAATCCCTCACCTGGGGCCCGCAGCTTTGTGAGCTAAGTAGAAAGTTGTTTGCTTCAGCACGGTCTTTGCGAAGGTTACACAGTTTCCTACCCGTTACCACGAAGATTTCACTTGCGCAAACACTTCTTCTCCCCATCCTTGATTATGCAGATGTCAGCTATCTCGATCTTACCGAGAACCAGCTTAATAAACTTGAGCGTCTCCAAAATTTTTGCATACGCTTCATATTTGGCCTTCGCAAATATGATCATGTTTCCGAGTTTCGTGTTGAGCTCAAGTGGTTACCCATACGACTTCGTCGGAATACTCATATCCTTTTTCTTCTTTACAATATCTTGTTTAATCCGTTAACTCCTTCATATCTCAAAGATCGTTTCATATTCCTGCATGATTCACACCAAAAGTCCCTGAGATCGTCAGAGAACCTGAGGTTGAGAATGCCCGTGCACTCTACGACGTTTATGGACAAGTCTTTCACTGTGCAAGCTGTCCGATTATGGAACGCACTTCCTGATGCAGTAAGACGGGCACGAACACTGTTGTCCTTTAAAAAAATGGTTAAAGAGCACTACTTGTCCCTTTAACAGCCCAATTCATCGAGTGAGTGATTGTTCATATTTTTATTATATAATATGCTATAATTGTGTGCACTTATGTGTATATATAAACGTATGTATTTATTTATGTATATATTATGTAATATATATGTTTATTTATTTATTATATTAGTATGTTGCATATTTTATATGTCTGATACTGTGTCACTTGTTTATTCGTATATATATGTGTATACGGAGCATCTATTAAATATTATTTTTATTTTATAGTTATTATTAATATGTTTTTAATAAGCTATTGGTGCACTATTGACTGCCCTCTCTTTTATCCTTCTCTTATTTCCATCCCAAGGTAGTCGGTAAGAGATTGCCTCGAGCGATACGACCGCCTTTTGTACTATTATCGAATGTAATGTTTTATTTGTTAAGCTTAAATATAGTGTACAATAAAGGATATAAATAATTAATAATGTTGTGCATAACCGTTTAACCTTTTCAACTAACACAGGAATATGAACTGAGTTATAAATTAATGTTGTACTGCTAAATTGTCCAGTGAACACTCACATTTTTAATAAACAATCGACTATAGTAACATTATAGTTGGTACTTAATATTAAACCGGTATTATAAAAAACAGTATGAATATTTCAATAGGCCAAACAATCTTAAGATTAAAAGTTTCCACTAACGGAATAAATAATGATGAAAAATATATAATAGCAAATAACTAATAACACATTGAAAAGAATAGTTAAAAAGACCCAGATTTTGTGTAGCCATAAATATGACTTAAAAGTACCAATTAGTAGATTTGAAAACATTTGCATTTAAAAGTACGCATAAAATCGATAAAATATACGTTTTATTGAATTTCATATCCAGTTACTAACTCATAAAACAAAATGTACTTTCATGCTATCCTTCAAGGGATACTGCCCGTCATTCTATTTTAATTGACAATTATTTACCAGGCGATTAAGAAAGAATATCACCAAAATCCCAATACACACCCGAAGCACAACTTTTACTAGCGTGTAAAGACCCAAATGGTATTACTACGGTCAGGCCGGCCATTCATGAAGCGAATTAATTAAGCCGCCCATTACCATCGTAGTTCAGCTCTGAAGTTAAACAATTAACGGCTTATGTGATCACTGACTAAATAGCTACTAACTGGAAGAAAGGAGCTGTATCCCTTTGGATCTAATGCGATAATGAGTGCTCTTGTAACCTCTTGAATGCTAAGCAATTTGAGTACATAGGTATTTGCCGTTTAAGCTCAAAGAATGTGAGTAATTTTTAATTCACAAATGTAATTAAATTAATAAGGCGTGTTTACGAACCAGATTTAAGATAAGTTCATCTCCAGAATAGAAAGGCTACTGAGTTGCAGAATAGCGAAGTCTGAATCCTATGTCACCAATAAAGCGCTTGTAGGATATCACCAGAGAAGAGAATATAACCATTAATTATCTTCCAGCAAAAATCACAACTTTTTCCCAGAAGGAGTAAGCAGAGATGCAACCAGGACACCCACGTTTCGCTTTGCATTTTCCGTCCCACGATGTGATAAGGGGTGAGCCTACCGTGATATTCAGGGAAGATTTGATACGATTTTAACCATGATATAAGTAACAAGGAAGCAGTTAACGTGATAGTGATGGTCGAGGTGATCTCCGCTCCCCTACAGTTCTTAAGGGTTACATGTTAGCTATAGAATAAAAAAAAAACATAAAGAATTTGAGAGAAAGAGAACATATAAATATTGTCTGGTCTTCAATAAGCTCAACCACAAAATGAACCGTGGCAGCCAAGCGTGCCTGAAATCTACTTGGAACAATTTAATGATGTTGCAATTGCTGTTTTTAAGTCCTAATCTTTTCCCATACTTACGTTCTAGCGTACTCAGTCTATTATGAGTAAATTCTAAGAAGTTTTATGATCATAATCTTAAATATGGAGACTGTCCCGCCCTTACACACGCCACTGCAACTCCTGTGAGCCAGGATCAACAGTGGCACGCATTTTAATGACACCGGGCATTGAAGCTCAGCGAGTCTCCGAGAATATCTAACTTGTCTTTAATCTCAACGAAATCAATCATAAAGTTAAATTAATAGGAGGATTTGGAAATATCTGTCCACTTTCCTCCGTAACAAAGCGGGTGACAAAACAATGAACTGAAGATAAAAATAACATCGAATAAAGACTCACAATGTTAAGTAGTTGAGACCCTGTGGATAATATTGATTAGTAATTCATGCACCCACCTGTCATGGTGAATATGCCAACAAACAGTCCTATGGACCGTCCAGCGAGCATCACCTCCTCTTCAGAGTCATTGCCGGGCGGTTTTTTCCGACCAGCCCAAATGCCTACCGCCAGAATCAACACGTAGAACAGAATGATCGAGATCACGCCCGCTATGTTGATCATCTTGAATGCTTGTCTTCCACCTGGTCCAACAATCAAAATTAGACTTATTATAGGTTTCAACATTCAAAGCCTTTAATATACTACTATATATGTGGATGTATCTAAAATAACCAGTCAATAAAATAAATTTTCAGTCGTTACTCATGGAAATACAATTTCTATGATTGATTCAAATGGCAGTTAATTAATAGAAATAGCAATAATAGAAATAAAGAGCCTATATAACTTTAACATATAATAATAATCGTTAATTAAAGCCCCAAATGTATAGAAGCGAAAAAGTACTTTGCCGCCGCGCTCTGTTTCAAAGTTAGGCAGGTCGTTATGCAATAGCTCGGCCCAATGGTTCAGTTTTTAAAACGGTTATATCACCCACAATACTTTTCTTAAGGCTGTAATTATTGCTTTTTCATTGGATGTTGTAGGTATAAATGTAAGCAACTAAATAATTATGGGTGAAATTAAGTATCTAAGTCTTTATTAACCTAGCTTATTACGTATAAAGTGGGTTTATTCAGGTTTAGGTTCAAATTGGTCGCCCTTACTAATGTTTAAAATCACAATTCTTGTATTAGAGCAGGTTTAATCATATATATTAGAGTAATTAAGAAATCATGACGAAAGCGTTGCCCTTTAGGCTTTAATACATAAATACCTATCGAAAAGGAATTTAAATATTTTACAGTCGAGAATTCAGCTAAGAAGTATGTAGAACAATTTATAAATGTACGATACTTACTTATTTATATTCAATAACACTCCACGTCGCTAGTCTGTGGCAACTCCCGGGCGGTCACTGGGCCGGACAGCGAGCACTCTTCTCGCAACCAACCACCATTACCAAAACCATACAGAATAGAATACAGAGCGTCGGCACCGGCCACGAGAGCACCCGGAGCGCCCGCCGCGTTACACGCTAGCTTCACGCGCGCCACAGCTGTCGCCCCATCGGAGGGAGGTTTTCTGCGAAGGGCTGTTCCTGGTCCTGAAACTTAGCCCGCACATGGGTGCCCGTGCCACATTAATGTACGCTCTCTCGCCTCACTTTATGCTCCACATTACGAACGCTCACGTGTATTAAAATGACAGCGGGTCGACGCCGAGCGCGACGGGGGCGGGGGCGGGAGAGGCGCCGGCCGTGCTCCGGATCGATCCTCTGACGTCATTGGTCCGCGTCGAGCGCCACGGCGCAGGTGCTGCACCTCCTCCGCGCCCGGCGACGCGCGCGGCCCTCCGCTACGCCCACGCTACATCTCTTGCCAAGTACTGAAACTCACCCCCGCATGCCAAAACCACGCTGCAATGAATGTCATACCAACTTAAAAAGGTCGAAATACAGCGTGTGCCAGGAGTGGTTCTCGTAACGGTACGGTACCAGCTCGAGGTCCCATTGACAAATTGATTGATGAGTGAACCGCCCGTGTCCCAGGTATCAGAGGGCACAAAAGTTCACAGCGTCCTCGTATACCACATTCAATGACAAATAATGCTGAATGTGTCTCCATTTGTCTTAATTTGAAGAAATACATTTCCTTTTTAATTGTTTAAGGTTTTTTCAAGTTTCGCAGTTTGGGCTTAAATACCCTGTTATGTTTTAAAACCAAATACGAACGATAAGCTTTATTGGATTTTGAGTAAAACCTGCATTATCTAGCTATATGTATCGCTATCAATAGTTAATTTGGCGCTGCTCACGCAACGACGCCATTACATTAATAACACAGCCCCGCTTAAAATTTGTATCGACAACAAACATCGCTCATTACATCCACTTTATTACTTTTTAATATCATCAATTATTGGGTAGGTTCGTACGAGAAAACTTTATATCGTTGCTCGGCAAGTCTCTCTCCCCAGCTCATTCCCTCTCTCTTTCTGAAAGAGAGACATATAGATGCCCCAGGCTGGGTAAAAGTATCAGCTCAAACTCAATCCCAAATTTAAGTCACCACAACGCTGGCCTACATATCTTGATAGCAGACTTTTCATGACTTTAGTGAGTTAATTTTTTGGATAATGCCACGACTGGACACTGGTAGCGAAATACCCTCAAACTTCTTAGAACTGACAGTAGTACATCCTACAGAACCTACGTCTCTTTAACGGAGTAACATCATAACACAAACTAAGCTTTTAAAGCTTACACTACCGCCTGGCTGATGAAGAAATTGACTGTAATCTAGGTAGAATAACTATAACGGTGAAGGAAAACATCGTGAGGAAACCTGCATACCATAGCGATTTCTAATAATTGATATGGTATGTAAAGTCCATCAACCCGCACTAGGCCAGCGTGGTGGACTATATTGCCTAACCGTACTCTCAATCGTACTCTCGATTGTAGAGGAGGCTCGTGCCCTGCAGTGGGACGTATATGGGCTGATACAGTCAGTCTTGGTGGAATTGTGACAATACAGAAGCCGGCTCTGAAACGACGGCTTTAATTTTGGTACCTACACCAAGATGACTATTAAAAGTTATTTGTCTCACTATCATACCGGACAAAAAAAGTATATTGGACTCTCTAACAACAATGATATGCATCGTACTGTAGTCAAAATTAATATGTGTTATTGTTATGTGTGTACTCTATTTAAGTCGTATGAATCTTCCGATCCTCGAAATATTATTCGAAAAAGTTTTACATAAATATTTTATGATGCAATCTACATTAGCCAAAAGCTGTCTCTCGCAAAGCCAGACATTCATGAACAGCAGACATTATTCAAACCATTGTCAAATTTAAAAGTGACTCTTGTTTTGTCAAACGTCATGTTTGAAGTGAAGCAGTGAATTTGAATTTTAGGATTGTTATCAAAATTCATTTTTTAATGTTCAAATGATAAAATCATCAGTGTTAACATAAGAAGGGGACTTCATGTACTGTCTCCCATTAAAGAAATCGCAAAGTCGGCAATATGCATGACACAGTAAGTAATTATATTTTGTGGTTTTCTAGATGAAGCCTTATCACTTATTAGTGTAACTTGTGTAATTAAAATTAATAGGATTTATAAACTGTCGGAAATAACTGTGAACCTAGCTAGAATGCGGTTTACATTTCATTTTTTTGTGTTCCCCTATCTACTATGTTATTTTACATTAAAAACGTTTCGAGATGGATGCGAATTCTATTTTTTATTCTTTTTTCTATTTCAATTCAATTTGTTTAACCTACATTTTGAATTTGCTGAACTTATGTTCCAATGACGTCAATTTATGCCAGAAGGGGTAGGCAGAGGCGCCACCAAGACATCCACATTTCGCCTTGAAGTTCCGTCTCATGATGTGATAGGGGGCGAGCCTATCGCCATATCGGGCACAAATTCCTGACTCCGAGCTGATAATAGATAGAAAAACCCAATATCACTTAACTTATAACCTGACCCGGGCAAAACATCTCTCTAACGAATCTTTATTCACTCAAGCCGTATTACATATTGAAAGTTCACTAGAATCCCCATTAGAAGTGCGCTATTGTGAACTGATGCCGTAGTTAAGATGTAGATATAGCTATGCATTGTAGATACTGTTAATAAATATACTGAACTCAAGGTAACTTTCATGTGATAGATAGTATAAACTATGATTTTAATCCTGATGTTAATAATCCAATTACCAGAAAAAGGGAATACGTCCAATAAAAAATCTTATATTCGAAGATCTCCGGATACCAAACGAATTTATTTGATTATCTTTTGTGCCTAAACAATTGCATACACATTAAGTTCCATCTGTTAAAAAAGAATTCGTAGATACTTTAACCGATATTTCTCGTTTTACTGCAGATAGTGCGGCTGGCGGATGTGTGGAAGACGTGCAACAAGATCCGCGCGGCGGTGTTCCGCGTGGGGCTCGACCTGTGGGAGTGGTACCGACCGCTCGACCCGGAGGGGAACTCGCTTATCTCTGGTACAAAAGCATTATTATTCTTTTTATTCTCCACCCTTACAAATTCTTTCATGCTAAGATAGGTTTCGTTAGGAATATATTTCATACCATAAGCGTAATGCCGCCTATTAGCTCTCCTTTCAAAATTTGCTTCTTACACTACAAGTAAAAAACCAAAAGCCTCGAAAGATGATGCCACATTTTGACAGTCTCCATGTCACAGTTAGCTAGACACCGGCTGTGAAACGAGAGGCTGCGGGTCCGATTCCCGCACCGAAACAAAATATGTTTGTGTGATCCACAGGTATTTGTTTCGGGTCTGGGTGTTTGTGGGACCGAAAAGTCTCTCGTATTTTCTGATATCCACGACACAAGACTCGATCTTGGTGTGGGGTCAGGACTGTGTATGTATGTGACTGTTAGTTGTATTTATATATTTTTTTCTTTTTTTAGTCCTTGGTGAGTATTTATTTCAGCAAATACTTAAATAAGGTATCTGTCTCTTCAGAATCGAAGTTCGTGTCGGTGCTGGCCGGTCCGCTGCGGTCAGTAATAGGGCTGTCTGATGCGGAGATCGCGCAGCTGGCGGACTACTTCCGAGCCCAAGATGGCCGCGTGCTCTACCACCAGCTGTGCCAGATCATACACGGAGAAGGTCCGGTATCTACTGATTGAGAAATAATAAAGCCATTATGATAATATACTTGTGTATTTGTATGGGGAAACTTTTGGTGTTAATTTAGAAATACACGGTAATGTAACCAACAGTCATCATGACAGGCCATACCAAGTCTTCAATTTAAAATGCGAAATACGTCTCGGTAAAGGCGGTATGTTCAGGAAATTGTTGCAAATACCATCTAAGTAGTATATTGAACAGGTACGTCCGTTTGTGGAAATACTAATCAGTAATCATAGATATACAGTACAGAAACCCTGTTATAAGCAGCATTACAAACTCTGAAATCAGACCAACATTTCGGGCAGCCGTAATCACTAATCATTGCCTTACGACTCTCCGTTTGCTCGTTTCCCGGATCCATGCAATCGCTTTTTACAATCAGATGCGGGTGGTCGCGACAAGACGTCAGCGGACTGCATCCTGGAGGCGTGTCCGCCACCGCCGGAGCCCGAGTGCCACAAGCTGGACCAGTGGCAGCTGCGGAGACTTTGCTGCTTGCTGGCCACCATTGCAGAAAGGGAACTACCACTCAAGCCTTACTTCCAGGACTATGAACTTGTGAGATACATTTTTCCTGTTAATAGATTTGTATTTTAAGTTAAATATATTTCACTGGACGCAAACGGTTGCCGACAGAGAGTTATGTTCAGAATATGTCTATATCACAGAGAGAGTCTATACACATACGAGTATGTTGCTAAGTTATAGTAAAAAAATCCTCATTTTAATATCATTATAAATAGACACTGTCTTATTATAATAGTTTACATTTGAACTATAAATTGGTAAACCCTCGTGCCGCCGTTGATAGAGAACAATATGATAGAGAGTTTTGATATCACACAACCATATTTGGGGGCATTGTTTTTTTATTTAAGAAAAACCAACTTTTTTTAAGGTTGCGAAAAACGACGGTCGCATAACATTCGCGCATTTCGCCCGGCTGCTGAACTACATCGGCATCATCGTTTCCCCCGAGGACTTCAACCTGCTGGTGCGCCGCTTTATCAAAGACTCGTATACCCTGGACTACGTTGACTTCTTGAAGGCCGTCGAGGCTGTTAAGAAGGAGGGGATTCGGGGACTCGGCGGGGTGAGTAAAATCTGTACAGAGCCATGCAGTCCATATAAATATTGAATACATATTTTATTAGCATTCTCAAAAAGATTAGTACCGTTCAGTTGATTTTTCTTTCTAATATATGTAGTATCAATTACAATATTACTTCTGCAGTTTCTTGGTTCAATTGCGAGCTTATTTAAATTTTCCTTGATAAATCAGGAGTATAAGAACCCGAACGCCGTGATCGACACCACTTTGCCTAAGTTCTCCCGACCGGAGATAGCTGCAGGGCTTTCCACGGCACCGCTGGGCGCCGTCGAGGTGTTCCACCCGGCGCTGAACGCGCCCAAACCCTCGCGGGAGCTGATAGACTTGATGCTCCGAGTGCAGCAGTTTGTCATGCAGCGCAGCATCAGGGTCTCCGAGTTCTTTAGGGTATAATAATTACTTTTCTTTGGTAATATAGGTCACTTAAAGTATATGACCACCCACGTTGTAAGTGTTCACAAAAAATGAACGAACTTCCTTAAAAGATATATATGTTTCCTGCAATATAGGTAATAGTTAGATGTAATTATTGTGCAAAACTTAATAATGACCGGACATTGGAATACCGTATATGAATTACGGCTACGGCTGCACTGTGCTCAGCATTTGGCCTAAACATGATAACGACCACTCTGTCAAGAGTGCACGACTACGAAGAAGAATATGAATTGAGTGTTGTCTCTAGCTACATAAGAAAGTGATGATTACCGCCTTCACATTTTAAATTAATTATAATATGTAGTTTCCTGCCATTGTATTTAACTTTCTCTTGCAGGATTACGACCCTCTCAACAGCGGTCGCATCGCGCCGCAGCAGTTCCGGCGCGCCATGGACGCAATGGGACTGGGAATAGTCCTGTCCCCCTCCGAGGTGCTGTGCGTGATGCGCCACTACCTCGACCCCAACGACAGCGACCGGTTGTGCTGGCGGACCTTCGAGGATGATTGCGATCAAGGTGCAGTCTCAAATGTTGCTGTGTTATTTTATTTATTTATTTATTTTATTTTATTTATTTATTTATTTTGTTTGGTAAAAATCATGGAAAATGGAAGTGGTAGAGCTACTCTGTTGTCAGTCAAGACTCAGAATGAATGGACCGGCTCGTCCGGGACGGTACCACTGTCTCACAGGAGATCGGAGTAAAGCTGTCAAGTTTCGTTCGGTGAGTGTCATTACCGGATGCCCAAAACCCTTTTCCTCTTCTCATCCTTTTTCTTTTCCGCTCTCCTCCCTATTTGATGGGCCGGCAACATATCCATTTTCTAAGCGTTGTGGATGTTCATGGGCGGCAGTCATCACTTACCATCAGGTAATAAAAAATATAAGAAATGAAACATTAGAGAAGGGACATTTATAAATCAGATCATTAGCGAACAGCATTTCATTTTTATTGGACCCGAGTCCTATTAATCCTCATTACTGAACCGTGTCTCACAAATCCGCATCATCATTCATCATCGTCATCATCATCAGCATCGTTGTCATCGTCATCATCATCAGCATCGTTGTCTTGTTTTGCTACTGTCCATGATCGGTCATATCGCTGGTGGTAACCAGGCGAATGACCAACTACGCCACGAGGCTGTCAAATATTTGATATCTACTTATACCTAGTGTTTAAAGCTTCACAAAATTAAAACACAATTATGTATTCGCAGTTTTCACAATAAAAGAGCTGGAGAAGCATCCGGAAGTGGTACCTGGTGCGGCGGCGGAGGTGGTGGCGGAACTCCCACCGCTGGGCTCCGCGGAGGACCGCGGCGAGGGCACCCATTACCTTGACGCTGCTGAAGCTGCCTTGCTGCGCATCAGGGCTGCCTGCAAAGAACGGTCTATTGACTTGCGACCCGCGTTCTCTGACCATGATGAGTAAGCAGTATATTGTTAGAATCTGTAAATATCATAAAGTATTGAATCTGTTAAAATCAATTCTCATGCATCGGCAAGCCTGGTCAAAAAATCTTGTAATTTAAAAAAAACCTTACTTTTTGAAACTGCCCCTCCATCTCTCTACATGTTATTATACAAAAATGTGTGCCAAAATCAAACCACATTTTGATCGAGGAAAATTAATTTCATACATAGTAAGGTTGATTGTTGGATCTATTCGATCTGTTGGGGTTGTTTTGTGTGCGAAATGCATTTCAGTCCTTTAGTCACCAGTTGGTTGTTGATGCACTAATTCACGTATAACGTATATGAATATGTATCTAGTAATTTTTTGAGAAGGCAATGCCCAACATTAGACATGTTATTCATGTCTATAAATGTGTCAGACACAACAACGGGCACGTGTCTCGCGCGCAAGTGCGTCGGGTGCTGGCGCGGCTGGGAGTGCTGCCGGCCGCGGCGCATATCCGCGCGCTTGAAACAAGGTACCTGGACGACCTGGGCTTCAGCTACGTGCGACTGCTTGATGAGGTACCAGTACCCACACGGTGTACGAAATATGTAGATACCATATATGATAAACATCTTACACCCTCCTGAATTTTAATTGAAACAGAGACACTTAAAGTTTCGCAAAAATGGAGTAAAACAGGCTTATTTAGGACTGCGCCACTAATTTCAGATTTAGTCAAAATCAATTGTTGATTAGGTACTTTGAAAGGAATGGAAAGTACACACTTTCTTAAGCAGTCTAAATTTTCACAAGTTCTTGTCATTAAACACTACATACCGACTTTAAAAAGTCTTAAATTATTTTATACCTACTTCTACTTGTAAAGGATTACCCCTAAATTTTTAACCTGCAAATCCCATACGCACAAACACTTTCAAACCTAAAAAATCCGTACTCACAATTTCCGGCACTGAGCAAACCTAACCGCTGCGCAATTCGGTTATGAAATAGAACAATTTTAAGCCAAAATTAAAGTGAATAAGATATTTAATATACTTTCTGGTTTAGATGGAAGAGCGACCGGTAGAAAGCGCGACTATTGCCGGTCCCTCTGCGGCGCCCAAGAAACCCAAAGTGACGAAAGTCGACCCACTGCAGACTGACATCGTGCAGATACTCGCCAAGATCAAAGGCAAGGTAAAAACATAGGCACCGAAAGTGAAAACTGGATGTGTTTCGTTCATGAAACATCAAGACAAGCTTATTAACAGTGGTAGATATTCGTTTCCGCCTGGGTAGCGACCACCGTACATAGTAGTTAAGTACTCACCATAGTGAACTTCGTTAGTTTGACACGTTTCGGGTTCAACCTGTGTACATCCGGAATCCGAATACAATAGAGCCGGTATAATTGTGACCTGCGATAGATTGCCATCCAACATCGGAGAACCGTTTATCTAGAATGCTCAGTAGGTAGCTTCCATTAGGCGTATGGTAATGGTACCGATACGAAAACAGGTTTTTTTTTTCTCCTCGTGTGTTGCACCTCCTATACTCGTATTCAGTGTGAATAATACGGTAATATGGCAGCTGGCTTTTAACAATAGTTATATTGAATAATTTAATTGTACTACGTGCTCAGATGGTACGAGAAGGCGTTCGTCCGCGCGAGTTCCTCAAGCAGTTCGACCCTCGGAACGAGCTGGTCATCCCGCGCGCTGACTTCTACCGCGCCCTAGGATCTGCCAAACTCTCGCTCTCACCACTGGAGATGGATACGCTAATGGAGGTGTAAGTGTCCTTCGTCGTATAATATGTAATTTATGAAAATGGACTATAACTTGTGCCTGTAATACTATTTTTCCTTCCTTTGCTCGATTAACTGACACTGTACATTGTATCTATTGATAAAAGCAGTGCAATCTAAATAGAAAATTGCCGTGCCGCTCCTATTAATTGTAAGTTCTCTGAGATGTTGCTCTTGTTATTGAGCAGGCGTGAGGCTCGCCATAAAAGACCGACCTCCTAAGAATAAATTTTATAACATGTTGCTCTTTATTTTTTGGCAGGCGCCAGACTTTCAATCAAGCGAGTGACCTGCTAGTCACTTCATTCTCGGTTCTCCCAAGTAAAATAATACAAGATTATATTGCCAGAGCCAAAGTACTTTGACCTTTACTATTTCCACGCTGTAATTTGAGCTTCATATCTAAATATTGTGCAGGTTCTGCGCGCCGGGACGTCGGCGCTTTGTAGAGTACGAGCGGTTCTGCTCGACAGTGGGCGAGGCGCAAACTCAGGGCGGGCTGGAGCGCGCGCCGCTGCTGGAACCCGTACCACACGTGCCCACGCTCGACACGCCGCTCAACTTCCTCAACTTCGAGGAGCGCAGCATCGTCTCCGGCGCGCTGCAGAAACTCGCAAAGTTCCCCGACCAGCTCTCCAACATTCTCGAGGTGTTCCAGGTGGGTAAACTTTTTGACAGATGTCGTTCTGAACTAAATTCGTTTCCCCATTAGGACAATGGAATTTAGATATTATAATCAAGTGTCAATTGTCGAAATTTGTTCAGATGGAATACAAATATTACAAAATATTATATAGTTTTTTTTTAATTACCTTTTTATAAACACAGTACAGGAGACTATGTGGGGTATGATTTATGTTTAGTCATTTATGGCGTGACGTAATTAGGACATGGACAAGGAGAGATGCGGCACAATCCCGCGTGTGTCGGCTGAACGCGCTCTGTGTCAGCGCGGCCTGTTGGCGCTAGTGTCGGCCCGCGAGCGTGACCTGCTCTACAAGTGCTTTGGATACCGGCGCGGATGCGGGGACGAGGTATGTAACAGGACAACCCGTACAAATAGCAACCTGTGATATCTGTGTGTAATTGCTAGGATAAGTTATATAATTTATATAAATTTGTTTTAACCTCATTGGCGCCTGCAAAAAACAATATTCCAACATGCAAATAACGTATTGCTCAGATTTTTCCGACAGGCACCACACAGTGGGAGCGACTAGGTAACCTATATTTAACTGCTTCAAAACTCTAATCTTACATGAATTGTACAGGTGAACTACCGTGCGCTGTGTAAAGCCCTCGACATCCTGTTCGCCACGGCAAGTGCACAACCCTGCTAGCTGCATTGCGTCACTTGTATGCTGTTTAATGTTTTGTATTTAACATGTTATCCAGTGATTTATATATTAAAATGAAAACATTTCCAATATTTTTATTCATCATTGCACTTAATTGTACGGCACAACTATCATAATCGCAAATTAAGTCATGTGGACATAGTGTCTAATAATTTTAATCGCTACACTTCAAAGTTTTCCTCTGCAGAATTTATTATGTCGTCATCCGGCGACTGAACTTTGACGATACACGCGAAAATATCCGCTATGCTAATTATAAGCTACAGGTCATTGAACGTCGTATTGTGGTCAACGCCTCGAACAATCATCAACCTCAAAGGTTGGCGACGGCCAAGGCTATATTAAATTACTTTGTTCTATGTATATTTTTCAGAAATCACACCATTTGATATGGCTATGAAGGTTGTGGGTTCAATACCCGAATAAGAGTATGGTCGACTCGTATGTTTTTTGTTTCATTATGTTTGAAGTTCACCCTTTATATAGCCCTGAAAAAACCTTGGAACAGATGTTTTAACTAACAAAGAATTGTTTGATCAGTGTTCGTCAATTCCTCACTGCCTCAGTTATTCCAGTCATTTTAGGTATATTAAACCCCAATCTGCGGAAAAATTCCTAGCGAGCTGAAAATTTATATACACCATTACGTTATAAATTTTTCGTAAAAAAAGTCTAATTTTTTTTCCGCAGACAACCTAAAATGACTGGACTATAGTGGCGCAGTTGTACTACGGTGCGACTCAACGCTGAGGTCTCTGGTTTGAATCCCGGTTCGGGCAAAGTAATATTGGCTTTTTCCATTCACTCGACAGCCTTCATGGCGCAGTTAGTGTGAAACGAGGCCGCGGGTTCGATCCCCGCAACGAGACAAATGTATGTGTGAACAAGTAAAAGTCTCTCGTAGTTCCTGATACCCACGACACAAGACTCGGATCTTAGAGTGGGGTCAGGACCTATGTATGCGACTGTTGGATGTGTATTATATATCAGCACGGAGTCTGTTTGTACCCGATTAGGTGTAGGCTCGCCCCTTATCACATCCACGGATGGAATACACAAGACGCAACGCGTGTCCTCTGCCTACCCCTTTTGGAAAAAAGGCGTGAGGTTATGTATGTATGCTTTTCTTAGGTGTATTAGTTATCTCAACAATTAGAATTTTCTTTTTTCTCACATAGTACCTATTCCTACTACATTCCTAAGTGTATGAGAGTTTTAGTGTAATCGAGGCGCATCTTTAGCACCCCAGCCTCATTCTAAAGTGTGCGGATATTCTACTGTATTCGGCATTAAAACAAATGTTATTGTGAGAATAAATATATTGAAAAAGCCGCAGTCTCGTCGAACCCCGTCTTATTTCCAAGTAGTGTACGAAAGGGCAGCACCTCTTAACAACCCAACGCCGTAGATTTTTCTAATTTACAAGTTACCCAAAATACTCAAGGTATTTTTATGTACATATTGAATGCGCTGCGCTACACAGCACAAGTGGTGACATAAACGCAAAGAAAAAGTCAATATCTTTATTTACAGATTTAATTATGACATACAACTTGGTATATCTCAGTGTTTGTTCATGTCGAAATACTTAATCTAAAAGTTTAATTTCATCTCTACGCAATGGAAGAAACATATAAGTTTGTATAATACATGATTTTGATGTTCTTCCGTTCCCGAATGAAATACAAAAAGTACGACATTATTGCAATGAGATCCGCAACAATCAACTGTTTGTAAAGAATAGAGGGGACAGGGAAGAGGACAGACTGGGTCCGAAGTGACGGGCACGCACGCACACATACACACAAACAGGCACGCACACATATGCAAATTGACTCGCCAACATACGGGATTGGTAATTTAAAACTCTTGTTACATCATTATATCAATTACTCCTACATTCAGTACGAAAGGTATGATTTCGAAACACTATGTCAAAATCTAATCAATTAGTAATAATACTCAAGTGAATCTATATTTCATATTATATTATATTAAATTTATGCGACTAGGGTCGAACTCGACCGCTTCGCAAAGACAGTATTTTAAACCTTAAAAAATCTTAAAAAGAGTACTCTCTTATATTAAATGTGGAATGGAATGACACGGCCCCTGCGCGGCGAGGCGAGACATGCGCAGGGGACGCTCATGACCGGTGCGACTTAACCTGCAACAAATGCACCACATTAGTTATACACTCCATTATTCATAGGTATTATAGAATAGAAGCTTTCCAACTCTGCCCACTCAGTATCATCTCTGGCTTGAAATATATGTAACCCAACTACATCCAATTTTTGTAAAATTTGAACCAAATCAGAACCTAATTATGAATGTACAATCTGACTGGGCAAACTGGTTCTCACCTCACTATTAACTATACACTATTGGACTGAGATGATTGGCAGGTACTGTGGTCTAGTAGGGCTGGTGCCTCTGGTTGGTGCGGCCACCGCCGCCACCGCCGCCGCCGCCGCGCTGCTTGCCGCCCTGGTACCCTGCTAATAGCGCATACAAGTTAGCACTCGCGTCACCCACAATGTCATACATGATGGTCGCGCAACACCGTTACATATTGAACAACTGGATACACAACCCCAATTAATCATAATCTGTCTGAACCATCAATAGTCAAAAGGTACATGAAAGACACTGTGCGTGAACTTTAATACTACTCTACTTCGAAGTGTGCCACACTGAACGAAAATACAAGACCTAGTGACATTTCTGTTCTAAAAACTGTGCCATATTGGTGTATTGTCGCGTTCTTATGATTTCACTCTAACAGTATTAATCACACCCCACGTTATAAATCCTGTGTCTGCGTCGTACATATTAACGGGAATGTAGTCTGGACGACAGCCGGTCATGCACGGTTACGCACAATTTTTTTAAACGCATGTTAAAAAAATACGTATATTGCACTACATAATGTGTTATATTACACTAACATCTACAATGAGTGAAGGAAAAGGAAAATTAATATAGCATTCTCAGACTAACAGCAATCGGAGAATTTAGTTCAAAATACGCGAAGACAAGGGTTTTCTACATTCGTTTATACGCCGTTACGATTGTACATTCATGGGTTACCGTTACAGGAGTTTTCCATTTGTTTTTGAGACGACAGCTAACTAAAAGTTACGAAAATACCGTCAACTACCCTAACAGACGCTAAGAGAGTACACCTTGAATCATGCTAATTAGCTATAACGTGTAGTCCTTGACTGCATGTGCGTGCGTTTATTCAATTCGGACGATAATATCTGCTAATTGTTAATGGACAGCGCAACAGAAAGATCAAAGCGGTGCAATTATGTCAAAAGCAAATACTGATTGATGTTTGAGGCGACACACGTTTCTCTGGACCCTACTACGAAGGGACGCACTAAACGTAAAGTTTGCATGTGTAATTTGCACTGAGCCCACTTTGTTAAGGGCTAGAAAATCGCGTGTCGCGTCGAGGTGACAAGCGAGCGGGCCGCGAGCGTACCTTTCCCGCGCGGAGCCGGACGCGCGCCGTACCCGCCCTCGTACCCTCCGTACCCGCCGTAGTCTGCCCGCAACACAACATCAGACGTTATTTAATTTATCACTCGCCGCTGCATCACTTGGGCACGGGGCCGCTTAGCGAACTCCACAGCGAAGCTTTTAGCTAATTTGCTCGATGCAGCTTGCTTATCGGTTCGTTTTCATAACGCTTCCATGTCCCCCCCAACCTAAACGTCCTTTTCAAATTTCCAATTTGCCTGAGTTCTATATCAAGCTGGGCCACTGATCGTATTTCTGGGTGTAGCAGTTTTCAAGCAGTTCTATTTCAATGAAACTCGTTAATATTATTGAATTGTTAATTAAAAACCTTTATCTCTTGAAATACTATATTATGAAAACATGTAACCAAAAAATATTTACTATTAGTTACTGTTTACTGGCTCATGTAGTAGTTATATAAAATTGTGTCAGTTGGTTACATGGATTCTTAACTACATCTAAGATACCATTACTTCGACTGATCCAAGTTTTATTCAATTAAGTTTTAATTACTCAAAGTGAGCGAGGCACACCCAGCCATCATCTTTTATTACATAATCTTATTTTACTGTCTTTTTCTGACACAGTGAACTAAAGCATGTCATTGGCAACAAGTACTGTGGTACATTACAGGTGATTTACTGTCCATATAAAGCCATAATTTTAATATAATTATTGACTTTTGAATTTTAGTACCAATGTGGTAAGTCAGTGGTGTATAAGATTATATCCGATGAGCGTGCATGCCAGTGTTAGTGAACAATCGTACAACCCAGATGCGGCAGAGAAGCGCGTGTGTATGTGTGAGCGAGTGTGAGGCGGGCGGACTGTGGGCAATGAGCATGAACAGAGGGACAGGGTCTCGGGAGTGGGCCAGGGTGATATATGGAAACACATTGAGAATTTTTATAACAGTGCTTTATTCAAAAGCTTTCATCATATCTTTATCACTTTCACAATGTCTCTCCATATTTTACCCCATTTCCCAAATGTAGCATGTGGCGTGAGTGTCAAAAAGTAAAATAATACCAAAAATAAACTCGGGCGACATTGCTACATATGTCAAAGGTGGTATTACAAATAAACACTTATAAACATAAGGCAGGTAACATAATATTATGTACAGAATATATATGTAGTACCCGTTCGAGACAATGACAAAGAGCGATCGGCTGAATGGGCAACTGCGCCTACGTCTACCACTCGCAATATAACCCATAGCAAATAAAAGTGATACTTTGCAAATATATAATATACGTAATGATTACTCCTAATTTAGTCGAACGATTGGGCCGACCCAACGTTACTCTGATTAAACACACTGTCGCCTCGACAACATCCGCTACGCATAATCTCGATATAATATAAGTTATTTATATAATATCGATAGAAAAATAAATACTCTCTACACACTAAGTTAATACCTAAGCTTCGCGTGATGTCCAACTAACTAGATACACAGTCAGCACGAGGAGCACAACAAGGACATCTCGGGGACGGAGGCGCGCCTTGCTCGCACCGCTAACTAACCTAGCCTTACTCTACGCGTACAATACACCTACACTAGGGATCAGGTAACATCAGTCGAGGTAACGTGTCGCAGGGCGGGCCGGCGGGGCTCGCCCCCCATTAGTATTGCTTGCCGCGTTTACCGTAATTGGGGTATCCGGAGTAATCGTATCCGCCGTATCCTCCGTAGCCATCGTAGCCGTAGCCCCCGTAGCCGCCGTAGCCATCGTAGCCACCGCCATAACCGCCTTGACCGTAGCCATAGCCGCCGTAGCCTTGGTTGCCCCAGGGCTGGCCGCCGTACCCGCCGCGGCCGCCGCGACCTCCACGAGTGCCTCTGCCTCCGCGACCACCGCGTCCACCCATGCCCCCAGGGCCATCGGGTTTCGGTGTCGCTCTCTTAACATCAACCTGCACATAGTACAACTATTAGACATCTGTTCACAAATATTCAATATAATCAATATGAAAGAACAATATGAATGATACTCAATACATACCTCTTTGCCAGCAATAGTTTGTTTGGGGGTCTTCAACAACTCGTTCACCACTTGCTCAGATTCAAATGTGATGAAACAGAATCCTTTTCTCTGGTTCTTTGTTTTATCAAATGGCATCTCCACTTCAATGATCTGTGAAAAAATTATTGTTGCTATTAATTGTTCACAACCTGCAATTGTTTATTTAAGTTTATTTAGTTATCAGTGGCCCGGATGTATCCTCAGAAACAGTCAGATACAACAATAATCTCACCAAAACCGGAGCTTTCATCACTTCAAAAATACTTTTAATATCAATTTTAAGCAATGGTTCTTCAAAATAACTCATGGGGCTTTTCAAACAAAAAATTTACTGCCTCTTCTAGGAATCAAACCCACCATAGATGCTACCACTAACTAAATGAAGCACAAAAATATATTAGTGTTCTAGAATATAGGTTGGGCTATAAAAACAGACTCCTTTTTAAACTTTTTGAATAAAAAAGGAAAAGAAAAACTTAATACATACATTTCCAAAGTTGCTGAAGAAGTTCTTGATCTCGTCATCAGAAATCTCACTGCTGAGACCACCAACAAAGATTTTGCCATGTCTCGCCTTGGCCTTCTTGGGGTCCACCTTCTTGTTGTTGATGGTATGTTCACCCACCGACATCACCTTATCAATGGAGTCAGGCGCCTTGAACACAATAAAGGCGAAGCCACGTGATCGCCCAGTGTTAGGATCAGTCTTCACATTGATGCTCTCGATCTCGCCATACGCGCTGAAGTGATCACGCAATTCCTCTGCACACAAAAACATACTTGTAAGTACAGAAATAAACACAAACAATTGTTATATGATGCTAATGTACATCAGAAATGTGGGTAAAGTCTTCTTCAATGAACATTCAGAAGCAGAACTGAATTAAGTCATCATGATAACAGAGCATGAATATTTTAACAAGTTTGACAAATAAAAAATTAAGTTTAATGTGATAATATAGGAAATAAAAACTTACTGTCTGTGGTTTCCCAACTAAGGCCGCCCACGAATAGTTTTCTGTAAACATTACAGCAAAATCCAGTTAAAAAGTGATAAAACAGACTAAGACTTGTGTCTCGATTTAGAAACTGACTTAAACATTACAATTACAGTTTAACATTAACACTATGCAGTACTTGTTTACAGTACTTTACAGCTACATTTTTGTTCAAAACAAACTCCAAGCACTGCAGCAAAACAAATTGGCAACCTGTAAGTTACAAAAAGTAAATTGGAAATTTACATTATCAATCAGTGAGGACAACGAAATGATACCAAGTATATAAATATAAATATAAACATTACAGTGATATATCGCAAGATTTGAAATAGGCAAGGTGAACGAGGCCCAAAAGTAAGTGGCCGAAACATCTAGTCAGTTTGGTCGTTGCTTTACTTTAGTGTGAGCCCAGCGGATATATACCATGGGGTCCTCCGGCGGCTGCGGCGGCGGCGGCGCAGGCTCACACCTGCAGAGAGACACAGCGTTAGTGGCGCCCAAACTGACCGCGCCACGCCGGGCGCTCCCGACTCTAGCACCGATTTGAAATCTTGCACCTACACGCATCACGCATGACGCATTCCGCATACTACCATTAACCATAGCGTACAAGCCACTCGATAACGGCACCGACGCCGGCCCCCGCGGCCCCGCCTAGAGACGCGCGCCTACATGACGCCATTCCGTGCGGCTCCCGCATTATCTACATTTAAACCAAAATAACTCTCGACAAATACGTCTGAAATCAAAACTACAACTTGTGGACTTAAATCTGAACCGCGAACGACACACTGCAAAGGTGAAAAGATAAAATTTTGAAAAGATCTCAAGGATTAGGACAGATTTCGTAAAGCCGATAATGATAAAGCCGGACCGCCGCCATTGTGACGGGCAAAGATTCAATACTGAAATAAACTAGAAAAGCTTAATAACCTGATTAAATTAACATTACTGATAAATCTGTAGTGAAAAAACACGTAAAATGTTAAACAATTGAGGAAGGAAAACTTAAATGCGCAAACCAACTGTACCTGTCGTCATCGCGTCCCGGGGCTTCGGCACTGTTATTTTCTTGTCCATCTCCGCCACCGTTCTCTGCATTTCCATTAAGTTGATTTTCGGTGGTAATATCTTGTGCAAAATTGTCGTTATTGGCCATGACTTATATTTATGCCTAAAATTAACAATAAACTAAAACTACAGTCTATATGCGACCTTCAACAACGAATGCCAAATGCAGAAGAAAGAAAGGAAGTACGCGATGAGTCGGCGCGAAACACTTTGTTATGTTGGTCAAAGGCATAGAGACGCTCTTTTTTTTGCTACAATCCCCACCACCCATCTGAACAGCCAATCAAATGTTAGTAGTAAAAAGAGTTCAATGGCATCTGCTCGACGCAGAATAAGGATAGACATACGCTTTCGCCTTGTTAAAAAGAGAGATGCGATGATTACCACAAATCGATATTCATACCAACATTGCGATAAAATTTACCGCTTTTTTAACTTTTTAATTTTTACATTACACAAGCAAATTTGTACACACATCCTTTGAGCATATTTAAAAAATATAATGTTATCGTAACTATTGATAGCACCAATAACGAACACTCAACGATGATGATTAATCTTTCCTAAAATGGACGTAATATTTCTACTGTTGTGATTATTTATGCAGTTAAATGTGTGCCTATGCCAACAAATTATATAAGATGTTGATAAAATTCGTTTTAGACTTTATAAATTATTATACAAATATATTTTATTATTGCTCGATTATTTTCTTAGATTGCAGCTACAGTTAATCAATTGCTTGATAGTACTAACAATATTATTACAACACATTTTATCTATTTTTTGTTTATAACATTTATTGCTGCTGAAATATAATATATAATGTCAGCAAGTTTTGATTCTTTTATCTGTACTTAAACCATTATTGCTTTAGTTTACAAAGTGCGGAGCAATATAGTTTTTATTTTAATGTTGCTTAATAATTTCGTTCCAATATTACAACAGACCACCAGATTGATGTTGGACATCTTGAGTCAGCCTTGCAGTTTAGTAAACTTTATTCAACTTCAAAGTATTTGTAGAAAAGCCTTGTATTTGCGGGGTTTTCGTATTCTTTTTCATTACTATTATAGCAAGAGACAATAATATATAAATACACACGTGCCGTCGAAAAGTCAATGGTTTCCGATATTGAAACCCATGCAATGTTATTTTATTTGTCAATCAAATACCCGGCAGTTGATCGGTACTAATAAACAACTTTAAGTAGCTGTGGACTGTGAATATAGAGACAGAAGAGGATTACCTAATGTATATATTTAGTTTACGACTGATTGTTACATTAATAAGAAAGCTATAGTAAATATTTTCCTCTGTATTACTTTTTCTACGTTTTTAATAGCGTATACTCATTTAATTCTTGTACAAAACATGAGTCGAAGAAAGTAACCTTCAAATGTTATATCAATTGTTTTTGTTCGCCCTTTTACATGTGTTCAAGTATGGACTCAGGACTATTCAATAGGACTATTGGATATACAGTATTATCTATGATTGGAGTCGCCAATGTAATGATAATTATCGATTTTTAAATACGGGTGTGTATTATACAAAAGCATAACTATAAGATGAAATGAATTTATATTTGATATTATAACGCTTATTTTGAATATTTTAATAAATTCCAATACCGTTTGTTTTAAATGAGTAGTTTTAGAATTAATTGAGTTGGCAACATTGGCATAAAATTGACACCCGAACGGTGAGGTAGGCTCTTTTTCTGTTTTCAGATCTTATTTATTGTGAAAAATACGCGAATTTCGTGATAATTTGTCGCATACTACGCTACTTTGATGCCTAAATTTTACTGAGGTAAGTTTTTTCACTTTTGAACGTGCGTAGAACGCTTGAGCGTGTAATATTTTGATTGTCGGCAGATGTATTTCTTTTTAAAGGTTAATCCCTTTAGTGTTTTATTCTCTGTACGGTTAACGTGAGTGTGAGTTTAGAGAAATTTGACAGTTGTTTTGTGGAGACGCGCGTTACGCGATGTGCAATGACAACAATGTGTGGTGTGTGGAGTGGTTCGCGTGAGTCCTCGTCGCCATGCGTGCTCTGACAGCATCAACTACCACTTGTGTTGAGCAGCGCTCCGCCGCCCGCCGCTGCAACCGCCCGCCGGTGATCCGCGATACACTCGCTCATTCATCACTTTCATAACACTTGCGCTAAATTCTTACTACTTCATTAATTATTTTATACTTGTATTTTGACCAGAGTGATATACGATTCTATTATACGTTTACGCCTCGTCGTAAACGGCCCTCTACCCGTTTCAAACATGCAAATTGCAAGTCTTTGGTAGTTCATCAACAGAGTTAGGCTAATTATGTTTACTCTTGTCTTTGTAAGAGGTTAGATTCACATTTTCATGTTTATATTTACTTCACCTTGCATTCTGCAAAATTTGATATAGAGTTTATGTGTTAAAACACAACCTTTTTGGTATTAATATAAATTTTAGGGGTGATTTAACAAATAAATGAACATGACAAAGTAATTTTATGTTGTAACTTATTACAGAGATGATAATATTAAGCCTGTCTCAATACTACAGCCATAACATTTATGTTTGTGTATAATTGTGATAAACATTACTGTTGGTAGTTAACAAAATAATGTAGAATAAATTTATTAAGTATATTCTCATTGACAAATACATGATGGTTTAATGTGTTTCTATGTTTGATGCATTTCTGCAAATATTACTGACTTAACATTTGCATTTCTTATTATTTCATTGTACATAACTAGTCATTACAAATAACATTAAATGTGGGCTTTAATAATTTAAACAATGGATCATTAGTTAATCTTCTTAATTATGTAATTATACTTCTTAAGTAATTAAGAACTGTATAAAAAGAAACAATTAGTAAGTTAATAAGTAATCAGTATTTTGTGGAAAACCTATTATCTACCATAAATAAATTATATTCAAGGGATATAAAAATACCACATGATAATACAAAGATGTAAATGCATCTATTTGACTCGCTAATCTTTACTAATATTATGTAAAGAACTTTAAAATTTTAAACATTCATATAAGTTAATATAGATTTCTAGACTAGCCTATAAATATTTCTGCTATAACTTTCATAGTTAAGCTAGCATATTTTTTTTGTTTTAACGTAATTAAGCCAGCACAATGCAAATTTATGCAAGCTACATTGTCCCTTTAAAATTACTTGAAATTTGTTTGTTGATTTGTTTATGTGGTGTAAAAGTATGACATTTGTAACACAGTTGAGTTACTGTTTTGAAATGAAAGACTTTATCAGAACAGGGTTAAACTTTAATCAGTTCAAAAAATAAAATTAAGGATTAATTATAAAACTGTAAAGTCACATTCCATTAATAAGTGACAGAATTTACACCAGAAACAACAAAAGCTAGCTTTAAGTTCAGCCACAGATTTTGCTTCCTAGTATTACATAATGCAGATGTGTACCAAATAAGTTAGCATTTATATTGGACATACATTGAAACTTAAGACAAAGTTTATATTGTAAGCTGATAGTATTTAATATTCTCAGTTTTAGTAGACTTGTCATAGATGGCTTTTATTTCCTATGTGTAAAATAAATACATTTTATTTGGGTAAAAAAATATAAATGGGGAGTACTTAGCCTAGCAATAATAGAATATTAAAAATGGATTTAAAAGGGATGATAATGTATAAAAATTGTTAAGAAAAATCATGCTAGATTGTTTCATAATATGGTGAAATAGAGCTAACACAATACAAACAGGAAGTGTTTGGGTTTCCTGTGACTCAACCAGTATGAGAAAACTTATTATTTGTGTATTTCTAGAACTATAAATAACATATTACTAACTTATTTATAATATAACATATTTGGATAGAACTTAAATTATTACTATTTGGGTGAGTTTGAATGTTGAAAGTTTATGCTAATTACTTTTAATATATTATTGAAGTGAAACTTCTTTATCGGGGTTGGAAAAATTTTTTCGTTACGCGTCACATTCTTCCGTTACGCGCCATCTTTTTTTATTTAGTAAATTAGTACCCACTTCAGTAAGCCACACCCCCAACCGTTTCCAAGCCCCACCCAAAATTTTAAGTCCCACCCACTTTTTTGTAATTTGATCCTTACCCCCCCTCTGGCCTTCCCCCACCCTAAATCCAAAACAGTGCCCAATAGCCTCCCCACGAAACCTCCCCCCCCCCGCTTACCCCCACCCTAAAAATTTTACCTCACCCCCCCTACTCATATCTCCGGCATTATCCATCATAGACCCACCGACCTTGGGTTCATTGGAACCGGCTCGGTGAGGGCTACAATCCTGCCCCAACAGAATTCCCGAATTCCCCCTCCACAACTTTCCCCACCCAAAAATATTTTAAGGTGCCCAATAGCCTCCCCACGAAACCTAACCCCCCCCCCGCCCCTACCACCACCTAAAATTTTTACCTCACCCCCCCTATTCCTATCTCCGCCAATATCCATCGTAGACCCATCGACCCTGGGTTCATTAGAACCGGCTCGGTGAGGCCTACAATCCTGCCCCAACAGAATTCCCGAATTCCCCCTCCACAACTTTCCCCACCCAAAAATATTTTAAGGTGCCCAATAGTCCCCCCACGAAACCTAAACCCCCCCCCCGCCCCTACCCCCACCTAAAAATTTTACCTCACCCCCCCTAAACCTATCTCGGCCAATAAAGGTCGTGGACCCACCGAGCTTGGTATCCTCGGAACCGTCTCGGTGAGGGCTACAAATTGGCCCCGATAGAAATCCAAAATTCCCTCAAAAATTTCCCCCCTCCTAAACTTAAACTTTATTTAATTTAGCTTTATTTTACCAATAAAGCCAACTGACTGCCTCGGTGGCGTAGTTGTATTACGGTACGGTTACAAAGCTGAGGTCTCGGGTTCGAGTCCCGGGTTGGGCAAAGTGATATTGGATTTTTCTATTCATTATAAACATCCCTGTTTTTATTTAAATAACTAACACCTAGCTTATGGCGATAGGCTCGCCCCCTATCACATCATGGGACGAAACATACAAGGCGAAATGTGGGTGTCCTGGTGGCGCCTCTGCCTACCCCTTCGGGGATAAAGGCGTGAGTTTATGTATGTATGTATGTTATTTTACCAATTCTGTAAATTTGTAAATAGTAGATCATTTTTCGAAAAATGATGTCATAAAGTGTTGTTGTTGTCTGTTTGTGTGCTGACTACTGTGTGTGTATTATTATTTTATGGATTTTATCTGAAATAAATGTTTTATTATTATTTTTATTATTATAAAGAAGTTTCACTTCTTACGTGTGTACACTAATACACACACCCATTTTTTTTTTTGTTTTAAGTTAATATGGCTTACAAGTAGATGTAAATATCTAACTACCTGGAAGACAATGTCCAAATCTGTTTGATTTCAAACAATCCCCATATTTTTTTTCTTAATCATTAAATTATAAATTTAATAATTTCATTTAGGAAAGTGGTCCATAATGTGCCTAAAATAACATGAGTCAAGTTTTTGATAAAGAGTTTTTTGCATTGCACAATAAAATTATTATCTATCAATGACTAATCTCAACTGATGTCAGTTTGTTAAATGTGGGTTTTTGTTTCATTTAGTTTTAGTTTGTGTACTGTAGTGATGTGAGTGAGAGTCTAGAGTCCTCACACTTGCTGGTGCAACTCTGATACGCAATGGTACGCATTTTAGTGAAATCAAGCAGTTTAACTTTGCTATTTCTTTGAGAATATATCAAGCATGCCCAAATATTTCCGTGTGGAGAATACTATCAAATGATTAATAGTTAAATGACTAGCATATAAATAAAAAAACGATAACTTCTTAATCTCCATATCAATCTTAATTATTTTGGTTTCAAAAGTTTTCTGGCAGACCAGATAATTAAAAAAAAAAATCAAAGTATTCTTTATTCAAGGAGTCTTTTACAAGATCTTTTGAATCGTTAATTTCTGCTACTACCACTTCAGAACGTGTTGTAGCTGTGAAGAAGAAACGGCACAAGAAACTCCCTCAGCAACACAAACTGTCTTCATTTTTTTGCTTTTCTTTTTCTTTCTTTTGCTCATAAAGTGTAATCACTGCTCTAGGATTGTTACAAGTTGTTCTTAAACAGCAAATAAAGACCTGTAATAAAACAAAAACATTCATTTCTAAGGTTGTTTACTAGGCAGAGACCTTCTCCACGGTTGAGAGATTGCCCTAGTACAACATCGACAATTACTTTAATAGTAAAATGAATAGGTGTTGTAATTCAATTATTAAAAGAGTCTTTCCCCTTCTTCTCTAGTGAAAACCGCTTTCCGAACCAGGTAGTAGTTCAAAAATGATGCTAAATAATGTTGATCATTTTAATGAACTCAATAAATTATTTTCATTTCATTTCATTTCTAAGCAAGATCGACAGCCTCCATCGCACTTTGACAGTTGGCAATAAAACAAGAAACCGCGTGTTTGATTCCCGCCGCGACAAATGTTTTCTGACTAACAACTAACAAGTATGTGTTAAGGGTGTTGTGAAACCAAGAAATCTCTCCTCGTTTCTGACACCCACGACACAAGTTTAGTGAAACCTTGGTATCTTATTGTGTTTGTCAGATGTATATTTAATTATGACGTGTTGTGTGCAGGGCAGCGTATAGCAGAGGGCTGTATCGGCGCAGTGTTCACAACAGCGATGGTAATGGAGGCGTCCCCGTCCCCGCAGAGCGTTGGCCGCGAGTTTGTCCGCCAGTACTACACGCTGCTCAACAAGGCGCCGGCCCATCTGCATAGGTAAACTTACTTTTTTATTGAAACCGGAAGTTAAACCATACATACATGCATAAACTCACGCCTTTATCCCAGAAGGGGTAGGCAGAGTCGCCACGAGGACACCCACATTTCGCCTTGTATGTTCTGTCCTACTATGTGATAGGGAGCGAGCCTATCGCCATTTTGCCTCACCCGGTATTCGAACCTGAGACCTTAGCTTTGTAATCGTACAACTACGCCACCGAGGCAGTTAACCAAAAACCTAAAAAACCATATAAATTGGTTTTAGGATAAAAGTGTATATTGGTGTACCTTGGCCTTCGAACCTGGCACACTTGCTAATATCATAATTAAGATAATATTTTTCCACATTACATTACAATATAAAATATATACAAATACGTATCATATATAATCGACGCACCAACCGTCTGATATTTTTAACGTGAGACATAAACACTTCTTGGTAGATACTTAAAATAGATATTTACTTTTTGAACATAAAATTTCGAGGAAAACGTGTTAATTTTTTCATACTGCCATGGTTGTAAAATAAAAAGACACGCATAATTCGTGTTGGCCCGACGTTAAGTACGGGTTATGGACAGGTAGAAAATCGGAATAATACATAAAACAATAGTTTTTTTTTACTATTTCGCGTAAGTGTTAAAGCCTCCAATGATGACTACGTGAACCGCCAAATTGGTCACAGCTTATTGAACACTTTGAATTAACAATTTTTTATGTCATACTAATACGTATGTCTAAGTCAGCGTGGTGAACAAAAAACTCTATTTTCGAATAAGTTGATTTCAGACACGAAGAGGTCCTTTAGAATTCTAAAAGAAATGATTCCGCTACACGTTTCATTTTATGTTGCGCCAACCATGGAAGTATGAACGGGTAATGACAAGCAAAAAGTGATTAAAATACTAATAAAATATTTTTTTATGCAAAGATTTTAATTTTGTAGAAGGAAAACAACACGTGCACCCAATTACGTTACAACTTATTGTTTCACGAGATTCGCAATTGCGATTTTTTAAGGTTCGACGGTTCGACCCGATATCTTTTTATTAACCGACTTCAAAAAAAGGAGGAGGTTCTCAATTCGACTGTATGTTGCTTTTTTTTTTTTTTTTTTTTATGTTTGTTACCTCATTTCTCTGTACTGGGTAAACCGATTTCGATAATTCTTTCTTTAATTGAAAGCTGGTGATTGTCATTTGGTCCCATAAAAATATGGTGACGATCTGATGAATATCTTCGGACCTGGAGAGGGGAACTCCTTAAAATAAAGTAGGATTCCAATGGTTCTTCTTGTATTGAATTAAGTATAAAAGCAAAATTACAGTGGTGGAAGAAAGTAGGGGTAGGGGCGAGGGGGGGGTGAGAAAATTAAGAAACATGTAAATAGTCAATATCTTCGGCAGCTTTTAACTGATTTTGGTGATTTCTTTTGCATCAGAACAAACGTATTAACACTTTGATCTCACCAATAAATCATGAAAATCTGATGAATATATTCGGTCCTGGAGAGTAGAACTCCTCAAAATTGAGTACGATTCCAATGGTTCTTTTTGCATTGGATTCAGTATAAAAGTAAAGTTACAGTGGTGGATGAAAGTAGGGGTAGGGGCGAGGGGGGCGGTTGATAAAAAGAACAAACATGTAAATAGTCAATATCTTCGGCGACTATACCAATAAATCATGAAGATCTGTTGTAAATTGTAATAGTGACAAAGAATCATATTATTACAGTTTAATAGTATGCCATATACCATTCCGTAATGAAATCCATTGCCGATTGTTATGTGTTGGTGAACAAATTGTACATGACGATGATAACTTTTGTGAAAACATGGAAGAACGAGCCGTCATGTCGGATGAATTGTTCCTAAGAAGCATTCGAGGATTAAATATCCAACAAAAGAATGTGTTTCAGAAAGTCTTAACGGCAATCAAACTCAATTTGCAAGGACGAGAAAGTCAGCTGTTACTTTGTCACGGGTGGTGCAGGTAATGGTAAATCATTTCTGCTAAAATTAATCGCGGAGCATATCAAACGTTGTTACGCACCAACAATAGATATACCTAACGAAGCCTAAATTTGTGGAAGTCCAGTCGCTAACCGGGGTTGCTGCTCGTCAAATTTTTGGCAAAACGCTACACAGTATTTTCTTGCTGCCGATTGAGAAAAAAAGTACCATGATGTACAAAAAATTACGGTCTATTGTCTCTTATGAGAACCTAAGATTAATTTATTTAAGCTACCAGAAGCTGTGTACGTAAAATTTTACTATCGAACATTTAAGTCACTAAAAATGAAAAAATAAACCAAAATTTTAACAAAAAAAAATAACCGACTTCAAAAAACTGACAAAAAATCCTATTAAAAATAAAATTCTAAAAAAAGAAAAAAATCTGACTTATGACAAACTAAAATGCACTAAAAAGTAAAAAAATAATTGCGTGTTTTTCACGCAAGATTGTATTTATACACATATATTATGTATCCAGTTAAACTTTATTGTAACTCAACACATACCTATGAGTAACAAATAATTATAAAAACATTTAATTACAGTTCACCTAAGCTAAAATTTGAAATATATGTATGCACTACTTAAAAGACAATCAAATTATTAGAATAATGTACAATTATTATTATTTTTGGAGTCGGTGTCAGCCAAAGATACCTGACAATATTAAATGACAACAACTTTATGAAATCTATTTTATACGAATATCCTCTTAAACTATTATGTGGGCCGCGTAGAGGCGCGGTTAGTTTTGATTTATTGTTTATTAACCTTAATTCAATAAAATATAATATCTGACGTTTATGTAGTTACTAACTCATAAAACTTGGCTGACACCGACTCCAAAAATAATAATAATTGTACATTATTCTAATAATTTGATTGTCTTTTAAGTAGTGCATACATATATTTCAAATTTTAGCTTAGGTGAACTGTAATTAAATGTTTTTATAATTATTTGTTACTCATAGTGTGTGTTGAGTTACAATAAAGTTTAACTGGATACATAATATATGTGTATAAATACAATCTTGCGTGAAAAACACGCAATTATTTTTTTACTTTTTAGTGCATTTTAGTTTGTCATAAGTCAGATTTTTTTCTTTTTTTAGAATTTTATTTTTAATAGGATTTTTTGTCAGTTTTTTGAAGTCGGTTATTTTTTTTTGTTAAAATTTTGGTTTTCGTATAATACCCAAACAATTTAATAAACTTTATCTTATTGTTTGTGTTTGCAAAACAAAAGAAAGTGCGATTGTCAAATAATTTGTTATCTCAAAAATAACCCAGTCACGTTATGTTTTAAAAATATAGACTTGTGTATTATTTGCTTAGCTTGTCCATCTTTACGTAATAACTTTCTTATTCTTAGTTTTAACCTCAAACTTCCTTACAACTTGCTCTCTGTCTTCAAAAAAATTACATCTTTTTTCCTCTATGTAAGGACAATCTAACAACCATAACATCGCATTTATTCTGTCTCATATGCTTATACAAACCTAAAGCTATCTTCTGGTTATAAACTATATGCAAAAACCAGGCCGATCAGCGGCTTCGTAAGGAGAAACTGACAATTACTGTATAACATTAATTTATAATGTTAGTAAAGATAGACAACAATCATCGGCGTAATCGGGATGATATAGTAATGACTTCTATATCGATAAGCTAAACTCTATGGTATTTTTTTTTCGAACGAGCAAAGTTAAATAACATGGCCAACGAATAGGACGTTATGGTCTTTTTGTCTTCGTAAAAACATGCTAACAAAAAGCCATTATATCATGGATAGTTAACAGTTGCAAGACACGCGAGCTCGTTTGCGTTGCAAGGCTCCTCAGATAACTTTGTTGCACCAAACCCTTTACCCCTGGCTTGTATAACAGGTTATTGTACAAATGATACATATTTGTAATGGGGAATTACGATGTAGCATAGTAAAAATCTGTTGTCCCTTTTGTTGCATTCCGGTTGTTAAGTCATTCACGGTTACGCCCCTTTTTAATGAAGCAAGACTACATGTAAAAAAAGGCCAAGTCAATACTGAAAGTGGGCAGAAATGCCACTTATGCTACCTTTAATTGTCAGGGCTTATTATCATCCCCAAATCTTATAGGGATTTGGTGTAGTAGCATATGGTTAGGATAAAGTGATATAAAATTTTGTTTATTTATGTGTTTGTTCTAAAGTAAAAAAAGTAAATCAAAATCAAGTAATATAGTACATACAATAGATTTTAGTGCATACTTAATTTCGAAAACCAATTAAAATCTTATAGTTTTTAGAGTAAGAGCCCGCGAGTCCCATACTGACGGAATTTTATAAAAGCTGTAAGCTCACGTGCGCAAGACTCTAATATGGGTCTCACATGATTAGCAACTATTATGTGGCTCGTGGTGGGTTTGGAAAGGACTTTTGGATTTACTGCACATGCAGAAATAATATTATATTGTAGGAAATGGTTGATATAAATATTTTAGTTTAACGTAAGTGCTTGGCTTTCTATCGCGCCGGCGTTGTTCGTTGTTGTTTGTGCGGGGGTACATGAGTGTCCGACGCTATCAGCGCGTCACTCGCAGCACCGACTTATCTTAACGACAGTATTATGCAGTCATGGGCAGTGACGTACACAATCTTCAATACGGTAGACAAAGGATAAGATATCAATTCGGTTCCCTGAGTGGTTTGGTATTCTTTGGATTGTCATGTCGAATATCCGTAAATTAATTGACCAGAATTTTTTGTATTTGTGTTTATTTTTGTAAAAAAAGAACAACTATCACACATATAGGGTATGATCGGCAGGATTTAGTTGGTTTCCGTATACCTTTGTTTTGTATATCATGATCAGCTTGATGTCCCAGGCTAAACTTTTGAAAAAGAAACATGATTTTCTGCTCATAGTGGAATATACTTACTTTTGCCTCTGGAACAGTTTGCAGGTCTGCATGTTACCGTCAATTTAGGGCTTTGTAAAATAATAGAGAACAAGCATTAATACAAGAATTTACATCTAATTATTTATGTTTGTGTCAGGTTCTACAACAACTACTCGTCGTTCGTGCATGGCGGACTAGACGCGCCCAACCGCGAGACGTTGCCGGTGGTGGGGCAGAAACAGATCCACAACCGCATACAGCAGCTCAACTTCCGCGACTGCCATGCCAAGATCAGTCAGGTACTACATTTTTTACACCAGCAGATTATACAGAAAGTTTCTCAAGCTAGCTCAAAATGTAAAACTGGATTCTTGAAAGAGTAGACCTTAGGCAGAGGGCAAATTCTAGTGGTAATTAGTGTGACAGTACCCAGATTGACCTATTATTCGAACTGTAGCATTTTTATGGTTCCCTGTCACTAAGCTGGTTTTGAAGTGCAAAATAAACTATATTCAATAAAATTTGTGTGAACAAAAGGACATTTTATTTTATTTTTTTATTTTATTTATTTAGGACTACCAGTGGTAATTACATTATCTTATATTTAATACAAAAATTAAATTGGTAACATGTTAAATGTACTACCTGCAGGCGTCACAACATGCACTGAATAACAAATAACTGCTAAGTAATACTAGAATTAAATTTTATAAACATAAAGGAATATACTATAATCATAAAATATTAAAATTATACAAAGTGAAACAATAACTAAACTAGAAATTAATAAGAAATAACAATTAAAATGAATTAAAAAAGTTTAAGGTAATATTTATAAAATGTTGTTGTTGCACTGGTATGATAGTACAGTTTGTGTGCAGGTGGACGCGCAGGCGACGCTGGGCAACGGCGTGGTGGTGCAGGTGACAGGCGAGCTGTCCAACGGCGGTGCGCCCATGCGCCGGTTCACGCAGACCTTCGTGCTCGCCGCGCAGTCGCCCAAGAAGTACTACGTGCATAACGACATCTTCCGCTACCAGGACATCGTGTTCTCCGACGAGGAGGGCGACGGCTCCGGCCGCTCCGACGCCGAGGAAGAGGAGGCAGGCGGCGTGGGCGGCGCCGGCACCTACTTCCCGCCGCCGCCCGCCGCCTTCCCCGGCGCCTTCCCGCAGCCCCCCGCGCCGCCCGCCCCGCCCGCGCACCACGCGCCGCTCGTGTCGCCGCCCGCGCCCGCGCCGCCCGCCCAGCCCGCGCACCACCTCAACGGACACCCGCCGCCCGCGCCCCCCGCACAACCCGCGCACCCCGCGCCGCCCGCGCACGCCGCGCCGCCCGCGCACCCCGCGCACCCCGCGCCGCTCGACGACTCCGCCAGGCATCTGGTCGCCGCGCTGCAGGGTAAGACTTCATGCACCGCATGATAGCGCAGTGAAGACACTGTATCTTTATTATGCCTGCTTGCTTGTAATCAGAATACACAATCTGAACCAGAAATAATTAACATTTCCGTGTGTCACACATATAACTGTGACTGGTTTTTCACTCTTGTGTTTGACGGTTGCTATCCAAACAGATGTACGCTGCTACCAGTACTATGTTATTCTTTCTATTCAACACAAAGAATTACTTTACATTTGAGCGTGATGATCTAATTTACAGCGACGACCCTAGCGACCGAGCCGGAGCGCGAGGCGGGCGTGGCGTCGCCGCCGAGCTCGGTGGGCGTGGTGACGCCCGGGGTGCCGCCGCCGGAGCCCACGCCCGAGCCCGCGCCGGAGCCCGAGCGCGAGCCCACGCCCCCGCCGCCGCAGCCACAGCAGACAGGTCAGTACAATGATCAAATTTAAATATCCTAGTACCAAAAATTATTCATATAATTTCAATTAACTGAACTTTAGTGGATAAACGTGCAAGATTGAATTGTTGCTATGATTCAAACATGTTACGTTACAGCGGCGCCGGTGCCCCCCGAACCGAAGACGTACGCGAACCTGCTGAAGTCAGGCTCGAGCCACGGCGGCAGCACGCGCAGTTCGCCGCCCTCGGCCCCCGCCCCCGCGCCCGCGCCGCCCGCGCCCGCCCCCGCGCCCGCGCACGCGCCCCACGCGCCGCCGCAGGAGCAGCGCCCGCGCATGCCGCGCCCGCCCACGCAGGCGCAGCCGCCAGGTAACATACTTATGTTAAATGGTAGCAATATGTCGGCACAACGTACTCGTATTTAGTAGACTTCACCATTGAAAATGTTGGCCTCTTTTCCAAACGAATGTATAAAAAAGATGTCCAGCAGTGGAACACATAGAAGATCCTTCAATTGGCCTATAGCTACTACATTCATTCAAATGACATTTCCGATCATAAGTATTATAGTCTGTTGTTAAAGTATTAGATTTAATATGCTTATTAGGACAGAATTTGAGAAACGTCGCGAGAGTTGTGAATGAATATTAATATGTGGATGTTGCGCAGCGGAGTCGATGCGGCGCTACTCGGACGCGCAGCAGCTGTTCCTGGGCAACCTGCCGCACGGCGCCAGCGAGGACGAGCTGCGCGCGCTGTTCGGGCGCTTCGGTCCCGTGGCCGAGCTGCGCGTGCACCGCCCGCCCGCCGCCGCCGCCGCGCACAAGCACCCCAACTACGGCTTCATCACCTACGAGACCTCGCAGGCCGCGCACGACTGCCTCAACGCTGCGGTCAGTTGCTACGCGCTACACACATTCTAACTACCGAAGCACTGCAATTAAATCGTATAACATGACATTTGCAATCCTTAATCTTCTCTTATAACATGACATTTCCTTAATCTTCTCTTATAACATGACATTTGCAATCTTAATCATAGATTAAAGATAGATTGAACTAGAATTTGTAGATTGAAATTGAATTTTAAACTAGAATCTTAAATAAGTGAGGTTTAAAGCCAAACTAAACAGTAATAATGTAGTGATAATAGTGCTTTGCAGATAACTTCAAATTCTCCTTGGTTGGTATCAAAATATTATTTTCAAAGTGTATGAAAGGATTATGCAAAAGTTTGAAAATGTGTTATCATAATTTTCACATTAAATACTTGGTTAATCTTCGAATTTCTTCATGTCTGAATATTAAAATAAAGCACAACTAATGATAGTATAAAAACAGGAAAATAAATTGTTGGTTGTATTTGCAGCCGCTGTACTTCCCGCCGGACAGCGCGGACGGTGTGAAGCTGAACGTGGAGGAGAAGAAGACGCGCGGGCGGGAGGCGCCGCGCCGCCGCCCGCTGTCCTCGCACCGCGCCGCCTTCCAGCCGCGCCCCGCCTACCGCCGCTAACCCCCACGCACCCCCACGCACACACACCCCACTACCCACGACGCGCCACCTATACGTCCAAGTGTTCAACTTCGTATACTAAATCCCCAGTTTCCGCGCCTCCGACACCACACCGGATCCGACTCGCGGACGGCTTGTAAATTGCGTCTTTCATCTTTTTTTTTCTCACTCGATCGACACCTCATTGGCATGATGTACAGCAGTACTTTCAGAGCCGCATCGGTAGTGAGTAGTGGTGGCGCAGCTTTCGAACGTTCGTTTACATTGTGACCTCCATTACCACGGCCGTCCCTCTGAATTTCTCTTGTGTCACTAATACGGGGTTAAAATGTTATCGGCTGGAAACGTTTCCGACGGGGGAACGCTGTAACCGAGAAAACATAATTTTGTATTGACTCAAATGTCTGTAGGACCGCAGCACTACGGCAACGCAGCGAATAATAATAAATTAAACGCGCTTCGCAAAATGCTTTTCTTACGTTTATGTTTAAGTAGTTAGATAGACTAAATTAATTATTTGATTTAATGAATGAATTAGTGGTGAACGTCTGCGTCGCGTCGCCCACTTGGCGGCGGCTTCCCACAGCAGTAGGACTGCCGCCATGCTCACCAGCGGTTTACGAGCGATAGAATATCTATGCAGTTTTTATTTGTAGCATCATTTTTATTACAAACTAACCTCGATAATAGTCAAAACGTACGCGCACGATTTGTGTATAATAATTTCATAGTCAACTAATAGAGGGTCAGCGCCCGGTCTTGTCCTTACTAACGCTTTCACGCATGATCTCCTTACGTATAAAAACTTAGGTATTTTGTGTAGTGGAATGAGCCGCCGGTGAGCATGGCGAGGCGCGACCATCGACGTTACATATTGGTCGTGCCGTTGTTAGTCCCGTGCAAGTCCTCGTCAGTAGGAGAGGCCAGGAGCCAAGCCGCACGCGGCGGGCGCCTCGACGCCGACGTTCACGCCAAACACTCAACTCGGATGAGTCTTATGCAATGCGCATACCGCTAGAGAAGGTCGACCGTCCCGACGCACACTTTTTTCCAATTTCATTGTCGTATCATTGGGTGCGTCTTCCCGCGTCCGATCCCGGGTCATATTGCGTACGCGTACGCAAAATGCTCGGGAAGGACGCAACTTTTTCCTTTTTGTAGCGTGAAAATTAGTAGTGTCGTGCGGTCGATCGTCCAGTGATCGTTTGTGTTAGTATCGACTATGGACTTTTTGAAGTGTGGAATGGAAAGCAAGCGGATGTAGTCGCGCAATGCGGGCGGTAGTCGCCCGCCGCGACTGTGTCGTGTGGTTTTATATATACTTGTATATTTTACTTTGTAATATACACACGTGTCTGCCACGCGCTCTACTTACGATAGCGTGCGGACGCGCGCCGCTCCGCTCGGCCAGCTCCGGCACGGCGCCGCACTAGCGAGCCCTGTTACAATACCCAAGTGTAACGCGACTGTATCATTAAGGGCTTTGTCTGTTCTCGCAGTATGTGTAGTTCTGTGTTCACTTTAAATTGCAGTATTGTGAGGAGTGTGGAGGACAGACTCGCCGGTGCATAGAGATGGCGGCACGCGTC
The DNA here is from genome assembly GCA_949752805.1 of Deilephila elpenor. NCBI lineage: Eukaryota > Metazoa > Arthropoda > Insecta > Lepidoptera > Sphingidae > Deilephila > Deilephila elpenor. The sequence continues at coordinate 13,635,320 of OX457106.1, read as the reverse complement.
CCCACTTAGTTACGTTAACATTAAGCTTATATGTAACGTGTTTTGTTTATACGAACTCAATAATAATGACATGAGTTTAAGGTAATTTATGATGTATTTAGCCCGAGTGATGTGAAGTTAGCGTAGTATCGGCTAGTTGCGGCTGGCTCCTCGCCGTCGCGCCCATCGACACCCGACACGCTGCACTGACGTTTCCATTATATATTCAATTAAATTTACAAAACAGATAAAAACACAACAAAAATAATACTACAATGTAGTGTTATTTTGGCTAGACATATGAAACCAGTGCAAGTGAGTGCGTGAGCGGCGCGGGTGCGGGGCGCGGGGCGAGGCCGCCGCCGGTACGCATGTGTCTAAAGTACTTGTGTTTGTAACTCGTTCGTTATTTTTTTATCTAACACAATAAAATGATGGAACTTTCACATTGTAATGTTTTTTTATACTAGACCTTTGTCGATGGAATTTCATTTGTGTAGTGCGTAGATACTATAGTGTTGTTCGTGTGTGGTGAAGCTCCGTTGGACGAGGCAATGCCTGACCTCAGGGTTACCCCTCATTAGTGATGAAAGCAGACTGCCATTTTCAAACAATCCTACCATTTATAAATTTTAAAAAGGACAATATCCTACCAATAAACACAGAATTAACTAAACTCGTAAATTTATGGTCGTTGTATCGTCCGTCGAGCTCCACTAGTATTGCGAACAATTTGCTGATATAAAATTATGAAATAGACAAAAAAAAATCACCTAAGTGTAAATAAGACAATGGTTACGCAAGATGGCAGCCCAGCCAAAGTTTCTACAATAGCATAAAGTATTTTATATTTAAATGTAGCTATGCTATGTACCTGTTGTGAAATTATATTGTGCCGACCTTCGTTTCTTTTGTTTTGATAACTGTAATAAAATGGTTTTGTGACGGGCGGTGTGCGTGCAGTTACTTTGCAATATCTAGGCGTCAATAAAGTAAAATATTTGGAAAATATTTGAATTCAGTACCGTTCTTACACATTTGGACTCGGCTATGCCAGTTTTTTGCTGTGCGTACCAGCATGCTCAATGATTGAAAAACCTTAATATTAATAACCCACGTTAGTGTGCCATATTAAGGTTGATCCTTTGTATGACCGGATATAACCTGGCATAATTATATAACAATAGTAGATAACAATCTCACGCTGGTGGATACTTTATCCGGATTGCTGTCCATATAACATCAAGCCCATAGAAGCTACTTGTCGAACCTGGATAAAAAAACACTAAATTGATTTCTAGAAAATTATTTTTGTAATCTATTGACTTATCCATATTCTGTATACGTATTGTTTGAGACACGGTGTGAATAAACGGTTGACTGTACTGATCATTATGTGTTGCTATATTTTGGCATAACTGGGTCCGTTTGTGAAGTTTCCGCGACTTTAATTTTCATATTAGGATTCTGAATTGGTGTTTATCTGTAATTTCCTTCAACCGAACACAGTAATTGCACATACACCGTCCGAACATTATAATGTATTATAATAATGTTTGATGAGTTGTGAACTTTTCATATAAATCGCCAGTGACTTGTTCATAAATGATTATGATATTTGATACGTCCGCGCCTCCATCTGCCGTGTGGAAGCCGACTGTAGGTTACTCATGCCGCCTCTCGTTTAGCTCGCTACCCAATTCATGAAATTAAACTAACATGAGGCGATTAAAAATGTTTTTAGTGATGGAAAAAAAGTCGACATAACGGCTTTCTTATCCTTTTTGGTCAATTATACTATTGTTATGAAGTAAAATTTATTGGTGTATTTTTTTAGACTGAATATGTAGTTTTACAACATTTTTGGCGAATACTACTTTCCAGTTTGCCACAAATTTAATTTCCTAATTATGTTTTTGTGTCATCATGATACTGATGCCTCAAATTGATCTGATTTGGCCGAAATTTCAATTATAATGAAGGAATTAGTGTGGATAGCGAGCGGTAATGAGGATGGCTTCTTGCATTGTATAACGTATGTTCTTTACCCTTGCCTGGGTGTCTTAAACACTGAATATACATTAAAACTCAGATGGAATTGCGTCTGCGTCGGTGAGGCCTGTTGGCTGGCAGTAACTCGCCTTTGTAATATCTGAGAATTTTGTATGAGTAGAGTAACCGAGCTGGTAGTAGTAAAATGTGTAGTGTGTTTGTGTCTAGGGAATTGCATAAGTACTAGAATGTTGAAGTATAGTTGTACCATTTGAATAAGCCTCACAATACAGCGCAGACCTACCGTCTGAAAACGATTATAATAGCCAATGAAATATTGACGTTATTGCCTTGAATTAAGATTTTGAATACAGCAACAACATTTACCACATCATGACAATCAAAACAAAAGTTTGTTATCTCCGCAGGTACATTATAATTCATTTAAATGGTACAACTATAACAAAAAAACTTCCATTGTCAATTTATAAAATTGTAGTGTTCAAATGGCATAAGAGACTATGGTTGTTATGCGAATATGTGTCTTATTGCGGCGAGTTACTGCAGCATTTCCCGTGCCACTAGTGTTTTGTCGGTGGTATGCAGACGGGCCGCTCCGCGACAAGAACGCGTCGTTCCGCCCCGACGGTATTGTTCGACATCCTGCTAAAGTAGTGGCGTCGCGCAGTATTACCTGATCATGTTTCTGACAATTAACTTTCTTTTTAATGATTTTCGCTTTATCTTCAACCTTGTCCGAAAAAGAGATTTATGCGCGTTTAATTTAAATTCTCGCGATGCCTTATACGCGGCGTAATGTATCCCCAAAGCGGGTATATATCCGCGCGTAATTCGCCCTTTGTGGACAAGGTCTTAGCCTTATTGTCTTCGTGTTCCAATTGTGTTCTGTCTTGTGTAGTGTGTTATGCTGTGGGCTAGGGCTGCGCGACCGCCACCGCCGACGCTGACGTGGAGCATGCTCGGCGGCGGGACAAGCACCAAGCGGTGTCCACTTTCAATGTGTCTTAAACAAAGTTCAGACCCCATCGTAGCGTCCCAACACGAGCGTTTATACGTGTTGCATGTGTTCGATATTATTGCAGACTATTGTATACTTATTTATATTTGAGGGAGCATCGGACGTACAATCATGGGTATCATTTAAAGAAATATTTTTATATTGTTTGTAAATACAAAAATATATTTTACGTCCATAGTTTCGCTGAGTCGAGCCAGCGAGCATTCGGCGCTGGTCGCTGAACTGTTGCAGTACCGACGGCGCCAGGACGACCGTTTGCGTTGGAAATAGGCTTATTCGATAACTAGTAAAGCAGCGAGCTATAGTGTACTTGTGTGTTTGATTTGATGTTCTGACAAGCCGATGCTCCCTTAATACATGTTTTGTGATGATTGTAATATGGGGTCTAAAGTTTGTGCTATGAAACAGTGTTGTAATTATTCAGTAATATTGTGATGCGAGCGTGCGCCGGCCGCGGCGACTGCTCGCGTCGCCTTCTCTAATAGAGATGTACTTTTTGTAACAAACTGTGCGTTTTATTTCACGAACCCTTTCATCCTATCTCCTTAGTGGAAATGAAAAAAAAACAACACTCAATAAAAACAAAAAAAAATGTGCCCGTTATGGCAATAGCCTCGCCCCGTATCACATCATAGGACAAGATGAAACGTGGATGTCCTGGCCTACCTACCTCTTCTGGGAAAATGCCGTGATGTTTATGTATGTATTAGTGATGTAACGAATGTTCGCATTCGCATTCGCGAATCGCGAATATTCGCATATTTTTTGGCATTCGCATTCGCATTCGTATTCGCAAGAAACGAAGCGAATGTTAAGCGAATGTTTTTGACAAATAAAAAGGAAATTTTTACAAATTTTGATGGTTCTGGAAAAATAATACAACTATTTTAATTAGCGTATTTTTAAATTATTTATAATATTGATAATATCTACGTCTCGTAAGTCTTTTGACTGTACTTATTAAGTTATAGCTTCTATTTTTTTTAACAAACCCAAATGCTATTTACAGTTATAAAAAATAATCAACCAAAATTAAACATTTAATATCCAAAATGTTATATTTTTAAAATCTTCATTTTCAATGCAATTAATAAACATACTCAAGAAAATAAAATAATAAATACCTACTTGTAAATAAAATTACAATTTCTTCCTTACAATAATTAAGAAAACAATATTTAATAAAGTAACTTTGACTTTAATCTATATACATATAATAAAAATGTAAATGGTCGACGTCTGTACATGGAAGATATTTAGGAGATTTCAACGCGAGGGGTCTTTATAAAAGCAACAGAAGCCAAAACAATTTTTTTTAGAATTTTTGTTTGTCTGTCTGTCGGTCTGTCTGTCTGTCTGTATGTTTGCTTGCGCATCACGCAAAAAATACTGCACCAAATGAGATGCGGTTTTCACAGTAGTATTGCTGCAGGTTCAACTTAAAAACTGGTATATGTTGCATTTACGTCCTGTACGTAAATGCTTCTTTTTGTTTGCTTGCACATTACTCAAAAACTACCGCACGAAATGAGATCCAGTTTCCACAGTTATATTGGTGCAGGTCCAACTTAAAAAGTGATTTATATTTAATTAACATACAGGGTGTTTCTTTTCGTATGCTTGCACATTACTCAAAAACTACCACACGAAATGAGATGCAGTTTTCACAGTTATATTGGTGCAGATCCAACTTTAAAAGTGGTATATGTTTCATTTACGTACAGGTTGTTTTTTGTTTCTTTGCTTGCACATCACGCAAAAACTACCGCACGAAATGAGATCCAGTTTCCACAGTTATATTGGTGCAGGTCCAACTTAAAAAGTGGTATATTATGTTTCATTTACATACACGTTGTTTTTTTTTGTTTGCTTGCACATCACGCAAAAACTACGACACGAAATGAGATGCGGTTTTTATAGTTATATAGGTACAAGTTCAACTTAAAAACTGGTATATGTCTTATTTACAAACAGGGTGTTTCTTTGAACTATGGAAGATAAACGAGAAAAACTAATATAGGGGTCTGTATTAACGTAATAAAAATAATGATTTTTAGAATTTTTGTATGTCTGTGCGGTTGTGCGTGGTGAACTCGGAAACCGCTTAGTAAGTAAGTAAGTGACATCCTGGATTAGCACTTAGGCTACCTTTTATCCCGAAAAAAATGTTCCCGCGGGAAGAGGAAGGAATTCCGATATATTTGTTACTTTTTATACTCAAAGGGATGGGATGGGACGGGATCACATGGCTTGAGTGAGAATAAAATGGGACAGGCGGGATATAACGGGACGGCACGGGACGGGATGGGTAATTCCATATAAAGTTACTCACGCAGACGAAGTTTGCGGGCAGAAGCTAGTAACTACTAAATTTGTTCATTCAACCTGTCAAAGCACGGGCCGGTTCGACATGCTCGACTATGTTCATTTTAAACATGGCTGGCCCGAAATGTTGCGCGCCAAATTTGAAAAACAACATTCGCATTCGTATTCGCGAATGTTAGATCTGAATATTCGCATCCGCATTCGCATTCGCGAATGTGAGAAAACTAACATTCGTTACATCACTAGTATGTATGACTATGAACTATGAATATATAATAGTAATTATTTAAAATAGGTAATAATTGTTGATTATGCTTGAATATTTGATTTGATTAGTACTATATTAAATCCATAGAATTAAAGGACATAATATAGGATATTTCGCTAGGTAGGGTCCGCAAACACCATTTACTAACAAATCGAAATGAATATTCTTTGAAAGCTTACTTTTTAGTTTTTACTGCTTTTATGATTGTGCCGTCTATTGCCGTGTGTATTGAAATATAGAAGAGCGATGGTCTAGTTCCCTACTGACCGGACTGACAATTCATAGATCACTGGTTCGAATCCTAGTCACATGCCTTTCATATTTCGAACTTGTTGCTCGCTGTAACGTTGAAGGAATATGTTGGGAAAAAACTAGGGCTTATAAAGATGAAAATTAAATCCATCCATCAGCCAAAGGAAGTCCACTGCTGAACATAGGCCTCTCCCGATGATTTCCACAGTGACCTGTTGGAGGCAGCCTGCATCCAGCGACGTCCCGCGACCTTTACCAGACGACCTGGAAAATTAGATGTATGATCATAAAGCCCTTCATAGCTTCAATGAACAAAATTTAAATGCGTGGTTGAATAACATGGTTTAATTCTTTTGTAGCATGTATTCAGTAAAACAGTCATCAATGGCGTATTAACTATTTATAATCGGATTTATTTAAACGCTATGTAAAACCACAGAGTAAAATGTAATATTCGTAACCGATACATGCGCTTTTAGAACATTTTATAACTTATCGCGCTTTAGACCAATGTTTCAATGTGGTAACTACTCATTGCGTGTTTAATTGACTGCTGTTATATTAAACAAGTAAAAAATACAGCAGTGTACTTGAAATAATGATAGTTGTAGGTATGAAAACTGAACAGAGGGTTCCAGTGTTCACACCGCTTCAAGTCGTCGGTTAGTCAGCCGCGCGCTCTCGACATACGAGCTCGCTGGCAGGGACCTACATTGGAACGACTATACGGTAAGTTTTACTAAGTTTCTTATTAGATTCTATGTTGAATATCCTTCTTTTTTAAATTCATAACGTCTTTTATATTGAAATAATTGTATGCAAGTTTGAATAAGTTTTAAGATAATGAAAAGTTGTGTGGCGCCGGTAATATAATTATTGTAAGTCTGTAACATAAGTTTTATAACGTATTGAACTAATTTATTACTTCTGAAATTTATTACTCTAAAAATATGTATGACTGATCAAAATTTTTATCTTCATGGTCGGTATTAAAATATTCCTTTTAAGTAATATTTATTTTCTAGTCACGCATTAGAAATTTCAGGATGTTGGTTTGATGCTATTGATTTTATTTATTTTAATTGGAAAGCCACTTTATAGTCGTAGTGTGAATTTAACAATAGAATACAGATCAAACGAGCTTGTTTTAAATCCGAAGGCTCGAGAAAAAGATTGCGTTGTGCGAACTGGTTTGAGGAATTCGGGAACACAGCCCGTATATTTTAGGATTTCTTTTTGCAAATCCCGCATTTACTTAAACTTAAAAAACTTAGATACCTATGATGTCAGTATAATTTGAAGTTTTAGAGCACATTTCATGAAAAATAATATCTTGATGCCAAATGAATCATAAACGTAGGGCTAAGCCTTCCCCACGGATTAATTATGATATTAAAATATATAATACAGTCACGCTATAATATTTTTCATTAACGGATATCAAGTTTACTTAGTAGATTTTATCAACCCGGTAATAGATTACCATTATTATTTAATTTAAAAGTAGTTCTGTATCGACCCAACCGATTCTTCAGCATACTTAGGCTATTTTCTGAAATAACCCAACTATTTTTAATAAAATATTGTGCAAGTCTTCGTCTGCTAGAATTTTAACAACTTAACATAACAGTTTCTTAGATTTACGCGAATGTTACACATTGAAATAAAACTGACGGACTGACAGCCCCGTGACCACGAAAGCTGTAAATCAATCGAAACATGGGGAAGTTAAAAAATGTAAAAATCAAACCAAATCCGCGATAAAATATGTAAAAAATTGTTTTATTTCAACTTAACATAAATCTAACATCTTATTGTGAGGATTTAAATTGATCATAGCAACTACAAACCCGTTGACGCGTGCAAAAACTAATATTTCATAGTGACTAATAAATGAAATAATGCTGATCTGAATAATATTAAAATGGCCATTGATATAAACAATACTGCAACAGTGCGTGCAGTGTGTCCGAGGTTAGTCAACCCTAGAGCATTTCCTCCGATGTGTCGACTCAGCGCGACTGCCGACCGGCGACCGCTAACATAAACTCGCACTTTGTAATACAAACATTATTAAATGCAGTTTACAATACTATCGGTTTGTAGGCACCCTAACCATACATTGGAATCTAATAGTAAGAAAGATGAAAAAATATTTTAACTCGAACATGCGTTTGCGATATGGAAACTCTTTTGAATTTGAACTCCGTATCACTTTTGTTGGTCTGTGTTAGCGCTGCACAAAATATTGCAACTTATGCACGCTTTAAATTGGTTAATTTAATACTTTCGAGCCTCAAATAACAACTCAAGAATCAAGACAACAACAGCCTCAGGAAACTTTGTAGGTTGCTATTTGCATTTTGACGATTTTTGTAAAGCTCTTTTCCGCAATTCCACTTGCTTTGATAGTTTACTTGCAAGTTATTTTTCGCTGAAATTTAACTTTACATCAGAATCAGTTTAAAACCTTTAAATTAAAATCAAATTCTTACTTAGTTAAAGTAGGAAATGAACAAATTAACGGGAACAATGATTTTGATAGGGAAATGATTTTGAAACATTTGTCAAGATAAGAACCGAATAATGGTTTCTTAGATTTACGCAAATGTTATCTACGCATTGATATAAAACTATTTTTTACGGATTTTCTCACGGATAAGGTTTAAGTTTTTGAAATTTTTATCTTTCCAACGTTTCGATTGCTTTGCAGTTTTTGTGGTCACTGGACAGAATCTCCCGCCATTTCTACTCAGTCTGAATGAAATAAAGAAATTAATTATTAAAAACCGAAGCTAGCTCTGCAGTTAAACAGACCAACTAGCGTGGGAATGCAATTGTTGACGAGAGCAGTGGATTCACCGCGCCGACAGAACGTTACTAATGCCTGCGCTAGTTTGTGTTTCTAAACAACTGACTTGTCCGTAAACATCAGTAGTTCCTCACACGAAAATACGGACATTACGTATAGACCTGTTTTTTTTTAAAAGCGCCTTTGCGAATAATCAGTGAATATAGACAGAAGGAAGCGTATGTTAATGGCACTCTCAGAGGCAAATTTTGGTTGAGAATACTTATTCGTTTCTAGCCTAAAAAAGGTAATATAGACTGAAAAGTCTTTATAATTTCTGTTACTCGCGAGTCGCGACATACGACAAGTTTGTCCGATGTATTCTATAAATATGTATATTGTTGAATAATAAATATTTTTATTAGCGCACAACAGATAACCGAGTTTTGTATATCTTGACCCGGGTTAAGATAAAGGCATCCTAAATCGCCTAGATTTTAACTGACAAAATATATACCTAATATGATTCCGGCATATCGTCTTCGCATATAGAGAAGGATTTAACATTCTTTAATATATAAAAGAGCTATAAAAAATTAGGTCAAGAATTTGGGATTCCGTGTGATCTGTTTTTGTTTAGGACACTTGTCCATCTTGTTATCGTAAAAAAAATATACTGGCACCACAAAGTGCCTATTGTGCTGGTGGTATGCCTAATCTAGTTCAGATAAAGTATTAACCGGCGTGAGGTGTTCATCTCTCCCTGGTCGATACAATGACATAATATGTCGGCCTGATTGTGTCCGGACATACAGAGGCTACCTATACCCGAAATGCGACAACCTCATAATTGTTGTACCTAGGACACGGTATCACCTATTTGGTGTCTATTTAAAATCCATTGAAATCTATCTCTACCTCTATATTTGGATTTCGAGCGCAGCGAAACGCCGAGCATTGCTTTGTAATTTATAGTGTTGTTTGGTTTTCTACTATCCATGAGGAGTCGTATCGCTTACTATCAGGCGAATGGCATGCTCGCCATTCTAAACAATAAAAGAAAAACATGAATATTGGTATATTCATATATATTTATACATACATACATAAACTCACGCCTTTATCCCCGAAGGGGTAGGCAGAGGCGCCACCAGGACACCCACATTTCGCCTTGTATGTCCCATGATGTGATAGGGGGCGAGCCTATCGCCATATCGGGCACAAATTCCTGACTCCGGGCTGATAATGAATTGAAAAATCCAATACCACTTTGCCCGACCCGGGACTCGAACCCGAGACCTCAGCTTTGTAGCCGTACCGTAATACACCTACGCCACCGAGGCAGTCAAGTCATATATGTTTATAGTTATGAATTGTAGATTATTATAATTTCTTTTACGCTTTAGAATGCCCTTTCTTTCTCCTATTTATTTATCCATCCCATCGTTACCTGTAAGAAATTACCTAGTGTGATAAGGCCGCTACTTGTAATATTATTTTTATAGTGTGTTTTCGTATTTGTATAATTAAAAATTAATTGTCCCGCGTCACTTTTAGATATTGTAATTTCCTGTGTGTTATCCAAACGTTTGTTCCACGAATAATGTGACATTCATTAGACCCAAAACATATGAAAAACAATTAAGATATATTTACATATTATTCAATTCGTTTCTCGTTGTGATGTTCCGACAGACGTTTCTGCTGATACTAAATCAATCTATGAAGTGAAAAGGTCTGCCTATCTGTATGGAATAATAGCATGACTATTATGTTGTTGATATTGATTAGGATATTATGATTATTAGCTAGGCACGAATTTGGCTTAACATTTGTAGCCTGACGGTTGACAGCAAACCTTTCGGGAATAAGCTTTTAACTCACCATGCTAGCCAATTACCGTTTGGTAAACCTTACGTAACTATTCCGTGTGTGTGTAATATTTTATGGTAGTAGTAAATAGGAATTTAGCGAATAAAAGTCCTAATTTCTAACGTTTGTGTCCCGGTCATCACATATCCCGCCGTAACGGAGGCTCGAAACGCGGAAATTCTCAGCCCGTAATATCCTGCCGCAATATCACACCGTGTACTGAAAAATCAATACCTACATGGCGGTTTTCTATACTTACTAGCTTTTGCAACAGATATAGGCTACCTTAGGCTTTTGTTACATAGAAACCCACAAAGGTTGGCATATAGGACCAAACTTTTGTGATCAATACCTCCTGACTTGAAGCTTACTTACTTTTATGCTTGCCGTCACATCAAGCTGTGAAATAATATCCCGCTCATGTGCGCCCTCTTTGGTTAATCTAATTGTAGAAACACGTGCGATACTCATAAAGGACACTGTTCTAGCCAGTATATAGCACACTGTTTAAAGTCAAGATAAAAATATCAATTCAAGTGTCTCAAAACTGTGCATATTATCAGCGTAATCATCCGAAATATTAATCAGTCGTATTTATAGTTATAAAGTAAATATATTAATTAAATTATATAAATTGCGTGACATAAAAACGCGATGTTTTTATACTGGAGTTGTTGCTCTGGCTTCGGGGTCATGCGCTATCGGCGGACGGTGCTTCGATAGCGCGGCTTCCGTCAAGTTCTCCCGCGCCTCGATCCTAGCTGACCCAGTTTTTATTCGCAAAATTTATTATGCAGATACGACACACATGTAATTTCAGTTCCTGTTAAAACACTTCACACGCCGTTGTTTTGGAGCCTTACTTTGAACTTCGAGTTGAGTCATCGCTAAGCTTGTCTGAGCTCTTTAGGGAAACTCGGAGACTGTGTACAGATATTCCTTGTACATTTTCATAAAATATGTATCTTAAGGTTCAAATAATACTACGGAGGTTTGTTCAAGACATCTGTCTTACGCGTATTTATTTAAATACGCGTACTTTTATTCTTTATTTATTTAATAACGATATTATATTGTAGTGATGTAACGAATGTTCGCATTCGCATTCGCGAATCGCGAATATTCGCATATTTTTTGGCATTCGCATTCGCATTCGTATTCGCAAGAAACGAAGCGAATGTTAAGCGAATGTTTTTGACAAATAAAAAGGAAATTTATACAAATTTTGATGGTTCTGGAAAAAGAATACAACTATTATAATTAGCATATTTTTTAATTATTTATAATATCTATCTATACATATAATAAAAATGTAAATGGTCGATGTCTGTACATGGAAGATATTTAAGAAATTTCAACGCGGTGGTCTTTATAAAAGCAACAGAATCCAAAACAATTTTTTTTAGAATTTTTGTCTGTCTGTCTGTCTGTATGATTGCTTGCGCATCACGCAAAAACTACTGCACCAAATGAGATGCGGTTTTCACAGTTGTATTGCTGCAGGTCTAACTTGAAAAGTGATTTATATTTAATTTACATACAGGCTGTTTCTTTTCGTTTGCTTGCATATTACTCAAAAACTACCGCTCGAAATGAGATGCAGTTTTCACAGTTATATTGGTGCAGGTCCAACTTAAAAAGTGGTATATGTTTCATTTACATACAGGGTGTGTCTTTGTATTATGGAAGGTAAATGAGAAAAACTAATATGGGGATCTGTATTAACGTAATAGAACCCAAAACAATGATTTATTGTCAAGAATTGTAATTGTAGAATTATTGTCTGTTTGTCGGTTTATCTGTTTGTCTATGCGGTTGTGCGCGATGAACTCAAAAACTGCTTAACGGATTTCGATGAAATTTGGTATGGAAGTAGCCCACACCCTGGATTAACACTTAGGCTACTTTTTATCCAGAAAAATTAAATGTTCCAGTGGGATGAGAAAGGAATTCCGATATATTTGTAACTTTTCATACTCAAAGGGATGGGACGGGACTGGATTATATACCTTGGGTAAGAATGAGACAGGACGGGCGGGATATAACGGGACGGGACGGGATGAGAAATACCAAATAAAGTTAATCACGCTGACGAAGTTTGCGGGTAGAAGCTAGTTGATAATATCTACGTCTCGTAAGTCTTTTGACTGTACTTATTAAGTTATAGCTGCTATTTTTTTAACAAAACCAAATGCTATTTACAGTTATAAAAAATAATCAACTAAAATTAAACATTTAATATCCAAAATGTTATATTTTTAAAACCTTCATTTTCAATTATTTTTCAATGCAATTAATAAACATACTCAAGAAAACAAAATAATAAATACCTACTTGTAAATAAAATTACAATTTCTTCCTTACAATTAAGAAAACAATATTTATTAATAACTACTAAATTTGTTCATTCAACCTGTCAAAGCACGGGCCGGCTCGACATGCTCGACTATGTTCGTTTTAAACATGGCTGGCCCGAAATGTTGCGCGCCAAATTTGAAAAACAACATTCGCATTCGCATTCGTATTCGCGAATGTTAGATATGAATATTCGCATCCGCATTCGCATTCGCGAATGTGAGAAAACTAACATTCGTTCCATCACTATTATATTGTATGCCAAGGCAGACAAGAGGCTCCATAACATTTCAGATGAATCCTGCTCGTTTTAAATGCGACACAAAGTCTTATTCCTTACGATTTAGTCAAGAAGAAACTTTCAACGTTTTGTTGAAACTGAAAGCTGAATTTGTATTTCTGTCTTTAAAAGTTGTACATAGAAAAAGCATACCAGCAAAATGACTTTTGATCGTTTTAACTAAGAGTTACTTTGTTATTAATGTCATCTTCCATCTTAAGACTGGTATACGCATTGTTCTTGTCAATCCTTGATATCTTCTTTCTGTATATACCCTTAGAAAAACTCAATCAGGGACAAAATCTAATTACTTCTATAAGACTTGTGCATTCAGTACTGCCACCCCTTGATTTGCAAATAAATGTAATAATAGCAATGAATCATTATTTCCTCGAACATTAATTCCGTGAATATCAGTACATTTGTTATTTATGTGAGCCAACGGATGTCACAGATAAAGCTCCGATACGCGCGTATTCATATTATGTCGTTATGATCAGCTTTATTCAACCATTCAAAGCATTCATGAACCACCACACTGCTGGTCTGAAATGCATAGTAGGCCAGAGCAGGTCAGTCTCGTTTCTTAGAAATAATGTGGCTGTTTAAACCAGGTGACCGTTCCAGAAATATATGCGCACAAGATGGCGTAGTTTTCAATGGTCGTAAAACGTGAGCGGCGACCGACATTCGGTTGTGGTACCGAGCACCCGCGGGTTATCGCGCTTAGATAATAAAAGTTCAAAAATAATGATGACACTGTTTTTTTATTTATATTAATAATCACTAACGCGGCTAACAGAATTGGGTCTTTATGATAAACTTAAAGTAATCTACAGGGTCCCCCCGCACGCCAGAAGAATAGGTACTCCGCCCGGGTCGTTATGGAAGCTTGTAAGCGTTATCAGCCAATAAAAATAATCTTTAATTAAATTATACAGAATTTAAATATGAAAACAATGTTTAAAATAATTAATAATTCACGTCATTGGATCCTAAATACAAAGAAGCCCGAGATCGGGTTTCTGTAGGTACCTGTTCCTACTTCGCTATTTTCATTTAAATGCTAGCTTTGTACCTGTTTGTAAATATGCAGTGGGTAAGTTAGGAACAAGTTTTTGGGACCCACAACACGCAAACCAGATTATATTATTAAATGCTGATACAATTAACAAATCGTTGGATAAAAACCATTCGTTTCACATCTTGCTTACTGCACCGCAGCGATTCTCAAATATTCTCAACCTTATGTCTTAAATGTAGCAATATTGTTTTCTGGAAACTGAATATACATAGACACAAATGATCCTGCGCGAAATAATCACGTCATGAAGTAATTGTGCCAACTTGTACTATCTGTGTCACGGCTATAAAACTCAATCAATATGGGAATGGTGACGGTCATTCTACTAGGACATCGGACATTGGAGCACTCGTTCAATTTACTTAACATGTCATCACAATGTTTAGATGTCCTTCACGGCTCCATTGCAATGTAAAATTTATACATATCACATGTTATTCTGATGTAAAGCTTTGCAGACATTTAACAGATAGTTTCTCGGGTATTGTTTATTCTCTTGTAAAAAAATATTGAAGACGTATCCATGGGTCAATTAAGTCAAGGTATTTGTATTTCAACAGTAGAATCCCAGCGGTTGAAGTTGATGATGGTGGTTATTTTTCATCTAGACATTTACAAGCATTTATAAATATAAATCTATGAGGAGGAAGCATAGTATTTGTCACAATAGATAACCAAAGCCCTTTTTGAAAATGATGTGAAACCACATTGTGAAATTTTTAGTCCAACAAAATCATGGCATTTTGCTGAACCTGATTAATTATTTTGCAGTCAAACATTTTATGCACCGAACTTAATTTCTTATACGAATTCTACATAAATTAACTTGAAATTAAAGTTAACCTGCTTCAATATTCTATTATAAAGTTTTAAGCACAATGGTTTAAAACACAATGGTTTTGTCGTCGCTCGTTTTACCTGGAGTGATCTCGGCCGGCGCTAGAGACCGCCTTCCTGCACAATTTCCTTCATTCCGCCGGATCTTTGGCGTACTCGGTTCCTGCACAGAGTTCCTGCTTCAATCAAATCATCGCACGAACTAAATATTACGCGAGTTTCCCTTAAGCTTTAGTTACTTGCTATTGCTTGCAGTTATCAACAATTCTTATTACTTATGACAAGATTATTAGTTATTTAATGAAATTTGAAGCTACCTGTGTTCTGCTGCAGAACATACAGTAACATACTTGTACAGACTGATACTAATAATATTGTTAATGATAATAATAAAATTGTAAGTTTTTGGTGTTGTCAAGAACGAAATGGTCTTGAAGTTTGAAGCAAGTAAGCGTACATCTACCTGAGGGCGTCCGATACATCCCTACAATTTAGCGGAACTAATTGGCGCCTGCACCCGTGTTGTGTGCATGTATGTGTGTGCAATCAGGGTGTCTGGCCGCTCGACTCGTCCGTCGGCTCGCCGCGTCCATTCATCGGAGCCCTTTGACCGCTGCCCGAGCTTTAGATGTTCAGCGGACAGGCCAGTGGCTTTAAACCTTCGCACACTCCCCTTTTTCGGGGATATTTAAATATTTTAGCATAAAGTTGTCACTGCGCGTAATCCAATATATTTTCTATTAATACGACCAATAGAATTATTTATAAACTACGTGATAAAACCGGTGGCATGAATTACTTAATCGATCCGTAATATTCCTATTTGTAAAATCGACCCAATTTAATGAGCACTGACCAGAATTATCTTATTAGTAGGCATTTCACTCACGATATTTTTTTTTATTTCCCGTATTACCACAGAATATTCTGTGGTATTACTTACCTACACTAAGTAATCTCAATCAATGTAAAGTTTGAGCACCTTTGCTCGTGTCAATCGCTTCCGATTTACCATTGTGAATATTCAGGACTCAGGAGGGAATCTATTCACAAACCAAGTGCTTCATATATTGGACGTAATACCTTGCAGATAGCTACAATAACATCAATCACGACTACACAAGAAACTTGTGGTCGGTGGGAACAATTCGTAGTAATAGCCAGGTTTGACCCAATCACTGCACTTACGGCAGACAGCATAAGTAGATATTACATTGAAAGACATTAAATATCGAATTTTACTTTTAAAAATTGTCTCAAAACCTCAAGAGACTGCAGTAAAAGGAACGATGGCAATTTGCCAGTTACTTCAGATATTAGCATAACTTTTTAGTACATTCAAAATATTATATTCTCTATTTATGTAGACTTCTAGGAAATCATATGAATTAAAGTTGAATACCATGACAACCATCGCCACTTTAAAATGTGTTGTGGTGTAATTATGGGAGCAAAACATAATTTAAAGAACTTATTACGGATAAACTCAATTATTTAAACATAATATTTGACTTAGTATAATTTAATCTCAAGCCAATCAATAAAAATGTACTACTTACTTTAAAGATCTATAATTTTCTTAATTCTTATCGACGAGCCTCGTTGGTCTGCTTATTTATGTCATATGATTCGATCGTTTCATGCATCTCGACATTCTGCATAGTGCATATCTACAATCTACATACATACATATATTGCACTTACCACCAAAAGTACCACTTAGATATAGCACAGACAGTTGTCACAAACGGCCTCTGCAGTCCAGGGCACCGTTCATGGTCTTCATTAGCCGCGATAGGATCGCGTCACGGGTATTTGGGTCAATAGAAACAAATCGCCGTCGTGATTGTGGCAGCCGGCGTGGCGGTAATTACTTCAATACGCTGCACCGACGCAGCCGGGGGCTCGCCGTACATGATGACCCATGCAGTTGACATCCTCCATCGAGGACGCTAATTTATGCTACATGTAAATAGGCTGCTTGTCGTCCAGCGGGGAATCTGACATTTGTACGTAAAGGAAAAGGATATGTCACACCTTTTCATATTTTCCATATTTACTACATCGATATATGATTATAGGTATATTTCTATGATTTATCTTCTGAAATGACGGTGCAATTATTTTGTGCATATCGTAGAAAGATTTGGCTTTTAACAGCGACACAAGACTCGATCTTAGTGTGGAGTCAGGGCTATGTATTTGACTGCTGGGTGTACTTTAAAAAGAAAGATCACATTGTCATTGCTTCTTGTAAGTCCACCCCTCACTTCAATTATTAACTGTAGTGACAATGCAGTTTGTTTGATTGAAAGAGTTATTGCGGAATAAAGCGTCCCGTGCCTCCGCCTGGATGATGTAATTTGCTTCTGTAGTTATGCGAATACATATTGCAGATGTTCCATTAAATATCTACGCAATAACCATTGTAATTAAATAACATTAAGTCTTGTTATTTAAATTAATGCGAAGGGTATTGCAATTAAGATTAGTTGAAAACATACAATTTAATTTTTAAATGTTCTGAGTGATGTGAACCTGAAATAATACCTAAAGGACAAGACCCATAACTTATGTTAGGATTACGAGGTAATACGAGATACACACACTTCATCTTACGAGAAGTGCCAAAAAATTGTCTTAGTATTAAGAACAGCCATTACGACATATCACAATGGCATATTTTATTAAACTTCTATTTCATTAAACGTCTAACTATTTAAAATGAGTTATGCGAATCGCTTTCTTAATTCTTTAGTATATGCGATGAAAAATGGCCTCTGTTGTTTAAAGAACTTCCTAAAAAAGATATTTCCCATTTACGCTTTTGATCAAAACACAACTAAACTACACTTTAGGTAGGTATATTATAAAACAAAATAGTTCACGGTGCAATAGCAAGCTCATTTCTTAGAAGACGGTGATGAACGAGCGACCATATGTGAGTATGAGCTCATGCCACACTTCCCCTTAATCCCCTCCTCAACGTGCAGGATAGATATGATATCATAAGTCTCAATGCACACATGCCACTTGGAGCTTTGCTAATATTGTTTCCACAATAATGACTTCGAGTCGATGGGATGACTTACTGATAAAGCTGGGAGATGTATCTTGATGTATGTTTCTTTCTAATCACAATCCGGATTTCGGTCTCTCCTAAAAAGACGTTTACCGGGTTCCGAATAACACATTTAATTTAATTTTGTGATTTTACAAAAGAAGGCGTATCGTTTTTTAGACTAATCGACTGATGTCTACAGTTTCTCAGGACCAAATTATTTACAAACAATAAACACATCGGCTGCTTTTGCCTTTAGATCAGTGAGCCAACAGCTTTGCATCAGCAGTAAAAAATTAAAA
This sequence comes from Deilephila elpenor, assembly GCA_949752805.1. Classification (NCBI taxonomy): domain Eukaryota; kingdom Metazoa; phylum Arthropoda; class Insecta; order Lepidoptera; family Sphingidae; genus Deilephila; species Deilephila elpenor. The sequence goes on along the minus strand of OX457106.1, from coordinate 13,616,883 downwards.
TTTCAATAAAAATATTGATTCAGTGGATAGTAATGTACGATTATTTATGATACCCAGTTCTAAATCAACATTGAAACAATAGAATATCATATTGAATTTTTGTCCAGTAGCTCCGTATCACAGCATCGAATTTCATCCATTGACAGTAACCGGAGATGCTTTACCATATGTGCCGTGGTTTGGCACGAACGGCAAGGGTCGTGACCATAGTCTACCTACCGCTTATTCCACGAAATCGCCACAATTTTCTTGCCCATGTAATGTTGTTACTTTCTTTCTTGCGCGTAATACTGCTGGTTGGAGTGAGATGACAAATAGGGATCGTTGAAGCGTCAAGATACCCTTCCGTTTAGATAGAGATTCTTTTATTGCGTGCCATTGACATATCTCACCCTTGTACATGAATATCTCGGTATTTTGTGCAACTTTATACACATACGAAAAATAGAAGTGACTTAACAAACATGCGGAGTACCTATACAGCAACAAAATTTTTGTTAGAAATATATTTTTTGATACCAAAAGTTATAACACCTGGACTTAACTGAACTCAAGAGTCGTTCGAAAGGGACAAAATATTCGATAACTAAAATGGGTTCCAATAGTTCTACATTAGTTAAATATTGCCATTTGATTTGTTATTAGAGTATGGAATAAGTTCCGCAGAAGTTTATTTTTATTTAAAGTGGCTACAGGCTAGCTTTCGATATAAACGCATGCGTCTGTGTTTGTCTTGAGAGGGTCGATAACAGCAAAATGATATCATCGCTCCATATTGCAACAGGATCACTCAGCGCACGTTTCCTGCCATACCTACTATACTGGTTCAAAACTGGAGATGCCTTTTATCTAATTTTTTAGTACCTGAATACTTTATGTTTCATAAACGGTCCAATATAAATAAATACTCCCAACTTTACACAGGGTTAAATTCACATCAAATACGTATCGAGTGTATTAAAATCTTGTAGCTTGCCTGCCAAACCCACTGGACTTTCCAGCCCAGTAACATTCAGAGGCCGGGCGCAATACAAATATTTGCAATACAAATACATGTTTGTTCGATATTGCAGCCTCCCGTTTAGAACGGTTTCAGACTCACTGCGTCCCGCTGTCGTGACTCATGATTCATGAAACACTATAATATCCGATTTATTTACTTCAACTTCCAAAATAGTTGCGGCTGTTGCAATATATTTATAAGCAAGGTAGTAGTATTAACTGAAAACGGTAATTTCAATTAGTGCATATTACTCCTGGCAGTATAATTTAATTGCTTAGTACTATTGAAACAAATTACTCACAGGAGAAACTGTTTAATCGTTAAGTACTTCGAGCGCATTCAATTTCGCACCTCACATCATAAACCGCAGCTGCTGCCGGCAGTGAAACCACCTTAGTGCTCTAATTTCATTGATAACGTTATAACTATTTGTACATTCCATAAGGGTTCTTATAAATCCTTATTCATAAACTTAGAAATGGTGTAGTTCTTCTACACCATTTAATAGAAACCTGTAGTAATATTAGAAGCATATTTGTTGACGTAGTTTCTCAATGTTAAATTTACACTAAAAAGTGAATAGTGGCGAGATATGATGATCGGTTACCACTCAATATACTATCTGAACGGCATTGCACCAATAAGTGAATTGAAATTACGCTGCCAAGCCAAAATAAAATAAAACTACTCAACGACAAAACTGTTTATCATATGCATTTAAATAGGAATTTACAAACGTTTTGTCTCCATTTTCCGTCCTCGATACGCTTTTGTGTTATAGCAAACAGTATTAGGAAATGTAAATAGAGTTTCTGAGAAATGCAGTTCGGTTCTAAAACTGTTTCGGTAAGGAATAAACCATGCAGAATGCACTAGCGAATAGCGATCGTGCCTGTAGGTACTTCGTGTTCTAATTACGAACAGCAATAAGTTATAATAATAAACCTCATTAAGCACGGTGCTTTATTATAGATTTCTAGGTCGCTAACTCATTGTATTTTATAATTGTTTAAAACTAAATAGCTAGCATAATATTTGAGACTTTTAAGAATCGGTCTCTGTCACAAAATATTAATGACTCTTCCACTCGGCATGAATTTCTCGAAATATTTTCTTTAGCTAAAATCGGACGCTTTCACGTGGTCTTACTTGTAGCTAAGCGCGCCCTGGTGTATAATTACTTTGGGAGTACACAGTAAAAACACAATACCTAGGTACTCTGTTTAATCTTTCATGTAAAATATACATATATTTTAAGTTCATACCTAGAGCTGGATTTATGGGTTGAGACTACTCTACCACTCTATTTTAAGACATTCCAACGATTAGATAGATGTATAAAGAGAACTTTTAATTATAAACTTAAATATTTGCCTTAAAGTAATTTTGTCAATGTTTTGTTACAGAGGGAGACAATCATGAAGGGTCTACTAGTGTTGGCCCTCGTGGTCGCGGTCATATGCACCGCGGACGCTGAGGTTACGGTAAGAAAACATTTAACAACTTGAATATAATTAACATTGTGGTAGCGAAGACTTCAATAGGATATTTTTCATGGATGTCTAGCTTCGATGTGCATATTTTATTCGGAGCTAAACGAAACCATGATTATTATTTTTTATTAGCTTTTGTAATAAGTAACCTTTATATAAATGTTGTATTTAGTATTTACTTGTCAACAATAAACCACAAAGGAATGAAGGAGCTGAATTGGTCAAAATTGCATCAACGCTAACAATGTTACTTAATAAATGTAAAGATGCTCTCAGACAAACATTCACGCATACAGGGAACACAAGAGATGATGTCATATAGTTCACAATTATTATGAACAAAATACCTAAAAAATTATGATATCCATTAGGGAAGTATGATTCAGTTTACAGTTGATAAACGAGGCCACTCTAAAATATGAAAACATAAAATATAATAAATCTGCAGGGCGAAAATAATCAGCCTTAAAATACGATACACTGGATTTTTTATGGCAATTAACACATATTTTTTTCTTACTAACCATGCCATAACACTTTCTTATGATAGGTGATTTTGTTTTTACCTATGAGGCTTTTAATCAAGTTAAACTCACACTTACAGAGACAATTAACATTCTTACAATCTACAGGTTCATATGTTAAGAATTATTGTATGACGATGAGCGTTATTTCCCCAGAAACACCGCCGCCGTCACCGTCGCCTGCGGACCACCACCACAGAGCGGCCGTCGGAGGCCCCGGGGGCTCCCGTGGAGGTGTCTCGCGGAGACATCTCTGAAGCGGAGCACCTCGAGCACGGCATGGCCGAGAGCCTCGACGAGCGCCGCTTCCAGGTCAATACACTTTCTATCTGATCTCTTTGAGGGAAAAGTTGATTGATATAACCCCATTATATCCGATTTGCTTCTTACTTTGATATTTTGTCTCCTATTTTGTAAATAAAAGTATACAATGTTTGCTTTGACCTGTTCTTATTGTCATTAAGATCACTTTTGTTACGAGCTATGTCTTCAGCGTGCCTAAAAGTTACTGTACCAACTGCCACTGTTGTTCTGTTTTCCTCAGTGTCCATTAATATTTGCAGGAGTCAGAGCGCAACCGCGTCAACGAGATCCTGAACGAGTTCTCTCACGAGGGTTCTCCTGACAATGAAATCAACATGGATGGTACGCATGCTGATATAGTCTCCCACATATTTATACTACTATAAAATGCAGGCCAGATTCCACAGCTAAGCAAACCGAATATTTTTGGGGTGGGAGCTATGCCTACTGATCTGAATCAACAATTACTTTTATATCCATTGATATTTGTTAAAGAGTATGTTATAAATGTTGATTTATTTGCACAGACCCGTGCCTGAAGGTGCACTGCAGCGCTGGGCGTGTGTGCGAGATCGACGAGCACGGCGACGCCGTCTGCAACTGCATCAAGGACTGCCCCTACGAGACCGACTCCCGCCGCAAGGTCAGACTCATTTTGCTTTAAATACCAGACACCATTAATCCCAAGGCGTATCGCTCTACGTATATCCCAATAAGTTTCTCTCGTGATGAAGATTTTACTCTCTTGTTCTCGCTTTGATAAATTGCGATAAATGGTAATGATAGAGTAACCAGTAAAATTACTATATTCTACCCCTATGACCGACAAAAATAGGACTGCGTTGAAATACGAAAGTAGTTTTCAAGCTATTAATGAACAAAAATACAATAAAAAAAAAACCCTCCTGCTTTTTAAATGAAGGGTTAACAAAAAAAAATACACGTGAAATAAAACCAGTTCTTCATTGTACCTACCCAAAAATATTACTATAATCACATCAAGATAGAATTGTCATTTTCGAACGATATATTTTATGAATACTTGATGCTCAGGTGTGCACCAACTACAACGAGACCTGGTCTTCTGACTGCGAGGTGTACCGGCAGCGCTGCCTGTGCCTGGACAACTCGCCGCTGTGCCGCGGCCCGCAGTACCACCACGTGCAGATCGAGTACTACGGCACTTGCAGGGAGATGCCGGTACGTTACCATGGCATTCATTCTTTCAGGCTCTAGAGGTGATTAGGTTAGAGACAATGTCGAGAACTTACCTGAATTTGGTGCTTAAAGACTAAAGTATTAAGATATTATTTATTTACGGTAAAGTATTGGTCCAATGCCACCTTAGCATATACAGGTTGAATTTTTCAAGTGGGCAGATAACCGAGGCTTCAAATTTCAATTGTTTTTGTAGGAGTGCTCCGAAAACGAGATGTCAGACTTCCCGCGTCGCATGCGCGACTGGCTGTTCAACATCATGCGTGACATGGCGGAGCGTCGTGAACTCACGCCCCACTACCTGCGCATGGAGCGCGAGGCCGAGTCCAACCTCACGCGCCGCTGGACCAACGCCGCCATCTGGAAGTGGTGCGACCTCGACGCGCATGACAACGACAGGTTAGTCCTTCTCTCTTTATTCTTCACCACTTCCCAATATCACTTGTAGTATTCTCTGTTTCCCCAGCCATGGGAAGTCTCAAATTGAACATAGGCTTTCTCCACAATTTTACATACAGACCTTGGTTCAACAAGGAAATATTTAATATATTCTTAGCTATATACATCCACAATCGAACACTCCTCTATAGTCGAGAATTTACAAAGATTCGGACGATAGCCCATACCAGTGGCTGGTTGGTTTGGTACTTCAGCATTCAGCAAGCGCAGAGTAAGACATGCATCTACATTTTGGTCAGACGACATATTAAAAAATATTGTAGAAAATCGCAGGCCTTTTCCACTTAGGACCACAAGAGGAAATTCTTTGGGAATAGTTTGTTCACTGAGTAATCTTACTTAATACTGTTCTGATAAATCCGTGTGCATATTGCATAATGACTTGATCTGACTCACAATTGTATCTGTTTATTTAAACAAAAGTCCTCGCACTTCTATTTAATCACATACCACGTGTGTCCATCAGGTCGGTGTCCCGCCACGAGCTGTTCCCGATCCGCGCGCCGCTGATGGCGCTGGAGCACTGTATCGCGCCCTTCCTGGACCTGTGCGACTCCGACGACGACCACCGCATCACGCTCGCCGAGTGGGGCAAGTGTCTGCAACTGAATGAGGTAATTACATCCTAAATCTATTCTTCTTATTTCTAGTCATTTAATTCGTATGGATTTTTTAGAAATGCGAGCTTTAGGTCATAACTTACACTAGTAATATCGGTAAAAATTCTTAATTCTACACATTTCGGCAGTAAGATAAGAATGTTAATAACATTTTCTTAAATGTGATTGGAAGCACAGAACACTGTGTTGAAAGATAGTAACGCCATCTGTTGGATACTATATAACTTTATGAATAGCTTGACTGTGGTGACTAGTTCTATGGATCGAATCTTAGCGTGATCTAAGCTTAGCTTTACTATGTTAATAAAATGAAATATAGAAATAATCGATTATGACAACTAAAACGTAATTAATGCATAAGAAAGTTTAGACGGCTTTTACATATTACAGTACTTTTAAAATACAATTAGTGGCATAGAAAATAATCTTATGTCCGTGCTAAAATTCTGTTTTATGTTTCAGGACGAGCTGGAGGACCGTTGTGACGACTTCACGGACGAAGCGTCAGCCTAACAGAGACCTGTCGCCTCGCACGGCATCTCCACTGCCAATATCTACTTACTAATAATGCAATGAGATTTTAGTTCGTAATTTAGGTTTAGCTGTCGATCGTACAAGGTAACAGTACTTGTAGCAGCTAGCACGCAACTACCTAAGAAGTAAGAACACGATGCGAAAGCTACTCGTGCTGCCATCTGTTATCACATCTTACTAACTATAAGGAGTCGCTTATACCGTTTGAAAATGTTCTTGTAAATAGCTGTGATGATGGTACCAAAACTTTTTTCATCAAACCAATAAATACATTTAATACATTTTGTGTTTTATTTTTACTTATTTCTTAAATTTCATTCTATACATCGTCAATACATTGAATATAGCACGAAAATCTTGTTGCAATAGGACTGGACTGTAAAATCAGAGATCGCAGGTTCAAATACCAAAACTCCTAATTCAAATTCTGGTTTAAAAATCCAAAAGGGGTGATATCAGGCGATGAAATTTTGTATGGAAGTAGCTGACACCCTGGATTAACACTTAGGCTTTTTTCCCGAAAAATGCAGTGTTCCCGTGGGTTGAGGAACGTTAACCGATATATTTGTTACTTTTTTGTACTCAAAGGAATGGGATGGGACTGGATTACATGCCTAGAGTGGGAATGAGACGGGACGGGACGGGATAGGAAATTCCAAATAAAATTAATTTCAAATAATGTTAATCACGCAGACGAAGTTTGCGAGCAGAAGCTAGTAATAAATAAAGTTATTATGATACATTAATCCCGTTTACTGAAACATGGGATAAGGGGTGACAGAAGGAAAAGTTGAATTCCACGTATTCGGCCTAATTGAGAGTAACTAGCTGTGAAATCGCGTAAAGTCATGCCTGACGGGCGTGTAGGCCCCGGGTCCACCTACGCTTTCTGTATTACCAGAGTTTCAACACACTTGAAGAGCAATACAGTACGATGGTTATTACAAGATTACGCAATAACGACAAATATTAGATTAAAAACAAGGAAACGGCTCAGAGATTTGATAAAGATGCAGGTCCGTACTCACACCGAAATCCACTCACTGTCAAATCGACATTCCGCGAATTTCACACAACACGCGATACCGGGTAGGTATATTGCCACACGTAAGTGGCGCAAGGCGTGGCCACTAGTGAGTTGTGGCTACCCATAACCCATATCTTTGTAATTTAAGGGCCTCATGTTTAATCTGTATTCTTTCTGTCATAGAAAATATTAAATTAAAGTCGTTAATATCAGTTAAAATTCTTACAACTGAAGATTTTACTAATTTGCAATAATCCAGGATAGGATTATAAACAACACATTGTATTGCATGGGTAGTAAATAAATAAGTTTGAAAAACTACCGATTTATCTTGCCCACATCATATTTAGGTTTTAGACACCAATCCCCACTACGACCAGAACCTAATGACTTACTGTTCTGGAATAAGATCGCTACAATTAATTTGATTAAATCTCATGGCCACTTTACGAGCAATGCTTTTGGTGTTCATATATCATTTCACAACCAAACTACAAATTGAAATACGTGAATACAAGGCTTCTTGCAGTACCTACTTAGGTACAGAAAGCACTAACATTAAAACCATTGAATTAACTACGATGATACTAACGTTTAGAAAAATATTGGAACTTAAAGCAAATTCTTTAGCTTTAAAACCGAAAAATTTTAGTAACGTTATCGTTTGTTGAACAGCCAGTTCGATTTTTGTTGGATATCATTTATGATTTATACGATTATAAAAGTTAGCATTGACTTAAATCAATGCAAGTACCTACATGTACATGACTTCTACTCTTTAAATTATTTTATGTTTATTATATATTTTCCACGGTGACCTCTTGGACACAGTCTGCATAGGTACGACTACTTTTTGTAATTTCAAATCAATTCGTTTGTCTGCCTTACAAAAAGACACCTATTCATTCATTCTAGAAACCTATACATAATATACCTACATGACTATGCGCACAGATTTCTTAGTAATAAACATGCGCGACCGGCTGAACCCTAAAAAAGTGTAGAGCACACACTACTAAGAGGATACTACGTATGTGTAATACTCCTATTGAAGGCTAAAAGCAACGCTAGCAATAAATTAGGGCGCTTGTTTCAATACCTATATAAAGTAGAAACTTTTGCGCTGTACGTCGTATTATGCAACTTCACCGACATTGTCGCTTGGTTTTGATGTTAAAACCAAGCGACAATGTCGGGAAAATGTAAATCAAAGCCTTTATGTCGAAGAAGTAAAGTTCTATAAATGTTGTACATACCTACAAGTCATGAAAAATCTAGGTATTGCAAAAAATATATAAAAATGAGTCGCTGATCAATTTGAGCAATGTAGTCAATATAACAATAATTGGCTATTTGACTAATTTCTGAAAAGTGTTTTAAAGTCTAGATATAATCACTCTATACCTCTTCAAACTATTAATTTATTTTTAAAAAGTTGTTTATAACGAATAAACATATTTTACAGTTTTATCATCATATATGTCACCAAAACGGTAGGTCACGTGACTTTGAAAAAGTTACGTCACGCTTTATAAATGGTGAATGCTCTTAATGGCAGAGATGAATGAAAATTGTAAATCGTGACATCACACGCTGCACAATGACAGCTTGTCGTGTTTTGTTACATTTAATCAACAGATAAAAAATGGCAAACTTATTTTAGACAATTTAAATATATATAATTTAGATAAATGTAAATAAAAATACCTATAATTATTGTTTACCAAAAAGCTATCATATGCGACACATTTTATAATTTATTGCCACAACAGTCAAATACCCAATTATTTCAATAAATAAATCACAGGTAATGATCCTGTAATTATACGTAAAATAATGCGTAAAAAGAAATGTCGAGTCCGAATTAATGATACTCCGAGTTGCCACTACGTTACGCTTGGCAGCACTGTGCACTATCGGTCGCGCGCCATAACTAAACACATCGGATTGGATAACAAGCGAGTTGTTTGTATTTTATTCCACTTCCGGTAACACGTGATTGGTTGGCCATACTGTTGTTGCGAGCGCCGCGGCGCTGCCATCTTTTGTCTAGCGATTTGGCTTGGCGCCTTCCTGTGTTGGTTGTTCACTGTAGTGGCCATAGTGTGTTACACGTTTCAAAATGGTGAGTTTTTCAAGATTTCGTGAAAATAAGTCAGTGTTGTGGAATTTTTTTAGTGCGATTCGAAAGATAGTGATGTGGTACACCTACTGACGAAGTTTCAACTTCGTACAAGCAAAATTAATAGGTTTTTTCATCAATTTTAGGCTGGTGGTAAAGCGGGCAAAGATTCTGGTAAAGCCAAGACGAAAGCAGTATCGAGATCAGCCAGAGCGGGATTGCAGGTATGTTTAGTGCCTTTTATAATTTATTCTAGGATTTTACAAGTAATAATTAAGGTCTAAATTGCGTCAGTTCAAGATTTCACAAAATTGAATAATTTGAATGATCTGACTAGTATGGCGGCGGTTCTCTCCTTAGGGAGGAGAGAAAATCAATATTGTAATAAAGTGCAATAATGAACGATATTTTCAGTTTCCCGTGGGAAGAATCCATAGGCATCTTAAAAATAGGACAACGAGCCATGGACGCGTCGGCGCTACGGCGGCTGTGTACTCGGCAGCTATTCTGGAATATCTCACAGCCGAGGTAAGCTACGCGTCGCCCAATATGGCGGCAACAGCAACTGTACAATTGTAAAATCAAATTACTAGTGCATTCTAGAACTTGTGCCACTTTTTAGCTGTATTTCACTTTTATTTAACCTGTGTATTTATCTGTATTCGAAATATAATTGAAAAATAAAATTTTATCACATATTTGATTTTGGCGGGAAAATCTCAACAAAGGTTACCTATTAATTTATTTCAGAATAAAGATTGTTTCTGATGGGTAATAATGTAATTTCTAATGATAAATACACTTTTTGTCATTAATGTAGTCTTAATTGATGAGTATTTCTACATAATTAAGTACAGTAATCATAATTTAGAAAACAATAATTATTTTATAACTTTTCTATTACAAATGAGCTATAATTATAATTAAACTTTTTTTCCTATTCTATGTATTATGTGAATTTATTAGATTGTAAATAAAATAACAGTTAAGTTATGTTTCGACATTGCTTGTCTTAGGTTTTGGAGTTGGCGGGAAACGCGTCGAAGGACTTGAAGGTGAAGCGTATCACCCCGCGGCATTTGCAGCTGGCTATCAGAGGAGATGAGGAGCTGGACAGCCTGATTAAGGCGACTATCGCGGGCGGCGGTGTCATCCCACACATACACAAGTCTCTTATCGGCAAAAAGGGCGGCCCTGGAGCACCCGTCTAAGATTAGGTAATTTCTCGTCTTGTGAATAAATATTCTACTATTGTTATAAACTACAGTAGTTGTGTTCAGCAATTTGAAATGAAAACAATGTTAATTCAAGTGCATATAGTTCATAGGAAAGTATAGTTCAGACTGGGTTTACTTTAATTTGTATTGTATAGAGTTATATTATAGCGACACCAATAAGTTTTGTTTATTTTATGCAGGCCAAATTCATCCCCACACGTAATGCATTTGACTCCGGGAACTCTTTCTACGCAGACCTCTACATCCTCATTGGTAAACATAGTTTGACGTTTAAGTTAGTGACATGGACAGTGGAGTGATTCCAGAGAACTGTTGGTCTGGACTAAATCCGTATTTTGTAAGTGCTAGACATATTTTAGTATTAAGGAGATTTGAATATAATTGTATTAGAATTAAGTTTAATTTCTGTTTGAGGGACATATTGATTTTTGTAAGTTGTGTGTGGCGATGCAGCTGTTAGCATCCGGCCTTGCTACTACTGTTGTGAAGGCACCATGCACAACACACATTTTCCACTGATTACAAATCATTTATGATTTAGTTTGAAGCTCTAAGCTGTTGTCATTATTTGCAGATTTTGTATTTTTTTAAGTGACATAGTTGAAATACATAATGTTGATATCTAAATTGTAATTTGGTATGATTGAACTGTTACAAGTTGTAAGAAATGTATTTTGATCTTTGAAATATATTGACAAAGAGCTGATGTTTGTTTACTTGGAAAAGTCTCTTATTTACTTCACCTTGTTATCTCATTTTGTATAGTAAATAAATAAAATATATAAAATACTATTTCTGGCATTTACATGAAAATAATGTTTGGTAATATTCTGGACACTATTGGCCATTATGCTACTTACGATTTTGTGGGCTTTTGTTCCTAGCCTCTGTAAATTCTACTTTGAAACAAAAAAAAACAGCATAGCCAGTAGTTATGTTCATTTTTGAATGCCAATATACCCTAAAAGAACATGTCTCATTTATTTTTCGATTATTTACATAAAAGATGCAGACAAAATATCCCAAAAAAAGAAATATAAACCATATTTAAAATGGTCATAAGAATAAACCCTACTGAATTTAAAATTTCACTTAAGCAGCCTGGGAGAAATCTGGAATGCAAGCAAAAAAAATCCTACCTGCCCTTCCCGACTAGTGGCGACGTCACATTTTTTTCGTATTCTATAGCCATTTTTTTCCACCCAGCCTTATAAAAAAATCTACTCTGGCCCTCTACTAACAAAGAAGTGTAACAGCATGCCTGGTAATCGAACCTGTGCTACTAATTACTGTTTAGCTATGCTGTTTAGAACCGTTAACGCATGTAAATTTAAACATGTATTTTCAAGGTGCGGATTTATTTTAATTGCTACCAAGCTCCTGCTTCTGGATTTGTTTTAGAGTAATTAATTGGATCTTATTGATATGTAGGTAATTATAGAAATACGTTAATTTGTAAACCACAGCCATTGCCATGTATCCAATATTCAGATATGTGCCAGCTATACTACTTAATAATATTTCGATGGATAGACACTTTAAGCTATGTATTCGAAACGGGCATCACCATTCTTTCTATGCAGGGAAATTGCCTAACAATGAAAAAGGGACTAACGTGTAATAGCGTCTAATAATTCAATAAAATTATACAATCATCCTATTTTAATGTCTTGGGTGCCAAACATAAAATTGTAATATAGTTTTAAACAATAAATTTCAGTGGTAGTTTCGAACCCAGGGCAGGTTCCTCACCTGCTACAGATTCTATTTATTGAACCTACTACCTAAGTATTTGGTAGTTTCTGATAACATATTAAAACCAGAAATACCTTAAATAGTTTGATTGTTATCGATTAGTAACTAGACTACATTTATAAATTAATATTTTTAGTAAGTTTGTGTAATAAAGTAGAAGGCGTTGTGATGGGACTTAGTGGAATGAAAATGGATGAAGCATAACAAGACTTCAAACACCCTAACCTCAGACTAAATACTCTAACCCTAACCAAGGATCAGGTCAGAGGTGCCTTTATCACACTAAAGAGATTGATGAAAGTAGATGAAGCGAAATAGTTTTTAGGCTTGAGCAAAATTGACATCCTTGGTGTCTGCCTACGCTCGTGGGTTGAAGGTGTGGCGTTGAATTTCCTAATGTGACGAGAAAGTTTCAGTTTGAAAAGGTAGGTAGTAGTAAAACTATTATTATTCCCTCTATCATTTTTATCAAGATTATTTTCTTTGTTTTTTTTTTATAAATAAAAATGCATTTCACAGATTTCCTTTTTATATTATTCAACATTGAACCATTATCTAGACTTGTCGCTAGCATTCATTTGCTATAAAAAAGTAAAGTTTCATGCACTATGGTTAATGGCAGTGATATCTATGGATTTTTGTCTCTGGTTATTATGTTGACATTTTCAGCCGCCATTTTGTGTGACTTGTTTGTCTCGTGTCAATTGTTATAATTTCACTAATAGCTTCCAAATAAATTCTTATTTATATTAAGTGATTCGTTTCATAATAATTTTACGTTTATAAGTGGGGTTTAAGTGTTGTGTGTATACAGATAGTTTAGCTTGAGGAACGTAGAGAAGTTGAAATGAGTTCACGGCACCGTGAGAGGAGTCGCTCGAGGTCTCGGGACAGGCATAAGGAGCGGGATAGGGAAAGCGATAAGCCTCGTCGTGACCGGGATAAGGACAGGGATCGCGAGAGGGATCGTGATCGCGAGCGCGACCGCGACCGGGACAGGGACCGCGAGCGTGACCGCGACCGCGATCGGGATCGGGACCGCGAGAGAGATCGCGACAGGGACAGGCACCGCACCTCCAAAAGGTATTTAATATAATACTGACGAAACCCTTTGTACACGAGTTTATCGCGGAGTAGAATTTTGTTTGTCAAATGCCATGTTTGGATTAAAACTGCGCATAACTTTGCTTTGTAGTTATTGGAATAAAATTAATGTTTGTTTCTTAATACCAGCCCTCCTGTATCCCAACACGATAATTCGGTGCGCAGTATAATTTAGCGAATTACAATCCTTTTATTTGCTGTTGTTTGCACAGATTATTTAACTGCTACTTTCTAAAAACATACAGATGACGTAATAATCATAATGAATAATTTATTTGAGTTAGGTATATTTGAACAGGTGATCAAAAATTTCCATTGTTGTCACTACAAAAAAATGTTTGAATTAACAAATTTAAGACTGAGGGTCTGTATTGAAATTGCATAAAAATTCACAGTATTCACATTTTTCTAAGTTTTTCTTTTAAAAAATCTATGTTAACAAGATGGTTTTTACAAAACATCCCCATTTAACTAGGAAACTGTAGATTGTGCAGTCACAATTTTCTTAAATAACAAACATGATGTGTCCAACACGAAATTGAACTTTACCACTAATAGCTAAGTAACACCAAATATTTCCCAGTATAATAACATATATTCAAGATATAATATGATCATTTTTTACAAGTCTTTAAAACCAGCCTTGTAAATCTCTAATAACTAATGAGTTATCATTTATAATGATGAATAAGACAAGATAGCAAAGGTGCAGGAGTTCAACTTTGACAGGCTCACCAAAATTATTTCCATTTAACGATGTGACAGAGATTCTATTGTAAGCTGCTGAGTGAGATCTTTTATCAACAAAGGGTAACATGACCTGGTAAATTTAAAACAAGAATTGTTATCTCTTTAGAGGAAAACATAAGTTAAAACAAACAATATGATTATGAAATATCATTCCTAAGAGTACAAAACATTTTGAGATCAACTTTCTATTTACAGGCACAAAAAATTGACAATTTTAAAAAACAAAAACATGTTTGTATCGCAACACCTGAAAAACATTAATCATTTTACTGCAGCCGGGTAAATGTACTTTCATGTTAAATTGTCACTAGTATTCAAATACAAGACTATTTAAAGATCTGCACTTATGACTGGGAGCAGAGCAGATACTTGCACCAGATCAGATTATTCCATTACTATTTTTAGGCTAATTAACATTACCTTGTTCACTCACTTATCAATTGGCTATTTGACTAATTTCTGAAAAGTGTTTTAAAGTCTAGATATAATCACTCTATACCTCTTCAAACTATTAATTTATTTTTAAAGAGTTGTTTATAACGAATAAACATATTTTTCAGTTTTATCATCATATATGTCACCAAAACGGTAGGTCACGTGACTTTGAAAAAGTTACGTCACACTTTATAAATGGTGAATGATCTTAGTGGCAGAGATAAATGAAAATTGAAAATCGTGACATCACACGCTGCACAATGACAGCTTGTCGTGTTTTGTTACATTTAATCGACAGATAAAAAATGGCAAACTTATTTTAGATAATTTAAATATTTATAATTTAGATAAATGTAAATAAAAATACCTATAATTATTATTTACCAAAAAGCTATCATATGCAACACATTTTATAATTTATTGCCACAACAGTCAAATACCCAATTGCAACTGTTATTACCTAGGACCAACAGGGGTACACAAAAAAATAAATACTGTTTAGTTAAGTTTGGAAAGCCTAGAGAAACTACCTTGACTTTACCTTTAGAATATGCATAAATTAAAAATTGATAATTGGTTTTGTTCTTCTGTCTGCAGGGAGAAAGAGCGGGAGCGCAGTCGCAGTCGTGAGCGGCACAAGGAGAAGCGACGCACGCGCAGCCACTCGCGATCACGAAGCCGAAGTAGAGGGCGCAAGTCCAAGGATAGGTATGTACCCACAAAACTATATGCTTAAAAAATACCCAGGGAAGAATAAATTGTTATTGTTATATTGCGATAATGTTGTAGGGATGGCACTATCGCGCTGCTGGACCAAATGGTGGGCACCACGACGAAGGCGACGGCGCGGCAGGTCACCACCAACGGCACCATCAACCCCGCCACGCAGGCCGCCATACTTGCTGCCGCTGCTGTCGCACAGGTACATTAGAGAACGTAAACAATATTTATGTTTCAAATAAAATTTTTGGAATGAGCTTTACAGACTGTTTTATTAATATGATTGAGTTTTTAAAATGACAACTTTATTTTGTGTGGTTGCGACAGACGTACGTGGCGCAGCGTCGCATCGCAGCCCCGGTGCAGCCCGCAGCGGCGGCGGCGGCCGCGCTGTCTGCCGCCACGGCCATCCCGCCGCCCACCTCCGTGCAGCAGAAGCTGGAGCAGCTGCAGGCGCGCCACCGCGACAAGGCGCCGCACCACGAGCCGCACGACCACGACCACCACCCCGACGATGACCAGGACGACGGCCAGGGCCCTGCCGGCGAGACCGCCGCCGAGCGCCGCGCGCGCCGCCGCCGCACGCGCTGGATGGGCTCCGAGCACGACAAGACCTTCATCCCCGGCCTGCCCACCGTGCTGCCCTCCACGCTCACGCGCGACCAGGAGGAGCAGTACCTACGTGAGTACCCGCTACACTTCACGCGCCGCCCGCCGCTCCGCACCCGCCACGCACCCCGACCGTACCCACCTCGCCCGCATCCACCAGTCCTCCATATTCTTCTATGGCACCCCCTGTGTCCTCTAGTCGCGAGCGGCGAGCGGACTTTGAGTTTTTTCTTTGAAAACTGTTTGCATAATTGTCCCATTTCTGGAGGGTGTGATCTGTGTGGCCCTAACTGATGATTTATCTGCCTTCCGGCTCTCATTTGTCACTCACTAGCAGCCTCGACCCAGGACACACTCTCCATTGCGTTTTTGTAATAATGAAGTGGAGTTCATTTGCAGGATTGTATTGATCCGTTTAATGTAATGGTATTGAGGGCGCGGCCGGCGGGTCTCGCGGCTCGCGCCGGCTCTCCGTACTAATGTGTGTTGTTTGTAAGCTCGGGCAGACGAGCTAATATGTTGCGGCCGCGGCCCCGCTCGTTACAGTGCAGCTGCAGATCGAGGAGGTGAGCCGCAAGCTGCGCTCCGGCGACCTGGGCATCCCCGCCAACATCGAGGAGAGGTTTGCACTTGCCACTACTACCGCCGGCGCCGCGCCGATCACCGCCACACTAAGTATCCTACGCAGTATCCAACTTTACTATTGTTTGCATTCACAGCCGGCACAGATAGCGGCACGTGTCGACGGCCCGCCGCGGTACCGTGACGGCCCGGTAGAGCGTTCTTCGATGAATCGCGAATATTTTGTGTTTGCATTACCGGGTTACGATAGAACATTCGAGAACGTTTTGCCCGCCGAGTTCGAACAGCCCCACAAAGCCACATGTAAAGTACTGCGCGCGCACAATTATAGTACCATTCCAAAATGTAAGATTCACAACTTGATGGTATGGATATTTGTAATTTTTGTTATGAATGAAATATTGAATATTAAAGTCGGCTGTGCAATGTGCCTAGTGGTGAGCGCACGACGCAGTGCGCACGCCGCACGCCGCTCGCTGGTCGAGCCCGCTCAGAGCTCTACTAATGCGCAATTTTCTTCATTTTGCAGGTCACGTACAGACTGCACTAATCATTCAATTAACTAATTAAAACAATAATTGATAACTTTTTTCAGCTTTGACACGTAATAATTCAATTATTTTCAGGGCTAATGACCTTTTCGTTAAAATTTCAGGTTGAAATTAATCATAATTTTTTTCTCAGCGCGTTAGGTCGGTCCTAGGGTTAGGAGTAGACTAGGCGTCGAGCCGGCACGCGAGGCTCCGTCGGGTGAGACTGCAGGTCTTGCCGCGACGGTGCGAGCGTCGCGATAGTCGGTCACCACACACTTGTCACCGCCAACCGTGTCCTCAACTTGCGCTACACATTTCTGTATGGCCATGGAGTGTGTGGCGGTGGCAGTGCTGTGGTGGCGGACAGGCGGCGGCCGGGCTCGGTCCCGAGCGCGTCGCTGACTGGTCTCTCTCGCAGGTCGCCGTCGCCGGAGCCCATCTACTCGACGGACGGCAAGCGGCTGAACACGCGCGAGTACCGCACGCGCCGCAAGCTGGAGGAGGAGCGCCACCGCCTCGTGCAGCGCATGATGCAGGTCAACCCCGAGTTCAAGCCGCCGCCAGACTACAAGTATGCACACGCTTCACTTCTTTACTGTTTACTTTGTAGCTTTTCTGTTTACTATAAATAATTCCAATGTCAATTCAGAGTGTGAAGACAACGTTAACATTTTCCTTGTATTTATCTGTAGTCAGTAGTTAGAAAAATATAGCATAAATTTAATTTCATGAGGTTTTATGAGTTTTTGCAAATTAAAACATTTTTTACTTTTGCAAAGTCTAAAGCTGGTGTTGCATCTAAGATCAGACAACTTTTCATAAAGTCTCTACCCCACTTACACACTTTTTCTGGTTAATTATCCTTTACCCTGTCATAATCCTGTGACTAAATGATTGATTTGTTGTCACACAGACCTCCGATCATCCGCGTGCACGACAAGGTGATGATCCCGCAGGAGGAGCACCCCGACATCAACTTCGTGGGGCTCCTCATCGGGCCGCGCGGCAACACGCTTAAAGGTAATAACAATGTTATTTATCGTTTTTTTTCCGTTTTATATCGACACTGGAAATCCCCAATGTTTTGTTTTTGGTTCTGGTTTACAATAGATGCACATGTTAAATGGACTTATTGTAAATAAATATTAAACATGTTTCATTGAAATCACTTCGAAAAAATAAAAGTAAATTACAAGTATTAAAATGAGATCTACTATGGTAGAGACCTAACTATGTGTTTTATCGACATAAATCATGCTGGTTATTGTCGACCCTCTAGTGCCTATACTAACCACTTTGTGCATTAACGCTCTAATCTTTACCACTTTACACAAATAAATAAATTCTTCTCTATCAACAGCAATGGAGAAAGAGACTGGGGCTAAGATTATAATTCGCGGTAAGGGCTCCGTGAAAGAGGGCAAGGTGGGCCGGAAGGATGGGCAGCCGCTGCCTGGAGAGGACGAACCCCTTCACGCCTACATCACGGCCACCAATGCAGACTGCGTTAAAAAAGCTGTGGAGAAGGTGCGTGTATTTTACACATCACAGAATCGAAACCAAAATAAAGTGTATGATAACCGCAATACTACTGTAAGATTTCGGAACGTGTTAGCTTGGAATGGTACTAATGTCTCCCAAAATTGTGTTCTTGGCGTGGTTGTTACGTGATTGAGATTTTCGGGAGTCCTAATATGCGTTTGTTCCTACCACATTTATTTTCCAATTTTAAAAAAGTGTGTGTGTGTGCAATTCACACTATTGAAATTTACAATAAAACCTTTCCTCTTTCTTTCTATTTCATATTTTTTTTCAAGATTTTAAGTCAATAACTAAGAAGTTCAAAATGGCGGGCACAATTTTTAATTCTTAACGTGAATTTTTTTCAGGTAGCCTTTTTCGTGTTACAATTTCGTTTCCTAAAATTTCAAATCATAACGATTTAATGGAAGTATTCACTTCAAAAATAGTAGTAAAATATACAGACCAGCACATCTGTCCCTACAGATTGACATTAAGATATGTGCATATTTGCAGATAAAGGAAGTGATCCGTCAGGGCGTGGAGGTGCCGGAGGGGCAGAACGACCTGCGCCGCATGCAGCTGCGCGAGCTGGCGCAGCTCAACGGCACGCTGCGCGAGAACGACGCCGTGCGCTGCGCCAACTGCTCCGCCACCGACCACAAGACCTGGCTCGTCAGTACTGCACACCACTCCACCACCACTCCACCAACACTCCACCACCACTTTACTCTGAATGCCCTTATTCATACACAGTTTTAAAGCCTATTTTAGTGATCGAATGTTGTGTCCTTTTCGAGCGACTTCTGAATTTAGTTTCAGTGAAGAAGACAAGTTTACAAATGTAGCAGTCAGCTCAATACCGAGATACATTTTCCTTTTGTATATTGTAAAATCAAAAATGCAGTATTTATAAATACATCAATACTGTCTAATCATTGGCGAAGCTGTAAATACTGTAAAATTAATGTGTCATAATATTGTGAGTTCTAGTAATGGTTCCAGGCAATAACTGGTGACTGAATAAGTTCAGCTCCTGTTTATGTAGTTTACTATAATATATGCTTTTTTATAATACTTAATAACTCATCTTTGCATAACAAGAAACCTAAAAGCCTAATATAATAATATTTGAATATGAATTTGTAGGAAGGATTACAATAAAGTGATGTGATTTTGTTAACAGTGTCCCGACAAGCCGAACGTGACGGGCAGCATCGTGTGCTCGTCGTGCGGCGGCGCCGGACACATCGCCAGGGACTGCCGGGCGCGACGACCCGGACACGCGAGACCCGCCGACAAGGTACTCTACTGAATACACTAGCTTGATTGCATGTGGAAGAGTTATAAATAATATTAATGCCATCAAAAACAAAACTTGTAAAAAACGCAACTTAGTTCTTTTAACGTAAAAGTTGTAAGATCCATGTTATACCAAGTTGGTTAATTTATTCAATCTCTATTTAAGAGACCTTCTGTCTTAAGTTACTACGTAATTAGCTAACCTAACAACATCTTATAGTGACCATATCAATATCAAAAATATTTTGTTTTAAAAATATAGGTTTACTTGGCCTTCGCACTAAACAATCTTATTTAATATAATACGTATTAAATGTGAGATACATTGTGTTTTCATGTGAACATACATCACACTCAAAATTCGACTATTGAAAACATTCAAATAAGCAGCCACAGCCGTAAAGGTCGTAAACACTTTTTGTGTCTTGCAATCATAATTTTTTCGTTTATTTACAGTATTTTTAAATACTGAATTAATATTTACAGAAATAATACTAAACGAGTAATTTTATGCACACCATTCTATCCTTACCTACATACATTACATACATTCTATCCTTTTTCACTGACAACATGTATTACAGGCCAAGATCGACGAGGAGTACATGTCTCTAATGGCGGAGCTGGGCGAGGCGCCGCCCACGGGAGGCGTGGGCCCCGGCGGCATGCACGGCGCGCCGCCGCGGCGGTTCGCACCCGGGCTCTTCGGAAACAACCAGCCCCCACGCGCTATTATGGCTGCACCGGGTATCTTACACATTACTATATCAATTATAATTGCATCATGAATATAACCCATGTCTGAGAGAAGATAGGTCATTATTATCCGCGCTCAAATGAATAGGAGATTCATACCCAGATAAAATATATTTGAGGTCACATGGATATAGATGAGATATGAAACGAAACATTACAATGTACTGTAAATGTCAGTTTATTCAATTATAATTTCAAAGAAATACTAAAATTTCCACTAGCAATTCATATTATGCCTTTCGAATCGATATAATGCACTAAAAGCCGTCATCTGTATGCAGGTGGTGCGCCCGGCGCGTTTGCGCCGCCACCCCCGCCGCCCGCCGCGCACCCCGCGCACGCAGCGCCCTGGCTAGGTACGTACTTGCTACTTTTACACGAAGAATACTTGTTGTACGTACAATGGTGACTTATAATAAAAATCTATATGTTTGTAGGAGTAGGCGCAGGACCGCAGCCTCCCCCACCGGGCGCTCCGCCGCCTGCGTTCCCTCCACCGCCGCCTCCTGCGCCCATGGCCCCACTAGCCCCACACCATCCGGTTAGTGTACACACATCTACCAAGTTATAGCTCTTGAAACAGTATATTTTTTTATTGTGATGAATGGCGAGACGAGCATGCCATTCGTCTGATGGTAAGCGATACGACCCAGGCGACCTTTCACATTATATGAGAGACCAGTAATTCTACATTCAGATTTTTGTTTACTTTAATACAGGTCGATTCAAAATTTCAAAATCTGAATGTATATCATAATACGAGTATGATGTTGCAGGGCGACAAGCTGTGTCCGCCGTCCAACGTACCCAATATGCCGCCTCCACCAGGTGAGTCATTACTGTGTCCTGTTACTGATTTGTAATCTCTTTATATTAATTTTTGAATAGTATTAAAATATTTTCAACTAATTCGTTGCAAGCAAGTTTTCAGTGGAGTGAACTGTTGGTACCCGACACTTATATGCGTATGAATTGTACAGGTGTGGTAGCGATGGGCGCAGGAGGCTGGCGGGGGTTCAACCCGCCTCCCTGGGGCGCGCCGCCACCGCCCGCCTTCCTGGCGCCGCCGCCGCCGCCGCCGCCTGTCTCGTCCGCCTAGCGCCTCCCGCCGCCGCCTGCCTCGCCACCATCGCCCTAGCGACGACTGGGGGTACAGTTCGGAATACGCTAGTTACCCGGTCGCGTGTGTCGGATATTACATGTGACAATGAAACCAGCGTCGAAGCCGGTTGACACGTCCCACTACTGGTTCAGTTGTTTGGTAAACAAATACAATCACACGCACAGTCCTGACTTCATAGTAAGATACGTTGTTTGTTATTATAAATTACACGTGACTTACTCACTAAGAAACACATATGTATTTGTGTGCCACACCAACATGTGCTTAGGAGCGGAGGTGGATCCAAAGACCCACATTTCACAGCTAGTCCTCAACTAACTGTGCCACAGAGACTTTCAGGATAGAGCAATATTTATGAAGTTGGCAGAAAAGCCAGTTGAGATGTTCCACTGCTGTTTAGATGTTATATTTGTTGAACTATTTTAGTCCCGGTTAGAGCAACGTCAATTTACGCGTGCTCCGGGCTTCTGTATGATTTATTTTGTAGAAGTAGATGGGTGCGAGTTTCTAAGTTCGCACTTATGCAATAATTTTCCTTTGGTTGTGGTGTTGCAAAAGCTGGGACGACTCCAAGTTATGTTCTTAACTTGCACGTGTGGATCTGGATGAATGTTCGAGAGTACCAATCTTGTGATGACGTCACACGAGTGACAACTGATGTTATTAAATGATTGTAAGTTTAATCGAAATAAATATTATGACACCATCTCATGTTTTATTTCATCAACATGTAAGTTAATAAAAATACGTAAGGCGTGGTTGAGCCCAGAAAAGAAGTAAAGCCGCAGACCTAGTTTTGCATTTTTGTCGTAGATTTAAATAGCAGGCAGGTGGCGCCATATAAATCTTACCCAGTGACCAGATACTGCTAAATCCAGGTAACAAACTTCCATAAGCTTCAGAAATCAGATTTCAGAGGTACTCTTTATTAGTAATATTTATCGTAACTAGCTACCTCTATTGAAATAGAAGAGCAATAGAAGGCAACATTATTTTTTCATAAACTGTAAAAACGCAGAACTACGGCTCGAACAAGATAAAACATAAATCTCAGCTTTGTTAAACAGTTTACCTATGGGAATTTTCTTTATCTCAATGATAAGAAAGGTTAGTATCAAAATGACCTAAGCTATATAGTTATGCATGCAATATGCGTCGTGCGTCATTTTAGTGCATTATTGAAGGTAATTAATCTTAATTTTATGAAATAAATACAGCGAAACTAATAATATTAACGTTACTAATCAAAATCTCTACATTCTATAGATTTATATATTACTTTTTCCTTGTTCGAGTTCTCAAATGAGCTAATTGTTTGAGATTTCCAATACACTTAAAATAGGCTACCCCAATATTTTTATGGCAATCAACAATTACAACAAAAAAATACTGCATTTATTTCTATGTATGTAGAATAAATATGTTAATTTTAAGAATTTTTTGCAACAGTAAAAAGTAATGCTTTTACCTCCATCTTAAAATTTTCTAAGAGATTATTGCATTGCCTTGTTGCTGTAGTTGTATTATGGTGCGAATACAACGCTGAGGTCTCGAGTTCAACTCCTGGATTAGGCAGTGTTATTGGATTTCTCTATTCATTATAAGCAGAATCAGGACTTCATGCCTGACATGGTGATACACTCGCCCTTTATTACATTGTGTAGGAACACACAAGATGGAATGTGGGTGTCTTGGCAGCGCTTCTACCTACCCTTTCTGGGAAAAAGATATGAGTTCATGTCATGGTTGTTTGTATTTATTGATGCATCAAGAAAAGTTTGTTGTTGAAGTTTTTTTAATTATATTTGTTTTTAAGTGAAACCAATCAAAACAACATTTGGGGACCAATATGTTTATATAAATACAAATAAAGTGTTATCACATAATGCTATTTATTAACTTATAAACCGCTAATGTTTTGTAATACAATTGTTTGACTATTGTAGAGAACTCATTAGTATTTGGGTGCAGGCGACGGCTCCTTGGAGTAATCCCTGGTGGGCGAGTAGAACTGTGGACAATGGACAGGGTCTTAAAAAAATATATACAATGTATTATGTAACAAGTTATTTTCCTCATAAGGTAGTATTTTTATTATCATTATTGCATTGACTGCAGCACACATTGACTCTTCAGATAACACAATGCCTTTGAGGCTATCACACACCACTGTCACTTTATTTCCTTACATAATATATCGAAACTGCATTGGTGGATAATTATGTACATGGTTTGACATTACAATTTAAAATTTACAGTTGATGTGTTTAAATTGAGCCAATAAAAATCAATCAAAAGAATTTCCCAATTACTTTCTTCTAAAATAGAAATGAAATGATGATTTGATGAATTAATCATTTAGTTTCAATTTCTATACCTAGATATGTTAACAATAAATGCCAATACATAAAATTGAGACTACCTTGGCATGCAGCCATACATAAGCATGGGTATAATAATAAACATTGAAAAACAGCCATATAATTGTTTATAAACCACATCCTAAACATCAGGCCCTGTTTTTATATATGAGTAGGGTTTATCGCTTTAAAATTGTTTAGCCCTGTTTCATACAATACATACTTTGTATTGCTTGTTCCTGTACTCTTCCCAGGGCTCAGGGTTGGTCTTCTTGTTCCAGGAAACGTCGGGGTTGCGAGTGGCAAGTCGCAGCACGTAGAACACTGCACCCGCGCAGCCGATGCCCGTGCACACGTACAGCGGGATCAACTGGAAATCACAACACTAATCAGTTCACAGTGTTTCAAATACATGTCTTTGTTTAGAATGTGTAGAATATGTAGTGAAAGGCAGACACAGCATGCCCTTATACCTATATCATTACTTAAAGTGCTAGGTGAAGAGATACCTTATCAGATAACCAATAACGAATGAAAGATTTATTTCCAAAGTCCTACTTTATGTCTAATAATAACTAAAAACTCGCAAGATTGTAATAGTTATGTTTAGGATAGATTGTGGTTTGTGGACAAACAGTTTTATCGGATGTTTCTAGCGAAGGAAAATTTAATAACACAGGTTAGATTATGTAAGAACTGCAAAACGATGAGGTGTGTTATGGATTTATATGACAAATACAAATTATACTCACAGCCTTGTGCTTTTTCAAGCTCTGAAGAGTAAGACCTTGCATCTTGCCGATGTTTAGACTGAACAACTGAAATTGCGCACTGTAAAATTGATTCAGTCGTAAATCGATGAATGTAGCGAGAAAAATCTGACAACAATAAACGTCAATGTTGCTGTCAATCAGATATTAGTGATGTGCCAATTTAAATACAGAGCATGTAGCAATCTTTAATCGACTAACTATTTCCTTAAAAAAAAAAGACATTTGACAAGTGCATTGTCAATTGTATTCGTTGTGTGATCAACTAACAAGTGCATAGGACGATTCATTGTGTAGTTATAACCTATTTTTAATGTTTTGGTGCTACTGTAGTGAATAAAATATTTAAATAATTGGACAGACGCAAGTGATATACAAAATGAGTTTCCTATTGTAAGTAGAAATGGTGCGTTTGTCGCGCTAGTCGTATCTATTTATAACTGATGGTGTTAGGTCGCCCAGCACCGCTGACGTCTTGTTTACGTCTGCCGGATGGTTTTAGTGGTCGTAGCGTGGTGTAATTTCCTTGCTTGAGCCTCAGGTGGAGGCTCACTGCGCTAGGGCTCGCTATGCATCGTTGACAGTAGATTGCGAGTGTAGTGAGAGGAGTGGGTGTCGAAGAGGGATTGTGATGTGAGTTATGTGTTGCAGCGGCAGTAGGTCCAACAAGACTTTCAAGCCGAAGAAGAATATTCCAGAAGGCACGCACCAGTATGACCTGATGCGGCACGCAGCGGCGACGCTCGGCTCCGGCAACCTGCGCCTTGCCGTCATGCTTCCTGAGGGAGAGGACCTCAACGAGTGGGTCGCCGTCAACAGTTAGTATCTAACATATTACTTTGTAAGTGTACAGTTGGCAGGGCGCGGTTTTCAAGGTGCAAATGGTATATTTTGTAGGTGTATCAACCACAATAGAAGCTTGTCAATGTGCTATTGTTTTTACAGTATGGAAGTTACCCTGTCTGATTCATATTGATAATGAGGTGACTGAACCATCAACTTCCTGTCTTATATAGTTTGTTAAATGTTATTTTGATTTGTAGAACAGTACTTCATTGTGCATGTTTATATTTAAAAGTAATGTTTCTACGAAATCCTGGCCCAATAGTTATAGTATTAATTTTGGACATCTATAAAATATTCTTGGGCAATCATTAAGGGGCTTCGTTACAAACAATGTCTTGTTTGCTTTTTAGAAAATAATAAGCTTACAAGTGTGAAAGTAAATTATAAATAAATACACCCAAGCTTAAACTTAGTTCATCTGAACCTTAATTAGTGTTAAATATGCAAATGGCAAGTTTGCTAACATATAATTGTTAAATCTTGACATTTTGAGTGGGAAGGTCATCAATTGAACAATAAAATTTGAATATTCAATTAGTTTCTAGCTTATGTTATAAAGCAATTTTAGGCTGTGAAATCATCCAATATCTGTAAGAATGATCATGAATAGTAAATAGAATTAAAATGGGGCTCAGCTTTCTGAACTTATCTTTTAAGCAATTTATTCACAATATGTTTGCATAAGGGGTCACCTCAAGAGTTATAATATTTGAATGATACATTTCATTTGAATTGGTTAGGTCATTTTCTATAAATATGTTTACACTCATAACATTACACTGTGAACTTCCTGTTTTGGTTTCTCAGGAACCACAGAGGATACCAGTCCCTACTTCCCTGCATTATTTGTCAATTATGATGACATATAAACCAGTTTAGCTTTATAATTTTCCTTATCAATGCACATTGAATTGTCAAAACTTTTTGTGAGCATATTTTTTCCTCATTACCTTGTAATATTAAAAGATTTGATGACAAACATCAGGACAGGTGAAACTAAATAAGAGCTTGTAAAATATAGTAGATTTTGTTATTATTAATTGTAAGTGATACCAAAAGAAGGACACTGCCAACTTTTGATTGAATATAGTTCAGATCTTTATTGAGTAGTTAGTTAGCACGGGATGAAGCCAAGAATTGTGTTGTAGGCAATTAGAGATTGAAAACATATTGCTATTCTTTCTTGGAATAAAAGTTAAAATATACACATTAAATTTTTTTAACAATTTGTTTGGTGCATTAATCTGATGTAACCTGATTTGTTTCACATATTCATCACTGGCTTTTATTTTTTTTGAAGTGGGAAAAACCTGTTAATCATAATTCTAATTATTAGTTAGTAATAAGACATCACACACAACACGACTGCAGCTGCACATTCATGTCGGAGCATGCAACCTGCAGCAGTGGTCTACATACACACAGTCTAGCTAGCAATCATTTTCAGTATGCTGTTGTTTGCTTGTTATAGACCATGCTACATTAGAATGGGTTGCATTTCTACAAAACACCTTCAATGTTCTTGTGTTAACTTTCAACGGGTTTTCTCCATGATGTTTTGTGTTATACATATAATTAATTATAGTTATTAGCTCATTCCTATTTCCTGGAAGATGTAAATGGTAGTATAACTAGTGGCAACCACAGTTCGCCAAGCTTATTTACGTGTCAAGATAAGAGGATAAATCTATCGCCATGACTGAACGCAAATTGCAAACACATTAGACATGCATTAGATTTTAAAACAGTTTCCTACACCATTTAATCAAATAAATACTATTTATTAACATGACTTTATTAGTTTAAGTAACATTCAATATAATCGTAACTTCAAACAGGGGTGCCTCCCCTAAGATCGATGTCGCGCCCTTCGTTTCGTCCCTTCCGCTTCAAACTACGATAATGTTCACTCAGTAGAATTACGTTCTAACCACTAAAATGTTCATTTAACACTGTTGAATAATGTACTAGGTAATAACTAATAACCAAGCGGTTGTTAATTTGAATTGGTTGTAAACAACGTTATTCAGCAAAATGTTATTTTGGTGAATACTACCTATTGAGGTTCTTTATAATAAAACAATGATGCTAATTTCGGTGATACTTAATCAATTTCTTCTATACAAACATAATATCTTATGACAAACGTACATGCTGACATGCGTAGCGTAAGAAGTTTATCCATTCATAAGGTAGACAGACGATGTAAAGAACGATCCAGGAAGTCGCTAGATGCAGGCTGATTCCAAGAGATCGGTATGCAAATTCTCGGGGAGGCCTATGTTCAGCAGTGGACTACCTGTGGCTCTAGAGAGAGAGAGAGTGAAATAAGAACATAAAACATTTTCTGCATTTCATACATTTGTTATCTATCAGAGTACCAATTAGTTTCTCAAAGGTTCTTAAAATATCCCCGCGTATTTAAGATATTTCTCGATAAAGTATAAATATTGTTGCAGCGGTGGACTTCTTCAACCAGATCAACATGCTGTACGGCACGATCACAGAGTTCTGCACGGAGGAGTCATGCGCGGTGATGTCGGCGGGGCCCAAGTACGAGTACCACTGGGCCGACGGACACACCGTCAAGAAGCCCATCAAGTGCTCCGCGCCCAAGTACATCGACTATCTCATGACGTGGGCTCAGGACCAGCTCGACGATGAGACGCTGTTCCCTTCCAAAATCGGTAATTATACAATACAATGGAGTTGTTACTCAAGAATTTGATGTTTACATAACTTTTAGAGATGTGATAGTGTATTTGTTTAAATTATTTCTTTTTTAAAATTTATATATAAAATTTCCTTTCGTTATCGAAGAAGAGTGTGCCTTCAAACAAGCAGATCATATGTTTATTAGGTATAGGTCAAATAGTAGAATAATCAAGGCAGACCGCACTTGTTTTGATGACACCTAGTATTCAGAAAACATAAAGAATATATTCGATAGCATTCACTGCATAAGGCTTTTCAAGTTTACACGCACCGGGAGTGCATAATGTAGTGAAATGACGTGGAAGGAAAAACAGTACTCTTTAGCCATTATTTAGATTTATGTGTATTTATATTTCGCAGGCGTGCCGTTCCCGAAGAACTTCCTGTCGATGGCGAAGACGATCCTGAAGCGGCTGTTCCGCGTGTACGCGCACATCTACCACCAGCACTTCCCCGAGGTGGTGCAGCTCGGCGAGGAGGCGCACCTCAACACCTCCTTCAAACACTTCATCTTCTTCGTGCAGGTGACCACTCGACAATGATATAATGATTCATGAAGGTACCCTCGATAATGCTATGGGGTGTGTGTTTGTGAACGGTTTTGTCCAGTTGTGGATTATTAATGATTGATTATACAAGATTTATAACGTTTGTGTGAGGTTTGGATACTTCAATTGACCCTCTACTGGATAGTTAGCACTGCAGAACAGCTTATGTTTTACTGTAGCACAAAGTTGAATGGGTAGTTTGTCAAATTCTTGCTGCACCCACATATTACGCTTGTCTGATTAATATATTGGTATGTTTTATAGGTATTTCACTAATCATATTTTTAATGCGGAATAGTGCTAAGTAATGGTTCACATTGTGTTGTTGTATGCAGGAGTTCAACCTGATCGAGCGGCGAGAGCTGGCGCCGCTGCAGGAGCTCATCGAGAAGCTCACGGCCAAGGAGGCGCGATGAGCCCTCGTCTCCCCCGCTCCCCTCATTCCCGTCCTACCCCTCCCTCCTCCCCTCTCCCTCGATGCCGTTCTTAGCACTGCGACACTACCAATAACCCACTTCCCCCTCAAGTAATTGTGATTGGTTGGTCGGGCGGCGGCGCCGACTTGCTCCGTCTCCGCTCCACAAGACTGACACTCTCGGGGCCGAGCCGACGACGCCCAGTCTCCCCGACACCGACCGACCGGCTTCTTGTGATTTGATAATGAATATCGTCGTCTAACAAAAAATTCTGACAACCCCAATAGTATGTTTAAAGTGTGGAAATGTTAGGACGACTGGACGAAGCCATGTTTGATGTTTTTATTTTTTTACTAAAATATCAACATAGTTTAATGTGGAGCATGTGATAGACCGCATACGCAGCCGTCGCGTTCACTCTCGTACAGGTGGCCTTGTCAAGAAGGGGAATATTGCACGCGAGTTGACTTACGCTGTGTGGAAATACTGAGCACCAATACATCGTGTCTAGAAGCAATTTGGAAATTTCAATTACTCGTGCGTGATTCACCCTTTTTTGGACAAGGCTTTACTCGCACTCGTTCACCTTGGGATTGACTTGTTTATGAGCGCTTCAAAAGCGGATTGTGACTGAGGAATACAGGGACAGCTCATGTAGTGAGTGGCGTTTGAAGCGAGGCGAGGTGCGCGGTACAGCGAACAATGCCTTCTGTACTATAATATAAATAGAAAATATCTTTGGAAATGATTTAGATTTGATACGGAGCTATTAAGCTAGGGACGTAAATACGATGACATTAAGTTAATTATAAATACAAAATTTTGTACCGACGGGAGTTGTAATGTAGAATAATTGGCCGTTTGTGAAGTTATTTCTATGGTGACACGTTTATTCCCCAATCGTTTGCATCAACAGGAAAACATTTATTTTATTTGATAGTATGAAGCACATTTATCCTGCATGTAGCGAGTAGGGCGCAGTATGACGCACGCGTCTCGATGACTTCACAAACGGCGGCTTAGTGCTGTTCGCGGTTAAGTTCTTATTTATTTACAATGATCATTTATTCCTATAATTATTTATTAGATGAAATCTTTACGTTTATTTTGTTCAGCGATGAGCGATGCAATAATCTCGATAGACTTTACGTTACGTATTAAGTATTTTGTAGATATTTTGTGCATTTAACACGTTTCATTTTGTATCGAATCATATCGATCTACGAGTGTATTGCGACTGACGTGTTTTTTTTTTTGTTAATTTAGCTAATATCTTAATGAATAAAAATGTACATGTACAATGAATTGTTTTATTCCCTTTAGTTAAACACATTATCCGTTAATAATATTAAATAAATATACTCAACAGCCACACACATTGTCATATAAAATTAAAAGTCTTTTACCGAGGCTACCATACACTGCACCGAAACACTCGAGACAATTACTTACGGATCTCATATAATTCGTCTTAAAGCATTGTAAATCTATATTCTATTATCTGTAATCATGCCGTCGTAGCATCTGTACATAATCTATGTATGGAAGAATTCGCGATTGAGGAACCGTCACTCCACAAATATTTGCTTACATTATGCTTAGCTGTCACACTGTTACAATAATTGTGAGGGTAGAATAATTTATTGGTCAGTCCAAGACACCGCAAACGGCGGTATCCACAATATTATTCTATTCATAATATAGGGTAGACTTGTAAATCATCAATGACAACTATTAATTGATAATAGTGAGTATATTACAAAAAATAAGATCAACCTCTTCGTGTCTTTGTTACCCTAGTACTTTATGTTGAGCTTCGTCGAAAAGTTCAGCGAGATCTTTAGAATGATAATTTTTTCAAACGTCTGAGCAGATTGTGTTATCTCATTCCCTCTATGTTGCCCTGGTATTTTTCTAGCGATTTTGCTTGAATTTGCTCCGTTCATCTGTTTCAATGGAGGAAATAAGTGGGAGTTCCTACGACCCTTACCTAGTAGGTCTTTAGTCACCTTACAGGTGAACTTCGTTGCTGATTTTTGCGAACTGAGTCTAATTGTTATCGGTTGATATAAACTAGATTTTGGATTTTCCCAAAATTTTACCACTTTGTAGGGTGATGACTGATGAGGAAAGAAAACAGGGGATATTAGGTATGTCTAACAAGCAAAATTGGAGTTATTTTTTTGGAGAAATATTTGGTATCTGTATTCGCAATACATATACTTTTGAAGTTATAGATACTTATTTGGCCCATTTGGAATAAAATAGAGAAAATTATTACGATACTCGCGTATAAATGCCGGCAGACAAAAAGCAACAAGATAAAGTTAGCTGTTATTTAGGTACCAGGAACGCATGAAGTTGGAGGAGATATTTTTATTCATAATAAGAAGCTAACTTCCTATTGGCTACACCTGATGTTTGTGTGATTTTTAAGACATTAAAAATCACACAAACATCTAGTAGATGTTTTGTGAAAAGGCATTTTTACATATTTGTATTAATGAAATCAGAAATGTCCCATACCATTCCATACAGAAAAGAAAACACAAAAATCCAATAAAAAAATTTAATCTACATTAAAATCAATCAAGGCTAATAAATACAGTTGGTATTACATGTCGTTGCTGGTAAAATGTGAGATTTATCGTAACATGTCGCCTTCTTACCACTAGCGTAAATGAATGCATCACGCGGGCGACAACTGCCCAACGCATCAACAGTGGATAGTTAAAGTATCTATGATATAAAAAAATATAATCTTAAATGTACCCTACGCTCCCGATCAGATCGCACTATAGCGCCGTTCAACATTATTAAGATCTTGTCCACAAAAAGCGAATTGACTCGCGCGAATATTTCGCGCGCAATTCGCTTGTTTGTACAAGGTCTTATTTATCTCCATCGTCACATTATCACAACTCGATTTCTTCAAATATAACATTCATTTGTGATTAAATAATTTCCATTTTGAATATAATCTCTATGCGTGACGCTTTAGATTTTTGAGCTTATTATTAAAAATGCATCAACAACTATAATTCGAACGATAATAACTTACCGTGCACCATTTTCTGAGTGACAAGTATACAGCACATTTTAATGTTAAGTCCTTGTTCAGAGGAGGCGAATTACGCGCGAATTTCATGCGATTTGGTGAAAACCTAGTTGCTATTGTATCTGGTGTTTAAGCATGGCGTGGAATTAAGTTATTAACTTATTTTTTGTTGACCTTGCCGGTATTTTAATTGCACCTATGTAAGCAGAATGTTGTGTAAATAAAGCATCAACTGGTACCAGATATTTTTCTTGTTTTTCGCGCGTAATTCGCCTCTGTTCAAGGTTTGATAATATCGATGTGTGAAGCGCGGCGTCTACTGCTGTTGGTAGGGGTTGTAGCCGGCGGGGGGCGGCTGGGGGTAGCCGGCGGGTTGCTGCGGGTACTGGTAGGGCTGGTAGGGCTGCGGCTGCGGCAGGCGCGCGTGGTGCGGGTAGGGCAGCGTGGCGTAAGGGTTGTACATGGTGGGCATGGGCGCCGCGTAGTAGGGGTAGGGCGCGCCCGCCGCTGCGTAGGGTAGCGGCATGCCTGCGAACATGTGATTATTATGTTAAGTAAACACACAGAACTATTAAAATATATCATTGGGAAATATCAATAATGAAAATCTTTTAAAAATTTTGTTGCATTTATCTTTGCACAAAGTGATTGATGAAAGTGGATGAAGGGAATATTATACGTCAGAATCTAGTATTGCTCTAATCTGTCTGCCATTTATATTTGGTGTTTTTCTAATAGCTTTTTCATAAAAGTGTAGTTTGTACAGTATTCCAATAAATATTACCTTGAGGCTGAGTGGGATAGGGCAGTGGAGCCGGCTGTGCCGAGGGTCCGGCCGACGGCGCCGTGGAGGGCGGGGGCGGACGCGGCGGAGCGTCCTTCTTAACCACTGGCGGCTGAAAACAAAATAAATTGTGATAAGTGGCAGCATAGACGCGCTGTAAACGGTGGGCATTTAGGCTAAATTTGTGGATTAGACAGTCTACTTTGTGTTTTTTCAGCATTAAAAATCTTATAGCGAGTGGTACGAGAGAGAGAGAGCGTTTTTGTGCGAAGCGGGGTATATGCTCGATCCCTACCGCATCTTGGTACAAAAATAAGCTCGGTGAACTCTGTATTGTATTAGTAGCACGTCGGTGTAGTATTAAGATAACGCTTCGTTAAAGGCGAGCTTGTGTATGTAGCGCGGTGTACCTCGACGGCGGCGTGGTGCTGCGGCGGCGCGGGCGCGGGGCGCGCGGGGTCGCGCGTGGTCTCCAGCGTCAGGTCCTTGAGCAGTTCCTCCTTCTCCGTCTTGCGCGCGAAGCAGAAGTCCGACACCTTGTTCTGGAACGCCACCAGCAGCTGCAACGCGACACGGAAGATTATTGAGAGCAGAAATAATGTTCATTCGATGAAAAAATCTCATATAAGTAACTCAGAAGTGGAATTTGCGTCTGGTATGGCAAAATGCTTGTCCTTTTTTGGAACGGAAAGAACTTTGAAAAAATGTAGATTGCATTATTAGCTTGCTTCTTTTAAAATACAGCTTGAGAATATACGAGTATACTGCATAATATGTGGTGCACTTCTTGAGCGAAAAGTGGCATGTTAAAACCATGGATTTTTGCATGCATACTGCCGTGAAAACCAGCAACCACATATACTCACTGACATCCTCCACACTTGATCCTCAACTGATACTCAAAAATCTATAACGCAGAAAAGTATCTCCTAATTTATACCTGTGTGAGGTCATTGTAGAACTTGACGCCCTCATTAAGGTTGCCAGTAAGTTCCTGGAAAGCGTCATAAGCGGCGCAGAGCTTGGCAAGCGCCTGGTCTCTTCCGGAAGAGCCTCCACGTGCCGCCAGGAGGCGCTGGTGTGCGGCCTGGACATCAGCTAGCACGCGCGCCTGCCGCTGGAGCGACTCCGCGGTCTGGCGCTGCAGCGGCGCCAGCGCAGCCCCCAGCGCGCCCGCGGACAGAGCCGGCTCGTCCACCGCGCCGTCCGCCGCTAGTGCTGCCAGGAACTTGTCCTTCAAGTCTAGTGTGGTGTCCTTCAGCGATGCTTCGATCGTGTCGCGCTCCGCTTTTAAGGTCTCGACCTGCGTGCAATGTGTTGTTAATAATGTTGATGCTGGCATCATTATAGCATACATATTGAGCATGAACTGTGCCACACTTACTCCGAACTAAAAGCTCTACTAATAATTAATATTAAACAGCGACTGTCTTGCCATACATAAACACCATTATCTTTTGTCTTCCCTATTCTCAAGAATGCGTGGTGGACTGTTGGTAATGGACCAGACGCGGCTGTCTACATGTTCACGACGGTCGCGGGTTCAAATCCCAGGGCACACCTCTGACTTTTCGGAGTTATGTGTGTATTGATAGTTAATCACCACGCACTTTAACGGTGAAGGAAAACATCGTGAGGAAACCTACATACTGTAGCGATTTTAAACAATTTCTACGGTATTTAAGTCCGCCAACCCGCACTAGGCCAGCGTGGTGGACTATATGGCCTAACCACTCTCAATCGATTCTCTCGATTGTAGAGTAGGCCCGTGCCCAGCAGTGGGACGTATATGGGCTGATATAGATATAGTGATTCTCTAAAATAAAACAAAAAATCTCGAATTTGGTTCACGAAAATGCCGATTACTAATCAAGAATTCTGATTTCCCTATAGTGTAATGCTGAAGATAAACAACATTGGTCCTGTTAGTAATAATATTAAATGTGTCAATAGAATGAAGAGCCCCATGATGCCAAGTGGTATAGGCACGAGTGTGAGTACGCACGTCCTCCATGAGCGCGCGCAGCTGCGCCACGGCGTCTCCGTCGGCGGCGGCGGCGGCGGGCGCGTCGGGCACGCTGATGTCGCCCTCGCTGCCGCTCAGCAACTCGATGCTCTGCGACGCACACATGACACAATCATACAACTACCGTATATAACCAACGATCTATTGCCATTTTAACATTATGTTTTTTCCATTATATCAATATTTCAATAGTAGGTACTGAAGTAATAAAAAAGAATTACATGATATTCCACAAATTTAGCTATAATTATATGTTTTTTTATTTATTTTGTAAATCATGACTTATGAAAGCACAAAATTGTAAGTTAAATTTTAAATGTAACTTTAAAAAATAATATTTCTTGAAAACAAAATTACATCATTTTAATATGGTAAAAATCATTGAATCGTTATTTTCATTTCATCGTGTATTTTGAGAAGTTATGAATATATTTAAAACTGGAAAGGAAGTCGATATAAAAATGGAACAATATATGAAACAATAAACATGCAGCGCTGTACCTCCTTGTGCTGGTTGTACTTCTGCTGCACGATGTTGTCGGCGCGCACGGCGTTGTCGATGATCTGGCGGTACTTGTCGGCGTTGGCGCGGAAGGCCTCGGTGAGCTTGGCGGAGTCGGTGCGCGACCAGCGGGCGCCGAACTGCGCGCGCAGGCTCGCGTCCGCCTCCGCCTCCTCGCGCAGCATGCGCTCCGCCTGCATCACGAGTTGTATTACACTTCTAAATTATCTCTGTGTTATCTCTTGTATTTACTTTTTTATCTTCTCCAAACTAGAGAAACCGATAGTGGATCCATTATCGGTTTCTGATTTAAGTGTTACAACTCTTGATGGTTAACGATTACCACTTAGCATCGAGAGTAACGTACATCATATCAAAACCAAGTATATTGAGGTTATTTTATATGCAGCCTTTATTAACAGCAGTATTATTAACTCCATATTAACATATAGGTAGTTGGAGAGCAACAGAAATAGTTTCCAAAACCCTAGAGCCACTGCATATACAGCAGCAGCCACACTGACCTCATCGAGTATATCCCTGTTCCTCTGCAGCAGCTCCGGCAGCTCGGCCATGAGCCGGCGCAGCTCCTGCACGCCGCCCGCGTCGCGCACGCCGCGCGCCTTGTCGCGGATGGACGCGGGCAGAGCCCCGGCCTCCGCCGCGCCGCCCTCCAGGCACGCCGGCAGAGACAGCGACGCCAGCACGCTGCACACACACGCATACTTAATACACTCACAATACATATTTATTAGTTATATGGACAATTGAGACGAAATAAAACAAATATATACATAAAAAAGACAATTATTTTTTTGCAACTAGCCCATCTGAGTCCTGAATAATAAATCAATAAATATAACCAACAGTCAAATACACAGTCTGACCCCACACAGCACACTAAGATGTAAGTCTAATGTGGAAATCGGAAAGTATAAACTTTTCGGTCTTGTAAACACCCAATTGAGAAAATTTTTTTTGTAAACCGCACATGAAAATTACTTGGTGTGAGAATCAAACCCGCTACATCCCATTTCACAGCCTGCCCTCCCACCACCACGAAAATAAAATTGACTGCGCAGTCACCAAACTATAACTAGAAGTATCAAAACAAATTCTTTCATAATTTTTTAATCTAACACCAAGCTTTATTACACATATATTACAATAGTCATACAACATATAATTATTTACAATAGTCGATTTCTGTGTACAACACTTCTATTGTTAAGACCAAATGTCATTGGCACCCATTCAAAAGAATGGTACTTGAATTTAAGTGGAGTGATTTATTATGGGAGCAGTTTAAACAAGTTATGTTGACTTAAAATTTAAGATTACATTAGGTTTATATACCTACCGGGATACACATCATGACCTGATTTTAAAAGCCTAGTATTAATATCACTTCATCATATTATGTGTTTTATACGATTTTAATTTATAAAGTCATATAAAACGTTTTTTTTTGTATTAGATTTTGTAAAAACATGATACATATTAAAATTGAGAGTTGTACTCAGTTGTGTCTTGTTTTTAGCCAGGGACGAAGAATAGTTTTTGGGAATATGAATATATGGATTTTGAAAGTTAGATATTTTATTGAGGGCTATATTATGACAGGTACAGTATGTGTTACCTGTTGAGCAGCTGCGTGGCGTCGCGCAGCTTGTTGATCTCCTGGTTGACGAGGTCCGCGCGGCGCGTGGCGGAGGCCTGCAGCGCGGCGTGCACGGGCGCGGGCATGAGCGCGGCGAACAGGTCGCGCGCGGAGGCCCAGCGCTCCGGCAGCGGCAGCGGCTTGGCGATGGGCGCGCGCGCCACGGGCTCCAGGTGCGCGGCGTCGGGCACGCGCTCGTGGTAGATGAAGTCGTTGTCGCGCGCGGCGTCGGCCAGCTGGCGCGCGGCGCGCGTGGCGTGCTCGTGCAGGCGCGACGCGCTGCCCGGGCCGGCGCGCTGCCCCGCGCCGCGCAGCGCCTCCGTCGCCAGCTGCAGGCGCGCGATCTCCTCGCCCACCGCCTTGTTGGCGCGACACACCAGGCTCTGGTAGAACTGGGAGAGGCCGCGGAACGCTTGCTGCTTCGCGGTCAACTGTACACGCAAATGCGACAAATTACCGCCTACCATTATACAATAACGACATAACAACATATACATGACCTAAAAATTATTAATAAATGCTTCTCTATTTAATTTAAATGCGCATTTTATTCTATGCCATCACAATTAATTAACAAATTGACAACAAATTAAAAAGCTGACTATACTCTCTTATCGCACTGAAATTATCCACAAAATAAGAGTATGTAAAACTCACGGCAGGAATCCACTCGCGGTCCCACAGCGGCTTGAGCGCCTCCTTCTGCATGCAGCGCAGCGCGTCCGTGTACAGCTCCTCGCACTGCGCGCACACCTTCGCCACCATGCTCTCCTTCATCTCATCTACCGACAAACATACCAGTTACGACGCTTGTTCTCGTTGTTCTTTTATTTTTCATGGGGTCCATCCTCTTGAATTCCAAATTACATTAGGTACTTAGATAGAGTATGTCGAATTCCTACCGGCTAAAACCTTACCTTTCCCGCAAATTTATTTTCGAGATTTCGGGACGTCCACCTGAACACGGCGAGGCTATTATTTTTGCCCTAGGGTAGAGATTAAGACTATACCACGCTTACGCCCGCAACTCCACAACACCTACAAGCCAGTAGTAATAGTGGCACGCATTTTAATAATACTGAGGATTTAAGTTTATCAAGTTTTTAACTTGTCTTTAACCCGTAACGCAATTAATAAAAATAGTAAAATAAATAATAGTTCGAAGTAAAGTAAATTCTTTAGGTCCCTCCGTAGCAAATCGGTACCTAGAAAACATTATGAGCTAATCAATCAAGACCAGTGGTACAGCATTACGGATTATATTAAATAAGCCCATATGGGTCTTTATTCATAATTCAAAATTCAGGTGTAGCAAAAACGCCGAAAAGCACGGAAATCCCGCGTAGTATCTACAAGGTCGACATATACAACTCCAAATAATTTGCATAATACGTAACAGTTTTGTGCAAACATTTTATCGTTCTATACTTTGTGATGGGTTTCGTTGCGGGTTAAAGACAAGTTAGACATTCCCGGAGACTCGCTGAGCTTCAATGCTCAGTGTCATTAAAATGCGTGCCACTTTGATCCTGACTTACAGGAGTTGCAGTGGCGGGTGTGAGGCCGGGACTGTCTGTCCTATACTGTAACATTATTTCAAAAACTATTCCTGTTTTCCCTAACAGTTGCATTCACGGAAGAGAGAAAACAAGTGAAAGTGACACTACTATAGTTTTACGCACAATGAACATCGAATTTGATTGTGAAATGTAGAAACATAACATTTTGGAACAGAATTTGAAAAATATTTGATCTTTAAACCTAGAGCTAGGATTACTTAAATTTCACTAAAAATCAATTAAAACAATT
This sequence comes from Deilephila elpenor, assembly GCA_949752805.1. Classification (NCBI taxonomy): domain Eukaryota; kingdom Metazoa; phylum Arthropoda; class Insecta; order Lepidoptera; family Sphingidae; genus Deilephila; species Deilephila elpenor. The sequence goes on along the minus strand of OX457106.1, from coordinate 13,577,658 downwards.
GCATAATAATATTTCCGAAAGCTATGGTCTTCGTATTGAAAATCCAGGAACTAAAAATCAAATCACGTTTAATAAGCTTTTCAATAGTTTATTAGTACAACGTGTTTGCACTAAGTACCCACCGCGGATGCACTTATACGCGATGACCTCCTGCGCCTGCGCGAGCATGAGCTTGGACAGCGCGTCAAGCGTCTCTGGGTTCAAGTCCGGGGTGGTCTCCTGGTGCACCGCCATCATGATGTTCGCTTTCAGGTACGAGAACACGCCGGCCGCTTGCTATCACATAGAATATAATTTTATAATACACATAAAATTGTTATACAACCTCTAAACCTAAAATTGTTATAAAATTGAATATACAACCTCTGGGATATTTTAGGATAACATTTAGTTTTTTACTACTACTGATATTGTTCATGTTTTGATAGTGTTAAAATATTCTCAAAAATATAAAATTTTAGATGAAATCTTGACCTGGTTTGTGGTAGACAGGTCGTAGATGCCTTTTTTGGGACGTTCAACATTATTATAATATTTATTATTTCATCCACCATAGTTACGTATGGGAAAAAGACACGCAGATGTGGTGTTGGTATATGGTTAAGCCATGAATGAAGGGGCGTTGCAGACTTATAAACATTTAAGCATTTTCAATAGCAAGGAGGGGGCGCCGTAGCAATCCCACCCATGGCATCCCAGCAATATCAACCGGGAGGTCCTAGGGCGCTCGATAGTGATTAAACCGGCACTGATGCCAAGTAAAAGTTTCATTACATACCTGGAGTAGCTTGGCGGCTAGTTTGAGCGAGTCCTCGGTGTCGAGGGGCTGCTGCGCCGCCACCGCGCTCTGCATGGCGCCGATGTTGAACAGAATGCACACGCGCTCGTACGCCAGCGAACTGATTGCTGAAACATTCATCCCGTTGTAGCGCATGCCTGCCTGATAGCAATATCTGCCTTCCGTTTGCTTCTGGTGTTACACAGCACAGTTGAAACATACAGTTCCAGATAATAAGTTTATCTGTATTCAAGCCTTTATATTTTGTGGGGTCAACAGAGATCAGCATTACCACCTGAAGTTCGTCGAACTTCCCAAGGCATAAATTTCTATTCCAGGCCAGTCGAATGAGATCTGTTGAGTGAACAGAATATGTAACGCAAAGTATCCACTTTGCTCGACCAGGAAAAACCTAGAAACTTACAATATATGCTGTCAATAGAGTAATGACGCGAGCATATCGATTTATTACTATTGGTATAACCAAATTGCAAGCTCACCCAGTAAAAATGGTCGTGCTTAATAAACAAAATTTTACTAATAACTATTGATCATCATCATCAGCCCTTCTTTGCCCACTGCGGGACATAGGCCACCCCATAGCACACCACAGGGCTTGATCTTCAGCCCATCGTCTCCAACCACTACAGCCATCCTACGAATATCGTCGCTCCACCTGCTTAGAGGGCGTCCTACACTACGTTTTGCGCAGACATGGTCTAATTTTTAATAACTATTACAAAACTTAATTTCGGAATAGCAATAAACAGCCGTTTAGCCGATGGCACAGATATAGGAATTTTTGTGTAACTGGTGGTAGGTCCCTCATATGTGAGAGGCCGCCTGGGTAGGTACCACCGCAATGTCTATTTCTCCCGCCAATAAGCAGTGTAAATGCGCTGTTGTGTTCCGGTTTGAAGGACATTGTAGCCAGAGTAACTACTGGACATTTTGAGACTTAACATCTTATGTCTCAGGGTGGCGAGCGCAGTGAAATGCCAAGCATTGCCTTGTAATTCATGGTGTTGTTTAGTTTTGCTACTGTCCATGAGCGGTCGTATCGCTTACCATCAGGCGAATGGTATGCTCGTCTCGCTATTCATTGCAATAAAAAAAAAGGAATACAACCTCAATGGTTCAAAGTAATCAAAAGTTACACAACAATAGACAATCTAACAGTTACCACAACTATTTCGGTTAGTAGCAACTAGCAACTAGCAACGTACTTGAGCGGTTAGCCGCGAAATTCTAGATCAAATTATTCTCAATAAAATAAAATAGTCCATGCTATTATGATCAAATCAGTCTTGGCAACAGATTTAAACACTGCAATGTAATGTGTTCCAGCTTCGATTTTCATATTGGCCGATTCATAAGATTATAGTTATTTAACAATGCTGTTGTCAATTTAAGCCCGCATACCGCCCAGTGCATTGCAGGATACGAGCTTTCTCTAAGATCGAGAATACGATTGTGAGGGGTTCGGCCATATAGCCACCACGCTATCCTAGAGAAGGTTGGCATTTAACAAATGAAGCTACAAAATATGTAATCATATTGTTCACGCTTTTAAAGATTAATAAGTATTTCAGTTATGTCGAGTGCCGTTAGTCATGTATACAAATACTGATGTTTACCATTACATCACTCAATAGAAAACCAAGTCACTTATATTTTAACGATAAATATAGTTTATGGACTAGACCGTGACTACTTTTATCCTGGAAAAATTAAAGGTATCTATGCGATAAAGTTTTATCCAAAATTTACGTGTGGGAAACTATATGGCACAAATTTTGAGTATAAAATAAACTGGTCAATAAATCTAAATTCTAATCGGACCATTAATATTTGTACTATACAAAATTTATAGCCCCCTTTCAAGAAATTAGGTAAGAAAGAAGAAAATAGTTAGGTAAACAAAGATGCAGCGGCGCATCGGTAGGTCCTTTTAAAGTTTCCAAACGATATTTTTCAAAAACACTGGATCGGTTTAATGCTTCATCAGCGAAAAGGTAACAGTGAATTTAACAGTAGTAATTTTAGTACTGCCTCGATGGCGTAGTTGTACTACGGTACGGCTACAAAGATGAGGTCTCGGGTTCAAATCCCGGGTCGGGCAAAGTGATATTGGGTTTTTCTATTTATTATCAGACCGGAGTCAGGAATTTGTGCCCGATATGGCGATAGGCTCGCCCCCTATCACATCATGGGACGGCGAACATACAAGGCGAAATGTGGGTGTCCTAGTGGCGCCTCTGCCTACCCCTTCGGGGATAAAGGCGTGAGTTTATGTATGAACGTATGTTTGTAATTTTAGTATGTATATTATTTAACTAGAATAACTGTTAGTAGTCACGATAATGCTTTCCTAGCGGGCAAGTGGGGCAAGCAAGCACTAATAATAATTAATCGTCTTTTTCAAACCCACAGTGATCGCGTGGTTTGATAAAACATCCATTAATAAAGTAGGTTTGTGTTATGCTTAGGGTAGAATAGGAAACCAACTTTTCAGAAAGTGATAAAATCAATTAAAGGCATCAGGAATTTTTGAGTTATGATTTTAAATAATCAAAGAATAATAAGTACATAAATAAATAATATCTAAATATACTTTGCATGTAAAAGTGGATATTTACAAGTGTGATAATATGATGTCACACTTTTGCAATATACTGATTGTTGTCACTTGTCATATTCGGTTTTTGTGTATTTTAGTGTGTGAATAAAGTTTGAGCTTGCTATTTTGACTGCTCTAATGGCTAGGCTCAGTGAATAACCCGGCTATTAGAAAAGTTCCTTCTATCTTAATGTAGTAAATAAATGCACCCAATAGTTACATACATAAATATACAAGTTAAAGTATAGAGCCGTGGGTAACATAACTATGTGAGGGTATTCACTCGCAGAAACATTTGTGTCAGTGCAGGGTTCGAACCCGTGGTCTTTCGGCGTTCAACTAAATGCTCTAAGGAGGCCTTAATGCAAATGTTAGTGTGATGAGAAAATATTTATTTCTAGTTTGAGCTGATAAGTTGTAGTTCCTTATATACATGACTCAAGACACATTATCTATCATAAAATGAGGTTGAGACTATTTGTGTGACAGATGGCTTTTTATTCATACATTCACAAAGACTATAGAGCTTGTGGTGAGTTACAAATCATTACAATTTTAATAACATTGCTGTACCTTGACATAAACAACATGGAAACATAATGTCCGAGGCCAAATAATTTTGTACATAGTTGCTTGCTCTAGTTTTGTTGAAACGAGGAAAAAAAGTGCTTTATTTAAATATTTTATTAGTTTCCTGGTATCCACAAGAATTATTTCATCTATACACAACTGAATTTCGATTCTGGCTACTTTTCTAACAAACCAATGTTAAAAACCTACTTTAAATTAATACATGCTTGCTTATAGAGATCAAGTTTAGTGTCTTATTTAAAACTTAGCGAGCCGGCATGATTGTATTGAATGGTATGAGACTTCTGTCTGATGGCATTCACTACTTTATCTTGACCACATTAGCACATACCACCAGGTGCCATGCAGTCACTGTGCTGTGACAGAATAATTAAAAATAAATGCAACTAACACTAGCTTTCAGTTTACTTTTTTAATAGTTAAAATAACAAGTAACTTTAGAAAGTAATTGATCAAATAGTAATGTAAAGTAATGAATAGAAAAATCCAATATTACTTTGCCCAACCCGGGACTCAAACCCGAGACCTCAGCTTTGTAACCGTACCGTAATACAACTACGCCACCGAGGCAGAAGTAATACACAGCACTAAATAAAATAATTTACTATTGCATAGCCCTGTACTATGCTTGACATCCTCAGACATTAGGTGCTAAGTTTTTAACGCCTAGTAATCACTTGTTATAATGTCCTTCAAACTGGAACACAACAATACTTAAACTTTGCATATTATCAACAGAAATAGGCAAAACCTAGACAGGCCTTTGGATATGATGGGTCTACCCCTTCCTTCTATCCTTCAGTCCTGAGTTTTATCATTACAGAGAATAAGCAAGGTGTTTCAATTTACCATAAGTTATAGTGCAGTCACTTTTCCAAGTTAGTGTAAACAGTAAAATAATAAATATGTATGGCCTAATTCTTATTTAGCACAACCTAGTTTTAATTATTGTGCTAGCACCTTAAAATATAGGACTGGACACAGTGCTTGGATTTACAATAGGGCCAGTCTCTACCACACATTGGGAAAGGACATAGGTTTAACTACAATGGCACTTGTGCTCACTCTATCTGATCTATTAAAAATAATGTCATTCAGACTATTTGAATGCATGATATGGGGATGGAGAGTGTTTTACTATAAGCATGGATCTTACATACATGGTTGTCACAACTCAAATAATGTATTCCTTGATATATCTGTGTGTAATGTGTATTATCAAGTACTTTTTAACATTTAATGGATTGTGCAAGGTCAAGTAGGTAATATATTGGGACTTCTTTATGATTACATAACAGTAAAGATGGACAAAACAATAATCTCTATGTGATACTAAAATTAGAATTCAGAAATTTTTATTTTAAATCATTGATATTTTTATGAACAATTCACATAAATAGCATCTTTAGATCAGCCTTACTAAAATTCACCTATGTTGTCTAACAAACAAATTCTCTAACAAAATAGTTTAAGAGATATATATAAAGTAGTATTATTTAGTAGCCACAATGTGATACTTACTCAAACTCATCCGCCCTCCAAAGATAGAGCCTCGGTCAAAGGCATCCTTCCATTTGAAGGGTATCTGCACCTCCTGGGGTGGTATCTTGCTCTCCAATGACACAAGCTGATCATAGTAACTGGGAAAATGGGAAAAACATTCATTTACAACAGACAATACCTATCATGAGTGAATCATTATTGCACAACTCAAATAAGCATACAATTGTCAAGTGTAATGAAAGAAAATGTTATTTTAGCATGTTTGACACATTATTTAAGAAGGGCGTGACTGCTACATGATGTCCAAATTAAGCCAAAAGTCTTAAAGCAATTACCAATCTTATAATGACAATGTTGACAAGTTAATGTTACATACAGTATGAATATTGTTTCATATTAAGAAGTCCTTCGGCAGCTGTTGTGTCCAAAAACAAATAGAAACCGATTTAATTTTGGTACACCGGATTACGGTCGTTGTAAGACACCCACAGCAGTAATTTATTCGTGATCGTGCTAAGCGATGGTTAAGCAGTACAACTGACGCTTAGTTTTATGGCTCGAAAATGCTGGCTAGCCTAGCGCCCGCGTGAGGCGCTCCGGCGTACGATAGTGATTCAATAATTAACAATGAGTCATACAATCCTACCTGTAAATAATCTCGAGAGAAGATTTCTCGAACACTTTCCACACTGCGCTGGCACGCAACCGGCTCAGTTCATTTAATGAATCGGTGTAGTCATCACTGCCTTCTCCAGTGTTATAAGTCGAATGTATTAAATTTTTCAAGGGTTTCACTATATCCACGTCGGAGGACTTTTTAAACGGCACCACTAACAACTCGGCCATTGCTGAGACTGATGAAAAACAACTGTCATGTCGCAGACAGCTGTCACTGCGGAAAACAAAGAGGTACTAACCGCCATAGATATTAGATAAACTAGTTAAATCGTTTCATAGACAATCGGAACCATATTCGGGAATAGAAAAGCGGGAAAGCGCTGAATTCTGATCAAAAGTAGATTAATTCAATTGTTTCATTCTCGGCGGATCTGACCGCTTCGTCTAGTTTGAATATATTTGTAAGTAATGTGACTTTTGTGGGGGAAATTAATAAAAATATGCAAAATTTTATATGTGTGTAAGGGGAAAAAAACTAAAAAACGAAAATGGTAATCAAAATTAACAACGACCACAAATTGTAAGTACTTATATCGCCTGTTAAAAGACTATGTTAAAATTAAGTAGATAGTGAGGTAACTTTAAAGCATTATTAATAAATTTAAATTAAGTTAAATTGCGCGCAAGTAGCGTCACACAGTAGTCAGTACCATGGTGCTCATCTGAATATCAGCCGTAGCCGTATAGCCAGCACTGATTTAACATTTCTACAATAAAGTCTAATCCAAAGCGCGGTTGTGGAGCATGCGCATTGCGAGGCACGAGTCAGTGCGAGCAATTGCAAGGAAGTCCGCCGCGGAAGCTCATCGAAGCGCGCCGCCCCGTCGCCTGCCCAGAGCCGTCGTGAAGCTCGCGCAGCGATCGGAGTCCCCCCGGTGCACAAGTAAGTGACGCCCAGGGGCTCGCAGTATATGCAGCAGCTAGAACTCCACCAGAGCGCCAGCCTCTCCACGCCTAACTGTTGCTTTCACAATCAATATAGCTCGAGTGTGCTTTTGTTTTGGTCACGACGGGCACGCGTGGCATTTTGACGCGCAGTATGTGTTTGTGTTCGCGATCTGATAGACCGTATCCTGAAATCATCTTTCGTGAAGACCACTGTGGTTGTAGATTGGTGTCGTTTTGAAATGTGATACGTGTCAATCAGTCCACGAAACTATCGACCTTACAAGGATATAAATGTTGCGATTGTCTTGCATAATTGAGAATGGAGCGCATTTGTTGCGGGTAATGACCATAGTGCCGCGAGTGGATGGGTGGTGGTGACCGATGGGAACGCTGCAGCTGCGCCTCTACACCGTCGTTTTAGCGGAGCTCCGACATTGCACTCGTAATATTGCCATTTGCGGTTTAGTCACCTATGATATCGCTCTCGTGTAATCCTTCTGCGTAGGTCCTACTTACACCAGATAAAAGATAACATTTGTTACAACTTACAAATAATACAATAGTTATACTTAATTGGCTTTGTTCTAGATCTTATGTTGTGTTTTTTAATTACTTTGTGCCAGGCATTTTTGTTTCTCTTAGATAAAGTATTATTTCATTCATAAATAATCCGCATAACGGTATCTTTATTTTTGTACAAATCTCAAGAGATTTTGGGCTCATATTAATTTATTCTCACTCACCTGTTTAATAACATCATGATACCATAACTAGTAGCGCAACTAGCCTTTTATATGCCCGGTGCGAGCGTTAAGAGATAACTGCGCACCTAATCAACCAAATTTTTGTGTCGTCTAGTGATTTATGTGCCCCATCTGGGAGTGCATCCTATGCCTGAGCGCCGTTCGCCCTAGTTTCAACACTGTCCATAACGCAGAATTTTTCATATCTAATTCTGTTTAAGCCGGAAGGTTTCACATTTGCCAAAATCTGCCCACATTCTATGTTGCCAGTGCCCAAGTCTAGAGGTGACGAAATATCAACATTTTGTGAATGTGCTATACAATCTGCGAGCTCCCCTGGTAGAAGACTTTATCCAGTTTCATCACTAAAGGTCTCTGGCCCGTGTGGCTGTGGGCTATCGTTCACAGTTGCCCTTACGTATCGCCACCTATGCCCAAGTCTTGCTGTATTATGGCAATTTTGTAATACATGATTTGTCCACGATGATTGGGATGATCGACATTGTGTTTCTTTCTATTATAGCTATCGGCTTGACTCCACTCTCGTCACGTGACGGGACCTTCGTTAGAAGTAGGGGAACTTCGGTCGCATCTTTTTCACTTCCTTGCGGGAAACCACGTTTGATTGAATTTTAAGTAGCACTGCATAGTCATCTAAATTGTGGTAACTATCTAAAATAATCTATTTCAAAAACTATCTTTGTACCCTGATCGTAAAATATTATAATTCTATTATCCAATTGTAAAATTTTAAGCCTGTTACGAGTAAATTAGCTAGGCTGGACATTTTCTTTGATGCTATTATTTTAATGACTCAGAGCCATGCGGCGTGGGATATACCAGCTGGGATCTAAGCCCTTTCTTTATGGTCAACGAACCTAACATAGAGTTGCAATACCACACAAAATGTCCTGTCCTGAGTTTTCTTATATAACTGTATATATACATATATAATTTTAATAAATTCTCCTTTACGATTAATTCACAATGAAGGAATATATCGCAAGGAAACTCTTAGTTACAAGAACTTGAAGTCTTCTTTGTATAACTCAAATTTAACATAATATAACTGTTTGCCCCGCGGCGACACCACTTCACCTAATAATGAAAATGATCTCACTAGAATTATTTATATAACAGTATTAATACAGAATTAGGCTTAATTAATTAATTAATTATTTTTTGGATATAGTTATGTTTTATTTTAATTTCCTGCTTTGGATTTCACTTTTTTACTACTTTCCTTCTTCTTTTCAATTCTATAACAGATACCATCTTAACACTTGAACGAGTCTTCATATGCGAAGAAATTGTTGTAAAATGTAAGGGAAAAAAATTGTTAGTTAAATTATCGTAAAAAGAATTAATGTTTTTATTTTTGTTTTGCTTTTTCATTTTATTTAAAATGTTTTCTTAGTTTAAGACTGAATGTTTATTTTACATAGGATTATTTTTGTTTATTTGTTTTCGTTTTTGTTTTTAAGAATTTTCGGCTACCTATGTACAATTCTCTTAATTAGGTACCCCAAGATACAGGCTTGACCTAGTTTGGGGACCCCTGATAATTTTGAAATGTTTAACATAGATATGCCAAATATTGTTAATTCAAATATTTGTATTTTTGCAATTTATATCTTTTCCTTTGTGCAATAAATAAAACTTTTTATTATTATTATTTATTATTATTCTTTTAATATTCTTCCAATTTTAAATAAGCCTTTGCGGCAAGGTGAAGAAAGGTTTAACCCTTTATTCGAATACGCGACCCAAGCCTAGCATTGGAAGTTGGAACGTCTGTAGCCTGATATAGACAAAATTCAATAGAGGATTTTAATATAAATGACAGAGGATATAGGTTTTCGAATCCCAGCCGGTATTTCTATTATGTTCACAACAATATATTGTCGTGTATACTACAATCGGATGAAGCCCGCGCACACAAGCGGATTATGTGGCGGCTGCGAGCAGACACCCAACACTACGCCCGGCCCCGACAATGCCTTCTCACGTCTTTATCGCGACAAACCATGAACGCATTATTGCGTGTGTAACCTTCACATATTTAATACGCTGGCCTACTGCGAGCTGAAGCCTTCATCATCCTTCAGTTAAGATTTATCCATTAATAATAAATAAATATAATAAATACACCTAACAGTCACATACATTTGTGGGCCGCACAAACATTTCTCTTGGTTCGGTGATCGAACCCGCGGCCTCTCGTTTCACAGCCGGCGTCTAACCAACTGCGCCACGGAGGCTGTCAATTGTTGAACATGGATCGCGTCTGTCGTGTCACTGCCCGCTTCTGTGTCTGTTTCATCCACATTTTTCCCTGAAACAAAATACAAGCGAATATTTTGTGATTGCTTTGGTTCCTCTACAGTCCATTCATCTGGCCAAGGATCCGGTTCAAATTTGCTTGAGTCTAGCTATGCATACTCTATCAACATATCAGCGTACGTTGGTTTTGAGTTTCTAAATGCAGAATTCACAGGTATCTGCGTAATTATTCTTGTTATTGTTTATCTTTACCGTTAAACACATGGACTTTGAAAGGTGTCTATGGGCTTGAGGCTGCCACTTCAGCTTTAGAAGTCCGGTATGCTCCCAAGAAAACTACTGCTAAAAGACAGCACTCCGAATCATGTATGATTGCACATACCCGGGCAACTAGATGACTCTGGCTTAATTAGCAACTTTTAACGATAAAAACAACAGGACTTTTCAATAACCTGGTTTAAAGTTAAAGCAGTTTTATAATATGGGCAATATACCGAGCGTGTATCGTTGAAATTTATTAACTTGAATCAATTCAAGTGCCAGGAATGCTGAGCCAAGTTTTAAAAGTTAATCCAAAAGTAGTAATAGCCAGTTTAGATTAGGGCATGAATGAACTAGTTCCATCCGGATGATAGGTCCAAAAACTGACAAAGAACAAGTTTATTGTTGCATTTTTTTATAATTAAATTCCTCTCACCTGCTAGACTATTTTATAGACCGGCATAAAAAGCTACACATAAAATTTCTGACGCAGTTTCGATCCATATAGGAATCTAACAGCTTTATAGTCGACTCCAAGGCGTTGTGATAGACATATTTTAATGAACTTATTGAGTTATCACAGCGCACTGTCATCCGATTATGCTGTCATGATTGTTACCGCGGGTGTTTTCATTTTTTTGCTAGTTTGCGAGTGCTTATCCAGTTACAGTGCGTGTTAATGAATCGCCTCAACTGGCGCCCACCACGGTTGCGACCGCACGCTTGTCCTCGTCCTACTTGTAACGCATTTACATACTGAACATACGTGCAATGGTTTTCATATTTATTGCAGGGTTTCATTTTACGTGTAAACGAAAACATTACTTTGTTATAGTTATAAGTAAGAAATAAAGATTTCAAGCACCTAAAAATGCGCTGCTTGATATCTAAAGCGATGTAGTTAACGGCAAACAATGGCTATAAAGTATAACTTTAAGTGGAAATGTCACTCTAAAAACGGTATTGGTTACTGCATACGGATGCACTTCATATGAGAGCACTTGTTCGGACTAGCCAATGAATTTGTGTCAACAAGTAGCGGTCGCGCTCGCTGAAATCTGCATGAATGTTTTTAAAGCCAAGAACAATTACTCAGTTATATTGGATGTTGTAGAAGGAAGGTGCGGTGTGGGGCATGTATTAAATTACACGTGCACATTCATAGCGTACGTAATAGGTATTATTAGCTGTTTGCTGTACCTACTCGGCGTAGCGTCACTTACACTTAACTACACAGTAATTACACTTTTATAAATTCACTTATTGAAATAGCTGTATCAGCTTTTTTAATATATGTTCATAACAAATTAAACTAGCAAATAAATAAAAAAATTGTGCGCCTGTGCAATTCAGATACGGCAGAAGTGAAACTTCAGAAAACTAGCCTACGAGAGAATGAGATATATTTACATTTCGAAACAACGGCACCAATAAAAGACAAATCTATTCATAAATAGATATATATCGGGGACAAGGGACTTCAGATGTTGAATTTGAGAGCAATCGGACTGATAGCTATAGAGCTTAAAATGGTGAACACTATTTTCAACTCTGACCATCAATTTAGATTATGTTATTTATTTTATATTTATATTATCGGGGCGAAGAGTTACTCCAGTTTAGAAGTAAGACCAATCGGACAAAAATATAGCATTTCATATAACAAAACATTTATTCAGAAGTATTTATACTTTGATATGTAAGAACTTTGTTGAAGTAGCCTTTTTCGAGTCGCATTTATGTTTCATGAATTTTCAAATCACCACGATTTTATAGAAGTTTCACTTATAATCATTTCCCCTTACTAGGGAATATATAATATAACATCATCATAATTTCAGCCCGAATCCATCTACTGCTGGACATAGGCCTCCTCCGTACTCTGCTCGATCTTGCCAACCTCATCCATGCCTTGCCTTGAAGCTTAATGATGTCGTCACTCCACTCATTCTCCCTAGGCCACCATTCCGTTACCGCCTTAATCCATCGACTATCGCCTCGTCGAGCCAAATGTCCTACCTACCTCCATTTAAGCCTAGCAATTTGTTGTCCGAAGTTAAACATCCCTGTTTACTGTCGGATCTTTTCATTGCGGACTATGTTTCTCAGAGATAGGCCTAACATGGAGCGCTATATTACACGTTGAGCCATATTATTAGGACAGAAACTAGTTGGGACAGCAATCGATTGCTCTAGTTTGGATTACTGTAAACCCTGTACACCTGAGCCTATGTAATTGTACATAATATTATGTATAATTTGTATGTACTGTGTACCAGATTATGTATTATTAAGTAATATTGAAAGAATGTAAGAATGTTGCGTGTATGTTGAAGATCTGTCGCATGCTGTTTCCAGGAGGAGGCGTGTCCCCAGCCTCACGAAGCCTCACAACCAAAGCATCGCCTACGAAGTGTCTCGCGGCGCCCGCACCACTCCCGCGCCCTTCCCTTCTCCGCTGGTAGTGTGTGCGACGCCCACGCCGCCCGCTGTCCTAGCTTCTTTGTGAGTGTCTCCAATTACATGTAGGCAGTCTTAATGCTATGGTGATTATTCAAATTTTTTGTCCAAGTACCACGCGACTGTATCTCATTTATCTAAAGCTTTGTGTAAATGTGTCCTGGCATGCAGGGGTGTTCCCATAGTCACGCGCGACGCTACGTGTGACACGGCAGACGCGCAAGACGTGATCGACCTCGGTGCACCGCGACGCTTGCGCCGCACCGCCGCCGACCCGCTGCGCGCCGCGCCGCGACACACCGCCGCAGCGCCCTACAAGCCCAACCCGCGCCTGTCAGTTATTTCATGGCACTTTATTCTACCCCGCAAACAATAGCGCAGTTTTAACGCCAGGTACTACCTCTACTCCCCGCAGATACCCGGGCCCTGGTTCCAAGACAAAGTCTAAGAAAGCTAAAGAACGGAACGAACCGTGCGGGGAGATTCGCAAGCGAAGAAGTAAACGCGTATTTCGTCGTCCGGTACCGAACGCGCGGCTGTACCGGCCGGCGCCGCGACCGCCCCCGCCGCCGCCCGCACGTCCCCGCGCCGCGTGGCCGCCGCCTGGCAGGACCGCGCGCACGCTCGACACCGCCTCACACGTGGCGCTGCGCTTCGCCGAGCAGCGCCGCTTAGAGCGCCTCGCGGAGCGGTCACCGCCGAGGCCCGCACTCACTACACCTCGCACGAACTCGCCGGCGGAACCTCAAGTTCATACGAAGTCTCCGCAGCGGTCACGGCGACTCGTAGTGACTTTACCGGCGACGGCGGCCGCGGGTGACGCTCTTCCGCGCTACCGTCCCGCGAGCGAGCACTTCAAGGCGCGCGAGCAGGACCCGGCGTCGGGCGCTTCCACGCCTGCCGCTGCGCGCCCCCGCTCCTGCGACGTCACGTCCGCCATGGACGCCGCGAACCGACACTCCACCAGTCCCGAAGATTGCTCGGACGGCAACGAGACGCTTTCGGCACCGAGTGAATTTTTAGCCGAAGTAAGATTTTTAATGTCTAAACGAGTGTGTCGCTGGGAACTCTTAAGCCGTTCGCTAACTTGATTGATATCTGTGGCAGTTCTTGTCGGCGATAATGGGCCGGCAGTACGCGGAAGCGCTGAAGTATTGCCGGTTGATCCTGCAATACGAGCCGCACAACGCTACGGCGCGCGGCTTCTACCCGCTGTTGCAGCACAAAGTCCTGACGCACGCCGAGCCGGGCGAGGCGTCCGCTCCGCCCCCCGCTCCCGCCAGAGCCTCGCGCACCACGAACCACATCATGCGCGCCTCGCTGGCGGGCCACGAGGACGGTCCGCGCGACAGCTCCAGCGAGTCGGCGCGCAGCGGCCGCGCCCGCCGCACCCCGCGCGCCCCCCGCCCGCCGCGCGCGCCCCGCACCCCGCCCGCCAACGTGAGTAACGACAGCGAGACGCGCACCGCGTGCACACGCCGGGCCAACAGTGACGCCGACTGTCATCCCCAGGAAGACGTGATGGAGCAGGAGGCGGACCAGTCGGGCTCGGAGGCGTACTCGCGGTCGCGCACGCGCTCGCACTCGTCGGGCTCGTGCGGCTCGCAGTCGTCGCTGGAGCTGGACTCGTCGGAGGCGCTGCAGCACTCGTCCGGCTCGCCCAGCCTCTCCATCAGTCGCCGGACCGACCACACCGACAGTGCGCCTTCCGCTTTTGTAATATAATGTCGAGTCGTGTGACAGTCATCGAGGACACATAGTGGTGATGATGCAGGTGCGTCGGCCGAGTGCGGCGCGTCGGGCGCGTCGGGAGCGTCGGGCGCGTCGGGCGCGCGTTGCTCCAGCGGCGCCACGGACACGGACGACAACGGCAACGCGCCGCCGCCCGCCGCCGCGCCCGCCTCGCTGCGACCCGGTAACCACGCTCGCCGCTCCCCGCCTCTACAGTCCAAAACCTTCATGTACCTTTATTGGATTTATCTGTATTTACAGGAGACGTGGAAAACGACAATGCGGCCGCCGCCGGCGAGCCGCACCACCACCTGAAGGTACGCAGTATGCTAATAAGCTGAGTCAGTGTAACTGGGTGTTGATAAAGTATGTACCCTACTTACATCGCTTTTGAGACGTTGTCTAGGGGTAGTGAATTATGAATTTCCTGAAAAGAATTCGTGGGAATTCATACAAGCTTTAGACGGGATACTGGGCCACAATACATTGTGCTGTTTCTTCATGTGCGGGTTAAAATTATTTGCGCGATGGACTCTCTTTGTATTATGTATGGCTGAGCTTTTATGTTATTCACACATTTTTAGACAAAGTGTAATACATTATGTTTATAATATTATTGTAGCATCAGAAGTGTATTTATGTGTTATTACTGTGTGTCTATGTGTATATGTGTGTGTTGCAGCGCGAGTCGTCGTCGCTGCGGCGGCTGCGCGCGCAGTTCGCGTGCTCCATCAAGTGAGGCGGCGCCGCTCCCCGCGCACACACTTGTTCCTTTGTCCTCATTACACGTGTTTTGTTCGCCGCTGTGTTTTCCTTTTTGTATCTTATTAGTGACGTCGACGCCGAGCGATACTGGTTGTCCGTACTCACCGACATGCCAGTGCGCTCGATACAAACACCTTGTCCACGATGAGGCAAATTACACACGAATGGTACACGTAGCTACTACCTACGTTTTGTACAATGCGTGAGTGTATCTTTGTGTGATGCTCCTAGATACGGCAGCAGGGGCGGATCCAGCTTTCAAGTCGGGGGGGGGATCATATAGTTCTAAATAATTCTAGTCAGAACACTGGGCGTACTCGAATTCGATTATAATTAAAAGTGATTATTTAAAGCTTTGTTACACTGTGATACGTGAATATGTATAGTTTTTTAAGTGAAAATCAACAATAAATTTAAAAAAAAAAACTGTCCACCTAAAGTCAGCCCAGAGGGGATCATGACCCCCATGACCTCCCTGGATCCGCCCTTGCACGGCAGTCTGTATCTCGCCAAATTCGCGTGTAAATTTGCGTGTAATTTGCCTGTTCTGGGACATGGTGTAACGGTACTCGCAACATGAGTGTATCGCTGTAGAATACATGCGCCGTGTATAGCGGCGGGTGGCGGTGCCGAGCGCTGTCGCCCGCAGTATTATAGTTACATATCTACTATACTATTTTGTATTAGGCCTAGATGTGTTGTGTGTATTTATATGAGTGAGGCCGGTGGGAAACGTTTTAGGATGTTACTAAACACATATGATGCTCGATGTGGATAAAATATGAAAATCTTAGCCATTCGTAGGAAAAAAATCCATCTTTGATAATAATTATTGACTAGTTGATAGTAAGAGGTCTCCGATAATTTCATACGGGGATCCATATACTGCTGACAATAGTCTGTACAAATCCAATATTGACTGTTGGAATCTGCCGTCGCCGGCCATCTTATGTTTTTGTTCTACGAGTATGCATATTCACGATTCCTTCTCAATCAGTGGTGCTCAATAAGAGAATCATAGGGAGCAACCTAGCTAGCCAATTCATTAAAAAAAAATTCTTTGCCAGACAAAATACTGGCTAACAAAATCAGTCATTTCCTCTTCACCATGTGTCTTCTTCACACTTTTCAATTCTACACCTATTTGCTATCCTAATCGACAGAGTTGAAGATCTCTGAATTGAGAATCTTCTCTGTCTATGTCTTCAATATTCGCTATATTGCCAACTACACCACGCACACAAAATTGCTCGTTACAATCATTTGTGAGGGCCAAGGTGATGGGATCACAACTCACAAGCGATATCTTCGAAATTTTACTACCAATAATTGATACCTAGTTGCTTCTATTTGTAAATTCGATATTCGTGTTCTGAGATATTTAACAAATATACTGATCTTACCATAAATTCCATCTTGAGCCGTGGACAACCATTAAATACAGATAGAGGTATATTTTTATAAGGTACTAATTGGTACCTTAATTCTTATAAGAAAAGAACCTATGCCCATTGTTTTGGAGTCTAGATACAACATATTTGGACATAATTATAGTACTTATAGTAGATATTTATGTTATTGGACTACATACTTAAGTTGCAATTATAAATATGTATAAAATAATCTATTGCAATGGGATTCAACTTTGACTTATCCATGTCGTACGCGTAAATATATATTTGTTTGGGAGAAGATAGTATCTACAGGGTCTTTTATATATTTTATGTATTTGTGAAGCTACCCCTATACTTATCGGCCTACAGTCTATTCATGTTACTACGAATTAGGTTTTACACTCTTAAAGAAACTTGAAATATAATACACGCCTTCCCCAACCATAGAACCCCTCCGGCCTCATGCGTTTAGAAGATTTAATATAAATGTTTCTATTGATGTGTACACGTGTCCGTCGGAGTATAGGATATGTATATTGTATGAGCTGAGTGTAACGAGAAGACTGAATGAAGTGTCGACATGTTCTATATCTATTAGGTTATAAGACTAGGGCGAGCGGCAAGTCCCGCGTCACGTCGCGTCGCAGGAGGCGCGAGACGAGGGACGCGCGCGCTCTCGTTTCTGCTTTCTATGGTGTTTTGCGTACTTGCTCGTATCTGGTTTAGTTCGTAATAGACAGGTGGTCGAGACTATTCCTGTAAAAGTAACTAAGCACAGCGTTTGCGTCTGTTACAATAACGGGACCAAAGGTAACTCGGAATTGTTTATGGCAACGGTGCGGTGCAAGAGCGGCGAGCGCGCAGGCGCCACCGCCGCCGAGCCGCCGCCCCGCGACTCTCCTCCTACACTTGTGAATCGGTACTGTTGTTAAACAATTTTCCATTCATATTGTTTACATTTTTATCTGAATATGTATGTATATAAATATATCTATTATACATTGTTGTTTAAATAGAAATAAATATGTGTGAGTTGTATGCTCGTTTTATTTCGAAACTACCCAACACTTGTAGGTACTTGGGGTGTTATCGAACGGTTCAGGTATTATGAATTAAAGGCGGAGGTAACTGTTTTAAAATTTTATTATAAATGATAAAATTTGGAATACGTTAGTCGTTAAAACGTAACATTAGATATTATTATGGTTAACAAAATGAGTGCGAGCGCGTCCGCGTGCGTGCGTGCGGCGCGTTCGCGCTCGCGGCCGCGGCAACGGCGGTGACGACGTGTGGTAGCTATCATACAGCGCACCAGGCCGCCGCGCGGCGACCTCGTGTTCACTTATTGTTCCAAACACGTACGCGACGGTAAACCTACGGCACGCGCGAGGCGGGCTCCACTCACCACTCGCCTGCGGGTCCACTTCACACTTCCAATTAAACTATCATTTCGAGGACACGAGCCTAGCCTATTGTGAGATAATAACGATATTCACACTTTTGTCAAAATAATACAAGCAGATAAAGGCCAATAATTTCGCAGTATAAATAAATAAGTATACTTAATATTATGTTTTCATAATAGATAATGTAATATACCCAATAATTTGAAACACATCCAATATCATACAAGTAATATTTGTAAATTTAGCTGCGGGAATTGAATAGGTCAATACAAATATATTTCTTTATGCAAATACCCATAACAGATTGTAAACATATTGTTCTTTCGCACTATGTTTATAGTCTGGATAAAAAATAAATAACTAAATCAATAACAACAAAACGCTCAAGTAATAAATCACAGCAATAAGTTGTGATTTGTTTGCGAAGCAATGGTAGCACAAAACTTTCGACTTACAAAATTACTTCCACAACTTTAATTATTGATATTTGGTGCTAATAACCATTTACATAATTTTCTTTGGAGAAGATCGGATTAGAAATTTTTAAAGATTTGTAAGGTAAGAAAAACTGATCTTAGTATAGAACAAGCTCTCTGAACTTTTGCACTTCAGAGATTGACTTAAGCATAACCATAAGGTTTAGCCATGAAAAATATAAATTGTTAGAGACAGAGTTTTGTAAGTCTTTTAATTTATTAAACTGCTATCGAACAATCGTTATCATACGCTGTCGTCCAAAACTTAACATTCTTACTGTAATCTAATAGTTATTACCTAAAAATATTATCCTAAATGTATTATCGTGTGTGCAAAACTGCAATACTTTAAAAAAAAATATAACTAAGCTTGAATCCTGCTCGCAGAAGTAAATACCAATACATTCACCAATATCGAACACATATTAGACTTGTACGAATGGCATAGCACTCCCCAGACAAGTCATTTATTTTTAAATAAGCACTTTGTGTCCTTAACATAACGATCAGACATACAATGTGTAAAAATAATCGGCGGTACTTGCAATAAATATAGGCATACAAATCGTCTATATAAAAATGTACAAATCGAGCAGAGGCCAGTTTATTGTCTAAAATTCCTTGTTTGATTCTTTAAAATTTTCATTTGAATTTCTAAAGCTAACGGCCTCATCGGCAATCAGTTCTCCGCGCTAAGTGGCCTCCAGTGCCAGCTTGCTAATCCGATGGGCTGTTTGATTCGAATTTGCTACAGGTACATTTATCGTCGCTCTATCTCCCTGTAGCGGAGCACCTTTGATTGAACGCCAACGTCCAATTTAACTTTACAGAAGAATAGGTAATGCTTTGTTTAACTAGCGATCACCGGGATTATTTTTTACACGTTGTATGAAGCGATGGGGAAAATACAAATTACAATATTATTGCCTGTTTCTTTGTTTAAGTATTAATATTAATTCATTTTGGTAATTTCAAAGACAATGATTTACATTGCAAAAATTGCGCAGAAACCTCGAGGGTGCCTCTGTATCAATACTTATCATTACAAATACACTACATCTAGACCGTTTGGCACGCGGAACTTAATACCACCGCCTCCGCGCGACGCACGCGCGGGGCGGACGCTTGGCACTTCTTTACATCACCTCAACTGTGACTCAACCGAAACATGGTGTCTACAATTCAGTAGGAAACTAAATGTGACTTCAGGTTTAATATCAGAATATCACAAGATGGAGTGGGCGGCGGTCCGCGCCACATGTCGCGGGTGCTCGACAGAGACAATACGATGTGCGACCGCCGATGCTTTGTGCAGTACACGTGGAACTTTGTAGGATCAACAAACGGCCAGTAAAAACGGCCGGCGCGCACCGCCCCGCCGCGCCGGCCGACAACTCACTAACTACAAAGTCAATTGATTGATTTATCTAGCTACCATATCGTAAGAGCCTACAGTTATGGGGTTACCCTATAGAATTAAGAACACCTCGGTGTTAATCTAGTGCGCATTGTCCGGGCGACTCGCGATATGTGTGTGCGTAGTGCGGGCGGGTATCAGAGCAGCACGTCCATGCGCGAGCCGCGCCGCAGCAGCCGCGCGCCGCCCTCGCCGCCCACCGCGTGGAACGACACCGTCACCAGCTGCTGCCCGAAGTTGGCCTCGAACCTGCGACACACCGCGCGTCACTCTCATGCACGTACACACGCACACACGCACACACGCACACACGCACACACACACACACACACACAGAGGCACTCACTCGCTGGCGATGTTGACGTGCGGCGGCGACCCCACCGCGTTCTGCACCACCAGGAACAGCTTGGTGGCCAGCTCCAGCACGTGGCACGTGCGCACCACCACATCGCCGCGCCGCCGCCACGCGCCCTCGCCCTGCAAGCATCGATAATATTTTTGTTATTTTAATCACCACCATCATAAGTCCACTGATCCCACACGGGTATGTATGACTACCGACCCCAAACAAGCAGCCGGGCGCGTCGGGTGCGTCTCGCGACGAGCACTGCGACAGTTCATCCGCAGAGCTTTCTGCGCCCGCACACTGCAACACAACGCAAAAGTTTCACTTGGGCTGTGAACACACGCGTAGCTCTCGGTTAGTACAGAAACCAGACGCACCGCGCGGACGTGCACCACCAGTAATTCGTCGTCGAAGGGCGAGAGCGAGAGCCTGTAGACTGCGTGCGCGGGCACGCGGCGCTTGAGGCGCAGCGAGCGCGGCTCCAGCAGCACGAGCGCGGCCGTGGACACGACGGCCAGGCAGCGCGACACGCGGCCGCTGCTGCGCGCCACCTTGCCCACCACGTCCGCGAACACCACGTAGCGGTCCGCCGGCCCCGCGCCCAGCCCGCGCCGCCACGCCGCCGACGCGCGCAGCCGCACGTAGTCGCCCACGAACGGGTGCGCCACGCTGCGCGCGTAGTTCGCCTTGCGGTCCTTGAACAGCACGCTCGCCGTCACCTGCGAACGTCGCCAACATTAGCATACGTGAAATAATTAAATAAATAAATATCTTCGACCGCTGCGCTTCACCGAAGTCGTCGCCCAGTGCTCACCTTCTCTCGCATCCGATTGCGCGCAGTCTGGTCGAAGGCGGCCCGGTAGAGTCTGCAGCGCCAGGCGTGGTGCAGGCGGCGCAGCAGCGCGTCGGCGCGGGCCAGCAGGCGCGGCTGCGGGCAGGGCGGCCACGCGGCGCACGCGGGCGACAGGTGGCGCGCGGGCAGGCGGCGCCACAGCCGCTGCAGGTAGCGGCGCCGCGCCCCCGCGCACCACGCGCGCCACACCACGCGCGCCGCCCGCTCGCGCTCGCCGCCCGCGCTCGCCACGCCGCTCGGCCCCGCGCCTGCACTGCCGACCCCACTAGCGCGTGCTTTCCGTCGCGCCTGCAGTCGTGAAACACACGCAAAATGTTATATACTTCTTTATATTAAATTGGATTTTTAAATTCTAAAATGGCCATGTAAAACCGACCCGGTATGCTCGCCAAGCGCGCGCGATCACAGTTTGCGCGCGTCGTCGCTGGGCGGCGTTGCGTCGCGCGCGGTACCTGCGCCACGCACGCTGCACGCGCACCACTAGCTCTTCCACTCGCGCATTCCGCAGTGCTTCCAGTTCCCACACCTAAAAATATCATCTTGTAAATCGAAATACATCGGTAAGACGCGCGATCTAGTGGGAAGATCGACACTCACCGTTCTTGGACTGCGGATAAACACTCTACTTCGCCCGTAAGCGAACTCCGCGCTGGGTATGGGCAGCGAGCGCAAGAGCGCCCGCGCGGCGCGCACGGGGCAGTCGCGGGGTGCGGGGGAGGCGCGCGGCGAAGCCTCCTCCGCCCGGGGGGTCACTCCCCGCAGCGGCCCGTAGCGCGCCAGCAGCGTGCGCGCGCACATGGACTCGCACCACCCGGCCCGCCGGAGCAGCGCCATGTCCATTATGCTGCAACATGTGTGGCAGGTGAAGTCGGAGCCTGGTAGAGCTAGGTGCAAGGCAGCGGCGTGGAGGCGGTCTCACCCCTGCGTGCGGATCTGGTGTCGCAGCAGCGGCGCGTCGAAGCGGTGCGGGCGCAGCGCCGCGTCGGCGCGCAGGCAGCGCACGAGGCGCGGCGCGGCGAGGCGGCGCACGAGCGCGGCCACGAGCGCGCGCTGGCGGCACGCGAGCGCGGCGGGGCGGCGCGGGGACTGGCCGGCCGCGAACAGCGCCGCCAGCAGCGGCTCGCGCGCGCCCGCCAGCGCCGCGCCGCAGCGCCGACACACGTCGTCGCGGTTCTTGTCCACGATGCCGCGCGCGCTGTACGTCACCGCGCCGCCGAAGTGCGCCACCCTGACCACCGCATACGATTAAGCATTTTCAGTACATTTATGAATAAGTTAGGAAGGATAACGAGTGATCCAGAAACTCACTGGAAACGATCAGGCGGTTGCACGAGAAGGCGCGGATGGCGACGCCGCTGCAGCCGTTGTAGGAACGCACTGTCCGACCGCGCTTCACGCAACGCCCCCAACACACTATCCGGCCCCTGTAAGAACCACGGATTTAACGCTGCACTGATACGAAAGAACGCTAATGACTGGCACTAAAAAATTTGTTACTGACCGCATCGAGCAGGTCGGCGTGCGCCTCGTGGTCGAAGTAGCGCAGCGGGCGCCAGGCGAGCCCCTCGCGCGCGTACTCCTCCTGCTCGCGGCGCAGCGTGGCGGCCGTCACGGCGGCCTGCACGCGCTCGGCCGCGTAGTTGATGAGCAGGCGCTCCAGGTGGTTGCGCGCCAGCCGCTCGAAGCCGTACGCGTCCAGGATGCCCAGCGAGCAGCGCTTGCCGGCGGCGCGCGGCTTCAGCGCCTCGTTCACGGCCGTGATGAGCCACGTGAACAGCCGCGAGTACAGCGCGCACACCACGCGGTCGCGCAGCGCGCCCGCCCACTCCGCGCTGCCCTCCTCCGCCGACAAACCCTCCTCCTCCGCCCCCGCCTCGCCCTCGCCCTCCTCACATACGCCCTCTTCAACGTCCTCTGAATTAATAATAAAATAATTAATACTAATCACAGCCCATAGCACCTGCACCAGCATTGCCAGATAAAAAACTAAGTACTATAATAGTAAACGTACCGTCTTCGGCTGGTGGGCGGCGCGCGTCCCTCGGCGCGGCGAGGGCGGCGGCCAGCGCGTCCGCGTCCACGCCCACCAGCGCACACGCCTCCGTCAGCTCTGCAAACATACGGAGAGTGAGCAACACTTACAAATACAATTCTCGTTCTAACTGAAGTTCTCTGTGCGTACCATACTGGTGGTTGATGCGCACGCCGATGGTGCCGTCGATGTTGTGCTGCGGCTCGAACTGCACGTTGCCCAGCTTCAGCATGAAGGCCAGCAGCCGCAGCACTGCGCCGCATTCGCTGCCGCTGAAGCCCAGCGTCGCCATCGCGGCCTGTGAATAAGAACTTCGATATACAACATGGAGAAAACTATATAGTACATGTTATCTCACATAGCATGAGAAAAATAAAAAAAATGTAGATTATATAATGTCACATTTCATAGGGCCGCCGATGAAACCGTCCAGTTTGATTCCATGACAAATGTTATCCATAACCAAGAAACTCGGAAGTTCTAATATTTCACAAGACTTGTGTCGTAGTATGGGGTTACTGTTCAGAAATATATAGCTATTGTGTTTACTTTACGGCCACTGAAAAATAAGAATAAATATACGATGACTTTTCTCTTGTCAATTCTATTAAAATATATATACCAGAAATGCCGTTTACTTTTAGTATACAATAATAGCCAGTAGAGTGGGGGTTGAACATCAACACCATAATCAGGGTGATGAATGAGTTAAAGTGGCAATATATTGACGTGCCTTAGTGAAAGCGAAGTGGTCCTTGTCCTGCGCGTGGGGCGGCGGCGCGGCGAGCGCGGTGGGCGGCGGCGCGGGCGGCGCGCGGCGGGGCGAAGCGCCCGCCACCTGCTCCACCTCGCAGCGCAGGATGCGGTAGTGCTCCCACGCGCGTTGCAACCGCAGCCGTTCTGCAACAATACGTACATATTTACATCCACAGGCTTGATATACACAACGTCACGCCTTTGGGCAGTGGTGTGTATGGACAGTGACATGTGTTAGGCAGGGACTATGTATTTTCACTTTGCTCTATCCTAGCTTACTACTGTCACTTCGTCCACTTTCATTAATCTCTACATAATTCTCGTCGCAAAGGAATACTTACTCAGCAAGTGCACATCTGCGCCGGCTAACAGCTGGTACAGCACATGGAAATTGCGCTCTCCCTCTGATACGCTGCATGCTCGATCCTGCATTTATATAAATATACCAAGTGGTGAGGCACAACAACAGTTTGAACCACAAACTGGCTGTTGTTTCAGCACTTTATTTAACTAAAATCATTGGATTCTATTAAACAACGTACTACTAGATTCCTTTAGATAGATCAAGGATTAGAACTTTTGTCAACAGAACTATGCATGTTGTTTTAGAAAGACATGGTTTTGTGGTGACTACAATACTTGTCTACATATTTCTTTACCTTCCACCAACACACTATCTAAAGGGCATTGCAGTGTCTAGCTGTTACACTATGGTTAGTTACTTTGATGTGCCCGCAAAACAAATACAATGACTCCGTGGCACAGTTGGTTCGACGCCGCCTGTGAAACGAGAGGCCGCGGGTTCAATCCCCGCACCGAAACAAATATTTGTGTGATCCACAGGTATTTGTTTCGGGTCTGGGTGTTTGTGAGACCGAAAAGTCTCTCGTAGTTTCTGATACCCACGTGTGGGGTCAGAACTATGGTATGTGACTGTGGGCTGGTTATTATTTATTTATTTCACATACAGAATTTATTAAAAATGTGCCAAAAAATATGTTTCGTAAATTATATCAAATAATTATTGTAATACCAAGTTTCTAATACATCCTGCCAGATTAATTTTAATAAAACAGAATTACCTTCTCCAATAGATCTGCATGCACAAAAAATGTATGGTTGAAAAATTAATTCATATTTAAAGCAATAATGCATTGAAAGTTATCTGTGTACTTACAGTGAGTTATGTGTCCACCAACTGGCTCTCCTTTGAAATCAAATTCTATCTCCAATAATTTCCCCTGAAAACATTGAAGTCATGAAACAGTGCACTTGTTGGCTGCAGAGTAAGATTAACATTTGGTATGTGATTCTCAATCGATTCTGCCTATTGTAGAGTAGGCCCGTGCCCAGCAGTGGGATGTATATGGGCCGATATAGATGTGACTCACGAATCTGCTGGCGTTGTGGTTGCGCGTGGTGGCGGCGTTGCCGAAGGCCTCGAGCAGCGTGCCGGCCGCCGTGAGCGCGCCCGCCCGCTCGCCGCCGCCGCCGCCCGCCACCGCCGCGCACTGCAGGCACACGCGCGCCGCCTCCGTCTTGCCGGACCCGCTCTCGCCTGCAACACATTGCATGCATTCATCAATAATAACAGTTCATACACGTCCCTCAGGGCACGGGCGTTCTTAACAATCAAGAGATCAATTGAGAGGGCTTAGGCCATTGTCCACCATGCTGGCCTCCTGCAATGGCAGATTCCACATACCAAAGAAATCCTTGAAAATTCCTATAATAGATATCCTCACAATGTTTTCCTTCGCAGATAAAGTTAAATTATCTATTAACATGCATTCATGCAATGATCCATTGTTATATAGTCTGTTTATACTGTGAATATCACTACAATCGTATTTTATTCAACAGAAACATTTTCCAAACATAAGAGCATTATAAACATTGTAAGGTATTCACATCATTTTTAAAGGGGTCCACATAATATTTTGGCTAATGAGACATTACACTTAGCAAATCCAGTACAAATGATATGTTGTATGCCATTCCAGAAATCTGATATTATTATTTCATCCATCCATCCATCCATCAGCCAAAGGACGTCCACTGCTGAACATAGGCCTCTCCCTATGATTTCCACAGTGACGTGTTGGAGGCAGCCTGCATCCAGCCACGTCCCGCCATATTATTATTTAACTATATGTTATTGACTAGCTTTGTGAATAACTTATTGGCCTGCAGCCTGTGCTAAAATGCGTAAAATTGATGAATACAGAGTATATTACCTGTTATAACAATGCACTGACTTTCATTCCTATCACGAACCCACCGGTATGCTGTAGCAGTTATAGCATATCTGTAAAAATGCAATGAACATTAACCAATACTTGTATTAAATCTGAATAGTGACACAAGCATGCAGCATCAAATGCTTACATGTGCGGCGGAAGCGTGTAGGGCGGGCGCGCTAGGTAGGCGCGCACCAGCTCGGCCGAGTACAGTGGCAGCGGGCGGCACGGGTTTACCGATATCAGCGCGTTGCCGACATATGTCTGCAAGGCGTATAAAAACGTGAAAACGGCGACAACTGCAGCATTGGCCAGTAAGCACATGTGCGGGCTATGGTACGCACGTAAATGATGTCCCGCTTGTAGCGCACGTGCAGGTTGTGTAGAAAGGTGTCCTCGGAGAGCGGCGCCAGCAGCACGGCGTCCGCCTGCCCCACTGCGTCTCCCTCCATGGCGCGCGCTCGCCGCCGCCGCACCCGTCACCGCACCATGCTCGCGCCGAAACCGCCACTGCTGTTGCCACTGACACCGCTGCATAACACATTCTATGGTCTTAAATAAATAAAAACATCACATTTACAAATACAACATCGAGCTGTGACCGACTAACTCATAGCCGAAATTTGTTAAATGAAACATTTGTATATCATATGATAAAATGCAAGAATATATACACAGGACACTGTTCACCTTGCCCAGTACTTACCCGACAATTATAAGAAGGAGAGTGGACTATTATGTGAGTCAACAGTAACGTGTGTAACGTAAAAGGGTATATAAATAATTAATTAAATAATTTTGTACTTGTAGGAAACCAGCAACAGAGCTTCAGTACGTAGTAATTCCAAATATATTATGGATATTTTATCTTCGGTAACAATAACATTCTTGAATTAAGTAACCTGTATTAATTACATACGTAAGTTTTGCTATTTTAAATCACTTCATCACTTATTAAAAAACTCAACAAGCAAAATCATGTATTACCTTAGATTTATCTTCACATTTGTTTTACTATTTCTTATGATAACATTGTGTATTAAAAATTACAATTTTTTATCAATTATTAGGCTCTTGATTGGATTGGATTTTATTTGACAATATTTGACAGAATAATTCGGTGTTGCCCACGTGCCCACAAGGATTATAAAGATATTATTGTCAAAATAGTAAAATACACAGATCACTCGTATTGGTATCAGGAATATCAGGAACAGTTTTTCTTTATTTACATTTTATTATATCGGAAATGTTAACACTATGTGTTATACGAGTAACGAGTATAAATACTTGTTTTTTTTTTATTATGAAAATTGAAAACATATCTCAAACAATTGATATTTTTTTAATTTTATTTGTAGTTCCAAATTTCGCCACATGGCAATAGATTTTAGTTGGTTTGTACTAATTACTACAGTGAATGCACAGACTAAGGGTGGGTTGCAGAAAATAACTTTAACATTAACTAAGGGCTAATCAGCCGTCAAATCGACGGTTATGCAATTTTCGGGTTGCATAAAATTAACAATTGTTAAAATGACGTCACGTATAACATTAACATTAACCGTTCAATTTCGGGCGGTTATTGTTAAAGTCACGGTTATCTTTCGTTATTTGTGTGTGTTCTCTGTATTGATAATTGTCATTTGTGTATCGATTTGAATTATAACCTGTACATTAAAACAATTTACAAAAATTCGCTGATAAATTCCGACGTAAAATCGCATCGCATCATTTCACTGCTCACTCTTTTAACTTTAACTATAACAATTATGACAATGGTGCAACAAAAGAATTTTCTATCCCGTGGTCATTGTTATTGTCACTGCTAAAGTTAACTTT
Source organism: Deilephila elpenor (assembly GCA_949752805.1). Lineage (NCBI taxonomy): Eukaryota > Metazoa > Arthropoda > Insecta > Lepidoptera > Sphingidae > Deilephila > Deilephila elpenor. Next base: position 13,549,595 of record OX457106.1, on the reverse strand, counting down.
ACCGTTAACAATAACGTCAGGTTTTCTGCAACCCACCCTAAGGAGTAAAATGATAAAATGCTGATTATAGAATATAGACTCATGGACATAATAATCACAATTCATAGATCACTGTACTAGAAATCATTAATTTATTACGTATTAAATAATACGTCCATAAAGCTACTAAAATACCATTCTTGTTTTGAAAAAACTATTACATTATAAATTTTTCATTGTTCTCCTCTGGTAAGGCTGTATGATTACGAAAACTTAGACTATTTATTTCTGAACAAATGAATATAATTGAAAAAGAAAAGTGTGGCAAATACGAATTGTAATTCCCCAGGCATATTTTGTGCTCTGTTTTGTCTTAATATTCTCTTCACTTTTACGCATTATGAAGACAATTATTGATACAACCAAACGTAAAAAAATTCGAACTCGGAAATCACTCAACGAAATAAGAAATAGATCACGGCGGCTATTCCATCCTGAATCAAAACCTACAAGGGCATCAGATGACATGGGAAATAATCAAAAAAGAAATCATTTTGTTACATCAAATCGTCTAACGTTGGAAATGTTTCCAAATGCTGTTCAGTCTGAAACAGTTACCAGGTATGGGAACGACGAAGTTAAAAAGAAATTAATTCTCAACTTTAAGGACATATTACACGATAGAAATGATTGTACCAAAAATGTATCCGAAGTTGTTGGGGAGTGTAGTAATTCCGATAACAGTATTCAAAGTATTTCTGATGGAAATGACGTGGATCATAAGAGTGACAGAAACAGCGACAGTCCAGAGTTGCAAAGCCCTGATGTGGTGGGCAGTATACAAAGGGAAGAGTTTTCGTTGCAGTCGGGGCTTCACAATACACTCGCATCCACCCAATTAACAGGAGTTACGTCACGAGCACACCATACACATGAAAAGTACTACATTTATGAGGAGTTTATGTCTGAAATATCAGTTTACATAAAACAAACTGTAACCAAATCATTGCTCAGTGACAACATTGTAGAAAGACTTAAGAGTCATCTGTTTGCCATGCGTCTGCAGTCAAAGGACAGTGCGACAAACCTCAAACATAAACCTGCATTGAGTGTTATGAGAGATGTCCACATCACAGGCGCTACTCAAGACATGGTGGTAGAGGATCCCATGGATTACATTAGGTTCAGTTATTCTGCCATGCATAACACTCCCAATTACCAAAGTGAATGTCATACTAATAGCTCAGAGTCTGTTGGCTCCATGCTTGAAATTCATTCAGTACTAAGCTCTTCATCAAGGACAGGCCTGTCTGATACACCTGAATACATATATTTTCCTCACAAATTAAATTAATTATAATTTGTGTTGAAGCAGGTATAATAAAAAGTATTGCATATCTACACTATGATTTATTATTAAAAATTTAACTCAGAGAAACTTTTTCCAATTCGGTTATAAGATCCATATATTTGAAGCTATCTGGAGATGAAGAAAATGCTTTCAAAAGCTTTGTTTTCTCCTCATCTTTGTAGGTATAATACAATTGGAACTGGTTCGCCAGGCACCGAGCTTCTCTTCCATCAAGAACATTCTGAAAACAATAAATACAAAATTAATATTTGTAATGTAACTTGTTTATGTATGGCAATTTTATAGAACAGACCTTGTCATACTCTCCTCTCATGAGTATGATTCCCTTTTCAGTTAGCTCTGGGTAGTGTACCATTGTAAGACACTCTGGAGCATTTTCTTTGTGTACCTACAACACACATACACAGATAAATAATACAAAAGATAAAAATTAAACAATGTAGATACCATAACAGTATATTAATATTCACCTGGTAAGCCAACAGAGGTGTAAAATGCACAGTGTGCCCTTCAATCTGACTCATAATAAACTCATATCCCTGTTCACGAGGCAGGGGAAACAGAAACAGAGGATACATTTTCATGTATTTCCTTATGCAATTGTATGTTTCTACTGGGATGGTAGCTGATATGACTTGTTTGTTTTTGTGGTACTCCTCCCATATAGATTTGATTTCTTCAGCAGATTTGTCTCTCACTAATTCAAGTTTGAATATGTCTGCAAGGCACTTTTCCTGTCCATCAACAGGCTGTGTGCGAGGTGGCTTTGGTTTCAGCGCGGATGAGAACTGGCTGCAAACAGGATTCAAACTGAATATACCCGGTTCATTACAAAATAAATAACCAATGACAGACTTGACATTACCATGTCCTATCTTACCTCGTATCAATAGCCGATGGGATTTTTTTTGGACTCTGATCTTTTTGTTTTTTAGATTGCAACTGATTTTCCATTTTCTGTTTAAACTCTTCGGGTGACACCCGTTGCAGCTCAGCGATCCGGTCTGCATATTTCTCATAGTATGGATTTATTTTTAGTTTTTCTATAGCCTCTTCCATGTTGACGGCACTTGTTTTGATGCTGCGTATACCTGAGTAATTTACATGTGTCAGGCGCTTCAGTAGATATCTAAGCTCTGCCGCCATCAAGGGTGGTCTCACGACTCACGAGTTGTTTTATGTTTTATTCTAAAAACCAATAATGCAAATTGATTGTGATGTAAGTTACATGGGGGTGCCACTCTCTTGCATTCTATTCATAAGGTACTTGCCGCGCCATCTTGAATGCATAAGACACAAACCACGGGTCCAACCTGATGATCTTTTTGTTAAAGTATTACTAGATGTCGCGGCAAGAGCCAAAAAAAAATAAAAAACTAAAAGTATAAATAATAAACAAAACAAGCAGTCTTGCTTTTTAATAATTTTTATTTTCCTTATTAATATAAAAAATTCAAGTATATTTTATTTATTACTGTAACCATTTTATTACATACTTTACATTTTATAATGTATGTACATACCCTCTTTACAATTTGTGTCAAAAATTGACACAAGTTTTTCGAAAACTTGTGTCAAAAATTGACACAAGTTTTTCGAAAACTTTCGTGTGCGTACTACTGCGATTCAATAGCTATAATTTTGCGACTTTGGCTTTTAACTGGACTTGTTTGATATCTTTTGCGTTTGACCTCGGCTTCCTATTACTGGATTTTCATACTTGCTTTCCGATTTGGATATTTCAAGAACAACAATGGCGCCTAGGAAGTGTTTCTGGAAGTGCTATTTTGAAATGGTGTGTACCTCTGAGGACGTTATAAGCCCTAACCACTTTGTTTGTACATAGATAATGCAAGAATTTTTCCTCCGTGGTATATCTTCTGCCTCGTGGTTTACTTTTGTACTTCATTTGGAGTTTGCTAAATACCCGGATGGGCTCGGGAAATTTTTCGATTTAATGTGAGAGGTGCATGTATATATTATTTACGCACACGAGGAAACCCGTAGATGACACATAACAAATATAATACTAACTAAGAATTATAGAAATTGCAGCATTAAACAATTTATATCTTGAAAACTCTTGAGCCATATTTGATTATGCTTAAACTAAATGTGAAAAGTCATCTAGTTTAACCTGAGAAACAAACATACAAAAAGACATAATATATACATGCACATATGAAATTTTGGCTATCTATTGAAACATCGACATAGATAAACATGCAAACATTGCGCAATTGTAACAAAATGATAAAGATAATAATAATGATAATGTCGGGTAAAAATAAAGATAATGTTATTGCAAACGTGCTGTTTTTTTAAATACGGCAAATTGGTGCCAGTTCTCTTCGTTTTAAAATGAAATTATTGGGATTTGGATACAAAACGATGAGCTCGTGCCCAATTGTCGTGACTCCCCTCCATTCTTTAGGTAATAAAAAGGCATGAGCAGCACCATCTGGCGGATTTTATTTAAAACAATATTTCCAGCGACATCTCGCCGTCAGCAAAGGTAATTTTTTTTTACCTCAATATTTTTGAAGAGTGGCATATCTATTTCCTATATAGTGTATTATCTATGGTAAGTTACATCACTTAAGACGTAACCACAGACGTAACTTACATCACAATCACGCACAGAGTACATTATATATTTGAATTTTGAGATAGAGATATCAGTCATGATTTTGCACACTAACGACATCTTTCGTTTAGTTTTGGAACTATCTATCAATGGCACCTATAATATACTTGTAGTTTTCATATTAAATTTAAACAGGATATAATGATTATGAGGATTCGTGACAGGAAGATTTTTCTATTCTTCCCATCGAAAATCCAATTAAGAAAGCCATGAAACAAACATTACTATAATTTATTTATGTTCTTTTTTGTGGTTTAACATAAGTAATAATTATGTGCTTTTAATTGAATATTATCACATTGGTCAAAGTCAAGTAATTTTAGATTACCTATAAACATACAGACCAGGACAAAATGGATACAAAATATCGGAATACACTATTGGATTTGGAACCCTCCAATAAATACATTTATTTGTTGTTTACGTTTTGAAAAAGACTGCATCAATAAAACATTTGTTTAACAAGACTGAAAGATAACAGCTTGCCAAAAATATTCCCGGTAAGTGAAATTGTAATAACTATGATATTTTACCTAATAATCCTATTAATAATAGAACTGTTAATCAATAACAAAGATTGAAATAAAACTATATTTTACGGATTTTATCGCGATTTGGTTTAATTTTTACATTTTTTAACTTCCCGACGTTTCGATTACTTTATATCTTTCGTGGTCACGGGGCGGACCATTTTATTTCAATGTATAACATTCGCGTAAATCTAAGAAACCCTTATAATAACAAAGATGACATGCTAGATAATTTTGACTATTGGAAGTCTATTGTCTAATGTTCTCTCAACCTTTTAATGAACAGAAATAGTTTTATATTTTACTAGCGGCCCGTCCCAGCTTCGCCTGGTTGCATATATCTTTTGATTCCACTCCACATCTGATAGATGTTATTTTTCGTACAATCTCTTGTATACCTAAACCTTTTGAAACCTAATATCGACGTAGCTATTCTACTGTCCCTTTTTCTTCAAACTATGACCTGTCCGCCTCAATACCGTCCCGTCCCGTCTGTCAAGTCACTGATCCGTCCCGTTCTTTCTCTTCATTATCCATCCGGTCTCATCTCGTGCCTTTACATTTCGTCCTATCCCATCAAATGAAATCTGTCAACTATCCCAGTCCTATACCGTCCCTCTTACTCTATTCTATCCCATCTCTCTAATAATAGTGTGCCTTACGATTTTTTGACATTAAAAACTTATGACATTAAAAGTGATATTGGATTTGTCAATTCATTATCAGCCCGGAGTCAGGAATTTGTGCCAGATATGGAGATAGGCTCACCCCCTATCACATCATGGGACGGAACATGCAAGGCGAAATAGTAATTCATAATGATTTTCCTCAGTCAAATAATAGTAATAAAAATATACCTATTTTATTTCATTTTATTTAATATTTATTAAATGTCCTGATAGGTATTTTTGATTTTAGCAAAGAATGGTGCAACGTAATGTATTAGATGCAAGTGGGTGTTAGTCTCAACAGGTATAACCTTCTTGTAACGGTTGTAACATGTCAATTTGTATTAGTTGCTCATATATTTAAATTATGGTAGAGGCTAAAATAGTTACGATAATTGTAAAGTATTAGTATATTTTTAGGGATATAAAACAAATAAATACAACCAACCGTCACATACATAGCCTGACACCACACTAAGATCAAAATGTTGAATACATCATATTACTATTTTTATGTAGCAGTTGCATTTTTTATTATTTATGTTACAAATATATTTATCATAATATTAATATTTATACATACATAAACTCACGCCTTTTTTCCCAGAAGGGGTAGGCAGAGGTGCAATCAGGACATCCACATTTCGCCTTGTATGTTCCGTCCCACGATGTTATAGGTGGTGAGCCTATCGCCATATCGGGCACAAATTCCTGACTCTGGGCTGATAATGAATAGAAAAATCCAAAATCACTTTGCCCGACCTGGGATTCGAACCCGAGACTTCAACATTGTAACCGTACCATAGTACAACTACACCACCGATACAGTCAATATTTATACATGGATTAAAATCTATACATACATACATACATACATACATAAACTCACGCCTTTATCCCCGAAGGGGTAGGCAGAGGCGCCACCAGGACACCCACATTTCGCCTTGTATATTCGGTCCCATGATGTGATAGGGGGCGAGCCTATCGCCATATCGGGCACAAATTCCTGACTCCGGGCTGATAATGAATAGAAAAATCCAATACCACTTTGCCCGACCCGGGACTCGAACCCAAGACCTCAGCTTTGTAGCCGTACCGTAATACAACTACGCCACCGAGGCAGTAAAATCTATAGCACACATTATTCACCGCATGTATGTTTATACAATGTATGTATGTACCGTAAGTGTATTTTGGTTTGATTAATTCATTTCAATAATATATTTTTTAGTGCTGAAGTCGCAAGCAAATTATAAATATTAATAAAGTTGTAATCTCACGTGTGTATTATTTGACACAAATCCAATCCAATCATCAGGTAAAACTTACCATGAAATAAATCATAGTATGAATAAAATATCAAAACATTGAACTATTTTTATCGGATTTTTTTTTTTTTTTTTTTTTTTATTGCCGTTATAGGCAGACGAGCTAGCGGCCCGCCTGATGGTAAGCGGCTACCGCTGCCCAGAGAACTTCGCAGTGCCAGGGGTCCAGCACAACAAAATCGCTGCCTACCTTAAGGAGAGTACTCTCTTTAAGCCTCTTTTGAAGAAGGACAGGTCATAGCGCTCAGGGAACACCGATGCAGGGAGTTCATTCCAGAGCTTGCACGTACGTGGTAAGAAAGAACGCTGAAAACGTACCGTTCGGGAGCGGTACGCTTCCAGGTGGTAGGAATGAACTCTGCTGCGGTGACGGGTGGTGCGATGGTAGAAGGGCGACGTTGGTACCATCTCAAACAATTCCTCGGAGCACTCCCCATGGAACAGACGATAGAACACACAGAGAGACCCGAAGTCTCTCCGCAGTCCTAACGGTTCCAATTTGTCCGTAAGATTGGGATCATCGACTATTCGACAAGCTCGTCGCTGTAAGGAGTCAAGTGGGTTGAGCTGGTATTTTGGGGCACCTGCCCAGAGGTGAGAGCAGTACTCCACGTGGGGCCGGATTTGTGCTTTGTAGAGCGTCAATCTGTGACCCGACGTGAAGTACCGCTTGGCTCTGTTCAGGATACCCAACTTTCTGCTCGCCAGTTTGGCTTTGTCCTCCAAATGACTCCTAAAGTCAACATTGCTTGATATTTCGACGCCGAGGATCCCAATACTTTCGGATCTTTGGAGAGTAACTCCTTGGAATTGCGGCGCCATGACAAAAGGGTCCTTCTTAGCAGTGAATGCGCAAACTTGTGTCTTCGAGGGGTTAAATTGAACTAAGTTCAATTCACCCCATTCGGAGACCCGCCCCAGAGATCTCTCGACTTCAGACACAAGTTGAGACCGTCTTTCCTCAATGGAATCTCGAGAGAGACTCTGATGGCCGATGTATCGCGCGTCACACGTACTATCATCCGCATAACAATGCATGCTGTCGGTAGACAACATGTCATTGATATGCAGGATGAAGAGTGTAGGCGATAGCACCGATCCTTGTGGAACACCAGCGTTAATGGTCTTGGTCTCGGAGCAACAGCCGTCCACTACGACTTTTATGCTCCGACCATCCAAAAAGCTGGCGATCCACTTGCAGAGTCCCTCAGGGATACCATACGCAGGTAGCTTCGCTAGAAGGGCGCCATGCCACACTCGATCGAACGCCTTCGCTATGTCAAGGCCGACCGCAATCGCCTCACCCCCACTCTCCAAAGCCTCCGCCCAACGGTGCGTGAGGTACACGAGGAGGTCACCAGCTGAACGACCGTGACGGAAACCGTACTGGCGGTCACTAATCAGCTGGCGGTCCTCAAGATACCTCAGGAGCTGAGTGTTTATAACTCGCTCCAAGACCTTGGAGAGTAAGGATGTGACAGCAATCGGCCTGTAGCACAAAGGGTCCGATCGGTCACCCTTTTTGGGTACTGGGTGGACATGGGCGACCTTCCACGAAGCCGGAACCCGGTTGGTTTTGTAGGAAAGACGGTAAAGGCGCGTTAGCACGGGGGTCAACTCAGGGGCGCACGTCTTAAGAACCACTGCGGGGATACAGTCTGGCCCACTCGACTTATGGATGTCGAGAGCCATGAGCTCCCGTCTGACAGCACGCTGGGTGATTTTAATATCAGACAGGAGACTCTCACACCAAGGGATGTTCGGCGGTGTGGCTCCCCCGTCATCCAAAGTCGAGTTCGAGGCAAAGAATTGGGCCAAGAGATCGGCCTTCTCCTTTGCACTATGGGCCAAACTGTTATCAGGTTTACGCAGTGGTGGGAGACTGGATAGGCAGAAATTGCCCTCCACAGCCTTAGCGAGCGACCAAAAAGCACGGCTCCCAGAGGGATATCTTTGGAGCCGCTCGCCAATTCTGCGGATGTGCTCCGCCTTGGCCTTAGCTAAGGCTCTTTTGTTGGATCTAGAGGCGGCATTAAACTTCAGTTTCTCCTCCTTCGAATTTGGATCCCGACGCCTCCTGGCGTCTTGCCACGCCGCGTATGCGGACTGCTTGAGGCGCGCAGCAGCAGCGCAGGCACGATTGTACCACGGCTTGCTGCGACGCCCTGCGGGTATTTTTGAGCTGGGTATGAATGTCTCCATACCCAAGCTAATTGTCTCCGCGACGCAGTTCGCACAGGCGTCAGGATCATCAGAGGAGAAGCAAAGCCGCCTCCATGGGTAGGACGCGAAGAATTCTCGGAGTCCGTCCCAATCTGCTGACGAATACCGCCAAACCGTGCGAGTTCCAGTTATTGAAGAACGACTGGAACTCGCTGCAGGGGCCCACGAACGGACCAGGCAGTGGTCAGAAGATCCCAGTGGAGCATCAACCACTATCCTGTATCCGTTCGGGTGTGTCGTCAGCAGAAGATCCAACATAGAGGGCTCATGGCTCTCAACATCTGGAACACGGGTGGGCTGTGTTACCAGCTGCGAGAGACCATAAGCCAAGGCCATCTCGTAAACAGCCCGACCGGGGAGATCAGTGGTCCTGGATCCCAACCACTCTTTGTGATGAGCGTTGAAATCACCGAGGACCACCACCTCCGCGGATGGGAACTGCTCGAGAATCCGGTCAGTCCCCACTTGGACGCTTTCAAATAATTGAGTTGATCCCGTATCACTGCCGTGGGACCTGTACAGGCATGCGTAGACTCGGGTCTTACCCTTGAATACTACCCGCAGCCATAATAAGGACAGGTCCCGACGCTCGAAGCCCCGAAGGCGGTGACAACAGATATCACCCCTGACGAAGACGCACACCCCGGCTTTACGTAAGAATTGATGTTCCAACACGTAACCGGGGTAATTTAAGTACGATACATCGTCAGGGGTGGATATTTGCGTCTCCGTTAAAAAGAGCAGGGCAGGCCGCGCCGTCTCTAGATGGTGGTGGACGGCGTCGAGGTTGCTGTGTAGACCCCTGACATTGCAGAAGTCCACAGAAAATGTGGATGCATTTCCCGCCGTGGAGAGCCTTCTTTTGTTTGTCCTTCGCATAGTATATATATTTTTTTTAAGAGAGTGGGATAGGGATAGGAGAAAGCGTGGTTGACCCAGGACGATACCCGAGAAAGGGAGGATATAGTGCGAGACGGGCATACGGCAATAGGAGGAGCCAGCGAGAAGCACGGAAGGGCCCCCGGTGCCCCCCCGCGTGCAGTCGCCGGGATCCACTCCAGTCTCCCACTCTGGCACGACGACTGCATGACGGGATTTTCGCCGGTTGGCGGGACAGCTTCCCGGGGAGGGAGTTTGACAATAGTGGGCCCCCGGGTTCAGGTCCCCTACTGACCGGCAGGCGGCCGGCGGTGACCGTTCCCACCGGGTCTCCCTGTACTTCACACCAGCGTCCCCCAGCCTAATGCCCACCCCGACACCCAACCACATAAACGAGCATCGCCTGGATCTACCAACACCAGCAGAAGGTTGGGAACGGATGAGGGAACGGCTATCCAGCCCTTCTACCGGAACGCATTTCTACTTAGCGGCAGAAAAAGACCGGACGGTGGTACCAACCCGCTTGGATTTGGCATTGAGTAAAAAGTAGAACTCAACCCCAAACCCTACCACCAGTGATGGGGGTGGGGGGGGGGGACACCAAAGCCGCGGATTGGGAAGTGGAATGCGGCAATGGTGGCTCGAGGGGCCGGGAGTGCGTGCCCGTGCCATTCTGAAAGACAGCCGGACAGGTTGCCAGAAGAATGACCCTCTGACCTAAAATTTAATTTTGAATGACTTTATTGTCTAATCCTAAAATCCCCTGTTTATACTCAATTGAACATGTAAAGCGAAAATTAAAAAAGTTATACAAGTTTATACACTGATATTTATGTACATTCAAAGTTTGTCAGTCGTATTTATGCCACTATTGATGCATCGATGTCGATAGAAAATTCGGTACTAGCGTATCACTATTTTTAGGGGCGGAGCCGCCGCCATGTTGGTATAACAAAGGGACCCGTGTCACGTGACCTTTTGCTCTATCCTCTTTATTCTTTGTACTGGATAGACTTTCATTTGACAGTTGACACCACAGAGTACACATTTATTGACTGTTACGTTTCATTTTTTTACATAATAATGATAATATGAGAAATAAATGCAGCGTGCATTTATTTTACGTTATTATAAAGTTGCCGTGTTTATTTAATAGTAACAATAGCTGTATGTCAAATGTAATGATTTTTTAAATAGCATTTGTATGTTTTTTTCACCATGTAAATTTGTTGATTTAAGAAACATAATGCGTGGAACGAATCTTAAGATTGCGTCAGGGTTGCAAGGAACAAGAATTCATAAATATATCGTTCTCGCTACCACTGCCATCTATCGTCTTGTTTGGTAATTATTTATTTCATACAACCAAAAGATGTTCTAACTGAATACACTCTGCAATCACGGCTCACGCTTTCAAAAGCTGTCATTGTCTACGATTTCATATATAGTAATGTACTCTGTGGTCTACGACCACAGATCTACTTAAGTCTACGGCAGTCCTCCACAAAATACAAATTGTACGTCTATGACAAAATGCAAACTCTAAGTGGAATGCTCATGATAAAATATTACACATTATAAAATATACTTTATAAAAAAAGCAATCCCGTTTATATTTCTTTGTTTACTCGAAGAGGGGAAAACGCTCCGAGTAGGACAACGAGAGTGAGGCAATCTGTCTCTGTCAGGCGTAGTGTTGTGTAATTAACGGAAAAAATCTATTTTTTGGAAAATTATCAAGATCAATTTCGGATAAATTTCAAAAATGGAAAAATTCAACTATTTACCTTTATTGTAGCTTTTAAATTGTAAAATGCATTTTATTCTTCTATATTCCTAATAAAGTTACTATTGGAGTAAAGATAATATAAATAAATATACATATACATTTATAATATGTACTATCAAGTCCAAATTCACGGCAGGGATTAAATCTAATAGCTGCCATTTGGAAAAAAGTTATTTATACAAAAAAAGGGGTTAAATTTGTTCATAAAACGCGATAAGTTTGTTTCTATTTCCTCCTTAGTTTCGATTCACCCCGTATTTCAGTATGTTACGTATCGTTCGAAATTTAAAAATGGAAAAATATCCTGCCTCGGTGGTACGGCTACAAAGCTGAGGTCTCGGGTTCGAGTCCCGGGTCGGGCAAAGTGGTATTGGATTTTTCAATTCAATATCAGCCCGGAGTCAGGAATTTGTGCCCGATGTGGCGATAGGCTCGCCCCCTATCACATTATGGGACGGAACATACAAGGCGAAATGTGGGTGTCCTGGTGGCGCCTCTGCCTACCCCTTCGGGGATAAAGGCGTGAGTTTATGTATGTATGTATGGAAAAATATCCAAAGCACATTCGAATTTTTTCATATTTTTCCGAAAAATTTAATGACCCATACAGGAATACAGACAGCATGAATTTCATATAGGCCGACATAAAAAGTTTTAAAACCTTTTTTAGTTAATGAATGTTTTATCCCTTTTTAACGACTTTTGAATTAAGTTTGAACTAAGACAAATCATTAGATAACTAAAATGGGTTTTAAAACTGTCTATGAATAAGGCCATGAGACGTTTATTAAAAAGCAGTTTAATCCTTTTAAATAATTTATTTACAGATACTTCACATCAAAAATAGCATTCCCATAGTAAATATTATTAATTTATTACAAGTATACATAGCACCCATTTTACACGTCGGCACTTATGTACTGGGGAATAATACCTTAAATAATTATTACTTCTTAAAATACCCACTTAAAGTTCTTAAAAGTTGGCGAGTACTCGACGCATGCGACTTTGACGGCAATTTGTAAGTTTCTATTGTATAATAAGAGATATTGACACTTAAAGCAACAATTTAAAACATTAACACACAAAATTAATAAGCCATCCCAATCCCTATCTAAGGATCGATCCGGAAAATAGACCAATCAGAACACATCAAATGTGAGCGTGTCGACAATACCTTGAGCCCATTGGTTTATTTTCACGATCGATCTTTAGATAGAAACAAAGATCGTTTATTAATCTCGGCCATTAATGTATGAAGATATGTATGTTAATTGACAATAGTATATTTTGTTTAGTTTGTACTTTATATTATTAGATTTTTTATATAATATTGTTTCAGTACTTCATAGATTGGTATCAATCAATTCTGTAAGTGAAGTAATCCTTCACAATAATCATGCAAATATTGTGATGGCAAAACTTTATTCTAGTAAGGATTTCTACTGGTTCAATGTTACATACCATGATCTTGACCCGAGGATATTTTTTTTGTTTAAATATCACTACCCAGTTACACAACAATATAGCTAGCAGCAAATATTCATAGACCATAGTCAAACCATGCTACATTGAAGTGGGCAGAGAACTCAATGAGGGCAGTATGTATGCCCCACATCTCGGATAAAGTTATTAAAATAATAAACAAGTATTGCCTTTGATAAGTTCTGTAGGGCTTTCCACAGTTCTTACGGCGCTGTTGGTTGTGATGAGGATATCAGGTGCGTCGCGGCGGCAGTTCTGGCGGCGTGATGGGTGCATGTGCGAGGTAAGGGTGCGCCAAAGCCGCTCTAGCTGGCACCCGTTCTTCAGGTTCGTACCTCAGCATGGCTTCGAAGAGCGTGCAGGCGTGGGCATCAGCGCGCAGGCTTGCGGGCAGTAAAGAGCGCGCGGCGCGGGCGGGCCACCGCGGGAAGGCGGCGCGGTAGTCGGGCAGGCGCCGCGCCGCCGGCCACAGCTCGCCGCCCGGCGTGCCCAGCGCGCGGAACACGCGGAAAAGCTGGTCGATCTCGCTGTCGCCGGGGAATAATGTGCGACCGCTGGCCTGCACAAATCAGTTAACAAGTATTAGGTAAAGATTTCAATGACCACCATGGAAGACACAGACAAATTATTTGAATATTTGTTCAAAAGATATGTACATTGTAGGTTTCGTTATGTTCTGAATTTTCTCTTCACTTACCATTTCAGCATAAATGCAGGCTAGACTCCATACATCAACAGCAGTAGAGTAGAACTTAGCTCCCAGCAATATTTCCGGCGCGCGGTACCACAGCGTGACAACCTCATGTGTGTATGCACGGACGGGGATGCCGAAAGCCCTTGCAAGGCCGAAATCTGCTAGCTTTATGTGACCTTCGGCATCTACGAGTAGGTTCTGCGGCTTGAGATCGCGGTGCAGCACGCGCTGCGCGTGACAGTAGGCTACACCTTCTAGAAGTTGCCGCAAATAACTCTGTCACAAAAAAATTACATACAGTGAGTGAAAAGTATATATATTTCAGATACATACAACAAATATAGTAGTAAAATGACAGTGTTTTGTCACAAGAAATAAATAATATTGAAACATTCACCCAACAATCTTATAAATGGTCCAAAGCCACACTAAGCATATGCTCCTGGTCTTGTGAGATGTGAGAAATTTTATAATATTGTAATATCGAGACCTTTTTTTTTTTTTTTTTTTTTTTAATAAATAATAATAATAATAATACACCCAACAGTCAACACCCAGACCCGAAACAAATACCTGTGGATCACACAAATATTTGTTTTGGTGCGGGGATCGAACCCGCGGCCTTTCGTTTCACAGGCCGGCGTCTAACCAACTGCGCCACGGAGGCTGGATTGGAAATATTATTTGCAATCAGTCGTTAGACTATGAGCAAGTTCGTTGAGTGAAGGTTGACGGGTAGGACCAGCTAGGAATTATCGTCCCAGTTGTGCCCTTAATCTGCAAACACAAGTGCTCTTTTTAGGCGTTTCACCGTAGCTTCCTGTAGCAGGAATCTGGCTAGTGGGTTGGGGTGAGCTTCCAAGCGCGACTTGTACCTATCCTTGCACTTGTTAACTTCCTCCCGTATTGTTGGCATTTTCAAGTATTCATGAATTTCCTTGTTGCGAACGAACCACGGGCTGTTGCTGATTGTACGAAGGATATTGTTTTGAGTGCGTTGAATGCATTGGATATGCGTGTTACTCGCGGTGGACCACAATTCAATGCCAATAAAATATCGTAGAATATCGAGAATATCGAGAGAATATCGTCAATATCGAGACCTAAAAATTTTTTTGTCACAAAACCTTGTGACAATCAGTGGGAATAGACCTTGTGGTCTTTTCTTTTAGAGCCAGTGACTTAATCAACAGGCAGATAATACTAGGCACACATGTGATCCATCCATCCATCCATTAGCCAATGGAAGTCCCCTGCTGGAAATAGGCCTGCCTCCAACAGATCACTGTGGTTATCACTGTGGTACACATGTATTTAATTATACTTACAAAGCATTAATTAATTAATAAAGGTTACAATTTGTTTGTACACATGCATTTGAACATACCTTTACTAGATCTAATGCAAGGGGTCCTTTAGTGAGATCCATGAGGCGTTTGAGATCCATGTGCAGGTATTCAAACACAAGGTAAAGTTTGTTTTCTGCAAGCAGCACATCTTGCAGTCGTACTACTGCTGGGTGGCACAGCTCTCGCAGTACAGATATTTCTCGCAACGCTGTTGACGGGACGCCCTCTGGTTCACTGAGAACAGTAAGACAGTATATTAGGATGGCCTTTAATAGTTATCTTTGCGAACATTTATGCTACCAGAGCCTGAAAAGCTTCCAAATTATAGTTTCTGAGCAAATGGCATTTTGTGCCTATACAACTTCTGATCAGATAAGTTTAAACAAGACATGGAGGAGCAGTAGGGGGGGTTCTTCAGAAACTTGATATTAATACATTGTTATAACTCGTCGTAAATATCTGTAGACCTGAAAAATTAACGTCACTGGAACATAAGTTCAGTATCAATATTATATAGGTTAAACAAATTTAATTAAATATATACATTAAAACTTCAATACAATGAGGTTTTGGCAAATAGTATTGGTCATATTTTCTGAGATAACAGCTCCTGCCTCTTATGAGGCAATGAGAAGTTGAAGTTTGTACACGAATTGAAAGAAAATCCCTGAACATTTTAACTTTCTCTCATGAAAATTAATCAAAGTTTATGGCCTCAAACAATACGAAAATGCCGACAAAAACTAGAGTATATAGCCTCACTGAATACTCCTGCAGAACTTATGAGATTTATTGAGTCCAAACTAAATACTAGACTTTGATAATTATTCATCAAAATAAGAGCAGATTATTGCGAAAGTTTCGCGCCAAAACTTACTTTTCCAGCTTAATTTTCTTGAGAGCTATTTCATTCCCAGTGACTGTATCTCGGGCTTTGTACACAACACCGTATGTGCCTTCTCCAATCTTTTCGAAGTGTTGATAATTCTCCATTTAATACCACTATATAATACAATTAACCATTTAAACTTATGTTTTAATCAGTCTTCGGTCTTCACTGTTTAGATTTTTTGACAAGTGGACTGTGCAGTGTGCGGCAAGTTTTTTTGTAGCAGATGTTCAACTGTCATTGGTGAACAGTGGTCTCGAAACTCGAAAGTCATAACTCTGCCAAGTAAAATCGGTATATTTTGGATCAAAATCGGTTGATTAAAAAAAACATTTTATTCTATAGTCGATTTTTAAGTGTAGGAGAACAACGCTACTAAGGCGCTGCGAGCCGCATTGTCAAAGCTGTATGGGTCAGACCTTTGTCTTTCCGATGAAAAAACATTTATTGTCAAAGTCAGATTTTGGGACGATACACTGAAAACAAAACAGCATTGAAATTTTTTAACCATTTTTAAATCGTCGCTCATTGTTTAAAACTGTAAAATGTCAATCGAAATAGAATCGGCAGAGTATGTATTATCGCATGTCCATATCATATTTGTAATAGATAATTTGTGATAACAGACACGATTGTGCTCAGAATCTTGAATAAACTTATGCGTGATGATTTCAGCGTGATCCGGCTCATCCAGCAGTACTTGAAGGAGTCTAATTTGACGAAGACTTTGCAAACACTGCAGGTGAGATTGTCGTGCGCTCGCTAGTGACATGTGTTTTTATCAGAACCTAGTTCTCCCCAGTTTACGCACAAACACTTGGATTACTTCTAGATTTTAGCTCCTAAACAGTGGCGGCGTAAGGTAGGTTGGTACCCTGGGCGGTTTCGTATTGAGCACCCCTACCTAAAGTATACATGCTTACTCCGGAGTTTTCGTGAAGGACTAAAAAAAAAAAAAAGGTCCTCCTCCTTTGTACGCAGCGGCAAGTAGGATCGTTTCGCCCACGATCGTGGTCCACGCTCTTCGTTTGTTGTCGCTTGTCACCCCTTGGTGCTTGGTACCCGGGGCGGACCGCCCCCATCGCCCCCCCTTTACGCCGCCACTGCTCCTAAATTAAGTAAATGATGTAGCTTTAAATGTCGAATAATTCGAAATTGTATAGTGTTGTCTACAGGTATTTTAAATGACAATTACTAAAGGACCTGGTAAGAGCTCGGTATTGTCCAAATTTCGTTATAATTTATGATCTAACATCTGGTTGAGAAGGCAGAGTGAAATAATAAACGTGGAGGCAAGAGAGTTGTAATTATTTTGGTCTTTGAAATGAGATTTGAATACAGTTTTCTGTTAAGAACAATCACAAAAACATGGGTACTGTAGTTGTTATGACAAAAAGTAACGAATATATATTATATTATCTTGCGATTATTACAATGTTCACCAAAACATTTGGTTTTGTGAAAAACAGCACATTGGTTGTATATTAAAGAGATTAAGGATTTAAAAAATCACATTAAGACAGTAATTTTATATTCTATCTATATAGATTTGCTTGTGCACAAAAGTGTTAATAAATATTGTTACTCCACTGTTAATGTTAAATTTACGAATCTGACAAGAAAAATACAAGTGCAATAAGAAAACTTTGGCACAATTCGAGTTTTGAGATGTTTGAGAAAATGTTAGTGTTTTGTAATCTGGTGGGGTATACGGATATACAGAGACATTACAAAATGTGTTTTAATCCTTGAATATAAGAGTCTTGTTACCTTATAATTTATATCATCAGGAGGAGACTGGTGTTTCCCTAAACACGGTAGACAGTGTGGACGGATTTTGTGCGGACATCAACAATGGCCACTGGGATACGGTGTTAAAAGCCACTGCATCGCTGAAACTGCCCGATAAGAAGCTCATGGATTTGTATGAACAAGTAGTGTTGGAGTTGATAGAACTGCGCGAGCTGGGAGCCGCGCGCTCACTGCTGCGCCAGACGCACCCCTGTCTGCTCATGAAGCAGCAGGAGACAGACCGCTATATACATCTTGGTATGTATCTTGTGATTATTTTTTTTTGGTTTTTCGTGGTGCATTAATTCTGTGCTCAATCTGTTTATCCCTGTGAGAAATTCACATTCCTGCTTAAAGATACTGCAATAAAATGACATACCACACTGACCCATACTAGGTGCATCCAGACTCAATGATGACACTCTGAAAGATATTGACAAATACAGACATTTTAGCGCTGATTATATCAGTCACTCGGTGACAAAATAAGTTTAGACACCAATTTAATTTTAGGTAATAGTAACATTGAGGCCAATGTGTTTGTCAATGGACCTAAATAATAGATATTTGAATATTTTCATGCCCAGTGGCCAGTACATAATAAACCCGCAACCAAGTCACTGGTGTTCAACAGAGAACCTGCTAACGCGATCATACTTCGACCCGCGCGAGGCGTACGGCAGCGGCGGCGGCAAGGAGCGTCGGCGCGCTGCCATCGCGGCCGCGCTGGCGGGCGAGGTGTCGGTGGTGCCCTCGTCGCGTCTGCTGGCGCTGCTGGGGCAAGCGCTCAAGTGGCAGCAACACCAGGGATTACTGCCGCCTGGTTGGTATTGTGTATTGTTGATTTACTGTATGATTACTCTTGTACCATTGTATTTTTTGCGAATATATTACATTTTACAAACTTATTCAATTGCAATAACTAGTTAACAATTCTAAAATATACAGAAAACTAGAAATAGAGATTATAGGTATGTGTAAATCATTCATTCAATCATCACTTTTGGTGCTTGGATTAAATTCTAACTCTTGTTACCATTCTAAATGTAATTGGATTAGAGTGCTAAATTCTTAGATACCAATCAATCTATAATCTATGTTGCTTAATTAATTTTACTCTGTCATATAAATTGCTTCTTATTTCCTCAGGAACAACAATCGATTTGTTCAGAGGTAAGGCAGCTATCAGGGATGAAGAGGATGACCGCTGTCCCACACAGCTCTCCAAGATGGTCAAGTTTGGTCAGAAGTCGCATGTTGAGTGCGCTCGGTAAGCTTGCTAGGGTGTTTTTTTTGTATACTATAATGTTTGCAACAACATTGGTTAAAGTAAGCCTATATCGAAAATGTTTGAATTTTTTGTTCTTCTACATAGAACTCTTTATAAAAATAGAGTGGCATTCGAAATTTTTTCACACTAAAGAGGCAAAAGTAGTTTAAGAATATATTATAAGACATTGTAATCCATAAATTGTTATACGCAGGTTCTCCCCCGACGGCCAGTACCTAGTAACGGGCTCAGTGGACGGTGTGGTGGAGGTGTGGAACTTCACTACGGGCAAGATCCGTAAGGACCTGCGCTATCAGGCTCACGACGAGTACATGTGCATGGAGGAAGCTGTTCTTAGCCTGGCATTTGCAAGGGACAGTGACACCCTCGCAGCTGGCTCTAATGATGGCAAGATTAAGGTCAGCTAATATTAATATTGGTACATATCAGTCCCATCACCTACTATGGTAAATTGGTATACAAATCTGTCATGCTGCCATTGTTCAGGGTATTTGAAATTCATTCCGCAATTATTTTTTTATGAATATCTCAGATTTCCAAGTTACAGTGCTTGTGAAATAACAAGCACTCTCTGCAGTTTACACTGGTGGTAGGGTAGTAATAACCAACCTCGACTTTACATGTGAGAAGTTGTTTTGCGTCGACTGTATATTGCAATAATTTCCATAAATATTACAATGTCATTGCAGGTTTGGAAAGTGTCCACGGGTAAAGTGCAGCGCAAGTTGGAGCGCGCACATTCGAAGGGAGTAACGTGCTTGCAATTTACTCGCGACAACACGCAAATTCTCTCCGCTTCCTTCGACCGCACCATAAGGTATGTATAATACATTCTTACCTATGAACTTTCCGCCATGTATGACGTCAATTTCTGTATAATATAATTTAAATTTAATTGTATTTTGTAGGATCCACGGTCTAAAATCAGGCAAGATGTTGAAAGAGTTCCGCGGGCACACATCGTTCGTGAACGAGGCGGTGTTCACTCCAGACGGACACTGCGTACTAAGCGGCTCCTCCGACGGCACCGTGAAGGTGTGGTCCGTGCGCACCGGAGAGTGTACCGCCACACTCAAACCTCTAGGAGGGGGCGAACCTCCCGTCAACTCGCTGTTGTTAACCCCGAAGAACCCTGATCATTTCGTGGTGTGCAACCGTACGAATACAGTGGTGATAATGAACATGCAAGGGCAGATAGTGCGGTCGTTCTCGAGCGGTCGTCGTGAGCAAGAGGGCGGAGCGCTAGTGTGCGCGGCGCTCAGCGCGAGGGGCAGGCTCGTGTACTGTGCCGGAGAGGATCTCGTGCTGTACGCATTCTGTACTGCCACGGGGAAGCTTGAGAGGACTATTAATGTGAGTACGCATGTACACGCACGTACGCACGCATACGTACATACACACACGCACATAAAGTATCGACGCGACGTAAATTTGATACAGACTAAACAATATTTAATGAGACTCTTACTTAACATTTAAAAAAAATTATGGGTCGATAATGTCAAATTCCTAAAAGTTGATCAGATTTCTCACTTTACAATGAGTTGTTGATATCGATTTTAATTACTTTTGCAAATTATAACGCTGCCTCAAACCGTCAAGAAATAAGTGCTTTATAATATTTTAAAACCGTTGGCTATTGCCCACACCTTATACCGCTTCTACTCACACAAAAACATACTACTCATCTCTTACCATATACTCTTACCAATCTTATTCCTTCCAGATTCACGAGAAAGCAGTAATCGGTCTAACACACCACCCTCATCAGAACCTGCTCGCGACGTACAGTGAAGACGGATTGCTCAAGTTGTGGAAGCCTTGATCCTATCTTTACGCTTGGTCACTCATGTGGCTCGAGTATTCCCGACCATTACTGTTACAAGTGACGGTTTTACTTGTAAATATAGTTGTATAGCTGTACCATTTGAATAAGTAACATACAATAGCGTAAATATGGGTAATGGCGCATCCACACCGCAGTTTGGTACTTTTTGTTAAGCAACATTTCCAAATGTTACTCAGCAACATCTGATGATAATTATATGGAAAGTAATGTTGCCAACATGTGGTAACAATGTTGCAGTGTTGCTCCACAAAAGGTAACTGCGGTGTGGATGCACCATAACCTATAGTGAACCGAAAATAATTGTAATAGCCAATGAAACTACGCCTTATTGCCTTATATTTATAGTTGAAATATAGCGACAGATTCATGCTATTTCGATAGTATGGAATTATCACACAAAGTATCAAATCGTAGATAGAGATTAATATGCTCCCTGTGTGTTAAATTGACAAGTATCGTACGCTATACTAACGGGTATGACGTAAACCATGGAAGAGAGAAAACAAGTGGAAGTGACACTACTGTACGCGCCCTGTGGCAATATTAAGCGCTGTCGCTCAACATTTCGCCGAGTTGCTCGTAGCCAGGCAACGTGAATATAAAAATGTGTTTAATGTTAGAGTAACATACCATAGGTAAGAGCAAATTTTTATTTACGTTGCCTAAAATACAGATTTATTTCACCGAAAAATGTTATTAAAAAAGACAAATGAAAATCTATCCTATGTCAGTACAATAAGGTAATTTTTTTTTATCTACAGCGATCAATCGACAGCGCATAATATTGCAACAGGGCGCGTGTAGTCGTGTCACTTCCAATTTTTATCTCTTCCGTGACGTAAACAGTAGAAGTTAAAGAAACTTATCAATGACGTGTGTGATCAGTAGCTGAAATATATGCCTGCGTATCAAAAACTGAGTTGTAACTTATTTAAATGGTATAATAATGTGTAAGTCGTGTTTTATTTACATATAGTAAGAATTATCTGATCCACATAAAACTAAAGTTGTTATGATGCCAATGTAAATGCTGTCTGCATTGTTGAGGCTTCGTCATTCGAACAGTATGTCGAACGAGCCTCACTGTCTACAGAGTACAGTCGGCCTATCGTGCTCGCAACGAGGTAGTCTGGTCGTCGACAAATCGTATGCAGACAAATACAGTAACAATTTATAATAATAATACGTGACAAAATTGCAGAGAATATATAATAATAAATAAATACACCCAATAGTTACATACTTAGTCCTGAACCCCCACTAAGATCGAGTCTTGTGTCGTGGGTATCAGAAACTACGATGGTCTTTTCAGTCTCGTATACAATACACCCAGACCAGAAACAAAAACCTGTGGGTCACAAAATATTTGTTTCGGTGCGGGGATCGAATCCGCGGCCATGCGTTTCACAGCCGTCTAACCAACGGTGCCACTGAGGCTCTCAAATATAATAAGTAGCTAGAAAAAATACGAAGAAGGCTGATGCCACAACCATGTGGGGCTATTAGACGGGAAGAGAAAAAAAAAATCGGCGCCTAGAGTGATTTGTCGTCGACAAGACTATTTCGAAGTGCGCATGTTAGGCGAGAAGTTGTATGTTCAGTGTTAATTTTTCAACAAACCATTAGCGTGGTTGGAACAAAACCGAATAAATCTCGATTTTGAGATCGATAGCCTTAATGACACAGAATGTGATTTAAACCTATAAGCAATTGTTTTGAGTGCTATTAAAGTTTTTTTTTTTTTTTTTTTTTTTTTTTTTTTTTTTTTCAACAGTCACATACATAGTCCTGACCCCACACTAAGATCGAGTCTTGTGTCGTGGGTATCAGGAACTACGAGAGACTTTTCGGTCTCATAAACACCCAGACCCGAAACAAATACCTGTGGTTCACACAAACATTTGTTTCGTGCGGGGATCGAACCCGCGGCCTCTCGTTTCTCAGCCGGCGTCCAACCAACTGCGCCACGGAGGCTGTCATTATGCGTTTTATTTGTATTATTATAGTTGTATATTTCTGCATTTTAACATTCTTTGTATATCAATTGCGAATCAGAGATAGTTATTTGATACAGCAGTAATAAAATATATTACAACACAATTATTACAACACATATATACATCGTAGGACGTCCACCCACAAGGTTGTCAGACGACCTAGTGAAGGTCGCGGGACGTCGCTGGATGCAGGCTGCCTCCAACAGGTCACTGTGGAACTCATTGGGAGAGGCAAGAAAAAAACATAGAACTCGCAGACAAACCAAGTACTTGGTTTTGCGGGCCTAATTTTAAACTTACTGTACTTTTTAAAATATAATAATAAAAAACAAAAAGGCCTATGTTCAGCAGTGGACTTCCTTTGGCGGATGGATGTATATATATTATATACATACACTCAGGCCTTTTCCCAGAAGGGGTAGGCAAAGGTGGCACCAGGACTCCCACGTTTCGCCTTATGTGTTTCGTCTTACGGTGTATGCTTTATGCTTCACCTATCTCAATGTTACTGTTGTATTTTTATATATTTATTTTATATATTCCGAATTCCGGGAAAATTTACGAAGAGGCCAATAGCACCGAACCATAATTATTACTGAAAATACGCCGTTTCTCTATCTTCACTTTCCTGAGCCTATAACTTTTATGATTCTTTATTGTAACATTGGCTGGTATACTCAATACTGTTCTTGTTAATTTAAATAGTACCATATTTTATTCCTTTATTTTTGTATATAAACTACATAATAGTAATGTAGAACCAAAGAACACTATTATTGGATAAATTGTGTTTATTTAAATGTTCGGTCAGCGCACTACTATAAAGTAATCAAACAAGTTATCTTTATCTACTTATTTTACAACTAGCGCCCCAGCCTGGCTTCACTTTATACAATCATTAAGAATAAGCATGTTCATACAGAAATGAAAATCGAAGAATAAATCATGCATCGAGAATACGCGATCAACCCATTTTAACTGCAACATTAATATTAATTAAAATTTGATGAACTAGTTTCATGCAGATATATTTCAATTATCTATTTTTATGTGATTATTTTTTTAAATTCTCCTAAGAATATTTCTAAAGAGCTTTATTTTTTGCGCACTGACGAAATAAGTAAGTAGTATTGCTTTTTAACAAGTACTTGAGTAACATATTGCGATTTTGACCAAAATAGAATTTGTTATTTGTTATCATAGTAAAACCTTGTACCTAAACTTCATACTTTTTGGGATTTATACGACAAATTGTTCCTTACAACCAAACAGACAAATTTCTTTTTAATACCAATAAAATAGATAAAATGCAGAACACATAAAAGACTTAACATTTGGAATTATTGGGAAATTTCTGCGTAAGAATTTAAAATGAGACAATTGATTTTAGCGTGTAGGCTACCACCTATGAATGTTAAATGAGATTATTTTTATTTCAGACCACGATAATAATGGTTTGTATTTTATACGCAGGTAAATGACCTAGTTAATGAACATTTTATTGTACAGGGCAGTAAGTACCTAGCTTTTGTTCCACATAGCATATTAAACTCAGTAGAGATGTGGTAGAGATGTGGTAGAGATCGCCTTTAAGTGTTCACACCAACGGGTTGTAAAAACATACACCGATTATTAAAATATTGGGACCTATCGATTCGTCTTTTTGTAGAATGTCGACTATTACACATTAAATTGCACTGCACTTAGTACTATCAGGACCTATACACATAGTTTACTTCCTCGTGCCATTATAAACGGTATATTAATTTTTAAAGATAATGCCGTGATTCTGCCTTTGTCTACCACACGGAGGTGAAAGGTCCGGTACCTTGGTGGAGTGTTGGGGCGTTGCCAGCCGCATCAGCAGGCCAGGCACGCGTGGCTACGTGCGTCCTCCTCGATGTGGACCGCTCACATTTCTCCCGACCTTGGACTGGTTGAGTCGCATCTAATTGTAATTGCCGTGTATCGGCACGATTCGTTTTGTAATTTGACTTTGGAGTGCGACTTTGGTAATTTATCAATTGTTATTTTCATCTTTAATTATTCAATTACGTACTCATATCATTGGGTATATCAAGACCGCGACCGAAAACGAAGCCGGGTGGTAGTTTTAGTGGTTATAGAAACAATGCAACTATAAATTTCGCATAAAAAGCGTCAGATTATTTTTGCGATTTTTTTAAAAATCATTGGTAAATCCTAATTTATTGAGAAAATAGTAATTTAAACCCTTACATACCATTGCGTATTTAAAAATAAAAAGGTGTACATTATTATTTTAGAAAAAAAATGTATTTATCACTCAAATACGACGATAAGTAAAAAAATTACAAAAAAATACATGAATTTTTTTGGGAAATTTTTAGTTGCATTGTGTCTGAAGTCAATAATACTATCACCTGGCTTCGTTTTCGGTAGCAGTCTTGATATACCCTGTATTTCTTTGTCTTGTAAGCAAAGCGCTTTTATTTCCAAACAAAGTTAGCGGCAAATTACTTCCGATGCATGATGCTAGCGGAGCAAATTTATAGAATATAGTACACATCGATCAATTATAATTGATCGATGATAGTACAGCATGAAGCTGTATTTGCTAGAGTTGGCTTGCTCGAAGGTTTACTTTTCCGCCTGGTTATTGCTTTTCGTTAATACTGCCCTATTCATTTACCGACCTTGTTGTTTAGCGGGTAAGATGGTGGTACGATCATACTTGGTTTTGGCACCGACTATACCATTTATAAGTATTATATTATGCAGCAAGACACTATGCTACAGCGTTTTGCATTACATTATTTTCCACACGGAAATTGATTGCTTCGGACTTTGTTTATGGAGTCATGTCATAACACAAGGATGGATAGAAAAGATTGTTTACAGATGTGTAATTAAAAGGCGTAAGGTAGGAGCTACATCAAGGACATACTGTGACGTGTTGAGAATAAGTACGTGTCGTGCATGTGGGGTTATCGAGAAGATACACTACTTATTGCCTTATAAATGTTAAAAAGAAATGAAATGTTCTGGAGTATGAACCATAAGCATTATAGATTTAAAGATTCTATCTTGGGCCACTTTTTATCCGAAATTGGACGTCACAGGATTAGTCGATAGTCCTTACATCTGATTCATGGTGTGAAGCGGAATTGAAATCTTAATGTATGTATGCGTAAATATCCGTGGCGCGGTTGGCGAGGAACCGCATGTGAAATGTGTGACTGCGGGTTGGATCTCGGCGTAGGGACATACGTTTTTGTTTTAGTTTTAGGTATTAAAGAATCAAAAAGTTTTCTTTAATAATTTTAATTATTTTTATTTTTAACATCCATGGAACTAAACAGCTTTTACAGCCTCCGTGGCGTAGTTGGTTAGACGCCGCCTGTGAAACGAGAGGCCGCGGGTTCGATCCCTGCACCGAAACAAATATTTGTGTGATCCACAGGTATTTGTTTCGGGTCTGGGTGTTTGTGAGACCGAAAAGTCTCTCGTAGCTTCTGATACCCACGACACAAGACTTGATCTTAGTGTGGGGTCAGGACTATGTATGTGACTGTTGGGTGTATTTATTTATTTATTATTTATTTAAACATATATCTTGAAGTAGAGTCGTTATCTTGTTTTACTTTTTGAGTATATTTTTATCAAGCAGTTTCAAGATAATGAATCTCTATATCAGCCCATATACGTCCCACTGCAGGGCACGGGCCTACTCTATTATCGAGAGAATCGATTGAGAGTGGTTAGGCCATATAGTCCACCACGCTGGCCTAGTGCAGGTTGGCTAGATAATGAATACTAGTTGCTAATTTGTTAAAATTTGTCGTCATCTCTTGCCGGATGATATGATTATGCCAGCCTCGGGCCCACCAGAAGGCAGAAAATGTATATACGCTTGTAAATACGATGTAAACACTCAAGCGATACCTTTACCTGGACCCCTTAGTCGGGTTTTCTATCATCATATTCTTATTATTATCATATAGTGGTTGAGGTCCGAGCCTTTACGTGCTAATTGATATACGCCCTAAAAAGAAGTGTCACGCCCTGTGCAGTAGATGGATATATGTCGTTTTCAATAGTTCACTACTAAAATCATTGGCAAAGACTCTGTTCAACATCAGACTTCCTGAGGCTAAATATGATGACAATTTTTATTCAGTCGAGAGTACTAACACTACTACTTGGATAACATCTTAAGCAGCACTCGTTCCAAATCTCTTTGCAGATCGTCGCGTAGTTATTTTGTATGCGCAGCGTACAGCTTATTACTCAATGATACTGTATATAACCGATCAGATGTTCCGAACAGGCACAGTCACAAGACAAACAGTTCAAAATGTTCACTAAAGTATTCGTAAGTGTTTTTCCTTCTTTAACAATTTTGATTGAAATCAAGTAGTTCAGATGATTGTGGTATTATTTGGGACTGTAGAAATATACTAATAGTATTTTAATAGATTTACCAGACAAAGTATAAACAGTTCTAGACAAAACTACAAGTTTATTATAGAAGTCTATGTTTTGATACGATTCATAATAAATAACGTAGATAATGGTAATTTGTGGAAATCGTATTCATTCAGGCTTTGTTGTTATATTAAACATTGTAATTGTTCGTAATAAAATAAAGTAACTTATGAAATATTCATGAAGTTCTTGTCATCGCAACTTGCGCATAACCAAATGTTCAATGTTATTCGCACGAAAGTGGTACACATTAGATAATATTTCTAGGAAAATAACTAATCTATCATTTGAATACTGCACTATCCTTTTACCTTTTGTAGTTAATGATGTCATTTGTTTTACATACAGATGTTGTTATAGATTACAATATATTTTAATATCTCGCTTAAACATAGTTATTAATAAAATTCCCTTGCTTATTGTATTTTTATATATTTAAAAGTTTTTGTATTATTAGGATTCTTTTTACATTTTTGATATATTTACATGTAATTTTATCCTAGGCCCTCTTCGCGGTTGTCGCTGCCGCCTCCGCCAGCGTCGTAGCGCCTGCCGCCTATGTGGCCCCGGCAGCCTACGTGGCCCCCGCCGTAGCGTCGGCTGCCTACATCGCCCCCTACGCGTCGTCGTACTCCGCGCACACCGTCAACCACGCCGTAGCCGCACCTGTGGTCGCCGCCGCCCCCTACGTAGCCGCGCCCGCCCCCTACGTAGCGGCCAGATACGTCGCCTCTCCCGTCTTTTTGAAATGATTTGCAACTAGTGATCCGTGAATATGATTAAATAACCCATGCACCTCAATGAGCATTTTATTTTTTTTAAACTACAATAGTTTGGTTTTTGGGAAAAAGCTGGTTTGATGAAATACAGTACACAATACATAACTGTCGTTACAGTACAATAAGACTTGTGAGTTCGGAGTTTGAAGTATAAAAAACAGACCTTGTTAGCACACCTTGTTTCTGTGTATCTTTCCTAGATAAATAATATTAAAATGCACAATCTATTATTGCGTCACTGAGGCGTCGTTTCATCATAACATATTCTAATAGGCCCAATGGATTTGTCAAATGTATTTTGTCGTGGTCCCTTAAGCAAAGATACTACGTTTTTACTATATGAATCCTATAAGAAGCCATAGATCATTTTAGTTATAAACGTCATTCACGAAGAACTAATTATAATTATTTAATTCATTATCCGTCGTTTACCGCCTGTCAAACCAGTGACGTCACCCTTCTCGATACTTGTGACTTTTTTAATATCCTGATAATATGACGTAGGAAGGACGGTAATTAACGTATAAAGGATATTACAACAACAAATAATTTGATATTCTCTTTTTCGCTAAGTCTTATGAGTGAGTCTTTTTCTTATGTACTGGAAGGCAGTCCAATGGGCAATTTGAAATGTAGGATGCGTAGATTTTACTAAACCTGAGTCAATTTAAACAATTTTTCTGTAATGTACCTAGTCGTTAAGTCTATAAATAACTATTTTATGGGCCTAGATAAAATAATACTCCCAAGTCAATTATAGCTTGCTTTAAAGTGAAAACAATGTGAGGAAACCTGGACACATGAGAACTTTCTGTAAGAGTCTTAGGCCGTTTCATCTCTACCGTTACAATACAATCCTGCCTAGTAAAATTAAAATATTACGATTCGAAAGAATTTAAGCAAGCCTTCGCCAAACGATGTCATTGATGTCTTTATTATTTCAATTAAGACTATAATTTACATTGAAATATATGTTCCGCGTATTTGTATTGGGTTTATGTTTAGTTGAATCGTATGTCGGCAGTTGTTGAACAGACAAGGCAAGTGCACGATTCGAATAACACAACCATTGTGTCATCTTTAGTTTGCAAAACATTCCCGCTCGCAGTACTTTCATATTCCTAAATACAGCCGTCTGATAAAATAGGCCACTACTGGTTGTTTTCTATGGCGTTTTTTGTTTTAGTGCACATAAAATAGGTTAATTTCCTCTTTAATAACCCCGAAGGATGTATAGTATATGCTTAAATCGGACAGGTTAAATAAGCTAAGTATCAGAACTTTTTGAATCAAATCAACATGTTAAATCAAAGCGTAATAAGATGGGCACAAAAATATCGAGCGTTTTGTGCTTTAAAGCTTTACTTCTAGTGCATAATCGTATATCATGGTGGTAATAACCCGGATATACGGAATACTAATTCGTCAATAGGTGCTGCCTATATGAGCGTGTTTACGAATGCTTGCTATCAAAGCAATGTGCTACTCTGAGCTAAACAACCCGGCTGCTAAGCGAGGCAAGTATTTCCTGAGGATTTCCTGAGGTTGAAGATGATAACAACAACCAAAGAAAGTACTGTAGAAATAAAGAAATTAATCGTAACAGAGGTTCGATCCAACGTAGTGCCTGTTTACAAAAGAGTTTTTTTATGAAAACGATGCTGGAGTTGTCGGTATAAACTTGCTCAGCGTAAAATATTTTAAATTTCCTTTTAATAATACATTACACAATGACCTTTTGAAATTTCTACAGTAGGCCTTAATTGCCTTCGGTTTCGTGTTGTTTTGTACTTCTTAATTATAAGGGCTTCTCTCGGCAGCGTAGGAAATGATTCAAGATGTAAAGTACATAATGGCGACGTCACAGCCAAGGTATATAGTATACACGGTTGGCGCGGCGCATGTCCGCGTCGCCAGTCGTCCGGGTCGCCGCATGGTGATAGTGTTGCTGTGATATCCGGAAAAAATCAAACTTCTTCCTGTGTTTTTTTTATATTTTGGATTTTGTTTGTTGGTGAGTATTTTTATTTAAAGAAATAAGTGGTTTATTGTTGATCGTTAGTGTTTAAAACACTTTTTTATAAAACATTAAAAAGGTTTTAATTTTATTGTTATTTATGACTCTTTGATTGTACCAATATGTACTAGTAAAAAAAAAATACTGAATATATATTTTGAATTAACTTTAAATTAAATTTAACATATTTAAATAACTTTAACAAAAAATATATAAGGCGCAAAAATATGCTAATATTTTTTTCTGTAATATGCAAATATGAAGCCTATTGTCATCATTTTGTTCACCCAAGTTTATTTATTCTCTTTTTTTATCACACCTATTTTTATATTTTTGTTAATAATTACATTTTCTCTTCCTAAATGAATTTGACTATTTTTTCTGCATATGGCAGCTATTTTAATATATCATTCATTCATTTCATTATTTTATTAGTTTACCCATTTATTTATTTTCCAATTCACGATGGTTGTGTTTTGTCAATACAATTATTCCGGTTAGCTCTAAACAGTTATATATGTTGAATCCGAATCACTAGGATGGAATTACTAACTGCTAACATATATACTGTAGTCGCTCTCCAGGCGAATATGAATATCATACAAAGAATAATTATCGATCATTGACCTGCGCTAATTAGCACGCTTTTATTACCTTCGCCTGTATGTATGTATGTTTGTATGTACGGAATCTATGAAGTCGATTTTCGAGCAATTCAATATGTCGGCTTGACTTGAAATTTTGCATGAAAATACAAGCGTGGGGTGCTTACAACCCTAAAATGAATGTAAATATTTCAATTTTCACTCCATTTTCTAATCTTAAAGCCATTTTAAAATAATTTTACTTTTATAGTTTATTTTTTACTAAAGCGTCTTTATTAGTTTTTTAAACTATTATTTATTTTATATTGAAAACAGTAAACCATGTAAACTTGAGATAAAAAATATTACGTCATAACATCGCTAAAATTTAAGACGATTGGGATTCTGGATGTTCTAGGCTGTGGTTGTAGGTGACAAATAACAATTAACTTTTAAATATCGGATGCACCGGAGTTTCTGGAGAGTCGTCCACGGAAAACAATATATAACAAATCAATTTACATATCCATGGAATATACCGGTGTTTCTAAAGAGTCTTTTTCGGAGAACTTTATCCTCTACATCTCATTAATCATATCTACTACCTATTTACTTTGTACGATTAACACTCATACTCGGAAAAGATCGTTAATAAATACCAATTAGCCGACAAACAGAAGCCCAGTCGTGTTGATAAAACATATATTTAAAATTACATTTCAATTTATATATTGACAAATGTTTTAATAGCAGTTCTAACTACAGCAGCTATTATCGTTCACCTATTATATTTGTAAATGTAAATATTGGTACAAATAAAGATTTTTTTAATGATTGTAGGATAATTAGTAAATTTTATTTAGTAGAGAAAATGATTGTCATTTTTGAAACTTATCGCTGGTTTTCATCTACCGATTTGAAAAACAAAATGCGAGGTGATTAGACCTGTCTTCATGCAACGGGGGTATAATAGTTACTTTTCAAAGTTTACATAAATTTTCGACAAGTTCAGCTTTTTCGTTGTCAATTTAGTAGCTTGTGAGACTGCCTCGGTGGTGTAGTTGTATTACAGTACGGTTACCAAGCTGAGGTCTCGGGTTCGAGTCCCGGGTCGGGTAAAGTGGTATTGGATTTTTCTATTCATTATCAGCCCGGAGTCAGAAATTTGTGCCCGATATGGCGATAGGCT
Organism: Deilephila elpenor; assembly: GCA_949752805.1. NCBI lineage: Eukaryota > Metazoa > Arthropoda > Insecta > Lepidoptera > Sphingidae > Deilephila > Deilephila elpenor. The sequence continues at coordinate 13,517,799 of OX457106.1, read as the reverse complement.
CGCCCCCTATCACATCGTGGGACAGAACATACAAGGTGAAATGTGGGTGTCCTGGTGGCGCCTCTGCCTACCCCTTCGGGGATAAAGGCGTGAGTTTATGTATGTATGTATGTAATTTTGTAGCTTAGTAGTACAACAAATTATACATCGTAAAAAGTCGGCTTGGTATTTAGCGCGGTTCTTATCTCTTACTGCTTCTTACTTTTCCTTTCCACGTATATTTCAATGCTAGGAGATTAAGCTGTAGTCAAATACGAGTATAAATTGATACCGCAATATATCTCCAAATAGTATTCCTCGATACAAGTTTAGAAAGCTCTTACAAAGGGGTCGTTTCATAGCTTACAGTTAACATGGTCAAAAATGGTTTCAAATTGTCAGTTTTTTTTTTATTCTTTAATTATATTATTAACATTCCTAAGTCACCTTTTAAACCTTTAGTTGCTTTACCTATGTTTATGCATAATTAGTTGCACCCACTGAACTAAGCAGACTGATTACAATTATTAAGAACTATAGACGTAGCATAATAACATCTATGATATATATTCTTGGGCATAATTATATAAAAATATCCAAAATTGTAAAAGAAATAAACTCCACAATATCCCTATTTCCACAGTTACCTTATAGAAATCCGACATGAAGTGATTTTGCTGTCGATTTTCTTTCGATGAGTTAAATTGCCGGATGCTTAATATTCCCTTTATCCACATGTCCTCTTGCCGTCCCTTGCCACACCCATTTTGAGAGGACGGCGACACACCTACCTTCCAAGTATCGTAAATGTTTAAGAGAGGTACCACCCACCATTTATGTGACCCGTTAGAATGTTTGCAGATAAAACAAAAAAAACCGACCTGGGTATATACATTTCAATTTAATACCTCTAAGCGTTCCAGAGAAAAAGGATCTTTTAAGGGACGGACAACAAAATGATCTTATAAGGGTTCCGTTTTTTCCTTTTGTGGTACAGAACCCTAAAAACACAATAAAATAATGAAATATTTCCAGCCGGGTGTCGCAGTGACCTGAGGTGAAGGTAATAAGTAATCAGCGTCTGTATATTTCCGTTATCACGCAAAGAACTATTATTAAAAAGTTAATTACAAATTAATTGCACCAAGATCAGTGTTGGATTTCTCAGAATGGCAAAGTTTAATGAATCATTACCGTGAATTATTTTTTGTTGATGACTATTCATTAGTTTGCGCGTTTTGTTAATCTATTTAGATTATACCGAGTAAGTCAAGACTACCACCGAAAACGAAGCCAGGTGGTAGTATTAGTGACTTCAGACACAATACACATAAAATTTTTGCAATAAATCGACTGATTCTTTTTTTGCATTTTTTTAAATACCATCGTGTTTGGGTGGTGAATACTTAGTTTTTGCGAAAATAGTAATTTAAACCTTTGCGTACCATTGCGTCTTTAAGAATAACAAGGTGTAGATTATTATTTTAGGAAACTTATGTATTTATCACCAAAATACGACGATAAGTAAAATTGAACAAAAACATATTATTAACGATTTTTTTTGCGAAAGTTTTAGCAACATTATGTCTGAAGTCACTAATACTACCAACTGGCTTCGATTTCGGTCGCAGTCTTGATATGCCCTGTTTATATTATGTTACAAATAATGTTTATGATATTTAAGTACTTCCGCGACCCTACGAATTGTTATATTAAAGTCAGATAAACTGTTAGATTAGCTTATTGTTTTGTTACAATGACATTACAAGTAAAATAACATTAGTTATCGAAAGTAATTACGAGTATTGTAAGATGAACTGTGGACTTCGACAAGGACCCCAGTCAACTGCGCCCTAATTAAAGTTTTATCTATACGAGTATAAATATATTGTCTGTTTTTTTATAGTTCATGTCATTATATGCGGAAGCTAAAATTAATAACATTTACTTGGATATTCTGTGATAAATGATTTATCTATTAAAATGCAAAAATGTTCACAAAACAGAACTTAAAAAACGTTTAGGCAAATTGCCAGATACTGTCTAACTACTGAAAATTATTATTTCCTAACCTTCACAACACAATTGGGTATTTGACTCATTTTTTTTATTGTATTCGTCAAAAAGTATCCATAACCAAAATCTAGCAAACAAAGAATTTTGTAAATCCATTTAGAATTTAAAAAGTTAGAAACGTTTTAAATCTTGTAGTGGGGGTAAAAGAAAAGGGATGCAAAACAAAATTAGTGACGTCACTATTCTTAATATGCATTATAGTGTGCGGGTGTGAAAGAGACGACAAGATGTCCCCACTCTTTCATTTAAAATACTAATATTTGCATAATGTTACAAGCTACTTTATCACTGTTTTCACAAAAATGTTTTGTTTTAATGGCACTTCTGCTTGTCTGCAAAATAATACAAAAAATCGATGATAGTCAAATACCCAATTCCTGACTTCGGGCTGATAATAAATAGAAAAATCCAATGTCACTTTGCCCGACCCGAGATTCGAGACCTCAGCCTTGCAATCACAGCGTAGTACCTACAACTGCGCCACCGAGGCAGTCAATATAATACAATATACCTAATTAATAATGGTTTTAGCGATACAACGTTGTTTTCCTTTTACGTCCACATCATCGTCTTGCACAGACGAAGTCGTGGGAAAAATGCTAAAAATATATAAAAAACCACAAACTTTATTTATTAATACCAAAGGCACTCCATTTCGGTTTGGAGGGGTAGGATGGAAACTGGAATGAGGAGGGAGAGACGGGATAGGATTAGGATGACTGATTTCATTTGATAGGATAGGACGGAATGCAAACTTAAGGGATTAGACAAAGAGACGAGACAATAAAGGACGGAACGGGACGGAGCGGGAAGTGACGGAATAGACGGAACGTGACGGGATTGAGCAGGGCAGGTCATAGAGGGAAGAAATTGGGACGGTGTAAGTTACGTCGATTTTAGGGATACAAGAGTTTGTACGAAAAATACCATGTATCTGGTATGGAGTGGAGTCTAAAAATATACCCAGGCGAAGCTGGGACGCGCCGCTAGTAAAATAATAAAAGTTAATAAACAGAGTGAAGAGAGAGAACCACTGCATGTTTGGAAGTGTATGAAGCTGTTGTAAGTTGTAATGAGATCTGTCTATGAGAATTCCAAAAGCATGTGAATTTCACCAATCCGGACTAGATCAACTTAGTACTGACCATCGTAGCAGACGCTCTCGTCCACACGTGGGATATACATATTATAATTGAATAATTTGTTCGCAGTTTCCAACATGGTAGTCGGCACTAAGATCGCTCTGCAGCACGGTCCCAGCAAGGGAAAAATATCGATTCGGAAGATCCAGAATTTTACTGCGCAGAAAAGACGTGAGTACTTTTGAATATGTTTAATCTCGCTGGAAGTCAAGTGACACCAGGATTCTTTTACCGACCTCCCGAGACGTACCAGATGGGATAGACAGCTTTTTCCCAATCCAAAAGCAATCTGTTCAATTTACTCATCTCTGACACTTAGGAAGTCCCTTCCCATCTATTAGTACTTATTGGGTGTGGGTGGTATCAGAATTTTTCTACGCCAAACTATTGTACTCGATGGATGTCAAATAATATTTTAATTTTTGATAAAAAATTTTAAGCCAAACAATAAAAAATGTGTCGTGTGCTTATGTACGCATGTAAGAAGTTAACTATACTCCTTTTTGAGAATAAAAATCACATTTATCACGAGTTTTTACAATCGCCTATCATTCACCACAATAATATATTATAATTTTAAATCACACATACATATAAACTTGTATGTATATTTAAGAATAAATATGTTTTTTTATCTCCACTGATGTAAAACATGTGTTGTAGATTTATGAATATTTAAGATACTACTTTCAGCCGTATTCATAGACAGTTTATAAATCTATTTTAGTTATCGAAAATGTTGTTTCTTTCGAACGACTTTTGAATTCAGTTTGAGTGAAGAAGACAAAATATTCGATAACTAAAATAGTTTCATAAACTGTATGAATAAGGCCGTTTGAATAGAGTTCTGCGTGACAAAGGATAACGCATAGATGACAATCTATCATGGAAATTTGTTAAATAGTTATAGGTAACTTCATCGCGTTGCATTTTCGATGTCAATGAGCGCGCGTATCGTATAAAAATTGCTCTTATAAATTTCCAAACGTTCCTTGGTAACGTATAACTTCAAAGTAGTATAGAATGTGGTCCCGAAGAGCAAGGGTTTCTTAGACTATTACGATCTACTGCTAAGATATCACTTTGTCAGTTATCAATTTCAAATCAAAAAGTCGTTCACAATAAATAAACCGTCGCGAGAGTCAGGATAAAACGTCACCAAGAACTAATCTTAAATATTTATCTCATAATTGTGTATTTTTGAGATTTAATTTATTCATGTTGCTTAGTTTGAAAAATAATTAACTTGATAATTATTGCATGCAATCCAACAAAACTTTTATTTAACTGAAAACGAGTTTGGCAATTGTTCCACTAGTATTCTAGAACTTTTGGGTTCCCACTGCTTCGGCATAATTGAATTAGCCAACGAGAGGTAAACTCTCGTTCGTCGACCTGTTTACACTTCATTCATCAGTGAATATAAAAATATCGTCATCATATTAGTTTAGTGGCAGCGAGCACGGCCTGTAAATATGATTCAAGGTATTATTCTTTGGTTGCATCTTCTCACTTTTTCCGAAGGGAAAAACATATTTTATTAAAGTCCAACTGGTCGCAGAAATTCAAGCCAGATTACAACGTGTATAAAAATAGTATTAGATACCGATTCCACGTTATTGTAGTAAAAAGCAGCTGCAAAAAATATACTGTAATTATTTTTAACCCTTTATTTTTTATGAAATAAATGAAAAAAATATTAACCACGATTTAATTTTATTTCACAGAGTCGATAGCAAAAGCAGTGTATGGAGTCCTCATGGTGATCATGGCTGCGGTGTTAGTGCTCATAGATCCAGTGGAGCTCGCCACGAATTGGGTAAGCAACCCTTTTTTATTATCTGGGTACAACAAACGAGTAAAATGATCATCGGATAGTAAGTGGTGCGTTTTCAGCGTTCTCTCTTACCACGCACGTGCGAGCTCTGGAATGAACTCCCTGCATCGGTGTTTCCTGAGTGCTATGACCTATCCTTCTTCAAACGAGGCTTAAAAAGAGTACTCTCCTTAAGGTAGGCAGCGACTTTGTTGTGCTGGACCTCTGGCACTGCGAAGTTTTATGGGCAGCGGTAGCCGCTTACCATCAGGCGGGTCACTAGCTCGTCTGCCTATAACGGCAATTTAAAAAAAGTGACCAGCACCGTCCATGAACATCTGCAACACTTTCTTGTTTCTGTGTGTACATCTTGATGTTTGTGCCTCTCGATTATGAAATAAGATTAAGGAAGACGAGTCAAAGGTGCAGTAAGTAGGTTTGATGTAATTGAAAGTACTTAATAACTATTACATAAACTCACGCCTTTTTCCCAGAAGGGGTAGGCAAAGGTGCAACCAGGTCACCCACGTTTTGCCTTGTATTTTCTGTCCCAAGATGTGATTCCTGATTGTTGTAATTCCTGACTCCAGGCTGATAATGAATAGAAAAATGTACTTACAAAGTGCTTCCACTAACACCTAATTATTAATTAATGCCATGCGGTTCAAGTAGAACATCGAATAAATGTGTTTAAATTTGTCACTACTCACTACACAATAAATGTAACATCTTAAATATCATACTTTGGCAATAACTCATATATTTTCCACAGGAACTTTCTTTATGAAATATTTTTTCGCCTCATATTTAACCTTTCGCCCCAAGGTCTTTGCTCACGACACATCATTATCGACATTTAAATGTCAATGTTGTAGAGCGAATAACCGATTCCTGTAAATTCTTGGTAGAAGCCTGCGTGATGTTCAAGATTCGATTACCTGGTCGGAAATGGTGCGAGGTTTTATGTTTGAAAATCTCATATGAGTTACTCGGGACTCGAATTTGTGCCCGGTATTTTCATTTTATTGTCGCAGTAGGCAGACGAGCTAGAGGCTAGAGCTGCACATGGACTCTACAATGCCAGGGGCACAGACAAGCTGCTGCCAACCAGAGGAAAGAAGAAGGATGAAAGGAGGAGTCGTTGGGCTTCCGGCTATAGGCATGGCATGGCGATAGTCGTAACGTTATGCGTATCACATCTGTTTATTTGTGTTTAAAGAAACTTTTCTAACAATATACATAGATAGTACTTACCGTGTCAGGATTTTGATGTCAAACCTAGCCGTTAAAAAAGACGACTTAACCAAACTACACCTTGTAAAAGTTTTAATGTTTATTTGAAATTTCAGATACGACAAGACACATGTTTTTCTGTTTTGATTGTTGAAAGTTTCTTTAGACTTGGAAGTTAAATGTTTGGATGAAACGTAAAAGACAACAAAAAAAATTATATGGTGAATTAATGAGTTGCTTCAGCATCATCTGTTCTCGATTCGAAAGATTTGCATAACAGGCATAGTTTACAGCTTTACGTAACAATGCATGGTTTCTTTCTCAGCACCTCGCGGTGTTAACTTTTATGCATTAGTTACTTACCTTTGTTAACTTTGCGGCAATTTTAATATTTGTCAAGTTTGCTAGAGTATAGAAAAATATTTATATCTTTGAGTACTTTAAGTGCCGTGCAGTTGAAACATAATATTTATTCGATGTGCTGCCAATAGTGTATAGTCCCAACACTAGGTACGTGTTGTCGAAAACATCTCGTTTAAGTGACAATTTTCACATACATGACTTATAACGTTATTTCTATTTTTTAGTTTATAGTTTTGAATAATATTCAGTAAAATCCTTCATAAAAGGTAAAAATATTGAGGAAATTGACACAAGAACAACAAAAAATAATTGTTAGGTGTTTATAATTAATGATTTTATTTTTTTATTATATGTATAGATAAACTCATTGTATGTAAATGAGATTGTTTACGTCTTGTTTTTGTAAGTATATGTGGTACTATGCTTATGGGAAAACAATTAGGGTTTAAATATTGCTTAATTGTTCCCAGTATATGGACTTCAGAGAAGGCTCATACGTGTACAAAATGTGGCAGAAACCTTCTTACGAACTGATCTCAGAGGTGTGGATATACAACTACACCAACGTGCCTGAATATCTCAACGGAGAAAGTAATGTACTAAAATTGGAAGAAGTTGGACCATTTAGATTTCAGTGAGTATCTAATTTTCTATTTACAGTTTTTTTGACGGTATTATTCTTACTAAGGAGCAAGTAAATTGTGAGTGATCACCGCCGCTTACAAATATCCACAATGTCTCGATTTCATTTGTGCAAAAGAAAAGGAGAAGTCGAAAAAGGTAGACGAATGTCCTTTAACAATTATAGTTCTAATCTAAGTAATCGACTATAGATCAATATTACATTTCAAATTAAAGATCTTCATTTATAGGACGATGTAGATGTTTACGGCTACGGGATAGTGTGGTTCAGCCTAGCACTGTAATAATAATAACACTTTATTATTACACCACACAACATAAAATACAAAGATGAAACACTCGCGCTCGCACTGGTATGAGCCGGCTGAGATTTCGTGTCGGTGAACGTTGTCTATGTGTGCGTTGATTTAGCGCGCTTTGTATGGAGCTTAACTTCTGTTAGTATTCTGTGATTTTACTGTAATTTTTCCCTACTGTATGATGTGATTGTATTTTCAGAGAGGTGAGAATAAATAAGAACATTACGATAGACAAGAAGCGTGGCGTGATGACCATGATTCCCTCCATTCTCCTCAGCTTCCTGCCGGAGCAGTCGGTGGCTAACCTCAGCGATGTGTCTGTCGTCGTGCCTAATGTAGCACTCGTGGTAAGTACCGAACAATCCGGTAACTAGACTGAACCAGACGATTAATCCATCATTCGAAAACATACTAAGTTAGTCATTTCATCTCGTGCTAATATAAAACACAATATGGTATGGTATGGTAATATAATACAATAGTACGGTAATATGGTAATAACCATCTGTATCCCTACAGGCTATAAGCACCCTCGCAGCAGATAGAGTGGGATACTTCGCGAACGCCGGCGTGTACTACTCATTATCTGCTCTCGGAGCTCAACTTTTCAAGAACCTCACCGCTGATGAGATGCTGTGGGGGTACGAGGAGCCCGTCGTCTCCCTGGGTAATAACCTCTTCCCAGGATGGATCGACTTTGGAAAGCTAGGGATTTTGGATCGGGTTAGTATCATGACTTGTGATAAATGTAATAACAATATTTTAATATTTTAAATGAGATCCCTGAAGGTGATGGTCTAGAAAAAGAATAGCAATAGATTCCGATAAAACTGAAGTCCATTTTCCTAGTATTTTTAAGGGTTTTTTCATTAGTCATGAAGTCAGAGCATTATTTGAATAGCATTCGGAAGAGGATTCCTTTCAGGCGCCCATAAAACCCACAAAAATTAAACTTGATGTTCTATCATAGTTTTTTATTTGTTTTTAGTTTTACGCGCAACGAGAGGAACTTATCGAAGTGGAGATCGGCAACGCGAGTAAAAGGTTTTCTTTGCAGAAGTGGAACGAGTCTCCGGGTATTCCGGAACAGGGGTTCACTGATCTCAACACCAGGTAAATAGTTTATTTAATTTGAAATAAATGAATTATATGAAAGGGTATAAAAAAGAACAAACCTTATGTGACAATAGCGCAGGAGACGGAGTTGGTTCGGTGGTTCCAACAGTGATCATTATGCTTTAATGGCAGTTGAAAAAGGCAAATGTTCCATTGTGTTCTGTAATGTTAAGTCTACTTAAAAGTAGATGTCCTTTATCTAAGCTTTTTTCAGTATACCGTGCAACGTCATAAAGGACACATACGAAGGTTTCATGCTGTCACCTCACTACCCTAAGGGCAAAGACATTCCATTATTCAGGAAGCAAGCCTGCAGGATATACCCCTTCAATTTCTACAAAGAGATGTCCAGTGATGCGGGCTTTAACTATTATAGGTACGAATATTCTTACTTATTGCCTTACATTTAACGTAATTGGGTTGTTTGTTTCATTTGTGGGTGGAGGGTCCATGCTGCAGTGGCTAGATTTTAGGCCCCTTCAAACAGGGCTCTGTGGAAATTCTTGGGGAAGATCTGTGTTAAGCAGTAGACTTCTTGTGGCTGAGTGAAGTGAAATCCACCACACCACATTAACACGTCGTGGTAGATTGAGAAATCTTCTTCAATCTTAGAGAACCGTGCCAAAGTGTCACTTGTCTGTTTAGCTAGCTTAGAGTAAACGTAAGTTGATCACTCCACCTTAAAATATATGAAGTGTAATATGATGCTTTCAGATACCTGTTGTCCAATTCATCGTTTAGCAGGAAGTCTCCGTACGCATGTCACTGTTCCCAAAATTGTGTTCCCGAGGGGTTCGTTGACGTCAGCCAGTGTTACTATGGTCAGTTGTATTATGTTTTTATACTGGCTTTATGATATGATCATCTTCACACTGCATATAATTTTATGACATGAATAGATTCGATCGGAGATGTGTTGTTAATCCATGGTAAACGACGATCATGTTTCATTAGCTGAGCTGCTTGCGTGAAAACACCACACCTCGTGCTTCATATTGTTTCTTGTGATGTCCACGGCTTTTCGTGAAACTGCTCTTTTCACGTCGCTCCTTAATGCTGTAGTCAATATCAATCAGTAGGGCGGTATTTGTTAAATAGTAACTTTTACAATTATAGCTCTAATGGTCATATGTTGAATTTATTGTAAACACACGTAGTCTTAAGCCAGGCCGAGATATCACTAGAGCGGATTACTGTCAACAACTCGAATATCTTATTTCTGTCCCAAGAAGTGCTTGTCCATTTTTCAATCCAAAATATATTGATTTTATTTAAATATTAGAGTACCTAATTTACTTGATCTTTTATTATTACAGGCTTCCCCATAGCTTTATCAAAGCCACACTTCGAAGATGTGGATCCTGTGCAACAGCAGTACTATGAAGGTATGCACCCTGACGCAGAGAAACACGTCTCGTTCATTGATATAGAGCCGGTGAGTAAAATCACATCTCTCATCAAACTTTTTTGAAGGCATAGATTTTATACACGTGCATGTCAAAGTGACTATAATGCGCCTGATACTTGATATTATGCATTCATGTTTATGTATCCATTGAGATGATTACAGGTATATCTCTAGTCAGTTGACAAACATATCGACACCAACAGTTTTTAAAAATCGAATTTATTATGACCGAAAGCTGAACACGAAACGTGGAACACCTGTGGGGTTGTGTGTGATCGTCTTTCTTAATACAACACCCAGGACTCTCAGAAGGTTGCAAAATAAAAGTTTCGATTGTTACTGAACACTATATATTTATGAACACTTTCACACAGTACAAGTTACTAAATTATATATATATATTTATAATATAAATTAGGTAAGGTATCGGTTACGGGTATGCAAGTTTACAAGGTGCGCGACGGGGGACGACTAACTAACGCTAGCGGGCACGGTCCCGCGCTGTTACAAAATACGTAGTCAGCAAATTATAATTTCTGAGAACTTCATACTATGTGTCCCTACACACCTATTATTGATAAGTGTAACACTATGATAGGTTTTGTATTCATAATTTATTTTTTTATTATTATAGACTGTGGGGGCTCCAATAGCGCTGAAGTCACAAATTCAGGTGAACATAGCTGTGCGAATGTCACCTGGGAACCCCATCACAAAGCCTTTGAAAGACAAGGTATTGCCACTTATCTGGTTGTCTTTGGTAAGTCCCTTTACGTATTTTATTCAGGTTATTTTAAGTTTTCGGAAATGCTCAAGAATGCGTACCTTGCTAGTTTTATGTTCACGGTAATGCTACCGACAAGTACCGTACGTATCCACTTATGATAGTCTGGATAACAAACGCATCTCGTAATTGTTTTTGTGTTTAAGCATCGTTGATGTCGATACGGTCATCTGAAAACTATGTATTTATTATCAATTGCAATGAGAATTCGTTTATCTTGCTGAAAAAAAAAAGTTTTGATTAATATTTGCATGTATGAATATTATGTGGGTACCTCTTCTAAATGCTAAGGCTTTTAGAAATATGCAATTTTAACACTTTAAAACGTGAACTCATTCGACGGTATGTGGACGAAATTATTTACACTTCTATCCACGCCTTAGATGATATAGCCGTAAGTTTATGTATGTATATCCCAGGTGTTTTACAAAATAATGTTTTTTTCAGTCGTGCACTCACACTCCACCAGAGATTCTGTCGCTCCTTCGCCTACGTCTCGTCATCGGCCCTCCCCTGGTGATCGCCATCGAAGTCTTACTCTTAGCCATCGGATTCCTCTTAGGAGTCCACAGCTTCTACCGGGTCTGGAAACCCAGGTACAAGTTCATGGAATCCATTCCTCGAAGAAGTGTAGAAAGGAGTTTTAGTTGCGATAGGAAGAGTGTTGTGATAAATTTAACTGATAATTCAGGGCTCAGTGACGATGGACCTAAAGAGTTTGTGTCGCTCTTGACTATGGAAGTGGATGATAGTGAGACGCCAGATGTCGTTAGTGATTGATAACATAAATAAATAAATACACCCAACAGTCACATACATAGTCCTGACCCCACACTAAGATCGAGTCTTGTGTCGTGGGTATCAGGTACTACGAGAGACTTTTCGGTCTCACAAACACCCAGACCCGAAACAAATATCTGTGGATCACACAAATATTTGTTTCGGTGCGGGGATCGAACCCGCGGCCTCTCGTTTCACAGCCGGCGTCTAACCAACTGCGCCACGGAGGCTGAGATATTTATGATGTTGGTGGTACTGATAAAGTTTTGTTATATACTTTATATGCTAGTAAATTATTTGGATCTGGTAAACTTGTAGATAATCTTAATTATATTACGAATAAACTGGATCGATTTAGATGGTATATGGCCTTACAGAAAATGGAATTGGAAATAGTTTTGCTAAGTCAAATTGTAGTAATTAAGGCAAAACAGTAATATTTTGTACTATTAATGACGTGCATAATTTAAAAGACAATATTATTTAATTTATATGTATAGGTATGGTTATTGAAAGAGTCAATGTGAGATAAGAAAATACCCTTATAACTCAGCCTATTGTTAAATAATTAAAATAAATAGGAATTGTTAAGATTTTAAAGTAGCTTTTAGATGGAACAAACAACTACCTATTTCAAGGTTTTGAATATAAACAGTAGAATTGTATAGAAATTGTGATATTAATGTTAAGTGTTTTGTTGTTGTAAATATTGCGTAAGATGACGGTATTATAAATAAATACTTTTTATGTATATCTAGTTTATTTATTTTGATTTCAGGCATCAATTCTCTTTATCTCATCTCTTTTGGCTAAAACTTTTTTATTTAATTTATTGTTCTGTTATGAATTAACGATGAACTATTTTGATTTACTTGTACTGGTTTAGTGGTAGCCCGAAGGTATTAATAATTGATGGACATTTGACATGGAAAGTATTGTATTACCGCCATGGGCAGATAATTAATTTTATCAAGGCTGAATAGTTTAATAAAAAATCTAATAAAATATAAAGGGCCCGTGCTTAACAGAGAAATGACAAAATTATATGGTCTTCATTAGGCTGGAATTGAATAATCAAGAGTGGATAATAAAGACAGATTGAAGAAAACAATATGGCATTATTCATTGAGGGACATTTAAAATTAAATCCTTTCTTAATTAACTTTCACATCCGCTTCGCTTAATACGATTAATTCATAAAGAGTAGGAAGGAATGACCAGGAAATAAAAGCCACGTTATTATGATAACATTTTTAATTGTATTATAAAGAGACTTAATGAAAGGTAGATTTTTATTTTACGACTTCATTATGCGTTTTATGTGGGCTCGTGAGGAATCAAGTGCATTTTTGAGTCTGCAATTGCATAATTTATTAAAACTTTTAACGTTGATGGTCTGTCGTATGTTAATTATTAAAATGATTGTAAGAAATTATACTGCGCAGACATTACGTTTTTTTGTGATGAGGAAAAAGTAAAATATTATTAAAATGAATTTGTATTAACACTTGCCTCTATTTTTAACGATGTTTATTTAAATAATTAATATTATACACAAATGAAGATAATAACTACTTAATAAGAAAATATTAAAAATATCTTACTATATTATACAATATTCTATCTTAAAACATAATCACAGTTTTAATGAGTGGTATTTATAAAGAAATATACATTTTAAGAATTAGTTACCTACAATTAAAAACAATAAATAATTACATTATATAAAATAGTAGTATTTACACGGTAAAATGTACTCAGACCATTGCGACTCGGAGTATTTTCACCAAGTTTTGAAATGTCCTGGGTATCTTGAAACATTCTCAACATATACTTATAGAGTCAGGTCTGCCTACAACAGGCAATCATTCATTAAATAATAATATATCAATCTACTTTATTTTATGATATAAACTATGCGTAAAGAAAAATTTAATAAATACACTTAGCAGTCACATATAATTTTGCCTCCACAAATCGAGATGCAGATATAGTATTTTCTGAAATCTCGAACCTTTTTGATCTCACAAGTTGCAAAAATATCTATAATGCTATGATAATGCGCTGTTGAAAGCGCTTGCAAAGTGTATTAGGTCTTCCCTCCGTTCTGTAAATCTTCCTTAATTATTTATAAATTCAAAGCGGTAATTACAGCGGTCATTTACAATGTATTTTTGTATGTTATGTTGGTAACTATTGAGTAATTCTGGGTCAATTTGTACAAGCTTTTATTTACAGACCATGAATCCATGCTTTGGACTTTTTTATTATCTTCATCGTCATTATATGAAGTTAAAAGAAGCTTCGTTTTATTGTCATTTGAGGCACAAAAATTAATATGTACACGTGATGGTAACTTCATTACCGTTATAAACATACTGTCATATTATAGTATCAATTGTTAACACAAGATTATTTTGCGCAATTCGCTTGGTAAATGTCCTAAAGTCAAAATAATTGCTGCAGTTTATGAATGTAGGTTTTTTTGTCTGTCTATTTTTTATTTTGTTAATACTACAACCAGACTAGATGTTAAATTACTATAATATAAATGGTAGAACCGCTGTTATGAATCTATCTTTAGATTCATGTCTGTGGGTAGAAAATATTAATGGTTTTCGAAACATCAAAGTACCCACAGAATATTTTAAAGATTATTTAAATATAGTCTTCATTATTTTCACATTTAGTTTTTAGTATTTTATTGTGACACTTAATTTAACTTTTTTTAAATTGCCTCGTAGCGACCATGTTGTAGCATTTAAAGTTCTATATCCAATGTCCGGTGTACCAGACATTAAGTAGCGTACACATGTGCGTAGATCCAGGACACGTAGTGTGCAATATTGGTGTAGACATCCGGGACACCTCTCCTGGCACATCCAGATCCGAACGAGGTGAGTCCTCGGAGCTCCCACCGACCTCCTGACCGACATTGGAGTGGACCGCCACTGTCACCCTGAAAGCAATATAGAACAATGTCATTAGTATCAGGATATTGTACCTGGGTGTATTAAAACTATACATAGCTAAAGTTTCAGGGATAAAAATCGCTAATGCTGAATGTAAATATGTATAAAGTACGATACTTGAAAAGTCTTAAATGCACAACAGGGGCAGAAAATTGTATCATTATTTATTTTTCACGAAACCAAGTATTGTAATAATTACAATGTTTCATATTCCTGAAATAATAATTTTTATAGCGTTATGCTTGATTACCGAAAATTGCTTGTATGTTCGTCAAACGTAGCTCATAGGAGTTGCAGTGATAACCAAACATTCTAAACAATGATACATGCAAAGACTCCTAATAAATAACTTGGTACTCTTATCGATAAATCACAATAAGACAAATAGACGATCAGGACGGGCGCGCCATCAAATTCAATCAAACATTCATGAAACTATCAGACAGATCTGTGGCGCGCTGCCGATCTCCACATCAGATAACCACGCCGGGATGTTGACTTGTTATATTTTAATTGACTTCTTGTTAATTTTTATGACCTAAGACATTGGAAAGTACCACTTTCTCTCTCTGTCAATGGGGTGGAATTTTTGTTAGTGAATGACGCTTGTTGATTCGTTTTTGTTTTGTGGTCATAGTTTTATTAGGTTTATAGTATTGGACGGTTTTTAAAATTGTGTTTTACTATATCTACAAAACTAAAATTGGCGTTTTAGCAAATACATGACTAAAATAACGATTTTTTTATCTTTTGCCTAATATTTAAAATTAATTAAATTTAATAAACGCATACGTACCACACAAGCGCCCGTGCTGCCATCAGTGCTGCCTGCGCAAAGATGTCCATCATTCAATGGCAGAGTCAAAGCATATCTATCCCTGCATAACTTTAGTGGTAGTATTGGTACTTCAGCTTCTAACAACACGTCAGTAAGCGTCCCGTTCGTTTGTTCTCTTCCCCACCCAGTTGCGTAACATTCATCCCTCACGTCAATCCCATTGTAGTCTATAAAAGGATCTATTTCTTCACCAAACATGAGTTTCTTATCACTTCTCTCATTATTGTTTACTTTTTGGCTATCTTTAAGCAATTTTGCTCGTATTATTTTCACTAAATTATCAAGAGTAGCACTTTCGTACATAATGCTGTCTACCTTTTCTTCATCGTTTCTTCGTAATTCTTCTTTCCTGTCTCCCTGCCTTTGTGGTTCGTTGGCCACTCTTACATTGTATCGCATGTTTTTGTGTTTTTTATTTGCAAACCCAGAAAATATATTTTTAGTTAAATTATTAAGCTTCTCTAGATATTTGACTGCTGTATCGGGATTGGGTCGCGGTGGTTTATTGGATTTTCTTTTAATGGGTTCGTGGTTCGCCTCTGGCCTCATAAAGAATGTATTCTTTTCTGTGTTAAAGTTAAGGACGGGTGGTTCAAATTGGGGCAAGCATATTGTACGAATTCGACTTCCAGTGCTAACATCTGCTGCTTTTGTTAGTTTCATCAGCGCTGAAACCAAGAAGAAGATAGCTCAGGATAAAGACACACTAGACAAGATCATGCTAGCTCTACTATTTGTTTTTGCAGTATTTACCAAGGTCTATCTCGTTCCGAAATTCAATCAATTTACGTCAACCGCAGGAACGGATATCTGAATCCACTTTGACGTTAATTTAACATATCTAAAATCTTATTCTATAAATTATACAACTTTCCTACGAAACATATTTTACTTTCTATATAGAGCCTACTTTCTAGATAGAAAACTATAGTTAAGTTACTGTAACTTTTAACAAGCTATAGGCTCGTCTTATGGATGGCGGCCATCCCTAATGGACTTGGACAATACTAGATGCATCGAAAAGCCTTTGCCTATTATGAAAAGCCATTGTGGGATCCACAAGTAATTGTTTCGGCCATGTGTGTTTTCGAGGCCCAAAAGTCTCTTGTACTTTCAAATAACCACGATAAAATATTTGTATCTCAGTGTATTTGATTGTTGGCCGTATGTAATAATTATTTATTCATTGTGATGATCACCTATATCGTGCTGGTAGTTGTGGAACCGGTGGTGCAGCACTATCCTTTCTATGGGCACGTAGGCGCCCTTCTGTTCTGCGCGGTCCCACTCGCCTAAGACCGCGGTCCACAGCGCTGGAACCGGCAGGTTGAACAGCTCACTGAAATTCATAATGGTTTGTGATAACTCGATTGTAAGAGGAATAGTAGAAGTTTACAGTTTTTAGAAAGGATTGTTTTTCAATACAATTCATTTTAATCAATTTTCAAAAAGTAAGATAAATCATATGAAATCCTTATAAAGACCTTTAATTGATAAAGACCTTTATAAAGACCTTTAATTGAAAATATATAGAAAAAATAAATATGAATCAAAAACTTGTCTCCGTAGCCTGTAGATCTTGCGGTATAAAAATGTAAAAGCAGTTACGCATATACATATAATTTCCTAATTTAATTGCAAAAAAGGTCAAGCCATTATGAGCCTTTACTGCATTGTAACGTTAAACAGATAGTAAAAAACTAAAATAATTTAATCTTACTAATAAGGATCTTTTTAGTAAATATGTGTGATGTAAATCTAATAAGTTAATACTTATGTATGCAATGTGCGGTGGTGAGGAGCCACAGAGGGTGCACGAGCACGCCGCCGCACCAGTGCCCGATCAACCCGTAGTTAGGATGCAGGAGTTGGAGGGACACCTGGAAATTATGCAATGAAATGAAATGAAAATAATTTATGAATCCATTAAAATGTTCAACATTGTTTAGATTCAGTCATTTTTTGAACTACCACCCGGTTCGGAAAGCGGTTTTCACTAGAGAAGAACGGGCAAGAAACTCTAGTGTTGCTCTTTTCAAAACCAGTTTACAATGTATGATTATTACAAAAATTACAAGTTGGTTTAAATCAGAGCAGTTCATTATTAACTTGTTATGATTTGCAAGTAATAAATTATTAATTCGTGGTTACCAAGCAAATATACTAGGATCGGTGGAAGTTGCGATACATTATCATCCAACTATTCCTACCCCAACGGGGTACATACGTGACTATATGTACATATGTAGGTAAATAATTAGGTCAGCAATTGCAGGATAGACGGACGACTTTATGAAGCTTGCAGGAAGTAATTGAATGCTCGTCGCTACAAACAGGTCGCTATAGAAACCCTTGGAGGACACCTATGTTAAGCAGTGGACTTCATGTAACTGACCATGTTGATGTGATTAATAACACCTTCTTTATAACGGTCATAACATGGATAACAATTCATTGTGACCCAAGAAGGAATATCGCATTTCGGAAGTTAAAAGACGCTCAGATCCAGTGCTATACAAGTTCGAAGTGAACTCACTTGCCACGGCCAAGCTCCTCGCTTCGACTCGCGGCCCCTGATGATGCGGAGCTGGCCTGCTGTCCGGTCGCGAGGCTGCCTCGTGTGTCTTCTCAGCGGCACTCCACATTCTACAATAACACAAACATTTTATAAAGATATGGTTCCCTACTTCTTAGGTTTAAACTTATGTAACATAGTGTGAACGGCTGGACACTACGTTTGTCGAGGCGCGGTCGCCACTTATACACAAGATAGAATATAATATTCAGTATTTCCGAATGTTTGTACTAACAGACCATGACAAACATACCTTCCTGTGAATACAATCACACAACATTTCACGGTTTGTTACTCGCTGCATTAATTAGCTATTGTTACCTTATTATCATACTAACACGTGACTTGGTAATTTACAACAGTGTTGACTTTATTATGTGTTATGTACACGTAATTATTAAATGTGATTTAGTTGTCACTTTTGCATAATTTCATGTTCTGGGCAAATGAGGATATAAGGTGTGGGGAAATGTATAAAAAGACAATATTAAAACACACGCAACGATTTCAGGAATATGTAGCGAATATAATAATATAAAAGAACTGAATTCAAAACTCGTTCGAAGGGACCAAACATTCGATAAGTAAAATTGGTTTTAACTCTGTCTATGAAGGCCGGTAATGTTAAAATTACTATAGTATTTATGTGTATGTAATTGATATGATAAGATTGTGATATGCCTGCCTCGGTGGCGCAGTTGTACTACGGTAATATTACAAAGCCAAGGACTCGGGTTGTTAATCGTACCGTAGTAGACGGGACGGGACAGAAAATACAAGGCGAAATGTGGTGTCCTGCTCTTTCTAGGAGGGAGGCGTGAGTTTATGTATGATTTATAATGTTATGTTATTCGACCGTGATACCTAGTTGGCAGCAGATTGGTAAATCACAAAACAAAAGAGGTCGAAGTTCTAGAAACATTTCTGACTTCACTAAGTAGTTAATTATCGCTTTCGTTAGGGACGAAGAATAGTATTTTAAGGACATCTATGTTCCTAAGAGATAATGTCTACAAGAATTTGAAAGATATGTGAAGTTCACCAACCTGCACTCAGATAACGAGCCTTATGATTAACGTAGATGGCTTGTTCTTAACATCAGGACGTGTGTGTATTAAAATCTAAATATCTAATTCAAAACTACTAAAATGTAGGTTAAAAATTATGCTTGCTTTAGATTATTTTAAAATGTCCATATTTTTTTTTAAAGTCGAATAAATACACCCAACAGTCACATACATAGTCCTGACCCCACACTTAGATCGAGTCTTATGTCGTGGGTATCGGTAACTACGAGAGAATTTTCGGTATAACAAACAGCCAGACCTGAAATAAATACTTGTGGCTCACACAAACATTTGTCTCGGCGCGGGGATCGAACCTGCGTCCTCTCGTTTTACAGGCGGTATCTCACCAACTGCGCCACGAAGGCTGTCAAAATAATTCTGGAAAATGTATGAAAAGATATTGTCCCAACCCCACCCAAGCCTAGGATAACGAATAAAAGTAGAATATTGATAGGTGTATCGCGTACAATTGCGTAATAGCGATTTCCATCTCACTTTCATTTGTATTATATGATTTAAATTCAAATTAGTTCATACACGTATGATATTATCATGCAACGTAGATGACACCCACATAATTGTATGAATAATACATTTAATACTTATTTACACGTAATTATGCTAAACGTAGTAGCAATAGTAATTTAAAATAAGTGTGATATGTAACATTAATATTCTTTTTTGCATATCAAAACACATTTTACTGTCTGTTATCCGATTGCGTGTTGTAACTTCAGATTCGTTGGCGCAATTTTTATTATTATCTACGTATAAATATATTTTTTGTTTAAATGAACACACAACCATAAGACTACGTTGTCTATCCTTAAGGTACGTAAAGGTGTCATCAGTGCTTGAATTACAAAATTGTTTCCATGCCAGGATATAAAAGAATACTAGCACATCGCTATATCGGCCGCAAGTCAGTCCCAGATAATTTATACGAGTTTATTAAATAATATTTATAAAAAAAAACGGAAAAATCGCGAAATATAATCAATACCTACACATGTACGATACCAAATTACTACATAAGCAAGACTGAACAAGGTGCTAGTTTATTACACACATGCAGTGACTAATGACAAAAATAAGTTGCTAAGCTGCTCCGTAATAAACCGCTTAACAAACTGTCAAGTGACGCAACATCGAGAAAATGGACAATAAAAAGCTAATCACACATCAATCTCATAGTCTCATCCAATTACGTCATTGTTACAGCGGTTACGCAACGAGGAGAAAGCTGATGCGATCTTGATGGCTCTGGAGTAAGGAAGTAAGGAATGCAGGAAGTCTATTTCCTTCAAACACTTTCGTTTCGGGAGGAAATTGTTGTTGCAATAGATGTTTTGTGCGGCCTCGCTTTCATTATCATTTCGGTCGGAATGTGGTTATTGTTCACCTGTTTGGAGGAAATGATCGTATTTTAGAAGACATACATATTTAAACTCACGACTGGTCTGTAAATGGAGAAAGAGGCACTGGCACTATTAGAGCTATCCATAGTTTGTTGAGATTATTTCAATCCCAAGATGTAATAGAGACTAGACAGTATGTCTATTGCCATGGAGGACATGCATTTCAGTGCAAATCTTACCAAGATTTCGAGATTGATTATTCTTTTCCTGGATGCAAATTTTTCAGCGTAATTATACCATGCTCATGCTTGCTATTAGGATTAAAATGCTTCATTCTAGTTATTTAAATTAGTCGAGTGGCTTCGCAAGCTATATCATTGTACATGGCACCGTTATTGCTGAGTAAGCAATAGGTCTTTATGGTGGTCCCTATAGTAAGCGGCCACAAGGGTTCTTGTTTAATAGCAAACATATACTACAATCTCCCACGCAAATATCTATTGCCACTTATTTACAAACAATTTAATTTCACACACACACCTGTCTGTTTGTTTTAAAACACGCCAATACGCATCGAACGTTTCATTTATAATAATTTCACTTAATTTTGCGCTTACTTTCTGCCCCGCGGTGGTTCTAATTCCGATAACCGCATCTTCCATTCTTCTAGATAGGCTCTCTCCTTGCTATGCAGTTTTAGTGAAATTCAACTTTATAAATTACTTAATTAACTTCGGCATTCGTAATTCGTAACATGAAATAGTAGAACAATACCTATTTACGGAAGAAATATTTGTTATTTCTATAAACACCATTTCAGGAACAAAATCTGTGGCTCTTGAATTCCTAAACTATAGCTTGTATATAAATTCAAGATATTATCATAATATTTTCAGTGGATTTTTTACCGATATTGTTTGGTTCGTTTTAACGGTTGCAACGGTGTAGTCGATTCAAACACATTTAATTCACTTTCATATAATAAACACTATAACAAAGTATTGTAGTGAGTTTGTCCGATAAGGCGGATGGATTTTATATAGTACCTACCACTGAGATTACCTGATGCCGAAAAAATATTATGTGCCAGAGGCGTAGATCTATCGAGGTTGATCTCGTCTCTTTCGCTTTTTAGTCACAGGAAGGATAGAATTATGGGAGGTTGAATCCGTCTAGAATACTAAATAAAATCGTTTAAAAATAAAACACCTGTACCCGGAGACGAATAAACTGCCTTCCCAAAGCTATCTATCAGGATAAAGCAACATGCGTCATCAGATTCGCCACAGATCGTTTAACTGGCGACCAATAAACTCGTCAATTTAATTTAATTAAAAATTCGACGCGAGAATTCCGTGAATTGATATCGAGGTCGCGAGATGGCTCCGATGCACAGAAGCGGCCGCCGCTGCCGACTAATTGCTGTTCAGATGAGCGATAACGCCATTGTATGAGATTCCTTAGATAATGCCGTCTGCTTTAAAATGTTACTTTCCATCTGTTGTTTTGTGGTTTCTCTAGCGTTGTTCTTGACCTGTGCTTGGTTTTTATTCCCTGATCGGTGTAAGGTCTGGTATTTAGACTACGATCTACGATGTTAGGGATTTTCAGAAGTAGAGTAGCATATATTGTTGCGATTTCCTGAATCAACATACAAATATTCAATCTTATTAGTGGGCTTTTACGTGGCTTCAGAAGCAAAATAAACCTATATCAAAGAAGAGCAATAGCACATGAGTTTCGAAATAAACTAGAGTAAGTATATAACTGAGAAGAGTGATAGTATATTACAAACTAAATTACGAACCCTGAGGAAGTAGTAGAAGAAAAGCTAGCAAGAGAAAAAGCAATTACATGTGATGAGCCCGCCCTGCATCAAATGTTAGTGTATCGGTATGGATTACTAACTGGATTAATTTATTTGTGGTATAGCCATTGATTTTTGATCTAGAAGAACGATTTTTCTTTTCCAAAACGGTAGCGGAAATAAATCACAAAAATGATTCAAATCTACACCAAGGATTTCTCATTAATCATTACCATCTAAGTTGTGTTTTGACCCAAAAACCTGACCGCTGAACTATTCCTACACACATTAATAAAATTAATATAATCAATCATACAACCGAACTGGTTTCCTCGAGAACAGGTTTTGGCGAAGTAAGTTCATTACCGAGCTTCTGGTCAGCAACATTGTTGGCATTCACAATATTTACAAAATGTGGGTTCGAGAGAGGTAAAGGTCGTAGAATCCAGAGAGGCTGGGTGCAAGCGCTTCAAAATAATCTGTGTGGAAATTGAGGAAAGCCTATTTTCTGTAGTGGACTTATTGGGACTGAAGATGGTTATGATTTTGAGAGATTCTCCTGTTTGAGTTATCTGTAAAGAACGTGAAATCTGTTTAATAGAACACTATTAGAGTTACGAAAATCGTTCTAATTGGCGTTCTAACTGTTATCCAAATGTCAGTGACTTAGTTTTCCTCCACTTATGGTTTCCGCGCTCTCAGTTGGTATGCAAAATTATATACTTATTACTTAGTATAGAAGGGATAAAATAAATACAGACAGCCCATAGTTTCAATCCGGTCCTATGTGGCTATTTTCTACAGATGTAAGATATAAAGTGCGTAGCAAGTATTTCCGCGAGGACGGAGACGATTGATGGGACATCCAGTAGATACGAGATGAGAACCTGTACAGGCTCGAGATTGTCAGCATCAATGAAATGTTAAAGTGAAATTTATTGGTGGCCACATAAGGTTATGTGTTAATGGTTATCGATGTTCATATAATTATTACTTATTTTACATATACTTTTATAGCTTGGCATCCTGTAAAACTGACATTCAAAGTGTCAGCAGTAACGATGCTGTTAATTGAAATAGAGACTTAATAATGTGTTTGATATTTACTTAGTGTGCGAAAACCAATATGGTTATAGGCCCCATTTAGTCGCCTTCACGTTAGGCGGTTGATACCGTGGTGGAATACTAAACGCCACTTTGTGAGAAGGCACGGCGCCAGGTTTACTTGTCCCAATTAACCCGACGCCTCCTTCTCTGCCGCTGGGGAGGATCACTTCTGTCGCGATCGCGCTCCCTGCACTCTTTTTGTGAAATAACTTAGTCACAAAAACAGAGCATCGCTTGCCACGATCTTCAATTCCCGACAATTGACACAATAATGGCCGGGATTATAGTACCTACATACGTTAGTCCCAAAAGCTTACGAGTATAGTATCTGATCAAAAAGTAGTATAATTACCGACTCTTCACTTGTTTTTCTGGCGGAAGCGTCCAACGTGCTATTAAGATTTTGGGCGCGGATTATAAAAATCACATCTTACAGCGAATTAATTAGCAATTACCGCTCGTTACCCATTTTTATGATCTGCCACGTTGACGCAACATTATGAGACAGAATTGACAATAATTTCGCGTTTTAATGTTCCCGATGCCCATATGTATTTAAAAAGTAACTCATTAATTATTTCCCAAAGGCACTCTCACTTATTTTCTTATTCCCATTCAGTACCCGAACTTAATGACATTAGCGGCTTGGGAAAACCAAAAACTATTTTTGAAACTTTTACTCGGTCAAAATCGGTCACACTCATCAATAACTCACGTTTGTGAATACAAACGAGAGTGGTCACAAAAATGTCATTCATCTTCCGGAATAGTTTAAAAAACGGTAATGGTCGGTGAAATCTCATCGTGCAGCGTCATTTTTTTCATACAATTTGGCTGACGGTGGCGTTTTGTTTCGTTTTTGTAAAAGTAATTATGTGAGTTATCAGTATGGTTTGGCGGTGGTGTAACTGCTTTCATTGCGCGTAAAAACTCAGTTACCTACGTGTAACAATGGCGACGGAAGGTCGGAGTCGCGCTGCTGTCGTGTCGCTGCACTGTGGTTGTTGCCGGATATTGGCTTTCGGCACAAACATTAGTTTATATATACCACATCAATGGTTTAAACTGTTTTTTTATATTATGTTTATTTCCTCTATTTTTTAGATAGTTGCCTAGTAGTATTTTTTAAAACAATTCACTCTAAACAGTTACACTTAAAACCAGTATTGAAAAAATAAAAAGATCAGAACATAAAAAAAAAATACAAAAAAGGCAGAGTCTCTTGATCCACTGATTAAGAAAAGCAACATGAACACAGCGTCATAACACGTAATCCCTGACAGTTTTTGCGTCATAACCAAACATGAGATGGACAAGTCGTAACTATTTCGGACATTAGATTTTCGAGTGCATTGCGCAACAGTACGGCAAGTTACGTTCAGTTACATCACTAGCACGTGTTACATCCGGTTAATGCATGTTAACTGTGGTCATTTAACTTCGCGAGTCATTGCCAAGTCTTTAAGTCACGTGTTAAGTATTGCATGTGTAGTAAAACAACGAGAAGTTAAGTTATAAATGTAAAATGAGTATGTTTATATAGGGGATGTCTTGGCGGTCCGTAGTCGTTGCTAAATCTTTCGGATATCCAAAATATATAGTTATCTGAAACTATAACTATGAAGGTGTAGGTGAGATTTTATCTCAAAAAAACAACATATAATATGTCGACTAATATTTGCTTACTATTGGGCACGAGCCTTCAATCGAGGATTCGATTGAGTGGATTTAGATCACAATCCACAATAGCGGCGACACCATCGACATTTTTGGTTATATGTCTTTGGTACGCAGGTTTCCGCACTATATTTTCCGCCGTCGTTAAAGTGCGTAACAAACGATTAACAATACACGAGTGACTCCGAAATCTTGCAGTTGTTAACTGTGTCAAACATGCCAATATGCACTTATAAATATGCTATTTACCAAATAAGCATTCAAATAGTATGCTATTGTAATAAAGTTACTCAACACCCATAATATTACACAAGCCGGTAGAAGCAGTTAACCTAGCTCATTGACACTCGATACGCGACAAACTGCGAATAATAAAACCAGACGCGTGATCGGAAAACTTCCCTTGCGCTTTCTATGTGGACATTTCCGCCCCGCCGCGCCGGGTGTCGAACCCCGCACCTTTTACTTTCTTCGAGCCAATGCACCGGTTACGTCACTAGGAAGCACCGCCGATGGTTATAACGTGGGAGAGTGGACATTGCCTGGAAATTCCATGGTTTATGCCAGCTTAGTTCCGGTTTTAAATAACAGATGGCGTTTTAAACTGTGTTAGTGGGGTTAAATGTGGATAATGTATTAGTGATTAAGTATGAATGATTCGATGTGATAAGAATTATAAAATACATTACTTGAATTTTTCATTATGTAGTTTTAATTATTCATTATGTATAACAGCTTTAATAATTTAGTCGTATAGTCAGCATATTTTTCGATAAATATTATCTACGGTTCAACAATCACATATATTTATGCTTACCTACAAGTTCTAAAGCTAAAAAACAATTGCTCAGCTGAGCAAATTCCATAAAAATCTGTAAATAGCACCACTATAATTACTTATCAAAATACAGCGTATAGTGCAACAAATGTGTTTTTTACCGAACAAATCCGTGTTTAATGATGATATTACGGCGCAATAAAGATGCGATTATGATGACGCTGACCCAGTGGAGCCCAGCGACTAGCGAGCGTGGCTCGTGAAGCACATGCTACGTCACACGTGGCGCAAGGGGATAAACAACGCGGTAGACTACTTTAATTTAATAGATACAGGCCGAGAGCCTAGTGCAGTACCGCAGTGAAATTACTGTAGACGAATACTAGTTTATAAAAGTTACTTTGTGATACTACTTCATTGTAAATACTTTTGGTAAATAAAAAAATTATAATTAATTAAGATATTTTAGAATAAATGGGATTAATTTTAAACCGATTTCTAAAAAGAAACAGTTTCTATGTACTGTTGTATATATTTTTATGTATGTTAATCGAGTTCTGAACTGATTTTGAAGATGTTTTTCGCGTTTTGTTAAGTTTAGCTCCAAATTGGTGGTATTTTGATTTGTGGAAATTTTGTATATGTATGCATGAGAAAAAGTCCACTGTCTTATAATTAACAGCGTTTACTATGTGCAAACTTGATGCTGCTTTGTGGTGGTGGGCTAAGTTATTGAAATATATAAAATATCTTTATTCTGCCTAAAGAAAGCTGTAAACCTTGTGTATTTATTAAGGGCGTTTGCGAAATATCTAGCTAAATTAATGCTAGGTGGTAAAATACAGAAACCCGCTCTCGCTTCCCCTCATAAGTTAAGCCAAGCCTCATAGAGGCATCCCGCGTCAGTGAAAATGCATTCCGTAGCGTATTACTGCGTGATGTACAGCACTCATTACGAGCTATTACGTCTCCACACCTTTACGTAATCTGCTGTAAGAGCCAGCTTAATACTTTTGACAAGTCACGCTCCGTTCATTAAAGAAATAAAGCTCAGGTCAGTTTAATTAAATTACATGCGGCGCCAGTAAGAAGTACAATATTAGTATATTTGTCTGATGGGTTGGAGAAGACGATTAGGAAATTTTCGAGTACAATTTACTCAGACATTTCTGGATGTAGTGACCACTCGATATAATTCCGTTAAAGCATACTTTCAGACAAAATTATATTAAGCCATAATATAACACAATAGTAATTCGTTAAAGCTTTTGTTACGGATAACATTTTTCGGTTATTGTTAAGGATCAATTTATTAGGAGTTTAATGATACCATAAGATAATTTGGTAGCTTTGATTTTTATGACGATAACTTCGATAATTCGTAAGAATGCAATGTTTGGGTTACTACGGCATCGGCATATGTTATACAAATGTTTAGTTTTACGTCTTATTGCATATGAATTAGCTAGAAATCATTCAAAACGTTGTCATAGTAAAAGTTCTATAGAAGTGTAAGGTCATAAATAAATACACCCAACAGTCGGTGCGGGGATCGAACCCGCGGCCTCTCTTTTCACAGCCGGCGTCTAACCAACTGCGCCACGTAGGCTGTCAATAGGTAATATTTATGTTGATAATTATTTTATTATATAAGTTGCACTGATATAAAACCATTATAATAAAATAAGCTGGGGAAGCCTTATTCTGATACTTTAATAAGATATTTACATAATTTATTTTTATAATATGTCCATAGTATGGGATTAGCTCAAAATATGTATCTTATGTAATTGAACAGACAAGGATTATCAATAAATCATCATTACGAGAGTGACTCCGCGCACAATAACTGGTGTAATACATTTTTAACGTTTCTTGTCGATACTAACATTCAAGGCTGGGTTTCGCGTCAATATTTATAAAATTTAATGTACCTATTATGTAAAAAAAAATTGCTGTAAAATAAAAACAAAAATGTTGGTGAGGGTTTCTAATGCCAGATGGCTTTGCACTTCAACTTATGATTATTACTTACTCTTTATTGCATGAATAACAATTGAAAGGAAATCCGCAAACAAATAAACCAACAGGTTAATAAAAGGGTTATTTGATATAGTATCATGTAATAAAATAATACAATTACTCAGCAATCTATCGCGCGTAACTCTATCTGACGGTTTCACGGCTTTCACTAGAGTTCGCGGGTTCGATGCTTGACCCGAGATGACACCGAAGTGCCACAGCTTGATTTGTTTTAGAAAAAACTACTTGTATTGCAAAGATACTTGTATTGTTATTTTTTTACAATTGTATATTTCCAGATATATTTGTTTTTTTTCTCTTTTAGACATATTTGTATTTATGGTTATAGTGCTTTTTCAGGCGAATATTGTCTGAAATGTGTAGTGTGTACTAAAGTAAGATTTATGTCTTCGCATAGTTCTCACAACGCGGACTATGACTTGCGGAATAGCAGTCACTACATGGCAACGTCTTGCGAAATACTTGTTATGTTTTATTAATCCCCGACGTTTTGATGGCTAAATAAAATAAAGTAATTATGCGTTCATAACTTTAATTATGCCATATTATTGAATTCTTAGTGTAAACGAAATACCCATTTCATTGGATTTATAAATAAAAAGATGAATATCAGAATTTCTTAAGTGACTACTTGGTATTAAAATGTTATTTTTTTTCAGTTTATGCTTTCAAATATGAAATTTCAGTGTTTTACCGGTTTTGCATCTATATGTATGTCGCGAGGAAACAATAGAAGAAGAATTGCTTTTAATAATGTTTAGACACTTACAGATCAAAATAGACATAAGTAAAATAATTATAAAATCTAATCAAAACCCGCATTACACAAATAACAAAACAATTGACAGCACAAGAAAAAAGAACGCAGCCCTACAGCCGCGCGAACGAAAGTAAAAGTGAGGTTATGTCGACATGACGACGTCAGCGCTCAGTACTAGACGCCTCCACGGTACAACCTGTTTACTTGTTTAGGTTCTAGGAACAGACACGATGTCTGTGTAGGAACTAGGAACAATACCATCGGTTGTGTGTTAATCTTGAGGGCATTACGGTGGGTACGGATAAGTTATAAACATATTTTATAAATATTTGGCGTATGGTTATGATTGTACGTCTGGTTATCTGTGTGACAACAAGAAAAGGATTAGACTTGGGTCTAATTCGGCTCAATGAACTAACAAAATTTGTTTCCATCCATCCATCCATCAGCCAAAGGACGTCCACTGCTGAACATAGGCCTCTCCCAATGATTTCCACAGTGACCTGTTGGAGGCAGCCTGCATCCAGCGACGTCCCGCCACCTTTACCAGGTCGTCTGACCATCTTGTGGGTGGACGTCCTACGCTGCGCTTTCCGCTACGTGGCCTCCATTCGAGAACTTTGAATTTTGAAAATTTGTTTATTGATTTTAAAATCGAATTTAAGATCATCAAATTTACCACTCTCAATCGATGCTCTCGATTGTAGAGTAGGCCCGTGCCCTGCAGTGGGACGTATATGGGCTGATATAGATAGATAGATAGAAATTTACAATGGTCGCTACCTCGGCAATAACTGCAGCGTCGCTTAAATGAAAATATTTTAAGAAGAGTGGCCCTAGAAGTTAGATATAAATAACAGTTCTTTACTTCATTTAAAAGCATTTACAAATCACAAGCAATTAATAGCCAAGTATTTTTATTACCAAGTATTTTGAATGTGACGGTAATTTTCTATTTTCCAATTTAGGAATGGACACAGACCTCGGCATTGCTACAGATGAGAAAATCTATATACCCCACACTTTTAGTAAATAAAAACCAATGATATAGTTTTTCTAAGAAGTAAGAAGCTGAAGGTCGTAACCTTGGCTCTTGATGAGAGCATGAAGATCTCTCCGTCACGCGTCGGCGTCGCGTCCGCGTCACGTCCGCGTCACGTCACGTCACGCGCCGCCGACCACACCGGAACAATGGATTCGACATCGATAGACCAATTGCAAAGGTAAGTGACATTTTCAATTGTGTATTTTTCATGATTGGTATAGTGGCAGCAGTATGAGCTGTAAGGTGCTGGGTCGGATGATTTACGTGTGAGGTTTCGGATTGAAACATGTGAGCAAGGAATTTTTGCCCAGTATTTTATTATATTGACTGCCTCGGTGGCGTAGTTGTATTACGGTGCGGTTACAAAGCTGAGGTCTCGGGTTCGAGTCCCGGGTCGGGCAAAGTGATATTGGATTTTTCTATTCATTATCAGCCCGGAGTCAGGAATTTGTGCCCGATATGGCGATAGGCTCGCCCCCTATCACATCGTAGGACGGAACATACAAGGCGAAATGTGGGTGTCCTGGTGGCGCCTCTGCCTACCCCTTCGGGGATAAAGGCGTGAGTTTATGTATGTATGTATGTATGTATTTTATTATACTGGAAAAACAAAGTGAGAATTAGGGACTTGTTAATTTTATTGCAATCTAAACAAAGCATCTTTCGAATATAATTATCTTTCCACATGCTTACTTGACCCGCATGAGATAATCATCTTTTAATACATTGTACAACACTGCTTCTTGTATTAACCATAGTTTAATAACTTCGTCATGCAACCACAAAAAGCATTGCTTATTCAATCGATCCGACTAGACAATCATTGATTATAATTTGAATGGCGCAACGACTCACAGATCTGAATGACAGATGTCAATTATAAGCCGAGAGTTATTTTTTTAAATAGTTACATTAAACCATCAACGTGCCAACATACATTAGTTCCAAAGTTGGCCCCAATGCAACTCGTCCAATGTGTAAATACAAAAAATCTGGTCAGCTTATAATCACCCCCTCTTCTATGTATAACCGAGAGTTTGGCTGAAAGGGGTTAAGGCTTTAGGCCACAATGCTATGATAACCTATTGCAGGTTATTGAATTTAATTAATTTATTTATATAAACTTTGTTGCACACATACAAAAAAAAACACATTGAGAAATCACATAGATACATAAAAAGTACAATTATTGGCGGTGTAGCTCAAAGGCAATGTCTTACAGACAATCATAGGATAAATATAAGAAAAGGATAAACAAATAAACTAAGGACTTTTTGTAAAGATATCTATCATATGCAGGTTTCTTTCTCCGTTAAAGTACATCATCTCGTTTGAGAGCTGAAATTTAGTGTGTTAACTTTAGTCCAAAGTTAAATAGATACAAATGTTTAACGCACGGCGTTGGAGCCAACGTTTGATGCTGGCGTTACAAGTTTTTATTCTAGTTACATGTACAATTACGCGTATTAACAATGTGTACAATATCTAAATACAATAGTGTTTCTCAAAGCAAAACAAATATGAAAAGTTGGAGGAAAAGTGTTCTGTCAATCAAATTGTTTCTTACTTTGATATCGATTCCATGAATACAGTTTTTGTGGATTGTCGTAATGTTGCATGACTTGAGCTCATTTATGCAATTGTTTTTATTAGTTATAAAGTATTTTTGTGCAAACACACGTATTGTTAAGACGCATAGTTCGGAGTGCTATGAACCGATGAGAACAATAATAAATAATCACATTGTATATTGATGAGCGATGCACTAAAGTTCGAGATTGAATCAATTATTTATTTACTGTTAAATATATTTCAACAGCTTTACAGCTTTCGTGGTCAAGGGGCGGACTGAGCTGTAAAGCAATCAAAACGTCGGGAAGTTAAAAAATGTAAAAATCTAACCATATTGCGATGAAATTCGTAAAAATAGTTTTATTTCAATGTGTAACATTCGCGTAAATCTAAGAAACCATTATATATTTCAATATTTAAGTGAAAAGTACACTAATAACAAATTACTACAATGTGTTCTGAACTCAGAATCTCAGTTCGTTGTAGTTAGTAAGTTCAAGTCTCATAACACAGTAAATCACAACAATAAACGGCGGTCGCCATCGCATTTCCTGGAAATTATGAAATACTGTTACGTGAACAATTTTCACATTTCTAATTCAATACTAATAATGTAATTGCAGAAATTCTATCGAATCATTCGAATTAGATAAACAGAGAAAGTGGATCTAATTCGTCGGTACAATTGTCTTGGAGGAATCCGATAATAAAAATGTCGGAAAACCGACGCGATACGGACACTTAGCCCGGAGTAATCACAGCTTTGTTCTCTTTATTGACTTGTATTTTATCTATACGTTTTATATATAAACAGTTTAAGTAGAGAAAAAGCTAACGGGCCGTTTTATAAACAATACCAATCGAATCTAGTGAAAAAAAAACCTCTTAGAAAAACACGGTCTCTACATTTTTCTATAAAATTATTTGAATAAATGAAAAACATAGTTCTTAGTTACTTTATTAGTTATACCTATATACTATAATGTGGCTCGTAGACCACAAACTGAATGCTATAAACTCTCGATTCAACTATCTAAGTTTTAATTCGTTGATAAATTGTAGACAATTATAGTTCAGGAAATTAAAAACCGAAACGTCTCCTCTTTAAAATACGATCAAAGTAGTAATGAACCCACAACGATAGCTCGATGTTACAAAAAGTAATTCCGGAAATAATATAGACAATATTAAATTTTCCCTTTCAATAGTCACATTTATATCTAAATTCCGCCGAGAACCTTTACAATACCGTCTTCAAATACAAAAGAATTACAAAGTTACCGAACAAACGCACAAATCAATAAATGTGAACGAACATTATTGGAAATTGAATAGCTGCACAGGCGGTAAGCGGAACAAATTCTATAGCTATTTTAATCTGTGGTACCATTGTGAAGGCTCCTCGGAAGTTAAGGGCCTCTGTACATGAGTAACTACGAAGAATTAAGTAAACTTCCAAATCTTGTTTCATTTTGTATTAACTGTTTAACATATAAAATAGTGTTTTATGTAGTGTATGTCATGAGTTCTTACGCAGTTTAGACGTACTTACATTTAGACGGAAAAATGTACTTTGTATTTGTACGTCTACGAGCAGCCTAATATCAAGCACGGGCCGCGTCACCGTCCCCTAACGGTTACTGTTCACCACTTTTTAACTTTCCACACAATTTCGTCGTTTCGTAATTGCTGTAACAGTGACAGTGAATTTGGTAATTGTTTGGCAATCTGTTACAATATTGGCGGTTCGACGCCATGTTGAATTTTGATTTTCTACTTTGATTATCTACTATCGCTTTAATTGAGACAAACTATTGTCGGATTGTGTGCCGGATCGATTAATTTATGTGATAATGAACTTAGGACAGTCTCTTTTATTAGTTGTATAGATGAAGACTCTATTAGCGATAATTCATTGCTATATTTATGATTAAGTTTGATCGTTTTTTGGGAGATGCTAAAGTATTTAGTTTTTGACAAAAAAAAATCATACTACGCCTTCTACGATAAAATTTACAGCGAAAGTTACCGTGGATCGAAGAAACACTAGTCTAGAATGAAGCACAATGTAACGTGTCTCACCCGGACTGGCCCAGTGTGGCAGACTATACCGGAAAATCCCCCTCGATCGAAGTCTGGTGACACTGTCATGACAGGATATTGTTCACCAGTGGGCTGATGTGTTGTTTGACAGTTTTTTTGATGATGAGCAAGCGGTAAGTGGCAAGTGCCTACCGCTGCTCTTGGACTTTACGATCCCAGAGGCACAGACAAGCCGCTGCCTACCGAAAAATAGGTCAGGCAAATGAGCAAACAGGTCATCTCATGGCAAGGGATCACCGCCGCCTATGAACATCCACAACATGGGTCATAGATGTGCTCAGACCATCAAATTGGAAGAGGAGCGGGAAGGAAACACGATGGGAAGTTGGAAGGGATATGGGATATTAGCCTTTGGTTTTTTGCTTTTTATTAGCTGGGATTGGTTTTTTATTAGCTGGTTACGACTCTTGTTGATCGAAATTAAAAACCTGATGTTTACGTAATGAAGTTATTATAACAATAAAGTTCTTCCACAAATTACGCAATTTTAAGAGCTTCTTGCGATTACGTATTGAGTTTCGATTTTTATAAGATAATTTTTATAAGATTTTACGAGTACTTCGTACATGTTGTTGGTCCGGAGGTATAGAAATTGTTTGCATACAAATACGATGCTAATAATTTTTAAGTGTTATTACATTTTTGAATAACAAATATCGCGTAATGAAAAAATACTGTTATTTTATCACGTTCATAATGTTTAGCATACGGTAAACGATTCTTTTCATCAGGAATTTAATATGATTGAATTACTTGGTGGGTTTTTTAGAACTATGATTTTTAATATTTTTTTTAAATTGTGTTAACATCAGAATATCAATAATAATAACTTTTGGGGTACCATGTTTATTTAAATCATATAATATGTATATTAATTTTAACTTTTCCTAAAGAATGAAGCATCATAATGTAGTTATTCATTCTTTTGTCCATTTTTAATCAGATAGATAGATAATTATTTATTGGTAACTGGCCTAAATATGTTTCAAGAGTTGTAAATTATATCTATTCGCTTAAATAATGATATACACCCAGGTCATCCTAATTAATAAAATTATTTAAATGACAAATCAGACAAGGCTGTATGTGTGTCATTCCTTTACATTGGAAAAGTAAATAAAAAAAGTTCCGGTTGGCAGCCCTAAATGTTAATAACACTATGAGATGGCAGATGCAGTTACGCGGGAAAAGCCGGTATTTTGCAATGGAAATGTTTCTTTATAACATCGATTGATGTTTTTATCTAAACGAAAGTGAAATTATAGAAAGGGACCGCTCTAATAAAAACCGTTCTTTGTCTAACACCACGCCGCTGGCTGCATTTACCTTGTTACGCTAAACTATATGTATGTAATTTTAATGTTTTACATTAATAATTTTGCAAGTTAGTGGTTTATGTAAAGCGTTGGGTGGTCGCAGTTTCGAGTAAGTTTCCTTGAATTTGGAGCAATGGGAGATAATCGTTTACAGATAGCGGCAAAATATAGGTACCTTAATCATATAAACTTTGGTATCAAAACGGTCACCCCTAATGTACCAATGATGTATATAAGCAGTTTTAGGCATGAAATATAAATTAAGTAAGGCCTTCGGTATCGCGTGTTTGTTCTCTAGGTTACATAACGTTAGTCAATGAATAGTGTATGCTAGTTGAGATCGAGATGGTTAAACTTAATAAAGGAGGGTGTGAAATATGAATTTAATACGAGCGATAGTTTCTGTGGCGTAGTTGATTATGAAAAAGCTTTTCGGTTGGTTTTTGGTTTGCAGTTAAATGTTTGTGTAATAAACATTTTTGTTTTTTTTTTTGTATTTTTATCAGCCCATATACGTCCCACTGCTGGGCACGGGCCTACTCTACAATCGACAGAATCGATTGAGAGTGGTTAGGCCATATAGTCCACCACGCTGGCCTAGTGCGGGTTGGAGGACTTACATACCGTAGAAATTCTTTAAAATCGCTATGGTTTGCAGGTTTCCTCACGATGTTTTCCTTCATCGTTAAAGATCGACATTTACACAATACATTTCCATTTTTGATAGCTGGCGGAAGGATATTCGTGTACTGCGGACTGTGTAAAACAACTACAATGGCCCAAGCATATGATGTGTCGAGTGTTAAAGTTCATACTGAGCATGTCAGGTTCGAGAAGGCCGGCAAAAGTATGTCGACTTGGGAGACGTAACCATTCCTTGCAAGTGGATTCCTTTCTCCCAAATCTCTGTTTTGTTTTAGGTGTGAAGAGAGAAAAAGGAATGTGGGGTACATGAAATTAGTAGTTAATGACAACCGAAGCAGTCACGGAAGCTGGAGGTACTAAGTCTTTACTCATAGCATCTTGGTACGTTTAATCTTCAACTTATATTTATTTTACCCACACATTAGGTCGGTACAACTTGGCCTTTTAGTTAAGTTGCATAATTAGTTAATTTATGATTTTAAAATCGGATAGTCTATCTTTAAATCGGAAATTAACCCGAACGCGATAACTAACTTCTATAACCCGACCTCTTTATCTTCGGGAATAAGCTTTCAACGGCCAATGTTCAAAACATATCTTTAATTGTTTCTAAGGATCTCTACTGAAAAAATACCAATTAGCCTAAAGAATTTAAAACACCCACAATTATTCTTCGTTGGTTTACTTTTGGGATCTATCCTTAGATAGAGCCAAGGATCGCTTATTAATATGGAAGGTCGTAAACTTCGCGATACACGTTTCAAAGTGTGTAATTAGAATATCGACTGTTTATTTAGGCATTAATATCAAATAATCATCCTGTTATGTGATTTCCATAAAGATAAACACGAATATGTTAATATGACAGTTGGTAAATAGGATCGCAGACTACAGTATGCCTAAATTAATTAAAATTATTTCGGTCTTACTAAATACGTGTAATATGTCAGTAATTGCGGTTGTTTTGATGTACGCCAGCAGCATCTTCGGTAATAAATACTATTTATTTACAAAACTTTGACGTCATATCTCATATTATGACGGGTTGGGTAAGAGGATCATCTTATATGGCCATCAAACGTAAAAAAGTTAGGTTTAAAATGTCTGGCTCAGAAATGACAATGAGATAGAACTATTAAAGTCAAAAACATTGTCAGGTTGCATGGTAAACCAGCGGTTTTATATTAACTAACAGGCTAAACATATTTTGGAGGTGTGTAAAGTATATATTAAGATTCTTAAAATAAGCAAAAATTTAATTGAATGGAACTTCCACTATGGTTTTTGGTCCTTTGGAGCACAACATCCGGATTAGAAAATTTGAATAATCTGTTAGTATCAGTAAAGGCAACGTTATTTTATGGGATGATATTCTACCGGTTTAAGGGTTGATAAAGATAAATTATGAGTCCTAAGTAAAGCTTACAATAGGAAAAAATATAACATATCTCACCTCTAGGACTATAACCGCGACAACTCTCCGTCAAAACCGATACAAGCACACAAACAACAAAACACTTCCATAGCGCCATTTTTTCACTAAACATTATAACTGTTCCACTGGCGGTCCGCGCCACTCGGCGTCGGGGCGGGAAGTGACACCACTGTCGAAAGGTAAGCGTCGCGCGCGTCGGCCGAACCTATCCGATGGTGTGGACGAGCAGTTTTTACTTTTTTCCGCGATGCTTTGCGCCGGCGCCTAATATCCCCGCTGGAAAATGTTGCGGCTGCGGGGATGGGGTGCGCAACATTTGGTGTTTGTGGTAAATATAGTGAGATTGGTGAGCTGTCAGTTTTGGTTAGCTTAGGATGTTTTTGGCCACGGATTTTTAGATTCGGTCGTGTTCGTAAACATTTTCGATGAACTAGATTTAAATTCGGCGCTTTGTTTATCTCCTACTTCTCTTATTATTCTTCATTAAGCAGCTGTATAGGGGATATGACTTTTTATGCGTCTAAATGATTTAACTGTGCTTTCCTAGTTTCTTTTTCTTTATTGATCATTTCATTATTTAAAACAGTCACGATATTTTTTTCCTCATTAACCTTTTGTACTTTTTTTAAATTTATTGCTGTAATTGTATTTTTTAAATATTTTCTTACCGTATCCAAATGTTTATCACCCGTGTCTGTAGAGAGTGAAATTATTGTTTGGAGGCGCGTGCGCTGCGCCAAGGGAACCGCTGTAGTCGCCTCGCGGCCTCCACTCAGACAACAGCTGGCACCCCACACAATCACTTTTACCTTGCATAATACACCTCTGTGCGAAGCTGCGGACAGCTGTTTAAGCCTCGTCCACTATTATCATATTGATGGATGAGTCTTTAATTAATGGTAGTCTTGTATTTTTTAATAAGAGGAGCCTGCGTTAAATATTGATTTACGATAGTGCCAATGATTCACTAGAAAATAAAGTAAAGATACAGCTTAGTTGTTGTGCTTCGTTCTGTCAATATGACTGCTGGAATCTCATAAGATGGAGGTAATATTTTCGTATCCAGCGAGGTAGCGACCGCTGTACATGACGGTGTCAAACCCGCCATAGTAACTCACACACATGTCGCGTTTGGGTTTCGGCATGTATGTATGTATATTTCCATGAGGTAAGTAGGCTCGACCGGCGAGAGACAAACATTTCTTACCAGTGGAGTTGTATTAGTAGTATACCCTATATGACTCTACCAAACTAACAGACACACATCACGCCTTTTTTCCAGAAGGGGTAGGCAGTCTCTACCATTTCAATAAAATTCAAACTCAGTGGGCAGGGATATTGTATATAGTTAATAGGTTTAGGTAATTAGTTAATGGTATAATATAGCCACTAGGTTAAGCATGCGTTTCTGTTTATCTCTCCAGCGTTCGACAATAAAAAAATGAGGAATGTTCATTTAAAAAGGCATTCACGCATTTTGAGAAATGAGGAATGAAATGGATGTAGCATTAATAAACTATGGAGGGAAGCAAGAAGTCTCATTTTTTACAATTAGATCAATACTACGTTTTAACTTTTCGTACCTAAAGATTACACTACTGGTAATAAAAAACTAAACGCAGGACAATCAACTCTAGGCCATGAACTTCTATAGATATAAAAAATAAGTTCTCGTTAAAAGCAACCATTTTCGTCGTCAAGGTTGTGATTCATTTCAAATGTCACTGTACTTTAGTAATAATGTCCGTTGTATGCAGCATTCTTAGTTCATGTATTTATATCTTGTAATGACATCATATTTTACTTATGTAAAAGCTGTGTTTTTTATCCCGTTTTTGGTGCAGCAGTTGCACTGCAACTTTTTTTTTAATCTGTCACGGCATAATGACTGCATTGCACATGGTGGTAAGTGCTAATGCCGTCCAGATAGCCTATCCCTCATATACCGGTCTATATGATTGCTTATTCACACTATAGTACTCGTAGAAACCAAGGATAAAGGGGAAATATATAACGTCAGAGAGTTGTTCGAAAGTTTAATGGTCCCGCTGAAATACGTGGGAGAATCAATAACATAGAGCTAAGAAGGAGACGGGACCATTACGCTGTGGGTTGTAAACTATATCCGATTCTGGCAATTATCCTGTATTCTGGTAAAATTTATAAGTACAAATTTCGCACGAGAAACACCCAAATCATATGGTCTATGAATATTTATCCACGCCAGAATCAATCGTCAACATTTAGCGCCTGAAGCTGACAACGTTACCGCTCTACTGTTATTTACTTAAAATAATTAGATTTTAGTCCAACTTGCCCTAAATTCAGCTTTCTTTACCACTTACATCATTTTAATTAGCGCAGAATATGTCACGTATGTACGAGTTTTTTAAATATATTTATAACATAAGCTAAAATTCAGTTAAGTTAAGGAGCTTCTAATATCACAAATCTGCTTTAATTAAATAATTCCTTCTCTACCATCTCTACCTATTTGAAGTATCCGTTTTTGCGGCATCTGTCGCAAGTAAATATAAACAAAACAAGTGCAATTCGTAAAAAGCGCCATCTATTGCTTTATTTATATACTAAAAAGATAATCAATGAAGTCGAAGGCTTCGCAGTTGTTGTTGCAAGTTTCGCCGGTAGGGGCGCTGCTATGCACTTCCCAAAGCACAGCTGCAATTCGCTCTTTCTCTTTCTAGCATGACGTGTTTACTCCTGTGCGAGAGAGACATAAAATCCGTTGTCAATGTAACATAACGTAAACATGTAAGTTGTCAGTAGTGAACCAAATTCCACGGTGGCGGGTTACACGGGATCGTAACATATTTACAATCGATGTGGTGTCGAATAAAACTATTGTATTACTCAAATAAATAATGTGTATGTGCAATAATCAGAAATCAGCAGTGTGTATACAAAAGTTTTGAGTTCAAGTGATGTAAAGTTGTTCAAGTAACGGTAAAGTGCTTGTGGCTTGTGGATTTTGTGGGTTTGCGTTACAAAGACACACCTCACCTCGGCTTTTTAGTTTTACCATGAACCTTCACGTGTGATTCAACCAGGATACAAGCAGTAAGTTGTACATGAGCTTCCATAATTAGTGTTAACTTTGGCACTTTATGCTACATTTTTCTTAAGTGCATTGGGCAACCGGTTTAGTAACCATGGATGTGATTCATGAATTCCGCATGCATATCGGTGATAGTTGGACGACCTTGTGGCAGAGAGGCTCGCCATTCTACTTTGTCAGTTGTCACGTCTGTGCGTGGAGAAAACCATACAACACGAAACGCCGTCCCCTCACGTAACATTTATAGTTTTCATGTTCATGTTTGTTTCATGCCGGATGTTCGGTGATTCTGATTCATGGTGATTCAGATAGAAAGGTGATCTTCATTCCCAGTTGCTATGTCAACGTATGTACACAATACAAGAGTTTGCGCTACCTGTCTCCGTGGTAGAGTCAGTCGGTAATTAACTGCATGGTCCTGGGTTCGATTTTTAGTCAGTATAGTTTTTGAATCAACAAATATTATTTTCCCAGTGTTTGGTTTCACAGTAAATAATTGCCATTGACCGAAAGGGGTCGATTGTTAGCCTATTGAAATGTAGAGCCGCAATGCTTTTCTAATAATTTGATAGGGTAAGTACCTACTACAGGTTAACGCCAAGTTCGAGATATAACATATGTGGGTATTCTTCTATTCAAATGTCAAACGCCCTAAAAAAATCTATTCCGTATCTATTTCCGTCTACCGTCGAAGGTTTGTAACGTGCGAAAGTACAAGAACTTTAGAACCCTCGCCCATTACATTAAACGGACTGTTTCCTGCTACACGTGGTGTTATTTGATTCCAAGAAGCGCTAATTAAAAATAAACATTTTATTACGTGACTTTTGGGAAGAGGAGAGTTTGAGAAGTAAAAGCACCGCATTGATTTTTGTACCATATTGGAATATAACTGTCCGCTGTTGAGTTGATTTCTCATTAGGTAGAGTTATCTACATCAGGTATATAATGGTTTCTTAGATTTACGCGAATGTTACACATTGAAATAAAGCTATTTTATACGGATTTTATCGCGATTTGGTTTAATTTTTACATTTTTTAACTTCTCTATATATTATAAAATTACCCTATTTCTCAAATATAACCGTGAATATTCATGATACATTAATGAAGTTAAAAGATGCACATTACGACAGCTTCGATAAAAAAATGCACTAAATTAGCTAATTAATTCTCGTAACTTTGCATCATAATGGGTTCATTAACATTTTTTCTCCATAAAGATTTGAGTGTTACACATTACGCAAGTGCTTAGTTGTTCTTGTGACTTGGTTTGTGGCACATTAGGGATCACAGTTCGATAAAGGGTGAGGACATTTTAGTCACGTTTGAGTGTCTGACAGTGTAGTGTGCCCCTATAGGGATTGTGCAACGCTTTATTGAATACTCAGGTAAAGTGACTCCTTTTACAATGAATTTAGAATTGGGTTTGCGAGACTTCCTTTCTGATATCTTGCACTAAATCTCCTGTAAGCCAGGGTCGCCAGTGGCACGCAAACAAATGAAAGAACCAAAGTTCGGCAAGCCGCTTCAGACTAAAAAACTGCGGTTACGATATCGAAAGAAACTTCTTTTAGATACTAGTGATTTAAATTATCTGTTTTTACTTATATAACATACAATTTCATATAGAATTATTGTATAGATTTCCTTCACCAAAAAAGATCATTTTTCACAGTTATTGTAGTTGACACTAAAAACCTTTTTAATATTGTATGCAAATATTTTCCATAATTTTAATTAAATCAATACAACACATTTTTTTCCTAGCTTGGTTATTAACTTACCCGGGGGGCAATGACTATAAATGCCTATCATTAATCAAAAAGTTTAAAAAGTATATAAAGATTTGTCAATCCGCCGTGCCGCGCCTTCCGTCCGCCGATGTGTATTGTGTGAATCAAAAACACCTCAACAGTTATAATCGCGTGAGACTGATTTTTTACAATTCCGTCGAGTTTTTCACTCACGAATCGAGGAAACGGAATGGTACGTAATAAATTCAAAATGGTCGCTGTTCTTGTGAATATGTATACATTTTTCGCGATTATTAAGTCACTTCATGGTTACATCGGGTTATCGAAGCACCAAATTTTGTTGTTGCTTATTTGTATCGCATGTACAACATTTTGAAATATCATTTAAATAAATGTAGAGTTTGGTTTATAATTTATTTGTTCATTTTTTACATACATACATAAACTCACGCCTTTATCCCCGAAGGGGTAGGCAGAGGCGCCACCAGGACACCCACATTTCGCCTTTGTATGTTTTGTCCCATGATGTGATAGGGGGCGAGCCTATCGCCATATCGGGCACAAATTCCTGACTCTGGGCTGATAATGAATAGAAAAATCCAATATCACTTTGCCCGACCCGGGACTCGAACCCGAGACCTCAGCTTTGTAACC
Organism: Deilephila elpenor; assembly: GCA_949752805.1. NCBI lineage: Eukaryota > Metazoa > Arthropoda > Insecta > Lepidoptera > Sphingidae > Deilephila > Deilephila elpenor. The sequence goes on along the minus strand of OX457106.1, from coordinate 13,475,576 downwards.
ATACCGTAATACAACTACGCCACCGAGGCAGTCGTTCATTTTTTAATTTAATTATATTCAAATATTTCAAAATGGGAGTTTAAGGTAACGGTAAATTAGAATTGTTAGGGTTGTCTCGCTTCTGAAAATAATGTATAACCTCTTTCTTACATTACTCATGAATGAATTAAAAGAAATTAAGTATTTCATACTTGTTTTCCGTGATTAAGTAACATACAAGTATTCACAACTTCCTATCTGTAGCAGTTGGACAAAAAGTGTCTCTATTTTCCACTAGTTCCTAACAGTTTTAATCTGAAAATTCATTTCCTTTTGTTCAATGCATCTTATTGTATCTTTTGTTCTCCAGACAAGACTCAGATAGAAAAAAAAAAAAAATTTGTTTCAAGATTAAATCATCAACTCACGAAGAAGGATCGTAAATCTTTATACAATAATAATACTTTAGCTACTATACGCGCATTACTAAGCAATGAACTTATTATTAGTCCACAGTACGCTTGAGAAGCCTTAGAATCTACAACACATTTATTAGCGGGTTGGCAATACGCCAGCGTGGTGGTTGATAAATTACACTACAATGTAAAATGGCAATAAAGAAGCAAACCAATTAGTCGTACGACAATCGACAACCCTATAAACAAGCATGCAAATCGCGACGTATTTAGCGCTTTGACGTGTGTGCGACAAAAACCAAAATTAAGGCCACTCTGACCTTTGAGAAGTGGAATGTGTTTAGGGTTGCTAACTCATATCCACGTCAGGGACTTATTTGATGTAGCTGATATTTGCTGGTATTCAGAATAAGTCGTGGTTATGTGGTAGGTATATGTTAATTTGTCTGTTTTAAAAGTGGACTGTTTCCGGAATAACAGAAAATTCCGATTTCAAAACAAAAAAATAGGATGTCACTTTTAGGTTTGTACTAAAGTTAATATCTTTAAGAAAAAAATATTTTGCAATTATTGATATTTTGTCAGGTTCTTAAAGCTTCGACAGCCTTTTGACGCCTTGTAGATTAAACTGTTGGACATATTTTAGTCAGACATTTTCAAATAAAAATAACATTATTTTGTCATTTCAATGTTGTTTTCTGTTTGTACAAGCATTATTGTCCTGATAAGTTCGCCCGCCCCTATACATTTTTCAATTATCTTAGCTTATAGAATCGTCAAACCTCCTGACTGAAATATTGACGATTATTTCGTCACAAAATCACTTGAATTGAATTGAATTTGAAAGTATTAAAATCTGCAACTGTAACAAGTAAACGCGAGCAAGTCCCATTGAATTATTTTCTTGTGTCATTTTAAATGTTGGTCTGAAAGTACATTCAAAAACACAAACCCGTCATTGCATTAATTGATTAATAGTTCTCAACTGCTCATTACTAAATTGGTTATAAATGTAGTGAATTACCGGAACCACTCAATTAAGATTATTACAATTGAATCATTTATTATTTCATTTGGGTAATGATTTTCCTGGAACCGTGCGTGGCTTTAATAAACATGTGTTAATATGCGTTTATTGTAGCTTTTAATGAGATCTCTACTGACGTGTAACTTATGTTTGTGGTGGGTTTTGATTGATGACTAATCATATAACGATTATTAAAAGTCAACTTATCGCATTTGAATAAAAACGGGTTTATTAGTACCGCACAAATATCCTCGTCGGATACGTCTCAGTTTTGATTGGTGATTTCATATAATCCGTTGGGTTTGCGTGCAGGTAGCAGGTAGGCATCTATTTATTACTAATTTGCCTGCTATGAGTGACTGTTAGTCATATTTATTGTAAATCAAGTATATTTGTGCGTGTATGGTTATATTGTTCTGCAAGAGAACATTGACAAATATACATACATATTTAACTCAACACAAACTGCAAATTGTAGCAAATTCACATCAGAAAGAGCTTTGTTATATGCAGCAATGTTAAAAAGACGTAAGTTATTTTGTCCCTATTTAAACCTGATAAGTAGGTACCTACTGGTTTTCAACTCTTAGGAAGTGCTTATAAATGGGGTCCGAATCTATTCAGGATATTTATATCAGTTCTATAATTAGACTATTATATAAGTATGCCAAAATAAACTTAAATATACATGTAGATAATTATATATCTAGCAAAACTATTAAAAATAATAGCCAATTTTTTTTATTTCATTGCGTGTGCAAGAAATATGTTTAAAAAATGTTTTTTGTAACATTAAGTAAAACGAATTCGTTGTTCAATTGTCACGCATGTGAATTGAGACGCGGGAAAAAACGAAACAATTAATAGGTTTTCTCACCATTTAACATCAAATCCTACACAACCTTGCAAATTGTAGTGGGATCTATTCATCCTCTGGTCTATTATTCGTGGCGCTATTGTATGGATTTGATAAATTGGGTAGTTACGTCTATTTATAGACGAAAATTTTAACACTAGTGATTGAAGCAAATATGATAAAGTGGCAGGCTTTATGCGTAAATTCATATTCTTACATTATATTGGGGAATATTTCAGTAGAAAAAAACCATATGTCAGTCCTTGTAGCTTAAAAGAGCTGGTGTAATGAAGAATATTCTGAGCTTGAGGTAGAGGACTATTTACGAATATTCAAATTCGGTATCATAAAACCTTGTCGTTGTCCAATTGAAATGTACGTACTTCTTTTGATATTGTTTAAGCATGTTTAATGTACAAATAAAAAATGATTGAGAGGGGTAGGCCACAATCTCCACCACGCTGGCCTAGTGCGGTTTGGCGGTTGCAAATCGCGATGTTACGCATGTTTCCTCACGAGATTTTCCTTCACCTTTATAGTGCGTGGTGATTGACTATCAATAAGACGTATAATGGCTGATACATAACAATATATGAATATTGAATAATTTGACACATTCTGCGTAATTTTAGTTTGCGGTTCTCCACAGTTTTCGGAATTAAATACTGTTTTTGTACTGCGCGATGACGTCATCCGGCCTACAATGACTTATTGTATTCAGTTCGATTCCCGTTAGACGCTGCTTTGTTTCTACTTTTAAGGATATTATTATTTTAGACGTTGTTGGTATTCCTTAAGTTGTATTTGTTTAAACTTAGGATTCTTTGAAGACTATTGTTTTCTTTGTGGAATTTCGTTCTTGTACCTATTCATCAAAGTTAAGGATTTATAACAGTTGGAATAGAACCCAAATTACTACAGGTTTCAATTGCCTTTATTACCATCATACTTCTTTAGTGAAGAACTGTTTTATACAATTTCTATGACACCACATTGAATTAATTGAACATTAAGTCACTTAATCACATACATAGTTTAACATATACGTAGAGTATGTAAAAATGTAATGTGTGTAATTACTTTTTGGCGTCACGGTTTTTGACGTAATAGTGGTGTAATTTATTCTTTGTTTATAAACCGAGACGTGAAGTGCAATTTTTTTATAGAGTGTTAGGATCAAGTTATAGTTACTTTGTACTGCAACTGAAATGGACCTGCTGGACTAGAGTGGTACCAATGTCTCACAAAAACCTGTCGTAAAGCGATGGCATTGCTGTCATATGTCGTCCGGTGAACGTGATTGCCAAAAGCCCAACGTCTCTTTTCTCCTCCCATCGTTTTTCCATTCCTATTCGCTACTATTTCGAGACGCCTACAATCTCTCTATTGTATGTATTCATTGGCGACGGTAATCATTCACCATTGTAGTCACTTTGACGTGTTTGTATAAAAAGGATCGCGTCTGGATCCTGTGACGCAGGAAGCTAAAACCAATTAGTCTTACTGGTATTACTGTAGAGTTTTAGCAACCAATAAGTCAAGCAAAAACACATAAAACTGACCAATTGTTCCAATGAATCCATTGTTCGGACGCAGCTTTCTTTCGGCCATTATGATATAACAATACATTTGGGCCGCGTGACGCTCGCTACACTTACAAAACGATACAATTGTAGCCCTCGTTTAAAATTCTTTTCAACACTCCGTACTAACTAGTATATATATAAAAGGAAGGAAAGTGGATGGGAACTAACACTAGGGACAAAAGAAAGTCTTGTTGACTCTTTATTCTTAACTAGCGGCCTGACCTGCCTTTTCCTAGGTTATTAGACAGGAAGTTACGGCGTATATGTGAGTCTAAGACTCTAAAGTAAGGTAAAGTTTCAAGAAAATTCGTTCAGTAGTTTATGCTTGATGATGAAACAAACATCTATACATGATTACAAACTCAGACATTAATAATATTAGGATTCTCGGCATTTATGCTGGTAGAGTTGTATACATATGCCTGCACATATAATAAAAATGCACGTTCTTAAATATACGTACACATAATTTTCAAAATGCACATATAATGTCTATATTTGCCCATATACGTCCCACTGCAGGGCACGGCCTACTCTACAATCGAGAGAATCGATTGAGAGTGGTTAGGCCATATAGTCCACCACGCTGGCCTAGTGCGGGTTGGCGGACTTACATACCGTACAAATTGTTTAAAATCGCTACGGTATGCTGGTTTCCTCACGATGTTTTCCTTCACCGTTAAAGTGCGTGGTGATTGACTGTCAATATACACATAACTCCGAAAAGTCAGAGGTGTGCCCTGGGATTTGAACCCGCGACCACCGTGAACATGTAGGCGGCCACGTCTGGTCCGTTACCAACAGGCCACCACGCACTTCATATATAATGTATAAACTCTTTAATAATAGAATTAAGGATAGCAAGTATATTGAATAGTAAATACCCATTGGTCTGTGATGACGCATTAAGAACCGCAACAGCTGTAGGTATTTTCTAAGTAAATAAAAGGTTTTGCGACGTTTAAATGTTCAAACTTTAAAAGTATGTTAAGAATAATTAATTTAATATGACTCGCGATGTACATGTATGTAAACATCGTGACTCGCGAGTAATTTTAACTATAATTTATGTTTTTTTTACTGGCGTGACAAATTGTGTGCACCGGCAACTGCCGTGTAATGCTGTACGAATAGAATACTAACTAGCGGCAAATTACTAAAAATTGTTTTATGTTTTAACATTATGTACAATTATATACTAATTAATTATTTTTTTAAGTCAAGTTCGCTCCAACGGCTGAGTGTGGAGAGCTAACTATTAACTCCATGTGCCGAACACTAGTCAAAAGGTTGTCTTAATTAATCTTGTAAATGTGTTCCCATAAACACAATTATCAAATCTCACGTAACCGCTATCTATCCATTGTTACATTAAATTAAACAATAAACAATTTATAGTTTTAATTATACAAAGCAGTGTCGTAGCGAAGGCTCCGTTGTTTACAAACGTACAACCTGTTTCACATTATTGTTCTTAGTGATATATTATAACATTGTCTTTGTTTTATACACAAAGGACACTAGGTATGAATTATAATGGGAATGTTTTGATATTCGCTAGCGGCCTTTATATGTATCTGGATTAACTTTCTAGAACTCGATAGTAGGCCTACTGAAGAGGTGAAGTCACGTCTGTTGGTTTTGAGATGTCGACTGGCAGTTGGTCGAAAAGGGGTTTTGTTATGGTATAAATCTGCCATACACTATTTAAGTTTTATTAAGTAAATGGTAGGGGAGTTTATCTCATTTGTAAATATGTACATTATGAAACATCAGCTGCGTGTTTCACGAGCTTAGGTCCACATTTTGGAAGGCTTCGCTGCAACTTGCGATAGAAATAGATTACGAGAACTAAACTTCGAATATAGATGAAGTTAATATATTGCTATATAGTTTTTATCTACTATCGTTCTTTGTATTAGATTTTATCTACAAAATTCTCATCCAGGTCTCACAATATTTCCTAGTTTTATTATGAATTTAATTTTAAATCAAATGATTACGTATTCTCTTTCTGATTATTTAAAAACGTCTTATAATGGCACAGCAAACCGATGACACAGCAGAGTTAGAGCATCAACTGACGAAACATGACTAGCTCATAACAGTCAATGAAATCTTGCAAATCTGCATAAAGCTTTTTTCAAAATATACAACGTATTCAACATGTAAAATAGGAAAGTGAGTCAGCTGATTATAGTAAGGCGTAGTGGCATAACCGTACTTTACCGACTAGTGGGTACTTACGTAACTAACACATAACTTTATGGCTACTAACTCAACGTGTAATATACACAACTGTTACATCAGTTACCATGAGTGTCTGCTTAAGTTGCGATGCAACACGGTGGCAAATGAGCGGCGGTAGTTTCACGGCAAACATTTAAATAGCAAACATTTTATTATTCACCAATGTTTGTTTCAAGTCTGGATGATATGAGATAAATATGGTATATTCAGATAATTATGGCATAAATGTATCTTCTTTAGCCATAGGAAATCCACGGCTGAAGTTAGACCTTTCGCAAGGATTTTTACAGAGTTTGATGCATCCACATACAACGACGCATTGCAAACTTTATTGCGTACATACATGTTTATTACTTCGTTATTGTCCTCATAAGTCCCTTACGATAGACTTGCACACCGTATAGATATTTATAGGTATGTGCAAACATTCCCGTCGATTGTAACATCTCATGCTCGGCACGTAAATAATTGACAATTCGATGACAACGCTAAGAATGCGTGTGCCATAGAATGCGTCTTGCGGCACACTTACCTTAATGTATAGATGTCTAGTAAACTAGGACTATACTTTTGAAATTCTAAGCACTATATGCATTGCCCCTTGTGAATATCTGCAGGCCAAAGTTATAATTATGAAAATAAATGAATACACGCAACAGTCACACACATAGTCCTGACCCCATCGAAAGATAGCAGAATTGTGTCATAGATATCAGAATTTACGAGATTTCTTTTACTCTCATCTTCCAGATCCGAACCAAGTATTTACAGGGCCAACATTAACCAACCACATATCTAAAACGGTATATTTGTGTCCAGAAATACGTTCCACGCATCGGACTCTATTTGGACTGAATTGACTTGCCATGAAATATATTCTAGTCAATTTGTCATGAATATGAACAAAAAATGCCTTAAATCCTGTTATAATTCCACGTCACACACCTCTCTCCCATAATCCTGGTGTATTATTGCGGTCGATCTGACCGTTACACAGGTGATTACGGTACAGTTACCGGCGACCATTTGCACTCGTCGCCACTGACGTAACAACCGACCGGCAAATTGCACACATTTGTATGGGAAATACGATCACATTGTTCACCTTAACACTTTTGAGATATTCTGGAAACTAAACGGTATGTGTAAACGGTATAAGTTAGGCTTAGTAATTTAAGTTGAAAATGAAAATAATATTTTACTTTTTTATCTCTGCTTCTGGATTTATCTAGTTACATATGACTTTAAACTATCATGATTCTATGCCTCGGTTGAGCATTTGTTTTTGTTTCTCTTAACGCAAAATAAACTGTTGGCTCTGTTTGATTCTTTTTGGACATCAACATACTGTTTTTTTTAAACTGAATATAGCTGAAGACCAGAAATAATTTAGATATTATCATATTTTATTAATAAAAAATATTAGAATAACGCTGTTCATGGACATCTAGTCTAAATTGCTGTGTTTGCCATAATTCAGTCGAAAGATTTAAAGCCAATTTTTCTACAGACCGTAATCCACATAAAAACATTTCAACCATTCTTGTAAGGAGCACAGAATAATAAAAATATTTTTTCCTCCGTAATATCATAAGCACATATTTGCCAAGTATGTCGTGTCATGTGGATATTGCCGCATTTTGTTTTGGAGAAAGCGGGCAGACAGTTCGCTTGGATCAGGAAACGTGAGAATTACACCACATATCATCTTAATTTATTTATTTATATTCTTTATTGTACGACTACCTTGGGATGGAAATAAGAGAAGGATAAAAGAGAGGGCAGTCTATCAATCAGTTGTCCTTGCACCTTCTTAGTGTAAAAACGACGGGTTTTAAAAAGGGTTGTGATTCAGGCGAAGAAAATTAGAATTAATAGGGTCTGGAGAAATGCGGAAGAGATGCGGTGCAGCACTGACTATGCTTAGCGATTATCCATATATATGGGTACTATTTATATCTACAGCGTTGATATAATGTTTTTTTTCTTATCGTTGTTTCATGGTGCGTGCTGGCCTGTTGGTAACGGACCAGACGCGACTGCCAACATTTTTATGGTGGTAGCGGGTTCAAATCCCAGGGCACACCTCTGACTATTCGAAGTTATGTGTGTATTGATAGTTAATTACCTCGCACTATAACGGTGAAGGAAAACATCGTGAGGAAACCTGCACACCGTAGCGATTTTAAAGAATTTCTACGGTATGTAAAGTCCGCCAATCCGCACTAGCCAACGTTGCGGACTATATGGCCTAACCCCTCTCAATCGTACTCTCGATTGTAGAGAAGGCCCGTGCCCTGCAGTGAGACGTATATGGGTTGATAAATACATACATACATACGGTGTTTCAGAAATTATTTTGGATACTGATCAACTACAAAATAAAAACCAGTCATAAAAATAACTTCTGACTTCTAACTGTTCTGAGTCTACTCTATGCTACAATACTAGTTTTGTTGGAATCAGAAACTAAGAGGCTTTTTGGTGTCACCACATCCAGATCAGAAATACTTCCACAAGTATTTGTGGGCGGCACAAACAACGAAACCAATGCCTCGGTGTGGGAGTCGACCTGCGACTCCTCGTTTTACAGCCGGCTTTTAACCAAGTGCGCCACGGAAGTTACCATAAAAAATATCAATTGATTACTCTTCAAAACAGTATGCTTTTCCACTTTGATCCTCACGTTTACATGTAATGGTAATTAAAGGCAGGTACGATGCTAATTGGGTTTAATAGTGAGGTCAGTGCCGTGACCACTGCCCACCGACGGTACCTTAATGACTTGCTAACAACGCGTTAAGACTGCGCTCATTATGTCGACCGTCGCTTGTTTTGCAACACGCCCTCACAGTAGGATAGTTCGAGGATGTATTGGAACTTGGTTTAGTATCATGCTGATGTTTATCTTTCATCTTGGTTGGTTGTTGATTATCGGCTTCTCTTCCACGTTCGTTGAATTTGTGATAAACATCGTGACCCCTTCTTTATGAAGTCATTAGTATTATTTTCTTTCGTCAACCATCGCAGTCTTGTGTCAGCTTCCTTGTCGTGTTATAGGCAAGAGTAAAGGATAAAATTGGTTGTCATTAAACAAACATTTCCCCGATGAATGTTTCTTGTTTAGGATTTGCATGGTTTTGAATCATCCTTTAATTTTCCTGAACTTAATCATATTTTAAACTTCCAACTCGGTCCAATTCTAGGTATGTGTTGTTTGTTGCCTTTATTAGAATTCAATATATTTCACACTAAACTGAGTTTATGTCTTGATTTAGTAGTAAAAGATGTAACTGAAATACATGCATTCGTTAACTGAATAATGATTTTATTATTCCCTAAACTTAGTGATTTACAATTTTAGTTGAAATAAAATGCATGTTTCAGTCTTAACGACTAACTTGGCCCCTTCAACACGCACTTTCACATAGATTATATCACCAATGCCAAACCAATATGCTCCCGAAAAATTGCTCAACAAAAAGTTTTCACAAAAAAATATTGCTCGTTAGGTGACATTTTCGTAAATTCAAGGCTGTGCATTTCGTCACAGTAAAACAAAAGGTAACAAATCGAGCACAATTAATAACAAACGAGGCCGGAGCGAACGAGCGGTTGTCATGGCAGAGTTGCTTCACTGTACCGTGAATTATTTTGACAGCAATGCTGCAATGGCCTTGCAAAGATGATACAGATATTGGGTAAACTAATGTCTGAATGACCAGTGCATTTTGATAGTATTGGAGCTGTAAAATGAGTAATCAGTTGAGCAAATAGGATCTGGTCACTGATGTTTATGAATTTACAGTTCTAGAATCGCAAATGTAATGGAAATTTTCGGGGATGCGAGATAGAGGGAGAGATGGAGTGAAGGCAAATTACTGGGGTTATTGCGTCCCCGGCCTGTCTTTTTATTGTTTTTGTTGCTGCAATGAATGGCAAGCCGAGCATGCAATTCGCCTGATGTTAAGCGATACAACCGCTCATGGATAGTAACAAAACCAAAAACACCATGAATTAAAAAGCAATGCTTGGCATTCCACTGCGCTCGCCATCCTGAGACATGAGATGTTAAGTCTCATTATGTCCAGTAGTTACTCTGGCTATATAAATACGTATGTCTATGGCTAAATAAACAATGACAGCACTGCTGTGACTCTACTTTTCCTGTGGGATAGTCATAAATAGCAAACACGTAATTACTTTATTAATTTGAAAGGCGTTAAAAATACATTATGAGTGCAGTTCCAGGTTAGTGATGTTTCTTAGAAATATTCGAACCGAGTAACAATATTTTATTTCATTAATATTTAGCTGCTGTAATATCTTCGTGCGTCTTTTATCTTTTAGAAGGAAATTAGACTGTATAACCTTACTAATAAAGATGTTACGTTAAGGCTTCCAGAGAGAAAAGGTCTCATAAACCGTATATGTTATCAAATTGGCTAGTCAAGCCCGTAAAAGTTGTTAAAATTTGCTTCTCTCCGCCAATTGTTTGCACCTAGTGTACAGAGAACAATGCGCATTAGGCAACGAACTCGTCACACGAACGTTACGTCACCGTCGCGTTGCGTTGCGTGTTGCGTATGTACTGTGTACAGTGATCCCGTGTGATCTATCCGATCTATGTTGAGTTTTTGTCAACTAATATTCAGTTGTTGATACCATCCAAATATTGCTAAATTGGTCGAGGACGTCACGCCACCTTTTCCGAGACCTGCCTCGTCGTCTCTTGCCATCCTTAGGCATCTATTGCGTGGCAATCTTCGCCTATCTTTTTGGGTGCATTCGGGTGACGTGGATAAGTGTAAGGAGTTGAGGGAGCATTTTGCCCAGCAGTGGGACAGTATAGGCAAAAATAGTTAATCAACTGGTGTCCAAAAAACAAAATAACTTACATAGGAAAGCAGACAACGAGCAAACGGGCCACATAATGATATGTAGTCACCGCGGCTCATAAACGCCTTTAACACCAGAAGCATTGTTGGTATTTAGTTCATTTATTGTGTTAGTTATATCAAAGGTGACCTTTTATATTGAATTAAAATGAAACATTAAATGGTTTTTTACCGGATCCATGGCCGATAGCGATGCAAGACATGGTGAATTAATTAAACTTATTATGAATGTGGGTGTGATTTAATTCGGACATATGTGCTTTTGTATTATTAAGGTCCGTAATAATGTCCAGTTAATATATATTATATACCATATCGTCACGCTTGCATAGGGGCTTCCATTCTGGATTTCTTTGTACGATCCTGACATATCACCTTTGCTTCATCTACGTGTGTTCAATTTCTTAATACATTTACGTAGGTACTTCGAACTGTGTGTGTAAACACTATACAGTGATCCCGTGTGATCTATGCTTTCTTTGATGTTGCGTGATACGTTTTTGTCAACTGGTGTTACGCTGTGTTCTCGATTTGTGATTGCGCTTGCATTCTGTTTTATACCTCGTATGTGTTGCACACTTGGTGTGGAATATTTCATCAGTATTTTTAAGTCTTTTATGCATAATGTAAATGTTGAAGTCATTTTTTTTGCCTGTTGTTATATCAGACACTAGTTTTAATTGGATTTTTAAAACAGCAAAAATCTTTAAACGACCTCGAACCACAAATTCAAATTGTGTTTGGAAATATACTTTTTTAACACCAAATTAAGATGAGATAATAATGCAATGAAAAAAATATTGTTAACAAACTTTTTGTCTCTCAATTGGTTATCCGCTGATTTTCTTGATTAATCTGCTTTGAACTGAGAATGAGCTATTAACTACATTAATTAGCCCTTGATTTAATTGATGTTTAAAATATCTAACGCTATAAATATTCTTTGTTTCAGGTAACCAAAGATGGAAACGCGGTGGAACCATCTTATATTGTGGGCAGTTCTCTGCTTCACTACAGGTAAGAATTATTAATATTTAATTTATCAATACATTTTAATATGAACCGGGAGATTTTCAAACTTCGTAATGACACAAAGACTTGTATTGGGTACACAAATATTTGTTTAATTATGATTGAAATGTCCCATAAAATATTATATACCACAAGACAGAAGTTACACGTATTTCTTTCCTCTACAAAGGCTTTAATTAAGACTGATGTTGCTTCATAAAGTTGCTTCTACAATTTGCATGATGATTCGAACAAACGTTTTGTAAAACGGAACCAATGATTAGCACAATTAGCATCGTCCATAACGGAATTTTCAAACAGTACATTCTTTGTATCTTATGTGATTGGAATGAAGTCTTTCAAATAGCAATAGCATGCTGCCGAATCCTTCCTTAGGCCGAACTCTTCTGTATAGTAATCATAAATCTTTAAAAATTGTATGTGTGTTGTGGCCTTAAGAGGATGGAACAGGTCAATCGTTTCTTGACTGAATAGTCGTCTTTTTTATATTTAAATGAGACTATAAATGGTATTTTAATAAAAACTAATAATAAAATGATTATCACTTACAATAGTCTTAGTCTCAATCTTCGGAAGCTTTTAGTATTAGTATTGTTATTAAAGTATGTATTAAAACGCACCCTTTCTTCCCCAGTGTCGTCGAACAGGCTGCCTGTATTCACCCACGATATGAACAACTTGGCGTTATCAGAGAGCACTCCAGTCGGGACAGTAGTCTACACGTTGCAAGGCGTAGACCCTGATGGGTTGCCTGTAAGTATAAATACATATTTAAATAACTTTTCAGTCAGTATTACGTGCAAGGTTGGTAACAGTGCGTGGTGGCCTGTTGGTAACAGACCAGACGCGGCTGCCTACATGTTCGCGGTGGTCGCGGGTTCAAATCCCAGGGCACACCTCTGACTTTTCGGAGTTATGTGTGTATTGATAGTCAATCACCACGCACTTTAACGGTGAAGGAAAAACATCGTGAGGAAACCTGCATACCGTAGCGATTTTAAACAATTTCTACGGTATGTAAGTCCGCCAACCCGCACTAGGCCAGCGTGGTGGACTATATGGCCTAACCACTCTCAATCGATTCCCTCGATTGTAGAGTAGGCCCGTGCCTTGCAGTGGGACGTATATGGGCTGATATAGAAATAGGTTGGTAACAGACTAGACGCGGCTGCCGATTCGGTGGTTGCGCGTTCGAATCTCAAGGCAAGGTTGTGACTTTACAGAGTCATATTGATAGTCAATTACCACGCAATTTGACGGTGAAGAAAAATCGTAAGGAAACCTGCATACCATAGAGAACTTAACAGACTTCCTTTCTTATCTAAAGATTTTAGCCAGCAGATCGGTTACATAAGCGACATGTGGATAGGTGCAAAAATATTGGATATTCTATAAACAGTCCGAAATCGGAATTATATCACCACCAAAAAAGTTTATGTGAAACAATGTTCACGAAGTCGTATAAACTAAAGAAAAACTCTGCTCTTTAACCAATAAATAACTGCCGTTAAACAGCTGCTGTTAAATAAAATAAAATAACTTAGTTAATGCGTTATGTTTTATTACGAAAAGGTGTATGACCTGAACTCAATACTTGAATTACTGGATGTTTTTTTTGTGCTGGGTTTATCGTCTGAAACTGATAGCTATATTTTCAATGGTGATTTAATTAAATAAATAAATAAATAAATACACCCAACAGTCACATACATAGTCCTGACCCCACACTAAGATCGAGTTTTGTGTCGTGGGTATCAGAAGCTACGAGAGACTTTTCGGTCTCACAAACACCCAGACCCGAAACAAATACCTGTGGATCACACAAATATTTGTTTCGGTGCGGGGATCGAACCCGCGGCCTCTCGTTTCACAGGCGGCGTCAAACCAACTGCGCCACGGAGGCTGTCAATTACATGGTTAATTGGGGTGTGAATTAACCGGATAATATTAGCTCTCATTATTTTAATTCAGTTTTGTAAAAAAAGGCAAGACGTTGAAGAATCATATGTGTCGTCACGCCTATATCCCATAGGGGTGGACAGAGGCTAACTCAATATTGCTTGATTCTGACATATCACTTTTGTCATCCATGTTAATCCACTTATTATTATTTGTAAAAATGATTGCTCTGAGAATTATTTTCTTTCACCATTCAACTGAATTTATGCACATCATAATACTGACATCTGTCAGCTGTACCAAACAAACAACGCATTCGCACGCCAAGAGATCGTAGACGATGAATATGAATAAACATGTCTTTGTTTTGAGAAGTGCCTGCCTCGGTGGCGTAGTTATACTACGGTATGGTTACAAATCTAAAGTATCGGGTTCGAATCCCGGGTCGGGCAAAGTGATATTGGATTTTTCTATTCATTATCACCCCGGAATTAGAAATTTGTGTTCGATATGGCGATAGGCTCGCCCTCTATCACTTCACGTCACATCGTGGGACGGAACATACAAAGCGAAATGTGGGTGTCCTGGTGGCGCCTCTGCCTACCTCTTTTGGGATAAAGGCGTGAGTTTATGTATGTATGTATGTTTTGAGAAGTCAATTGGAAGATATTAACTAAATATTTTTTGATTCCAGATAAAATACAGTCTAGTTGGTACTGACAAGTTCTCCGTGGACCCAGACACTGGGAATGTCACCTTAGATCGACCGTTGGACAGGGAGGTGAGTGAAATTTTATGCTTTTTGTTTTTTGTGTTCATATCTATCTCAAAAAGCTCTTTTTAATGGGTGAAACATGATAATAAGTTGGATACATAAGTATTAGCTATGAAGAATGCGTCATTTTAACCTTTTATTGCCTTCGATACTCGTATAGGTCTTATGACATTTCATAGCCCAGATAGCGACCATCATGATGAGCAACTCTACATTGTCAAGTTATTCAAGCATGGGTGTCGTGTTTCGTTATTTGGGCTGTATTGCATTTAGCATTGTCGTCCCAAAAAAAATCGTTCGAAAATGTAGTGTACGTTTGTGCCTTATCTTTATTGTGATCTAGAATTTTACGGCCTGATTCATAGACAGTTTTAAAACCTAATTTAGTGATCGAATGTTTTGTCGCTTTCGAACGACTTTTGAATTCAGATTGAGCGAAGAAGATAAAACATTCGAGAGCTGAAATAGGCTTTAAAACTGTCCATGAATAAGGGCATAAGTATAGTGTTATTATGTGGATAATGTCCGTGAAATAGAATAGTTAAACTCCCAGTGGGAGGGGCTTGCGGTCGATGAGGCGGAAAGGTTCCGGAATGGTGAGTCAACACCGGAAGTATTGTAGGACGGCCCTAAAATATTGCGTTGTCTGGTTTTATAGGAAACGGCGGGATTTAAAAATTTTGTAAGTCACAAAAAGTGGGACTCTGACGTTAAAAGTCTCACTAGGCCTTACCTAGAGGCAATACAAAAAAAAATACAGTTGAAAGAATGTTTTGTGTAGTTTCTTTATTTCATAGGTTCAGTAAGAGCAAATAGATCCCCTGGTGGTAAATTATTACCACCGCCCGTGAACAACTACAATTCGTTGATCGAAAGTTCGTTCCCGGCGTCTCAAAATAGGAAAGGACAGGAGACGTAGAAGGACGGTTAGAAAAAATGGAGGTATTGGGCTCTTGGCAATCTCAATCAATAAACGAAACGTAACAGGAAAGCGGTCGATTCACGTCAATTCTGAGACATTAAGCGCCATTTACACAGGGAATTTCTCGCGGCGAGAATCGTATGCGATTATCGCATGACATAACCGCCATAGATTTACACGATGCAACTTTTTTATATCCTTACGATAATCGTATCTTCGAGATGGGGAACTTTTCTTGTGTAAATAGAGCTCTACTACCTCCCCGGTTGAGTCAACCTATGTTTAGTAAAGTTGTGGGTAATTAATAATTATGCACTGTTGCTTTACCACTATTAATTACATTATACATTATCAGGTAGAAGACACGATAAAATTCCTCGTGTCCATCGAAGACGAGGACCCCGAGAAGAAACACAACCTGGTGCAGCTTCAACCAGTCACAGTGATCGTCTTGGACGAAAATGACAACCCCCCGATGTTCAAAAATGTAAGTGCCATAATTTTTGTCATAGATTTTGTCTTCCTATTTCTGTTTTCTTTGCGCTCCTCTCTAATTTTATGGCAAACTCCGGCAACACTTCAAACAATTAAGCGTTGTGTATATTCATGGGCGGCAGTGATCACTTATTAACAGGTAAACTGATTAGGTAAAAAAAGATCACATGTGTATCAAATTATCAAGCTTATAATATTTTAATGAAACGTAATCAATATCGGAGGCTATAATTGAAATATATTGACCGCGTCCGTGGTGCGGTTTGCTAAATAATTTATCTGGAATTAAATGGCAATTAGTGCCTAAACCACTGTAATGCAGATTAAGTTTGTCTTCGACATTCAGATAAGATTTGGAATTATAAAGATATTGCATTATTGATAAAACTAAATATAGGTATTTCAAGGAAGGGGTTTTCTAAATGCCTTGCGAATTTATTCTAAAGCTGTTTAACATTCGTCTATTATTTGCAGAGTCCGTATGAAGTGGACGTGCCAGAAGATGAAGAAGTAGGGAAAACGATTCTCAGTAACATCCAGGTTGAAGACAGAGATTCTGTTGGTGACAACTTGGAGGTCGGCTGCGTGCCCAATGAACAGGTTTGTCTACATTCTTTATTTATTGACTGCTGAATGATGGTTAACTAACCATACCACATAGAATATTGTTTTAATAAAACCTAGGTAAAATAATGTAATCTATCATTATTTTATTTAGCATTTTTGCCATGTCTCCTTTTTATTTTCATTTCAAAACAAATTCGTACAACCGACATCTAAATTCATAACAAAAGACAAAATATTGTCTCAGCTCTTTGAAAATCTACATTCTAAACTATAGTTGCGTATGACAATATTATTTTACACAGATGAAATTGTCCATGTATTTTTGTATACTAAAAATGTAATACATCACTTGCAGTGGCCAGAAGCGTGTGAAACCTTTGAAGTAGTGGCGCTGAATTCAACAGCCCATCAGTACAGCGGCGCGCTGGTGCTGCGGAAACCCCTGGACTACAACGAGAAGCAGTTCTACCAGTTCCAACTTTACGCCACCGTGAGTACTGACTGCTGTTCATGACTAGCAGTATTTGTGCTTAAACAAGAGCCTAGTCTAGAGCTAGATAAAATGTGGGAGGCACATGAAGTACAGTTTTTTTTGTTAAGACATATGTATACAACAGGAATATTGACAATAGTATCTGATGGTGAAAACCCTTGTTAGTGACTCGTGAAATTCGCGTTTCAGGTTCAGGTTAATTACGTTTGCTTCTGAGTAAGCCGGCATGATTGTGTCGACCGGCGAGAGATTTCCATCTTACGCGATGCTGACTCTATTTAGAATGCACTTTATCACTAATTTCATTGTTGTTAATTTACCTTTGTATGTTATACGGACGGGTACAAAAGCAACGATTGCTTTCCACCATTTACGAAGTTTCAGTTCACGAAAACTCCGTAACTCTAACACTACTATAAACACCACATTTCAGGATGGTACCCAAAACTCGACAGCCCACGTGGAGATCAAAGTGGTGGATGTTCAGAACTCCCCCCCAGTGTTCAGTGGCACGCTGACTGGTGCGTTGGCTGAGGATGCTCCAGTGGGAACCCTGGTGATGACTGTCAAGGCAAGGGACGCAGACAGAGCGCAGCCCAGGGATGTTGTAGTGGAACTTGTTACTAGTGAGTGGTGGTTTGAATTGAATTTAGTTTAAAGGGATCAAAATACTTAATGCCTTGTATGACAGAGGTCATTGTGAGAATACACTGTTAATTTGTGAACACATCATTTAAGATTAGCTTTACTTGTGATTATAAATATATAAATATCAAAATTTCTTGTGAATGATAAAAGTTTCAGACGCCCTTGGTGGTAAAAAATATCAAATTTCAATTTCATTTTGTTAATTTTATTCTGTGGTTTTTAACCACGCAATTCTACTATTTTTAGATCCCCTGGATTTCTTTCTATTGGATAGAACTACTGGAGAGTTGCGTACTGCTAAACCCTTGGACAGAGAAGCTTTGAAAGACCCGTCATCACCGCTCAACCTTACCATAAGAGTAAGTTTGAACAAACTTAATAAAAACTTAACAATAATACTTATCTGCTGGGATTTTATTAAAAAGTCCCTTCTATTTTTAACTGCCTACGCAAGACGAGGTGTGTTATAATATTGACTTGTAGCTTTCTGTATTTTGTCTACGGCATTATCCTAAAGGAATAAACCGATTTAAATCTAGTTTTTTTCACTATGATGACTGACACTATGATGAGAATTATTAACCAAAACGTAACAATTTCACAGGCAACAGAAGTGGTAGACGGTACCCCAGTGATCTCAGATCTGACGTCATCGCTGGCCACCGCGACGGTGACCATCAAGGACGTGAACGACGAGCCTCCTCGGTTCAACCGGCGGGAGTACAGCGTCGAGATCCCCGAGAGCCTTCCCATAGGAACTCCATTACCTAACCTGGACATGGTGGTCACTGATACTGATGTGGTGAGTTTGTAGAATTTTTTAAAGCGAGTGTCATGATGGTGGTACGATAAGAGATATCTAAAAGATAACAAACAATATTTACGAACAAATATAAGAGCCCGGTTTCGTAAGACCATAATTGTATTTTATGTGTCTTTTAATAAAAAAAATAATAAATATAAAATATCTCTATTTGATTCTTGTATTTAAAGGATTGGTTGGTTCAGATTTTGGGGTATTAAGAAAGTCAAAAAACAAAACAGTGTCGACAGATGTGCAGCTAGGTTAAATTACTAATATTAATTCTAAAACATCGTGAGAAAACTCACCAAGATATTCTGTGGCACGTGAAGTGTGCAAAACCGCACTGGGCCAACGTGGTGGACTGTGACCTAAGCTTAAATCGAGCTGTCTGTTGTCATCAGTACAGTTTTATGATTGGTTTCCTTCCAGGGTCTGAACTCAGTGTTCAGCCTGCGTCTGTCAGACGAGCTGGGTGCATTTATAGTGGAACCCGCCACCGCTACGGGCAGTGCGTCGGTCACTCTGCGACTCAACTCCACGCTTGACTACGAAGACCCTAACCAGAGAAAGTTTATACTCGAGGTATGTACTAATTTGACAGCATCCGTTGTAGGTACAAGGAACTTTGGCTAATTCTTGAGGTCACCATAATTAAAGAGTAAGTTGAAGGAAAGGTTGGACGAACTGTTGTCTTTTGATGTTATTAGAAATGCAAATGGAAAGTTATTTTTAATTGCATGTGATTAATAACTCTTCAAAAACTCATATTTACGTATTGGATTCGTGCCTGTTCTTAATTTAGCTGTCGTCGAGTCGAGTCAGTGAATGACGACTATCAGATTAAGTATGGACTAGATACTATCTCCATTGCCCCACTTGGTCCTTGGTAGCTAAATGCTCACATCCATCTCAAGGTGATAGCAGAAGAGGTCCACACCACCCCCCATCTCTGGTCGAAGGCGTCTGTGTCGGTATCAGTACTGGACGTGAACGACAACGCGCCGCTGTTCGCCGAAAGCGCGTACTTCGCGAGTGTCCTGGAGGCGGCGCCCGCGGGGACCAGGCTCACGGCTATCAGGGCTACTGATCGGGATACTGGCAGGTAAATAACAATGATATATAAACCCAACTGTCTTACATAATCCTGATCCCATGATAAGAAACCAAGTCTTTTTGGTGTCACAAGATCTAGACCCAAAATAAATGTTTCTGGATCACATAAACATTTGCCTCGCTGCGGGGATCTGAACTCACGGTCTCTGACACAGTCAGCTTCTGAATTAAGAGCACCATGGAGTCCTCTGTGCAGGGATCAAACCCATAGTCTGTCTTAATACAGCCGGCTTCTTTAGTAAATACGCCATGGAGCATTTTAAAATTACAAAAATGCGCCCGTAATTACTTTGAAGAATCATTATTTAGGCTCACAATATTCATAGCCGAAAGATTCATAAAGAAACCTGACTTGATTAAAATATCCCATTAAACAAACACACTGCATCGTGTAAGTCACGAAAGTTACCGTAACATGTATTTGGGAAATATTAATTTTCCTTTTTCCCACCTTTTAATTTTTTTAATTTTCCAGTAAAGATTGATGGAATGAAAATGAAAATAATTTATTGAATCCATTAAAATGTTCAATATTATTTAGATTCAGTCATTAAATGTGCTATGGGAGAGGCCTATGTCCAGCAGTGGACGCAGAAGGGCTGATGATGATGATGATTAAATGTCAGTCAATCCAACAATCTAAGTTGTTACTAAACCCCCAAATATCCTTCCCCTAGGTACGGCACCGAAGGCATAGTGTACGAGCTGTCAGGCAACGGGGCGGAGTTGTTCCGTGTGGACAACAGGAGTGGGGTCATCACGGTGGCGCCCTGTCCCACCCCGGGAGTCCCGCCCTGCCTGGACTACGAGACCAGGATGGACTACTTCTTACAGTATAAGGTCTGTAGTCTCTGTTACTGACTCCTTAGTGACTTCCTCTGTAGTGCCAATGAGTGGGCTAATTTTGAAGATATTCTGGGAGATAAGTTCCTTATTGATAATTGGTTACCAATTTGCTGGTACCAGTTTTAGTGCATTGCTTTTTAATTGGTGCGATGAATTAAATACAACGTACTTACCTAACACACGTAAAGTAATAAGTATAACTGTTAGGACACAATTGTCTCTGCTAAAAGACAGGTGCCAGTCTGTTCTACAGAAAACATTTTTGGACATCAGCTGCACTATATGGTGGTTCGAGTCCAGTTTCATAAGGAACTTGGGTTATTTTTACACCTATAAACACCAAAAAAATTCTACCACCAATTCATAATATACACGTGGACCCTAATCACGGTGACTTGCAGGCGACAGACGACGACGGCGCAGGTCAGATGACGGTGGTGGCTCTTCAGATCTCGCTGACGGACTCCAACGACAACCCGCCCGTGTTCCCCACGCCAGTGTACAAAGCCTCCATTGATGAGGATACTGTCAAGTTCGAGCCTGACTTGCAGGTGTGTAACTTTCATATCTTTCCTTGTAGCATTGCTTTTGACCTCTACTTTTCTACATTGTCATCATGCGTCAGATCATGACTTTGAAAGTGGATTTTCGTGAAGATCCTTAATCTATTATTATATTGTATAAGAAATTTACTTTTAAAGTGATGTATTCTGGAGTAAGATTTTCAAACATCGCGTCCGCACAAAACTCTTGCTAAATTAGTTTCTTATGTTGACACCGAAGTTTCCTTTTGCGACTTAATTGTATGGTATTATCACTTGTATATTTCTGTCTATTCCTTTAAAGAGTAGTCTGACAGAGTAATTAATTTTATTATAACTTATGTAAATAACAATTATTTATTAGTATTATTTATCTGAGCTTTTATTATTATATTATATATTGTTATATTTTGTGTACAATAAAGAAGGATATAAATAAATAACGATGAATATCCCAACTTCTACCAGGTGCAAGCCCGCGACGCGGACGTGACGTCAGACGTGCGGTACTTCATCACCGACCCGCCGCAGCATCCGTTCTGGATCGACCGCGCGAGCGGCAAGATCTCGGTCGTTCCTGATGCGGGGGGCGTGGCCGCTCCCGACGGAGACAACAAGATCGTTCTTACTGTGCTGGTAAGTCTCTACCCTCATGACTACTTCCAACTCCTCCTATTGATTTAACTGATGGATTTCGTTGCGGGTTATAGACAAGTTAGACATTCCCGGAGACTCGCTGAGCTTCAATGCTCAGTGTCATTAAAATGCGTGCCACTTTGATCCTGACTTACAGGAGTTGCAGTGGCGGGTGTGAGGGCGGGACAGTCTCCACCCTCATGACTAATCTGTTTTCTATTAAGAGAGTTTTCTGCCTTCATTAGTAATCTGATTAAAGTAGGAATAGGTTCTTCAAATTTTGCATGTAGTTAATAGCTCAATGAAACATGTTTGATCAGTTAATTTAAGGAATTAGATTGTTTTAGTACCATTACAGTATTTATTACTGCTTTGTAAAGGTAATTTTTTATGGTTATTTTAACCCAAGATAACGTCAAGTGACTTCTACAGTATTATGTTCCCCTATTTACTACCTCCTTAAGTCCATTATTGTGTAGCAGGGTCATGCACGAACTTGTTACCTGAAAATTTAAATACAGGCATGGTTCTTCCTCTTTAACCACATTCTACTTTTCAATTATAAATCTTTAAATGAATATGAACTGTTCTTCTTCAGGCAACAGATGGTGTTTACAACGCGACGTGCTTAGTGGAGATATCTGTCCGTGACGTCAACAACCACGCGCCGGTCTTCGATACTGATAAATATGATGCTGATATATCGGAAGACGCGCCTATAGGTATGTGTACAAATACACTTTTATCGACACTGATCACTGTTAGTCCGTTATCGATAAATAGTCTTTTATTTGGTTATTTCTAGTATTATTTATGTTCTTGAAAATTTGACATACCAACAATATTTTTCAAGTGACTACTTCAAATGAAGAAAATAGTTAAAAGTAATTACTAAAATTCCTCAATGAATCCACATTATGAGACTCAGTGAAAGAATTCACCTATAAAGGTTAAACAACAAGCGACGAGCTTCACCGATCATCTGCACTGACTAGAAACACATATTTATCATTACACAAACATTCATTCATAAGAATTCGTGGTCTCCTGTGTTTTCATTACATTGTTACTGTGAAATAATTTTATAGTAATTAAAATTTTGACATTTCTAGGCACAGAAGTAGCAGCAGTAAGAGCTACAGACCTGGACAGTGGACTCAACGCAGAAATAAAATACGCCATACAGAAGGGAGCTCTGGAGTCGTTCGTCATTGATAATGTTACCGGAGTGGTCACCGTGTCTGCCAAGCTGGACTATGATAAAAGGAACACTTACAGGATACAGATTATTGCTACTGATCTTGGTGAGTTATAACCGTATAATAATTTAGATTTACGTTCAATTAACTGCTGGTTTAACTGACAAATATATTAGGTAGCGTGAAACTATATCCTAAAAACAAATGCAATAATGTCGAATGTCATGGATAATTCGGTTTTCAATTGTTTAAAAATATTTTTATCTATATTAAATCGATAACTTTTTTGAGGTTTTAAGATGGAAGTATAATTTTCATACTCATTAATACTTTAGCCTTCTGAGCAAATCTAACTACCACGTGGTTGCATCCGTAAGCCACAATAATTGTAGAATTGTATAATTGTAGCCACAATAGATTTCGTACCTCAACAATCGTTGCTAGTTACATGACTATTTACAAGTTAAAGTATAGATACAAACTTGGTTTACAATACTCATAATTGTAATACTATTTCCCTTACCCCCAGGTCTTCCAAGTCTCACCGGTACCACCGAGCTGACAGTCCACGTAATCAATGTGAACGACAAGCGGCCATACTTCACGCCCTCAGTCCAAAGAGCCGAGGTCTCCGCTGATGCCGAGCTGGGTACTCCAGTCCACACCCTGGCCGCCGTCGACCCTGACATCGTGGACACCAGCCAGCTGGTCTTTACCCTGGGTGATAGCGTCATTAAGGCTGTGGATAAGAACGGGAAGGTGGTACGTGGAAGTATTTAGTACTCGTAGATCATAGGATTGACTTTATTGACGATGAGGAGACGATAGTTTATTTGCCATCCATCCATCACAGTTCCTCACATTTTAAGGTCATTTAAAGTTCACAAACTTTTTATTATTTTATACAGGGTAGGAACGACGCGATGTGCTTCTCTTAAAGTTTTAGCTTTACTGTGTAGCTTTTTAATAACCTTTTTATAAGTAGCTCTGACATATCATGTAGTGGCATAATCAGTGGTAATTATAGAGTCGATTTTTCAACAGGTATCCGACGAAGGTATATTCGGTTCATGGTTCTCAGTACAGCCTAACGGAACAGTGGTAGTATCCCGGCAACTGGACCGCAGCAAGGCTGTGGTGTTGACATTACCAGTCAGGGTCGTCGACGCGTCAGCACCGACCTTGCAGGAGGCTGATGGTATGTATTTTATATAATATTTCCATCATTGACAACTTCGTCATTTGCACAAATGGATCTGAAATAATTCTTTGACGAATGAACGGTACTTTTTTATGCACTCTGGATTAACCTTGCATGAATTTTTATTTGCAATCAGGTGTGTAAATTTTTTTTATCATGCTTTTCTTTCCAGGCGAGCTAATAATAACGCTCGTGGACGTGAACCGTCACGCGCCGGCGTTCTCGCAGCCCTCGTACCTGGAGCGCCTCGTGGAGGAGCAGCCCCCGGGCTCCGTGCTCAACACCTACATCGCCACCGACAGAGAGACACCCATCTCCGCCATTATTATTCACCCGCCCAACCCCTACTTCGAGATTGATAATGTTACTGGTAGGTTTGGTATTGACTTTGAAGACTATGAGTGTTTTCTAAAGGTAGTTATGGACTATCACGTCCAAGGATTCACGATCTTTGTTCACATCGAGAATTGTCTTCAATTTGTACTTTGATACGCCCAGTACCTGATTTTATTGGTTGAAAATTCTAGTGCATAATTTTGCCTTATAATCTAAGGTCATCTCTGCTGGGTGTCAATGTTATCCAGAAAGTAATCCCACACTCAAATATTAAGTTGCGAATATCAGAAGTTACAACAAATTACTTCAATGTACATTACAATTTATCAATTGCCCCAACCTAGATGAAAGCTCCATTATATAACTCAGTATGTATTGAGATATTTTTTTTACGATCATCAGGTGTAGTAAAATCCACCCAGCGGATAGACTACGAGAAGATCCACAGCATCAACTTTACTCTAATCGCGTTCGACTCCGGAGTCCCGCAGCTGTCCACCTCAGCTGGAGTGACAGTGGAGATCGTCAACGCCAACGACGAGGAGCCAGTGTTCGCGGCCGCGGCGTACGACGCTAGTGTGGTGGAACACTCCGCGCCGGGCACCAAGGTCGTCACCGTCACTGCCATGGACAAGGATGAAGGTAAGTTAAGGGTTTATAGCGTGAAAATTAGGGAAAAGGGTTTATAAATAAATAATTAGGAAATCATGGGTGGAGTGAAATGTAAAGATGTAATGGCACGTTGATACTTAATGGAAGAAGTAAACGAAAATTAACGTCCACAGAAATCTAATTAAAATAAAAATACCATAGTAGACCATGGCAACTTATAATTAAAACAACAAACATCACATACCATATATTTTTGATTTTGTTTTAGGAGAATACGGCGAAGTCCACTACAGTCTATCTGGAGACCTATCATCACTGTTCACCATCGATGCTACCACTGGAGTGGTGAACGTTGCTGAAGGAGCTGACATAGACCGTGAGACTACAGCCGATATATGGTTAAGAGCTATAGCCACTGATAATGCGCCACCTCATATTAGAAGATCTACGAGCGTTCCGGTGAGATTATATCGACTTTTGTGGTTACTTTATAAATGGTAAATTTAGAAGTAGTTGAAGCTAATGCTAGTATAGCTTTAAATTGTACATAAAACCCTTTATGTTTATCACTCGTAATAATAATTGTCGCTTTAATTAAATGAACAAGTGTTTTGATATTTTATCAAGATTTTTATCGATATTTTAAAGATTAAATTTAAAAAACATGATATATTCTAGGGTACAGAATTTGCTCTTAACACTTCGTAAATTTGTGTAGTATGCATCGATTTTATCCTAAATACAAGCTGTTAAGTTGATTGGGTTAAGACCTTTTATTACTTTTTAAAAATAAATATATTTATATTTCATATCTATGTCAAACTATTTTAAGTCCAAAATAGAAACGTTACTATAAATTATTTTCGATTACTTATTATTGTTCCAGATCCACATAAAAGTAATCGACATCAACGACAACCCCCCGGTGTTTACTCAGAAGGTGTACAAGAGCACCATAGCGGAGAACTTGCAGCTCAACCCGCCAGCGGCCATATTGCAAGTGTTAGCCGAAGATAAGGACGAAGGCGTTAACGGAAAGATTGTGTATTCTATTGTAGAGCAAAGTGAACCAGGTGGGTTGATTTTATTAATATCTTGATTTTCGAATTTCATTAAAAGATAATTAATTATATGCTATGAATAAAACATAAAATATAGTATAGGGAAAGCTTTTTCATATTATTGGCAACGATTTAGGAGATTCTTGGCTTTTAGAATTTTACTCAAAATTCTTTAGTTATTTTATTATCTGGATACGGTTTAACATCTACATTTAAATACCTCTGCATCTGTTATACCTTCAAATAACTAAACTAATAACTAATACTTTTTTGGTCTATGTTTCATTCCCCTTTTTATCATTCGACTTTTTATAATTTTAGGGCTTTTTATTACTCATCCCACAATAACTTTTTATTGAAGACTACCATTAGTCTATTTGGATCATACATCAAGTTAAATTTACTCAACTAAACAACATCTCCCTGTTATTTCGCTTCGATTAAGAAACTCTATAGTGTGATTTTCCTCACCTCCTCCAGGCACGTTCACGGTGGAGCCGGGCAGCGGCATCATCTCGGCGGCGCGGGCCGTGCGCGGCGGCGCGGCGCACCGCCTCGTGGTGTCGGCCAGCGACGCCGCGCACGAGGACCGCGCGCGCGTCGACATCGCCGTGCGCAGCGTCAACTCGCACAGCCCGGTGTTCACGCAACCGCCTGCTGAAACCAGGACTTTGGTTATACCCGAGGTAGTTATAACACCAGTATTAGCTTCAATATCCCCATGAATATTAGTATCGATATCGGTATCAGTCTCTGCATCAATGTTCACATGAGTATCGATAACAGTATCTGGATCAGTATCAGTATACGTGTTAGTGTTAACATCAGTATCAGCACTAATGTCTGTGTCAATATCCGCATATGTATCCTACAAAGCTCCGTAATCAGTATCAAATCATATAGCTTGCACCCAGTGCTTTTAGTAAGGTGTTTATACAAATAGCCATCATTATTGTTTTGCAACTTTCTAAAGATTACCCATAATTCATCTGCATTATTTTAAATCTACCATCTTTTAAAATGAATGAATTTGTTGTGCCAGTATAGAACACATTTTAATGCTTTAAATGTTAAAGCAAGGATAAAGCAATTACATTTATTTGTAGAATGCCGCCCAAGCAGACTACCTAATAACAACGATTCAAGCGACCGACGAGGACAGTGGTGAGAACGGGCGCGTCTCCTATTACCTGAAGGTGGACAACCAGAACGTGGGCGAGACCCAGGAGTTCAGCCTCGACAGGGACTCCGGGGAGCTGCGGACCAAGACCTTCCTGGACAGGGAGGTCAAGTCCGAATACCAGGTAAGAATCTAAATTCATAAATAGAAGAAGCCGAATGGCCATTTTGTTAAACTAGAAATCATGACCTTGTATTTTTATTGTGGGTATGTATTTTTATCTATTATACAGTCTTTGTAAATGGTAACGAAAGGAATTTCCATCTGGGTTAGATGACCGATTTTGAACTTGGTGTTACTACTCCTAGTGCGGTTTTGTGGACGGTTATTCTTATTCTAAGTTTAGTCCAATCTCAGGATTTTTAGTCAGTCATCTAAGGCTAAAGGACCTTTTAAATTACTGACATAAAATAAGCAAATTTAAATCGAATAGAAAGAGGTCTCTTTTTCTTCAGGACACAAAGCCGACTTTAAAAGTATAGGAAGCTCAATTTTAACAATGTGTAACTTTATTATTTATGAACCGATTTTGATGAATTCAATAATTAATTTTGCACCGTTTGTTTTTCATTTCTAGCTAGTAATAGCAGCAGTAGACAACGGCACTCCGGCCCAGTTCGAGAGTCTCCGTCTCCTGACGGTGGTGCTGGCTGATGATGACGACAACGAGCCTGAATTCTCGCAGGATACCTACGAATTCACTATCACGGAGAATCTACCCGCTGGGGTTATTGTTGGTAAGGATGTGGTGCGATTAATCGATAAGTTTAATTTAATCGATATTTGTCATTTAATCGATGACTATAATGGAATTTCAATTTTATAAATCATCAATTTAGATTATTTAAATCTTCCTAAATAAAACTTATTTACATATCTCTTTCTTTACATACCAATTTTATACAGGTTACTATAATAACTAAACAATCTCATAAATAATATCCACTCTGAGGGATGATGCCTTAAACCTTTGACTTCGAGAAATACTAATAAATACTAAAATATTCACGCAGTGATTTATAAAGGTTCTGTTTTTGTTTCAGGCACAGTTAAAGCCACTGATAAAGATACCGGAGATAATGGCAAAGTGTACTACCACATTTTGGAAGGCAATCAGGAAGGAGCCTTTATTTTAGACCGAACTCAAGGGATTATTCGAGCTAATATCAGTTTCGATAGGTAAGTAATTGTATCAAAAGGATGACATTCATATGTAATTTACGTTAAAACGATAGCCATAACTTCCTAACTACACTAACCTAGTTTATTACTTATAGTTTTCTGTGCTCAGATTTCAGTAAAATCAAATATAATAGCAAGATTTAATAGCAAGAAAGAGCAGAAAATAGATTCTAGACGTGACTAGACAACACTGATGATAAACGCTAAAACATAATTATTTTTTGTAATGGTGCATCGACATCGCAGTTATCTTTTGTTGAGCAACATTGTGCAAAAAGTTATCGATAGTTACCATATGTTAGGTAACATAACTTATTATATACTAACACGGCAGCATGTACTAACAATAAATGACATTTTCGTATCAGATGTTGCTGAGTAACATTTAAAAATGTTGCTCAACAAAAAGTAACTGCGGTGTGGATTGCCTATCTTTCACAGCCTGAATATTTTCTATTTCCAGGGAGAACCAAACAGAATACACCTTCACGGTGTACGCGAGCAACAACCCCATCTTAGAGCACGTGGACGCCATCTTGAATTCAGTGGAGAACGCGTCGGAGGCGCGCGGGGGTGCGGGAGGGGCGGCGGCGCGCGTGCGCGTGCGCATTTTGGATGAGAACGATAATGCGCCGCGGTTTGCTAATACGCTTTATTATGCCGGTTAGTGGAGACATTTTTGTGCATAGGTATTCATAGGTCAATGAAAGAAGCAAGAGGTTTGTCTGATGGCGTTTTCTCAAAATGAAAGGGAAACTAGAAATACAATACGCGACGAGGAAAAGTATATTGGGCCTCCGGCAATCTCGCTCATTGAACGAAATATGACTGAAAAATATTACTTGACGTCGATTTCCTATGAAATACTGGTACCATCCTTGTACAGACAGTCTATTTGTGATCTATGCAATAAAAAATAAATAACACGTGAATTATAAAGTCTGATTTTCACACAGGTATAAAGCACACAGCGCGCATCAACGAGCCAATCCTGTCAGTGGTAGCAGAAGATCCTGACTTGGAAGAGAACGGCACACTAGTGTATATGGTGGCAGCATCACATCTCTACAAGTTTGGAGCTGAGCAGTCCAGCGGCAGTGTCGTACCATCGCCGTTTAACATTACTCAAGATGGTAAGACGAATTTCAAAATTGTCTTCAATATCTTTAGCCTCCTATAAAACATTGTTGGGTATCTATTGATGCCATTTTTACGGTCGGAGGCTATTCCTATCCTAACCTTGTCATGCCCATAGCATTATAGAATCGCTCCTAGGTACACCAGAATATGGAGGCATTTGTTTATTTCTAGGTGTTTTGATGACCGCGGCGTATATGTCGGAGTATCGGCAAGATCGCTTCGTATTAGATATCCTGGCACAGGAATTAGCACCGCCACATCGAAGAGCTACTGCACAAGTATACGTAAGTGGAAAACCTTACTGATCATTGTTTTATTTCATAAGTCTTGTTGATAATGGTAGCAGTATTCTCTGGGATAGGAACCATGGTATCTATAATACTTTCTACATTTACGTTATTCTTTTGTTTAATTTCGAGTTACAAAATAGCTTCACATGATTTGAAAAAAAAAAACTCATTTTAGGGTGGCCTTATTGTCAAATTTTAATATATCGGTTGTTTTTTGTAAACCCAACTCAGCTAGAGTGAGCGACAGTACATGACTACATGAATTAAAAGGCTTTTGAGCAATAGTTACTGATGCACCAATAGTTTTAAAATTATCTCTTCGCCCAGCAACCGATCTAACCATATTTACATATTCCATAGAATAATCGACCGCTCCTGGTTGGTCAACTTGGACTCCCAAGTAAGCTTTTAATCTCCAGTAGTATTGAATTGTTATATGTTGTAGATCTGGATAATCGACCGGTCGTCGCTGATCCGCATGGTGGTGTCGCGCAGCTGCGCGGCGGCGGCGGGCGGCGTGCGGCGGCGCGTGGCGGCCGCGGCCGGCGCGCTGCTCGTGCCCGGCCGCCGCCTGCCGCTCGTGCAGGCCGACAGGAGATACGACGACTGGTGAGCCCTCTCTCTCTCTGCATAGATCTCTATACTGACCTGAAAGTGGCCTGTATCCAGCGACCTCCTGCGAGCTTAACCAGGTCAGACCACCTAGTGAGCCTTCACTATTTGTATCAGCCCAAATATGTTCCACTGCAGGGAAGTGAAGTTTTGCCTCTACCGGGGAGTCGTTGCCTATAAGTCTTCTTCCGCGACGGTCAGAGTCCATTACTGATACCTAGTTGAACTATCCCATACATGACAAAAGTATTCCATGCCAGAGCGAATTGGAGCTTTGTAAAGATTTAAAAATTGCTCCGACGTGAAATACTCCCTAACTTTAAGAAGTATGGGAGGTTTTTATCAGCATTTTAAGCAATGGACTTGTTGGTTTGTCCAAATCTTAGATTGTTAAGTTTTGTCTAAAATAGTGTTCTATGTATTTAGCTGTTAGCAGCTCTATCTAGTTTTCCTACTTATTTGCAGTAAAAGGGAAACATTTTTGCCAATAAGCGTTTATTATAATTATCCAAGTAATTGAATCCTATCTCTGGTTAAGTATAAAATTCAATAATTTATTTCCAGGTGCGAGATTCACCTGCACGCGGTAGACCCTACAACCTACCAGGTGCTGCCAGTCGAGAAAGTTCTCGAAACTATCGATTCCAAGTACGATGAACTGAAGGACGTCTACCAGGAGTATGGAGTGGAGACTTTGATAGCCGCCAGTGCTACTTCTAAAGGTAATTTATTAATATTAACTTTTTTAACATTTTCCGTTCTAGGGGGATAGCCTCCTAGGGTCGAAAATAGTTTAGGCCTCTTGAATGATCCAAAAATTTGACTTTCATCATCATCGTCTTCAGCTACAAAAAATTATCTGCTGAACATAGGACTTCCCCATGGATTTTTACAGTGCCCTGTGGAAACAAACACTATTAAACATAATATATCGATATAGTAGAACTAACTAATATCATTGGTGATGATTTATGTGAACTTCTTACAACATGATGTATTAAAATACAATAGTTTGATTGTAAAGTTGGGTTAGATCTCATTTTCCGTCTCAACAGTACTTCTACGCACAGATGACATATAAAACCTGTTGATAGATTGAAATGTATAAAGTAACTTGTTCTAATTTTATTATGCTTATATCTTGTTGCAGCTCCCGACAGTTTTGATCCAGCATTAGCAGCTTTAATTGCTCTCCTCATAGTGCTTTTCACTGGAATCGTCACCTTTATTGTTGTCTGTGCGTGTCTTAAGCACTGGTAAGTAATATCTAATTATACCCTGATTTATGTTTCTTATAGTATTTTTTTATCATATTCTAGCTCGGAAAAGTGATTTCACCTTCCACTAAACTTTACCATCACACTTCCATTTTTCCAGGGTGATCCCACCCCCGTCGCTCCAGTCCAGCAAGGGAGACAGCCTGGCGCGGCGCCGCATCCTGGAGGAGTTGTCCACCACCGAGAACCCGCTGTGGCTGGAGACCAAGCTGAGACCATACGAGGAGCAGGAGCTCACCATGAACGTCTTCGGAGACCAAAATGAGCAGCTCGCTGTTGAGCCCGCGCAGGTAACTTATATTTTTGAGTTTATTATAATAGCTAACCCTGAAATTAAGCTTAACTCGGCGTTTTTTAATTAGTATGACAGTTTTAAACTTACTGAGGTCACCACTCCTTTCGCTGTCTCCTAATTGCTCCTAAAATCCTCTACGACTCCTTAAAGTTTATCAGTTTATTGGTAGTACATTTTGCAAGTCACTTGCTCTTTGGTCCATCACTTATCGGACAATGTTGGATATATTTTTTACCAGTTGTATTTTTATTATGATGGATATATCAGCGCCATATTCAACACTAGTGGAAAGGTGCCTGTAAAGTTGTTGTTGGTCTCAGTGCCGCGAGTATTCATCAAAATTGTGATTTCCATTTATTTAGAGTGATGCTTTGGCAGTTTATTTATTGTATGCTAATAAAGAGTTTATTGAAAGATGTATTTATTTGTTTCAGACGGACAACACGTACGCGACTATCCAGGGCAGTCGCACGACGGAGCGGTTTGGTGACTACGCCACGCTGGGGGGCGACTCCCCCACGCCCTTAGAGGCTGCCTTAGGATTCCAAGTAAGAACTTTATTTATAACAAAGAGAAGATCATTCGCCGTGTATTAAGAGATTTTATTCTGGCTATTAACAAAATATACAATAAATAAAATTATATATAAATGTATGAGTTATTCACACATTTGCGAAACCAAGGTTTATGCCTAATTATGAGTATAAATAGATGCGTTTCATTCAATATCAACTAAACGGGTAATTGATTTTTAACTTATAAATACAAAATTGTGCTTGTACATTCATTGGTCCTTCGAGCCGGATGTAACCAGCGATCTATGGAAAAATTTTGGCGTATTCTGCTACACCCTTCGCATTCCACGAGTATTATTATAGTATTAATTCTTGAAGAATGTAAATGTTGTGTTTGTCCCCAGGGCAGTACATTCAAGCCGCCGTCAGCGGACACTCCGGAGCCCCCGCCGCGTCCCTCCGCGGGGCTCGCCGCCCTCTGATGGTAACATTCTATTTAAAATACATTTTATTTATTTATTTATCTGACAGCCTCCGTGGCACAGTTGGTTAGTCGCCGCCTGTGCAACGAGAGGCCGCGGGTTCGATTCCCGCACCGAAACAAATATTTGTTTGATGTGATGTGTTGTTTCGGGTCAGGGTGTTTTGTGAGACCGAAAAGTCTCTCGTAGTTTCTGATACCCACGACACAAGACTCGATCTTAGTGTGCGGTCAGGACTATGTATGTGACTGTTGGGTGTATTTATTTATTTATTCTTAACTGCACAAAAAAAGGAAAAACACTTAGATATTACAAATAAACAAAAAAGTACAGATGGCGGTCTTATCGCTCTAGGCGATTTCTTACAGACAACCTTGGATATAAGAAAAGGAAAAAAAGAGAATTTTAAAACAGTATTTTCATAAAATTATTTTTGTTAGTATTTTCCACACTGAAATTCTCTAGTATTGTAGGATTTCTTGACTAATTCTATTTAGTTAAGGATATTAGTTCATATAGATTTTACACTACAGATTTTTGCCTACATTACTAGGCACAGATTCAAAAATGCGATGATTTTAGGCAATACTTAGATTTTAATTAATTTTTGAATTTTTGAAAACTCCCAGATATTTAACGATGTTTTCCTTTATCCTTAAAATTAGCGATTATAACTCTTTACCGAACTTGTGATAAATATTTTTTAATTGTTCCAGATATACAAACATAACTGAAGTACGTAGTATAAGTGTATATGTAAATATATAGTATGCATGTTGACAATGTGTTATATGTATGTGAAAAACCTAACTGACCATCTGTTACCAATTTATTGTGTGCTCTTAGGTTTTTCACGTGGTAAATTAAACACCCGCATATTTTATATTTATTATTTTTAAGTATTGTAATTTATAGTCTGCAGTAATAGAGTTGATTTGTATGTGTTTAATTTAGCATTTGAATTTGAAAGCGTGTAGGAGATAAAAAAGTGTGCTGAGATTTCAACAATAATAAACTTATTTATTGGGAAATGTAGTTATGTCTAGAATAAAGGGCTAATAAATGGTGTATTCTATTGGAATTAAAAGTGAACTTAAATGTTCGTTGTAGATATTGCCTTAAAATCTATTAAGACAAGATAACTAATGATTAAAACAAATCTTCATTCCAATACTTATTTCAAAGACTAACGCCCGAATACTCAAACGTCATTGAAATATTAAGTTGCACTTCATTATCCACTTCTCACTTTATTAGTATATTTAAGCGGGACTTGCGGAGTTAAGTGCAACATAATATATAAGTAGTGTTTGAGTATTCGGGCTTAATACTGATTATTTATGGTAATTTGATGTGTAAATATATTGACAAAGAAATCTTTAATAAACTAAATTCAGATAAAGGATTAGAAATAACGAAATTATAATGCTTTTCCACGCGTTTCTTGATAATACATTGTCAACGTTCAGAATTAAGACATATATATTATTATACACGAAATTAAATTATTATGAGATTAAATCGAATCTCAAACGGGATCTTAGCCAATTAGCATATAAAAAAATATATTTACATTGCCATATAAGTGTAAATTAATGAATATTGTACAAAACGATGAAATATATTTTTGTGATATATTTATATAATTTTGATGGATTATATACTCGTTTTTAAGATATTTCTTAAGTTTAGTCGGCAATTAAGACTTTGGATTTCAAACCGTCCTTAACAATCCAGTTAGTTTCTCATAGTTAATTACAAAATTGTAATATTAGGTTAGTAAAAAAGCAATGAGCGTAAAATAATAAGGGTCCTTCTCTACATATTTAAGACTCGTCTTGTTGCTAAAATTGATAGAAGTTACATAATTGAATCTCAATTGACAGCTATTAGAGATAATCTATTTAGATACATCATTATTGTAGATATTACTTAAAGAAATTTGTGATAATTGTTGTGACACAGAATATTCTGAAATTACAAATACTTTGATATTTTATTTTCAGTCATAAACCAGGCTTATTAGAACATAATGAGCTCTATTTTTATAATAGTATTTTATTTTGGTCCTTTCGAGTCAGATATCTTTAATTCTAAATATTTTATTTTTGAGTACTATATGATGTAACTGACTTTAAACCCGTAAAGACTGGTTTTAAATATCTGTATTAGTTTCATACCATCTACCCTCTCTAGGTGAGATTTTGTAAGTAAGTAGTTAGCAATATCTTATGGTGTATGTGTATATGATTCTTAGTATTATACTACACAAATACAAAGAAATAGATTAATAGACAATCAATCTTTACTTAATCGGGTTCCGGTTAATTATGTTTTTTTGTACAATATACATGAAATATGAATTTATGTATCATCATTTTAACAGTTATTCAATGTCATTTTAGATACATTTATCAGGGCCTATGAATTTTACTACCCAAATAAGTGACTGCCTAACCTGGGTATAGAACTAAGGACTTCGTGGTTAAAGCATATTACAGCTACAGAACCAACGAAACGTTAGTTTGGCAAAATATTTAAAATAATTTACGTAATTAAGCGCGGAGATTAATCTCGTAGTCAAGTGAACTAAGTGTATTTGTAAATATTATATTTCTACGTTTTATAAAGTATAATTTAAACAACGAAAGTATGTAATAAAGATTTTTTAAGTTTCTAAATGTTTTTTTTATTTCACCATTTTAACTAAAATCAAGACAAACCTGTGCCTGCTCCATTTAAGTTATATTTTATACGAACAATAATTAATTAATAGACCACAGTGCTGACTATCAGAAAGACAACCAATTTAGTGGCGTGTTTATCGGAGACAACCAGAGACTTTCTGTCTCACAAAAAGTCTCGTATTGAGGCCCAAATCAACTGGTATTAACAATTTATAGATTCTAACTACGCATGAACACTGTAAATAAGAAAATACCTATTTTACAGATTATAACATCTATACAATACTTCCATGATAGTCCTAACCTTATCTAGATACCAAGAGAACTGTTTCTTTAAACATTCCTCTAGTTCCGTGACAGAGGTCTCGTAATGAAAGTACATGTCTTCCATAACCTGATTTTTTAATATCAGCAACCTTTCTAACACTTGACTATAGTTGTCTCTTTCTACCTGAAAAACATTAAACATATATTCAACAGTGGACATATATAGTTGATGAGAGAGAGAATCTGCATATATTACATACATACATAAACTCACGCCTTTTACTCAGAAGGGGTAGGCAGAGACGCCACCAAGACACCCACATTTCGCCTTGTATGTTCCGTCCCATGATGTGATAGGGGGCGAGCTTATCGCCATATCGGGAACAAATTCCTGACTCCGGGCTGATAATGAATAGAAAAATCCAATATCATTATGCCCGACCCGGAATTAGAACCCGAGAAATTGTCGTTTGAAGCGAACGAATAAATAATAAACTGTCGTCACCACCTTAGGTATTTAAAAAAACATTTGACTGCAGGAAAAAAATGTGATGTGATAAAATATTTCTGTTAACACTTCTAGGTTTAAGGAAGGCAGATGAACACATTTATATACATTTATTTCGGGGTATAAAAAAAAAGTTAATACTTGTACACTAGTGTAATTACTGCAGCAAGACGTGTTTAACTTTCTGATACCACTAGAAAAATACTTACATATTCGACTAGACAGTTCTGAGCCCCTTCTTCATCATTAGGGTTGTTGACGTCACATAAATTAACGAGGTATCTGTAGCTTTTGCGCCAATTACGTATCTGAAATTGATATGAATGATTTCAGTATTTTTAAAACAGTAACACGCTTGCATGTCGAATATCGCGAGAAAGAATTTATACTGCTTGTCAGAATACGTGCGGTTCAACCTAGATAATTAAATATGGGTACTATGGCTACAGTTTTAAAGGTTAACTTTATCGTATAAGTAATTATTTTTATAGGTATCTTAATCTATATTGCTATATAGATTAATATGCCTAGGCAACTTTCACGCACTTCTAGGGGTCGGCGTGGATTTGACAGCCCCCGTGGCGCAGTTGGTTACACGCCGGCTGTGAGACGAGAGGCCGCGGGTTCGATCCCCGCACCAAGAGAAATGTTTGTGCGGCCCACAAATATTTCTTTCCGGTCTGGGAGTTTGTGAGACCGAAAAGTCTCTCGTAGTTCTGATACCTGCGACATAAGACTTAATTGATCTTAATGTGGGGTCAGGACTATGTATGCGACTGTTAGGAGTATTTATTTAGTTATCAATAACATAATTCTGTGAATAAGGATAATTGTATAAAAATGATTAAACTACCTCTTTTTCAACCTGTTCGACGCTGCGCTTCTTGTCGCTGTCTGGCGCTGTGGTCGTCTTCAGACATTCCGTTTCGCGATGATAATAATTGCGTTCAGATCTCCTTATTTCTTTTTTATGAAGATTCCTGCACTCTTTCCACTGAAATAAGTGAATGAAGGAATAGTAGTGGCTTCATTTAAAATAGTCGTCTATTTTTTTGTGGACGTACAGCAACTTCGTTATATCTGAAATTGCTCGAATATTTTTTTTTAATGATGGTATTATTTTTTGTTTTCTTCACAACACGCTGCATGTGGGTAGGTTGCAAAATTTAGTTTCGCGTTTGCGTCGTGGCGATCGACTGTTCAGTTCTCGGATTATTTAAAAAATAAGTCGTGGAGTGATATTAGACAAGAATTAAGGACTCCAACAGTGTGGTGTTTGTGAGTCAGTGCATCGACAACGTCTGTAATGTGCGAACAGCTGTACAGGTAAGTGGTCCTTATATTATATTAAAATGAATATATCTAGATAATAAGCACATAGTTCGCGACTGACTGTAACTATTCAAAATTCTAATATATTTTTAAATGTTTCTTTGAAATCAATAAACTTGTACTCATAGGTGCGTCTATATAACCGGCGGTATTATAGAAAATCGTTAGCCTTTTGGGACAAACGAAAATAGGTCTTTTTGCCATAGAGAGGCTTGCGAAAGGAATCTTGCCCTCATCAATTCTGTCCACTATGAACTTTATTTTGTGTAACATATAGTAAGCAATAGTTCTAAATCTTTTCATACTCGAACAATATACTTTAGTAGGTACATAATCACGCCTTTATCCTATGGGGATAGGTGAAGATGTCTTAGCAATGTCAAATACGTTATGTCAAATCTCAAATGTATGGGATTGTCAGTGTTAAAGTCGAAGTTATGGGCAAAGTTACTTGCAACTGAGCCTTAGATGTCATAATTCTACGTATCTTAAAAAGGGTGAAAAAACTGATAAATCATTCCATGAACCGTGATCAAAGCACGGACAATAAAAAAATTGTGAAATGGTAAAGCCAAAGTTTTGTTCACTGTAGCAATGCATCTGTATGGAATTAACTTTCCTGCCCTCTCCATTTTATTCTACGAGGACTACACAAGGGCTAAATTATATGCCTATATTACCCCTTTCATTGCAGTCTTTCAAGTACAATCTAATGTAAACTCTATACCATTAAATTAGGGTTGGTCTTCTTAAAGTTGTGTTCCTTGTGTCTGGTCATCTCGAGCCTATATTTAGTGGTGATATTAACCCTTTTCACTTGGAACTCCACTGCCCACGTATCCATGAGAGCTTGGTCGACTTTGTCCAACGTTATAGAAGAGTTCAAATTGTTCTCGTAAGATTCTATTAGGGATTTTGTGTCGTTTGACATTGTCTGAAATTAGAGAAATATAGGATTGGGTTAGTATGTCGGCTGAATAGGTAAAACATTCGTACGAATTTGATTAAATATGTAATTTTAATTTGTTGGAAAGTTCCTAAAGTGAAAATACTGGGAGCAATTTTTTTTCTTACACTTGCATAAAAAGAGGCATCGCATTTCAGAATTTGTGTAGTTTTCTTTAAATCCTAAAATATTTACCTATTTATTATCTAGATAATATTAAAACACTGTTGTGAATACATTAAAACAAATCAGCGATTTAAACATATAAGAAGTGCACAGCGATCAAAACAAAATAAATACACCAGAACTAATCATATAGTTAAGATACAATAAGCGCATTTTGTTCTAAAAACCTATCTCCAATACAAACAATCAAATTGCTTAAACTCTATTACATAAATCAACATACCTCAGCGTCACCATATCGGAATAGCAATATAAACAGGAATAAGTGCGCCATGTCTCACAACACAGGCGCACACAGCTCCACACTATATTTATCTGACTCAAGATCAATGTAATATTAACTATTGAGAAGGTTAACTAGCTGTGACTGCGGTTTCATGTATCACCCTTAGTAGATATTGAACGGAACTATATTTACAAACAGTTTTTGGCCTATCTTTGGTAAGCTTAACCTATATGGACATTAACACAAAAAAACAACAATGTAAAAGACTTATTTAATACGAATTAATTAATCCTCAAAATGGGTGTTTGGTTATGTACAAAATTAGAGCACAACGTATTACCAACAGCTTCTTAACCAACTTCGTCACGGAGGCTGCCAACATATTATGAGATAAAAGGAGGTTACACCCAACAGTCTCATACATAGTCCTGATCCCACACTAAGATCGAGTCTTGGCTCGTGGGTATCAGTAACTACGAGAGACTTTTCGGTCTTACAAAAACCTAGACCCGAAACAAATGCCTGTTGTTTACACAAACATTTGTCTCAGTCCGTTTGTCGAACCCACGGCCTCTCGTTTCAAACCAACTGCGCCTCGGAGGCTGTTAAATTTATTTTAATCTCGATATTAGGATTTAACTATTCCCACTAGAACTATATTTTTTGCTATTCTGTCACTATTCAGTTATCCAGTGAAAATTGGGAGGTTAATCTTGTATATGAACCACAGACACTCCGATTTCATTTATTCGCAATGCATTCTCATAGTAGAATGATAACAGTGATAACCTGTTGTTATCAATGTCATTTGTTTATCCATCGACCTTCTTGATGCACTGCAGAGATCTTGCAATAAAGCCGACTGATCTTAATAATATTTTTTTTTTGCGATGAATGGCGAGACGAGGACTCCATTCGCCTGATGGAAAACGATACGACCGCTCATGGACAGTAGAAAATTAAACAAAACCATGAATTACAAAGCATTGATTGGCACTCGGCGATTTTTTTTTTCATAGGAGTACTTAAAACAACTAACCAGCTGAAATACCGACATTTATAAGCACTCGTAATACTTAAAGATCTCAACTTACTTTCAAGTCTCTAAAGTAGAGTAATATTTGATATAAGGTAAGCTTTGTTTTCGTACATCATGTATTCGGATATTTCAGGACGCAGGTTTCTTCAACATTATACCATTGCGCTAGGACACATTTACTATATAATATATAGGACAGGATATTATAACGATTTTGCGGGTAAAACCTTTTTAGCCTGTAAGAATCTAATTTCTGGTTTTAGTCATATTTATAGTGTAGTCCTCACTGCCTCGGTGGCGTAGTTGTATTAAGGTACGGTTACAAAGCTGAGGTCTCGGATTCGAGTCCCGGGTCGGGCAAAGTGATATTGGAATTTTCTATTCATTATCAGCCCGGAGTCAGGAATTTGTGCCCGATATGGCGATAGGCTCGCCACTTATCACATCGTGGGACGGAAAATACAAGGCGAAATGTGGGTGTCCTGGTGGCGCCTTTGCCTACCCCTTCGGGGATAAAGGCGTGAGTTTATGTATGTATAGTGTAGTCCACTGGCAACAGCGAGGTTTTCATTATAAATCATGATGACCGCAGTAAAGCCACTGCTGAACATAGTTCTCCACAATAGCCGTTCATTCTCCTATAACCACTGAATACAAAATGAAACTTATCTTAAAACGTTAATAAAACACACAACCTCGTTAATTTTTATTTAATAAAAATACGATGCAAAGTACATACATATGTACATCACGTGTTACGTCCTGTTATTAAGTCACCAACATCAAAAGTGTACTTCGAAATATCTTCTATGTTAAACACAACAACAAATACATTTTCATCTGAGAAGCTTCGTAATCATCCATTCAATTTTACTTTCAAAAATTGCTTGTACAATTTCTATATTTTATCTAGGTTTCTTGTACTTATTCATCGTTTCAGTATTGTACTTTAGTTATATTATGACTTTAAATTATTGCTTTATCTTCTACTGCACTTACTTTAAAGATAATCCGATGAATTGTATTTGCATATTAATAGGTTTTCAACGGAACAAATAACGCATACATTCACACTAATTTATAAAAATCTAGTAACGTAAAATTAATCATAGTCATAGTGACATTTCAAACGTAAGACATAATACTTTATTTCGAGCCTCATTTTACTTTACAAAGTTGATAATAATATCGCTTACAATAATTTCTACATTCCATAAAGCGAACATTTTTATGGAAACAATACCATCTGAATTTATTACTTCAATCTAATCAAAAAGTTTTACTGTAATGACTAGTTGTGAGTAAGATTCACATAAAATATCAATCAATACTTCTCAAATGAAATTACATGACATTTTGACTATCACAGTAAGGGTCTGTTTCACGATCTTCGAGTAAATCTTAATTGCCATACTTTGCGAGTCTTTGACGCATTATCCGAGCCGGTGCCAGGGTCCAATTTTCAGTTCAACATTACCAATTTGCCCGGTCTTTATAAGATAATTCTTGAAATACTGTAACTGCTTGGACTGCATTAGTACTATGTAGTCCTTTATTACAATTGTTATCAAGACGGAACCGCACATTTGAAAGTTCTGCACATTAATTTTATACGTTTTCGGAGAAGGTCGGAGGTCATAGTTCTGCTTTATATAAAGGTGATGGATAAACGTGTAACCCCTCACTGTCAAAGAAAACTGTGGGTTCATATGGATAAATAGACCTTCCTTTTGGCAAGTAATATTTACTCGTACAATGTGAAACAGACGCTAAATCTACTTAAAGTTAGATATAGAATTTAATCTAATTTCGAGCATCACGCAGTCCAATCACATGTCATCCAATTTTAAATACAAAATAAATTATTAAAATCTAATTTTAGGTAACCGACTGTGCCATGTTGTACTGGAAAATATTGTAGACAATTTATTGTATGCGCTGCTAAAACTTTCCTTGCCTTTCCTTTGATGTTCGATGGTATTTTATCATATCATTTAACTGCATTAACTAATTAAAATTAAGTACATAACTAACCTTTTATGATTTTCTTGTTCTGTTTCTTCGCATTTATTTGTTATCTATATTAATAAAAAAAATCGATTTCGCCGTTATCAACATTTTGTAAGAATTTTTAAATCCTCCAATCTTTATTTATACTTAAAGATTGTAAGTACATTTAACGATAAATTTTGTATATAAGACATCCAGATTCCATCAAATTAGTCTT
Organism: Deilephila elpenor; assembly: GCA_949752805.1. Lineage (NCBI taxonomy): Eukaryota > Metazoa > Arthropoda > Insecta > Lepidoptera > Sphingidae > Deilephila > Deilephila elpenor. Next base: position 13,432,991 of record OX457106.1, on the reverse strand, counting down.
TGGTTTTCATTTTTATGATCTTTAATACTAATGCACTCTACATATATTTCAACTATTTATCACTTAGCAATCAAAGACACCTTGATTTACCTAAAACGGTTCAGTACAACACGGAACGCAAATGGCACGTAATTCAACTACAACCTTGTCCGATCACTCGTGGCTTCACCTCCAAGGGCTCTTCAATTACCTGTTTCACTTTTAACCCCACGAGTGCTTCTGGTCATGTCTAACCTCTCTTCACGCACTCCTGGTATTCGAAGACCGCGTCTTGGGCTCTGGTGATGATCTGCTTTCGAAGGTGGTTGAGTCTCCTGCGAGCGTGGATGACCAGATCTCGGTAGGAGCGCCGGGAAAACTGCAGGTCGTCTCGAACTCTATGGATCTCTTCAGCTGCGAGGCGACGCCAGCGCTTTACTCGGGGTGTGGTCTGTAATGAAAGGGAGCTGAATTGAGGGCTCAAACCTGATTTATGAGTTAAGTGTTGTAGGTATATTTTGGTGATCTCAGTCAAAATTTGTATTTAGTTGTAATTTGAATTTAAGTAAAACAGCTGAATATCGCGGCGGTAAAAGTATTTACTGCAGATAAAGGATTTAAATGGATGAAATAATTTTCAGATGAAATCAAATTTGATTACTCTTTGCACGAATGCCAATACCCAGACCAAATTAATGCCAATAACATAGTTTTTTTATTACATGACGCTTCAAATATATAAAACATGCTTAAAAATTGAGGATACCTACAGGCGATATTTATTACATTAGCATTAAGGTTAATTGCTTTTCCATTTCCTTAGATTACATACCTCGCATGGTGTACCACATCGTTTGACAGCATTGTCGCATTTCTTTATGTAATCTTCGCTCTGGAAAACCCAAATTAAAGTAGAATTTTAATATTGTGGCAATTAGGTAACGCTGCATAATATAACATGAGGGTTCCAAGGTAATTTTGATTCAATTGTAAGAAGTATAAGACTAATGCTATTGTTTTTTAATTAAAACCAAAAGAGCTCACATTGTGGGCTAATCTATGGTCAAAACCATCAGATTCAGAATATTAGAATGAGAAATTTCATCATGCTGCCTTGCGTGTTACATTTCGGATCCAATAACCAAGTTTGTTGAGTTTCTTATACCATCAACCAGTTTGTAGATATCAGATTGAGTACCTACTCTTGAGTGCTTTCCTAGTTTTGTAACTAAGCAAGCAAAACCATTTTATATTATACTTCCATTTCTTTTTCTTTAAATAATATTAAGGTGGGCACGTTACTGATAACCTCTCTACACAAACTTGGATTTGACTGGTAAATAATGCTTCAAGCATTAAGTTTACTTATACAAATCAATATTAAAGTACAGATTACCTTGTTTAAATGGATTCGGAAGACGACCATGTGACCCAGGAGGAACTTGTGGTGGTTCTCTCCGCTGAAACTGGCCGCCATCTGAGCATCCACTTCGATTTTATGCAGTCGTTTGTCGAATACAGACCGACACTGTGCCTGGAATGAAATGGTTATATACATAAACTTACGCTTTTGTCCCAAAGGGGTAAACAGCGGTGCTAGCAGGGCACCCACGTGCCGCCTTGTGTGTTCCGTCCCACTGTGTGACAGGAGGCGAGTCTATCGCCATATAATATCACTTTGCCCGACCCGGGATTCGAACCCGGGCCTCAGCGTTGTAATCGTACCGTAGTACAACGGTGCCACCGAGGTAATCGAAATGGTTATAGTAACTTAATATCTTGTTTAGTTGGGTTCGTTGTTTTATATTCTCTTTTATGGTTTGTTCCTAAACATAACACTGTTGTTTTATGACACCTTTGTTTCGATTGTATTATTAGCTATATTAATTAGGATAGGAGGGGTCCTATCCTTATTGAAAAAGCTCCTTGGACAATAGTCCGATCTGTTCCATAGCGAAGAACGCCTAAAGACCAGCTAAATGAAATCTTTAAAGATAACCTTATATACAGTTTAAAATATTTTATTTTATTGAAATAAAACTATTTTTAACCGATCCGTCAGTCTGCCCCGTGACCACGAAAGCTGTAAAGCAATCGAAACGTCACGAAGTTAAAACATGTAAAAATTGAACCAAATCCGCGATAAAATCCGTAAAAATTAGTTTTATTTCAATGTGTAACATTCGCGTAAGTCTTAGAAACCATTATTTTATTGGCATGGGAACGTCCATAAACATTATACATACTACATCTGATACATAAGCAGTGTGATCCACGTAGAGTTTCAAATGAGACAATCTTTCGCCTGTGGACACAATAGGCAGACGTTTTAGAAGTCGGATGATCAAAACAAATGAGTGTCAGCTTCGGAGCAATTAAACTGTTTTGTGATGCATAAAACTGAATTACAACAAGCATGAATGAAGATCATTACCAGCGACCGTGATCTCGTTGCTGTCGTCAACGGAGCCATGAAAATCACTCGTATTACTGGCAGTTGCATAATATAACATTATAACTATGTAGTTAGGAGATACATACTCACGATTATACTAAAATTGATTGGTCTACCATCTCGCATGGTTCTGGCCTAAGCCTTATTACATAGGTACCTAATTTGAAGGCTTATTACTTAGGTACCACGAAGGCTTATGGGCTGTGTATAATTTTTCATTCTTCACTATTTAAACATTTTTTCAGAGAAGTTCTTCTATCTCTTTTCCTTTATGAATCAAATACAATTATTTACAAAAAATAGCAAACTCATAATTTTCTCTAAAGATATCATCAATTTTAGAAAGGAAGAGATCTACTAGCCAGCCATAATCCGCAAATAATTGCACTTATCGCGTAAACTCGGAAACCTCGCCTATTCTCTGGCCACACTCGCGTCCAATGCCAAGGTGTTGGGTGACGTCGGTGCACAAAATAAACAACGTGCACTGTATGTAAATAGTTTACTGGAGCTGTTTGTATGACTTGTATGACAGCATCAGTTTAATATCACATGCCTTAGAAACGGAAGATATATCTGTTACCTGAGTGCTAGGTCATGACTCATGTATTGTTTATGTTTGTAGTAAATTTGCTTAGCACTAAAACTTACCTTGAATAATTCAGGGATGAAACGATGTTGATATTTGCTGATTTAGCGTAAACATTGAATTTAACAGTTGCAATTCAGTTTAACGGATTTTTAAGTTAAGGCAGGAAAGAATCGAACAACTCTGAAGGTTGAGAAATGGAAAGAAAATAAAAGTATCCATTTTATTTGATGATTGATGATAGATGATCGAGTATATTAGAGGCACAGATTGTAAAAGAAAGAAGAAAAACGTATTATTTATTGTTGGTGCAGCGAATAATAACGGTGATACAAAAATAAAACAATAATTGCTAGATTTAGCACTTCCGACGCCCGGATCAAGATTGCTATGGCGCCCAAGGAGGAATTTCTATAATGTCCAATACTTCACATACTTAGCCATATCAAATCGCCTACTTTCCCCTCCGATGATCAGAATTTCTGGCGCCCTGGTTGCCCAGCTACGTCCTACCTTGGTATTGTTATAAATACGGTCTTTAAGATATTAGTGACAAAAATTCTTAGACAATTATTGATGTTATTATTATTTATGAGACCATTTCATTCGGCAAGTACAATAATTAAAAAAATCCAACAATGGTTAACCCATGAAAGATAGTTAACACAAGGGTACATACTATTTCGAAGTCTATACATAAGAAATTACTAATACTATATACCACGGGTCGATCAGGTACGCTATTTCGCATACATGAACAGTCCGTTTTGTGGGACAAAAATTTGTCTGTCAATTCTGTCTGTCAATTTAAATTTAAATTTGAGAGCTGTCTATATTTTATAATATACTGAACACGACTTATGAAAACTCGACACAATGTGAAAATGAGTAGAGCTCGTTATATTCATCATCCTTAGGTGAAATAGAAAATTGATTCGCAAAAGACTTCCTTTTGCGAATCAAAATCTCTCCGATAGCTTCTAAAACTATCTGTTCTTCTCAAAGACGTGTCCATCCAGCGAATTTTTGTATCCTTCATTAGGCCGCCCGCCCACAATGTCCCGTACATTTATTATCATTACATAAATGATGTAATTAGTCATAATATGACTGTCGTCATCCGTTACCTTACTACCGGACGGCGTTTCAGATTAATACTCTAATAATATCGCACCCTTTCTATTCCCGTTAACATTGGCACGGGCCAGTGTCTACATCACATCCCAAAATATACGTATTTTAATATCCATAAAACAATTGGCAAGTAATCAGTCAACAATATTTGTCAGTTGTTTAAAATAGCTGTGTGGCGTCATTCATTCATTCGTATAGTAAACGCGATTTGCATCTGTAATAAAAGAGAAAAGGGGGCAGGTGGAGTTGCTAAAGGTGACTTTTTGTCCCATTTATTCTGTATTCATAACATCTGTATGTATCAAAGCGGTAGTAGTTTTAATTTGTATTAACTGACCATTTGATTTTTGTTGGATATTCCTTGTGTGGGTTATTTGATGTCCCCACAAATGCCTATGAGCATTTTTACATGCTTATAACCCTATATTTTTTAGAGGATTGATAAGTTTTTAAAACTATGACTGTTGATTTGGTATAATTTTGAAGTGTGAAGCAACACTTTAGATACCTTGAATTAACAGTAGGAATGGGTCGGTTTGGCTGTGGCAGGACCACTTATTACAAACAACTCGTTACCTTATGCTGGTCTGGTTATGGTTTGTTACAAGTTGAGATATTACAACCGCTAAACGGGGAAGATATTTATTGTGTAATACTACAATTGTTTACAGAATATGATAGTCATAATACAAGTAGATGAAGGAAATACCAAATACAAGTGTTTACATGTAAGATCTGGAGTTTCTCAACAATATGTAATGCGATTGGCTGTATCCGGAAAGGTTTCCAGTACGTCAAGGTTGCGATGCACGTCAGGCAAGAAGATAACAGTTAAACAGTCAGTGCAAGTGCAATGCGTTCGTTTTACACTCAACACATGACTGAAACAATTTTCAGTAGCCTTCAAAACATCACAAAGACATAAACCTTCATCGAACGTCTGGAAATAATTCAAACGGCAATACATTGAGTAGGCCATTATGTTTGTCACTCATTTTCTGAATTTATGATCTTTGAATTGAGGAAATATGTTAAAATAGATTTTCCAGGACCTTCGTTGACAATAATGAGATCACTAGAGTATGTTTTGCCATCTATTACTTCATGGGATGGAAATAAACTCAGTAACTTGTCACTTGACAATGATACTAAAAGCACATTTACCAAATTTTTCAGGATTACATGTAGGAGCTTTTGCCTGTGAAATGAGGATGCCAAAGTTAGGGTAGAACAGGAGCTTTTAAGCAGGACTAAAGTATTTGATACCACAAATACGAAGAACGAAACACAAGGACGAAAAATGCCAGAATAGAAAGATAGTGGAGACTCCACAATGCCACACATGAGTAGTATTACAAAAAGTACGATAGTTATATGTTGGTATGAATATTTATTTCGTTTTAGAGATGGTCATCGCAGTCTTTTATTGTGAAGTAAGCTTTTCGATTATTAAACTACATAGGATAAAATAGAAGAGTCTGTCTGCTAAATTATGAAATTCCCCATAAAATTCAGAATTGTAAAGAGATAGACACGTGGTACTCGTACAATATAAAACTCTATAATTACGAGTAGGTAACTAAACGATTTATACGCATGCTATTAATTGGCGGTTAAGAACGTCATTTCAATAATCATGTTTTTAACCTTCAACATTAATCAGCTGATGATTCTAATCAACTACAAGATTTCTTCCTTACAACCTTTGGATGGGCAATTTGGATGGACATTGCCGGAGTAACTACTGGACATATCGAGACTTAACATCTTATGTCTCAGGATGACCAGCGCAGTGGAATGCCAAGTAAGGATATAAAAAAGTTGCATTGTGTAAACGATTTCAGAACACAATAATCTATGGCGGTTGTGTCATGCGATAATGGCATACGATTCTCGCTGCGAGAGACTCTTCGTGTAAATGGTGCTTAAATTAGCTACCGTACGTTCATAAATAAATCTCGTAATCTTAATACTGAAACGTGCAAATGTTTTCGAACTAAATCGTACCTGGAGAGTTATGTAACAGCACAGACCTTGAACGCTATCGAAACGAGTCAAGGCGATGCATCCACGCTGCACGTCGCCACATCCCGGTATGGAAACCATAATTGTGTGAAACTTTGAGACTATCTCAATTTATTTTGGCGTAGTAATGCATTCTGATTTATTAGAAATGGATATGCACTTGTCTTCCCATGGAGCAAGCAGAGATGGCTTTGGTAACACCCACAATTCGTCGAGCGTATTTCCAAAAAGTGACTGGGAGTGAGCTTGTCCCCACGCCGGACACAAACTACAGGCAATTCAAATATTTATCGAGCGAAATCCCATACAAAATTGATTCCTCAGCCTAAAAACCTGACCCAAAATCTGTGAAAATCACACCGTTTATAGCAGTAGAAGAAGCTATTGTTTAACCACGAACAAATTTCCTTTAATCGTAATTTAAGCATCCACAAAGATTGGGTGATCGACATTATTGGCTATATTATAGCCGCCATACTCGTAACGATATAACTGTGCAAGTCTGAGTTTGCACCAGCATACTGGAACGTGTGTGAGCAAATAGCTGCGCAAACTTCGTACCAATTTTTGATTCGAGACTGTTGCAAACTCGCGTTTGCGCAAGGTATGGGGCGGCTATTACAATAGGCATGTGTCAAGCATTGGGCAGATATGACTCTTCGGCATATCTATTTAAAGAATACGGTTAAAATGATGGCCACTTGTATAAGAATTTTGGCTTGAAGTTGAGAAGGAAAATATAATAATATTTACATGTAAACAAAATATCCTGAGGTTATACAACCCGTGGTTACCGTGCGATGATGCGTGGTGGGGCAGTCTGCTGGCGTCGTATCAACACGCCAGATGCGCCAACAGACATTGTGTCAGCCAACATAGGAACAACACTATGCAATAATATCTTCACTAATGCACGTCCCAATATCTCCGTGATTTGATGTTCTATTATTATAAGTTTATGTAGAACACTTGGTGATATAATCCCATGTGCTATTCTTGAGTAATATCTTATATGAGACACTATATAACAATGTACGTTTCTCCTATGATATTTATAATTTGAATTTTAAAGTTCTATTACTAATCCACAGCTCGTTGTTTTTTTTTATTGCTGTGAAAGGCGAGACAATTATGCTATTCGTCTGATGGTAACCGATAACACTGCTAATGAATGAGCAATAGCAAAACCAAACAGCACCATAAAGCAATGCTTGGCATTCCACTGCGTTCGCTTTCCTTAGATATAAGATGTTAAGTCTCAGTCCTTTGTTCAGTAGTTACTCTGGCTACAATGCCCTTCAAACCGGAACACAACATTATATTTTGTGGGTGGCACAGTGTTTTTACGGTACGATTACAACGCTGAGGTCTGGGGTTCGAATCCCGGGTCAGGCCAACTGATATTTGATTATTGTATTTATTATCAGCCCGAAGTGAGGAATTTTCGCCCAATATGGCGATAGGCACTATCACAACGTGGAACGGATCACGGAGCACACAAGGCGGAACGTGAGTGTCCTGGTAGCACCTATGCCTACCCCTTCTGGGGAAAGGCGTGTGTTTATGTATATATGTGCATATGTATGTTATAATTAAAAAGTATGTGATGTTGATGTGTGGATTTATGATAATTATTATTCTTTCATGAAAAAACTACAAGAAGTCCTACAGTATCATGGATAATACACGAGAATAGCATTTTAATATATGCTAGTTGCTCCCGAATGAAGCCAGATCGGGGAGTTAGAAAAATAATAATTATGACGAAGCTTTGTTTTCGATATAACTAGATGAAACTGAATCATGGAACTGAAGTACTCTGTCCTCTTCTGCATACTATAGATCGTAAAGATTTCCTAGATTGATTATAATCAAATGAGTTTGTAAAGATTGAGATTATTTCTACGAATAGAAAGAACATGAGTACTTTTATATAAGACACTAGCCTCTCGTATTTCATTTAATTACTCGGAATATAATTACCGAGAATAAATAGTAATTGGAAAAGCAGAATCGTGATTTTAATTACATGATGTGCATAATATCATTATACTTATTTTACACTGTATATACTAATAGTTTAATAAAATAATATACTTTTTTAATATCTACTGTTTTTAATCTAAATGAAATATACCCAACATACACACATAGTCCAGACTCCACAGTGTCATAAAGGTTATTCTGTCAAAGAACGAGAGATTTTCCGACTCATATTTTGTGAGCCACAGATCCCGACGTGGAGGTATAATTCCGCCATCTTTTCTTGTAAAATTGGTTTCACAACCAATTAGACCATGAAGGGTATATGGACGGTGTGCCATGGTGTAGGTCACATTATCATAAAACTCTACTTGAAACTAGTTAAACACAAAGTGTACAAAAACAATGTACGACCGACCGCAAGGACGACAAGCTATTTACATAAATGTTATTTTTGAGACTAGCGCACCATAGTGACAACAATGCATCGATTAGTAAAATCTGAACAGAATAAATTCGAAAGAAAGTTTCTCAAGCCAGTCGACAATAACAGTCTAGTCGAAAATTATAAAACTAACTGACTAACTGACTTAATAATATATTTAACTATAGGTATGATTCATTTCGTTGCGTCACAGACAAGTTAAACAGTACCGGAGACTAGCTGAGCTTCCATGCTCGGTGTCATTCGAATGCCTGCTGCTGATTCTGCGACGCAGTTTGCAGTGGCGGGTGTGAGGTCAGTTCAGACTCCAAACTAACTTGCGTGGCTACCACGTGTTTTTTACTAATATATTCAGTAGTCGCTACCCAGATACATACATACATAAACTCACGCCTTTATCCCAGAAGGGGTAGGCAGAGGCGCAACCAGGACACTCACATTTCGCCTTGTATGTTCCGTCACACGATGTGATAGGGGACGAGCCTATTGCCGTATCGGGCACAAATTCCTGACTCCGGGCTGATAATGAATGGAAAAACCCAATATCACTTTGCCCGACCCGGGATTCGAACCCGAGACCTCAGCTTTGTAGTCGTACCGTAGTACAACTACGCCACCGAGACCGGCTACGCAGATGGTTGTGGATATCAAACTCCCAGCTTAAGAGATGCAATTATCGAATGAAATTCAATTTACAATCGCAACCGTCAAGCCAATCCATTTGTATTGTAGCTTCAACGACCTTCAGCAAGGCTTTTTACATTTTAATTTTATACAGACGCAACAGGACATCGATTGCATCCATGCAAAGCCGGGCATCACCATTATTAATAACATTCACGCAAGTCCATAACCACGGTAATTCTTGTTTTATAAACAAACACTTCCTCGAGTTTATTTCGAGATTACTAAAAATAATCATGATAACACATTCCGACATGACGTTTCTGGAGAAATGGTACAACACAAGCATCGAACATTACTCAAAACACGCAACTTTGTTACAAGTTCATTGTTGATTTGTCTCGAATTCCGTTGGATGATTGTAACACTCTATTTATGTTGAAATGGATGTGGACTAATTAGGAATTCGGCACTGCCTAAGGCAATGCTCCCCTTCTAAAACTTCGGTGTAAAAATTAAGGCTCAAAACTCCAGGTTTTTAGGATGATAATATCAAAATCCAACGTGGGTGCATATTTTAAAATGAATAAAGTCTAATAACAACAGCGAATTAGAATATTAAATTACCTATCAAGTTTCCTTTAATCAATAAGATTGCTGGAAACTTAACTCATTAACTGATTACACTGCTAATTTAAAGAAATATTTAACAACTAAAATCATTGTTTTGAGTTGTGTAGTATTAAAAGTCGTTGCTGACAAATAAATATGAAAGCAACGGTTGATCTCAAGTTTCAAAAGCGGTGTAATGTATGGATCGATGCAAAACAGCAGATGCACCGCTTTGTAATCGCAGTGCGTCGTGACGGAATGCGACTTACATCAGCTCTACATTCTGTAATGGTGCAGAATATTTTATTTATTGACTATCAAAGAGAAGACTGGTTTGATGTTGTAAAGGAAGTGAAAAAAATAATTTTTTGAACCCAAAGATCGGGTGAACTGTAGAAGGTTGATCAGAAAGCTGGACTCTGACACCGGCATAAATACTGCTGTCCAAGAAATATGTATCAGTTCAGAGAAGCCTAGGTATTTTGTTAATAGTTTCTGATACTACAAACAAAACTCATACATTTATGTATGGATCATATTTAGCGAGTTTGATTTATTTATTGGTATCAAGGCAAACGAGATTGGCTCTGGGTTTTACTTATTAGTACCTAAATTATGTTTTAACAGGGAAGACATCATATAAATAAAAAAATACCAATATTCATCCATATTTTTAGAACCGTCTGTATGATATCAATGAATAAATTGAACTGTTAATGTTAGGTAAATAATAAAAACACAACTCACGTTATCGAAATTCGTAAACCCAACATCATTCACAGCTTCAGCAGCATAATAAGACACATTGGTGAGAAAAGCCTTCAGGTCCGACCCGGCCTTGGCAGTGAACTCTGTGTACAGGAGCAAGGCGTCCGCCTTCGCAGCCTGCAATTCCTCGATCAGCTCAGGAGTATACCGCTTCGCTAGGTCTTCAGGGTACACCTCGTCGTTCAGGGTCGGGCCTGTGTCGTTCTTGGCTACATCCACCCAGATTACCGCATCCTGGAAAATGGAGAGAGGGGTCTTATAGTGCATAGGTGTGGTTGTTTTTTTCGTAGTTTTATTGGTTTAGTGGATATGTATTTATGTTGCATTTGCACCGTGAAGGTTCAACTCCTAGGTCAGGCATTCCGTTTTGTGTGAGTTCAAGCTCAAGTTGAGTTAGGATCATGCCTCTTTACTTAAAGGGGTAGGCAAAAAGGTAACTAATCGTTGCATAGTTCGTTGAACATATTCTCAACTCAAGGTGTGACAGACGTGAGACTGTCGCTATGCCAGCAGCGAATTATCAAAAATCTACATCAAATTAGAGGCTATAATTAATCTACGTCACAACTAATTTAAACAAAATTATGTTTCATTGAAGCTTCCTAATAATGTGACCGAATTAATAATAAAAAGCCCAAAATATTTATATGGTTTAACCGTGTTAACTATTATACAATATTTAACCTAATTATATAATTTAACGATGATAATAATCAAACATCGAGTTCATATGCCGCCTACTAACTACTCCAAGGTTACTTGGCTACAAGCTAGAGTTTCTGTGTATTATAAATATTTTTAAAATGAAACTAGAAGATAATTAATATTCTGTCCTCAAAAGTTTTATAGTGCCTCGATTATGCTATTAAATAATAAATACACTCAAAAGTCATATAGTCCTGAACCCACAGGATATCATTTACCAAGACTTGAACCTTTGGTATCAGAAACTGCGAGGTTTTTTGGTCCCATAACATTCACATGCCAAAACAGATATAAATTGTAGGCTACTTATAAATTTGTTTTTGCGAGGTTCGAACCCGTGACCTGTTAGTTCACAGCCAGTTTTCACCCAACTGCGGCATCGAGGCTATTAGAAACTTCAATGCAATTGAATTTATGTGGAAACTTGAGTATTCGACGGCTAGATAATATGATTGTCCCTTTTCGTTCGCACTTATTCTACCAGTCTCTTTGAAACTGGATGTCAATAGAGCAAACCCGAAGCGCGACTATTATATGGGTCACTATTATGGGTTTTCTTTATCGTGTACGGTGGTCACTAACCGGCCGAATGGGACCATCCAATATGAACATACAAATGTACATAAAAAGAAGGGAAGAAGGGAAAAGGCAGCCAGGGCACCCACGTTTCGCCTTGTATTTTCCGTCCCAAGATGTTAGTGGGCGAGTCGATCACCATATCGGGCACAAATTCCTGACTACGAGCTGATAATGAATAGAAAATCCAATATCACTTTGCTCGACCCGGGATTCGAATTCGAGACTTCAGCTTTGCAATCGTACTATAGTACAACTGCGCCATAGAGGCAGTTGACCATCCTATCAACAGCAAACACACCATTTATCTACGCTTGAGCTTATATACAACAAAATAAATATCTATTATCACAAAAGCGAGTTCTCCGGTTCATTATTACTTCACAATCTTCAACGGGTGCCAAATGGTGCGTATAAGGATGATCTAACATATTACCATTCATGCTGTGTCTTAAGACATTTCACGAATACGAATCGAGGTAATTGATGGTAAATCCTTCGGAGTAAACGTGTCAACGAGCTCTGATTAAATGTTACTTTCTATATTGATCTTTCAAGACTAGATCAGTTTTCTACATTATTTTATATTTTAAAACATGGTCCGCTTGGTCATGGTTAAGACATTTTTATCTTGGCAGGAAAAATATTAGATTTTGTATTATTGCGAAAAAAATATTCTGCGGTTGGTGGCAAAACAAACATTGTGTGTTATAGTGTAACTCAATCTGTAGATATACGATCATATTTGAAAGAAAAAAAAACAGATACAATTTTCTCACGAAAAAAAGTGTTAATATCTTACTAAAGGTGTAGGTATTTATTTGTTATATTACTGAAATTCATAATAAGTTCTATGTAGTCATTCAAAGACAAACATTAATTTAGTTGCATTAATATGAAAAAATACACCCAAAGCAACGAGAGCTGTGACTGTTTACCCAGAAAATTAATTAGAGCATTCGTACAATTGCGAGAAATCTAATATCCAGGTTAGACCTAATTATGCCACGGCCGAGTTTTAAACCCGTGCATTTTTTTTATAATATTTAAGCACGTGAATCTGTTCCACAGCCGTAAACTAGTTCTAAATCATTCGATGTCATAAACGAAAATATAAACTGCTCTAAAACATTTGCTTGAAGCCAGACTGGCTTGGTTGAACAATTGTACTCGGTGCTATTCATTATCAGCTCGGAGTCAAGAATTTGTGCCCGATATGGCGACAGGCTCGCCCCCTGTCACATCGAGGAACGGAACAGTGAACACAGAAGGTGAGATATGGATGTCTTGGTAGCATCTCTGCCTACCCCTTCTGGGAAAAAGGCGTGAGTTTATGTTTATTCGTGCATCTGTTATACGTAAACTAGTTACAGCTAAATCATTATTTTATGTCACACAGGAAACTCAAAATTGTAACACATTTGCTTGTATTCTGGCAACAGAATGCGAGTGATAAAATCTAATAGTATTGTGCAATAGTTAATTTAATTTGTCATTGGGCCATTGAAGGTCTTTGTGGATGCAAGTGCAAGGTCATGGGTGCAACTCCCGTGTTATGCATTTGTGTATTTTGCATTTAACGCAAATAGGAAATGAATTGATGGCCGTGAAATGACAATCTTGTTTGTGCATTGGATGTTGTTGCGCCGAAACCACGCCGATATAAAATGCATGTAGGTTTTAATTAATTGTAAATTAATAGCAATGTTAAAAAACAGAGATTGAATCGTTTCAAGTTTTGATAACTTCAATAATAATATCTCCACTTTTGTTAATTGCATAGATTTTTGCATATATTTTTAAACCAATATTTACAGCAAAATACTATAACCTTTTAGCAACTCTTCGTGGATTAGACACTCTAAAGATGTTATAGAGTTAAGTATAGAATAGGGATATTCGCTTTGCTCGATTCTGTCATAACTTTCATCATTAACTTCATCACTTTAATCATTAACTTCATGCATTCTCGTCGCTTCAGAATATTCTTACCCACCTCTATTCTATAATATATTGTACTGTACTGTATCAGCCCATATACTTCTCACCGCAGGGCAAAGACCTCATCTACAACCGAGAGTACAATTGAGAGGGGTTAGGCCATATACTCCACCACGCTGGCTTAGTGCGAGTTGGCGGACTTTACATACCTTAGAAATTTTTACAAATCGCTATGGTATGCAGGTTTCCTCACAATGTTTTCCTTCACCGATATAGTGTGAGGTGATTGACTATCAATACACACATGACTCCGAAAAGTCGGAGGTGTGCCCTGGGATTTAAACCCGCGACCGCAGTGAACATGTAGGCAGCCGCTTCTGGTCCGTTACCAACAGGCTACCAAGTACTTAATATATCGCAGTGTATAGTATATCATAATTTATATATACTGGCGGAAATCCTATCCGTTATAATTCAAATAAGCTCAGCACATATTTCAGTTAGTAGTCATTCTGTTCTAACGGAAATTGTATCAATAACTTATCCATTCTACTCAATTTGTGCCCCACGGGCCACGTATGAATTTCCATCAATTCGTATGGAAATTGAGACGTGGTATATTTTCAACAATTTATATGAAAATTTTACTGTTAGGATGATAGAAGGTTAGTTGTTAAATGCTTAGTACAGCTGCGCTGAATTGTAAAAGGTTTCAGTCACAAGTCCGGAGTCAGAAATGTGTGCCCTATATGGCGATAGGCTCGCTTCCTATCACATCGTGGATCGGAACATATAAGGCGAAACGTGAGTGTTCCGGTTGCACCTCTGCCTACCTCTTCCGGGAAAAGGGCGTAAGTTTATGTATGTATGTAAAATCAATGCGATGGAGTCCTGAGTGTTGGTCCAGACATGTAGGAGTATTTGTACAGTATATGTTATACTAGGTTTTACACTTGGGCAAAATAACTTAGCAGTTTATAATAACAAATATTTGTAGCCATACGTAATAATTTAATAAAAAAAAAAAAAAATAGTTATGAATTAAGGTCAAAGGGTATATATTATGTAATAATAACATATGTATTATGTACTTAACTGGAACGTGCCATTTATTACGAAATCCTTAGGCTGCTATAATATAAATTATACCTTCAATGGAGCAAGATAACAGATTGCCAGATAACGCTGGAATGCGTTTAATTAGATGAAATGTATTTGTTTCCATATGTTGGCCCAACCTTGTACACTGTATTTGGCTTCGACAAACATTCTATGTAAATATTGCTGTACTGTTCATTCATAGACTATTATACTTCGAAACTATTTCTATATTAATATTTTGAAGAGGTTATGTTTGAAAGATTGTAGGCGCAGAGCTACTCGTATTTACGAAATCACTATTTGAAAGGTATTTTGTTTCAAATCATCATAGACTGTGTTTTTTATATTATGTACCAATTAGCTAAAGTTATTGTTTTATTTTTTTGTTGGGTATATAACAAGAGTTAGTAATTAGCCTTATGTTGTAAGGTATTTGTATTCGGATTCAATAATTATAATTAACAAAATTATGCAATAGGGCATTCACATTTTTCGGTAGCTTACAAAACGTTAAAAATATATTTTCTTGTTTTTTTTTATTCGCGTGATCAACATGTCGAGAAATCTCTATTGTTCCATATTTTTTAAAGGGCGTTGACCTTTTATTAACTGTAATCTAGGTCTAAGCTTATTATTTAGGCAAAATTATTTCATAATAACAAAATTATCCTTTGCCTACGTTTCTTTCCGAGCAAAAATATAGATTTTGCATCAAAATAAATATAAAATATTAACAACACACCAAATTTTATATTAGACAATATAACCTGTGACTATAACAGTACATTTGTCACGTCATAATACTGGCGTGACATGACGTCTGCCTTATAAACAAGTGCAGACGCGAGACGGTTTCAGTGACACAGCGCGACGCACTAAATATGCTAGGCATTCAGGCCGCGACATTATATTAAATTATTTACAACAATATTGTAAAATTTACATATATTTTATATTAAATAATCGGAGAATATTTTAAACAGAGTTCACTTATGACTTGTATTAGGCAATAAAAGTACATTGTCACGTCACAATACTACTGGCGTGACGTACGTCTTGTAAACAAGTGCAAAAACCTACGGTATAAACAAGTGCACACGCGAGACTGTATCAGTGACAGCGTGACGCACTGAGCAAATATGCTGGGCATTCAGGTCGCGACATTGAGACTATCTGAAAATATTGGTTTAGCGATAGTTCAGTTATGTATCAGGTTATTAATTTTTTGCATCAGGAGAAATTTGAAAGCTGTATGTAATGTCACATATTTGTCTAGGTTAATGCGTTGGCAACCCCGTGACAGTAATAATTATGTATGTAACAAAACTTAAACCAAGTCAAGAGTTATTTTATTTGCCTCGTATATGTTTCAAACGCTTTAGGATTTACTCTATCATATTACTGTAGTGCGAGTTAGTGAACTTTACGTGAATTAGAAATTTTAAAGCTTTTATTTAAATGTTTTTCTTTACTGTTAAAGCGAACTTAAATCAATACCTGTATCTTGGCACCGTGTTTTGTTCCCAAATACACTTAATTTTTTAACTACAAAGTAAGATTAAATTGACAAACACAGAGTATTTACATTGTTGCTTCGTTCTATACGTCATTAAAAGTGAAACTGTGTAAAAGCGTGACGTATTAGCGTGACAAATGCCTCAGCGTGTCTGAACGTGTCCAATACGTGGTGTAATGGCTGAGACAAAATAGGGTTATCAGGTCGTCAACAAAGACAGTATGTAGCTTCACAAATAAGTGTTGCTGCTAGTGATAGATGTTTTCGACTTAATAGCCTTTTAAAAATATTTTAGATATATATTTGGTGTAAACAATAAAAAGGCTCCATTCATTTTTGTAAGGGCACCAGAAATAAAATGTATGGTTCTTTGTTCAATAGTGAGAGGATAGCTTGACTTTAATATAATTTAATTCAATTCTTCAATATGCATAATAAAATGAGAAATGTGGTGCAATGTAACTAAAGTGTCTATCGCCGTATTTTGTTTTTTCTCTCGGGTCAAGATAATCATGAATTAAAAATTGGCAGAACTCGAAATGCAATACACTTTCGAGGGTCATGGCAGATTTTCCACCATGTGTTTTGGGTTGATTCCGCATTTCCGCACTAGGTTAGCGCTGTAGACTATATGGCCTAACCCCTCTCAATCTTACTCTCGATTGTACCGTGGAGGCTGGTGTCCTGCAGTGTTTACTGGTCGCTATTTGAACAGAATATACGAATATCTTATAGGTATGTGTACCTATATAAAGTATGATTCGCATGCCTAACGATGTATTTAATTATTAAAATACAATCGAAATATAAGTTGCATGCAGTGTATGCACTAACATTTGTCTAATTTTACAAGAACTCAGCTGTAAAGCGATACAATTGTTTGTGTCATCAACAACGTATTGTTGTGGGGCAGGGAAGTCCCTAGTAATGGTGATACCGACGATATGACACTCGTCTTGTGGGGTCAGGTGTCTGAGCTATGGTTGTTGTTATGCCAATTTATTTATCTTTTTGAAGTTCATTTTTGAAAAGTGCGTGGTGGCCTGTTGGTAAACGGACCAGACGCAGCTGCCAACATATAAATGAATACACCCAACAGTCACATACAAAGTCCTGACCCCACACTAAGATCGAGTCTTGTGTCGTGGGTATCAAAAGCTACGGAGAGACTTTTCGGTTTCACAAACACCCAGACCCGAAACAAATACCTGTGGATCACAGAAATATTTGTTTTGGTGCGAGGATCGAACCCGCAGTCTCTCGTTTCATAGCTGGAGTCTAACCAACTGCGCCACGAAGGCTGTGTACGGCATATATGAGCTACAAGTATTTGTTTCGTCTCTGGGTTTTGGTGAAACCGAAAAGTCTCTTGTATTTTCCGATGCCTACGACACTAGTCACTTATCTCAATATGGAGTCAGGACTATGTGAGACTTTTGGGTGTATTATTTACATATTTTTACCACCATGTCCTGCCTTTTAATCTAGCCTAGTTATGTTGGAATATGAGCGGAGAGGTGACATATAAAAACAAATATTTTATCTACAATCGATTTGGGAAATATGTGTGACTCATTATTTGCTCAGTGATTTCACGGTGAAGTCATACAAGAAATATTTATTATTCACTTTAATAGTGCAATATTTTTTCAGGTGAGCAATGCAGTAATACGTGTGGGGAATATTAACTTGATTCTCGTGACGCAGGCTTATTATTTTGATTTTATTTATTATTCTGGTAAAGAAATGACTACTGACTACACTGTACACGATGGAATGTGTAATACTTCTTCTTCTTTGGTTGGTGGGAACAATGTCGCCGGCCCACTCAGTTGCTTTTTCGCGATACGGCAGGACTCTTGACAATAGGAAGCAATCCCGACAATTTTATGACATTTCAAAAATCTAAATATATAGTTACATATAGTGCTCGACCCGGGAATTGAACCTGGGGCAACACAATTCACAACCCACGATATTACCGTCTCACTAGTTTAACTTAAAAATGCCTTAAACTAGGTAGAGGCAGAGAAAAGCCGAGTAACATTACAGAGGACGACAAACACAGCTGCTAAACCACATGTTGTTTGTCAAGAAACTTGTAATGGAATATTCAATAACACTGATAATGCCAGTGTGTTGGACATTGGGAAGAGAAAGGGGGGGGGGGGGACAGGCTTCTTTAAAATTTTAAGCCAGCCCTTTGGGATGCCAGCCCTTTGGGATGCCAGCCCTTTGGGATGCCAGTCCTTTGGGATGCCAGTCTTTTGGGATGCCAGCCCTTTGGGATGCCAGCCCTTTGGGATGCCAGCTGTGCAACAAAAGGCGACGGATTCGATTCCTATGAACGTAATTGAGGATGAGGATTATATGAACATGTTCGATTCCAATTTATACTCCAAAATGTGTCTTATTTTAAGAGTTTGTGACATTTATAAGTATCAGAATATGTTACTGCAACATTCCGGGATAATTAACTAATTAATGAAAAGGGCGCAGTGAAAATCAGTGTTGTGTTAAAGATAAGGTTACCTGCACGATATTTGACCCCATTACATGTGTACATAATACAATGATTGCTTAATGAAAATTATCTAATCTTACGTAGGCTTATGCCCCTAGTTGTTTAGTGAAGTAGTTGTGTATTGTGAGGACAAGGTTCAGTTTTATGTGCGGATTTTTATAGGTTTGGTAATATTATTTATTAACATTAAGTTTACTGCACAATATTTTATTTATTCGTTGTTTTTAGAAAGATTATAATTATTGATTCCACATACATTATTACAGAGTTAGTTATTTTGTATTGACTACGACATTAACTCGCTTTGATTAAGTAGGAATCCAACCGGGTTTCGAACTCACGCTATTGAGCACGTTGGCCACAGAAACTAGTTACCAAGTAACTTATATCGAATTCATAGTCACTAGTCACATGGCTAATAATACGTTAAATATACTCATTAAGACTCAAATAATTATCTTTTGAAAGATGAAGGATTTAATGTAAAATAATTTAATCAAAAAATATATTAGAAATAATAATAACTTTACTTTTAGAATATTTATAAAAATACTACATTACCATATATTTTATCATGCTGAATACTACACAATATTAATATCCGATTTTGCAACGATAATCGATTACATTTTTACTCTAAATACACACAAAAAATAAACACATATCAAAAAAATTGATAACGTTAAATAAATTACAATAAATTCACACATATTCTGAATATTAATGGACCAACCTGCGCGCGGGTCGCGTGAGATGAAGTCGCTAGGAGCGCGAGAAACGCGGCGATCACTCGCGGGAACATATTGCACTGACACACGACGTGATATGAACCGTCTGCATCAACCGCGTAGCTTACTATGCAATACGCTATTATCGACGCGAGGTTTCCCGCGCGCTGCAATTCTTTCAGAATACGGACTCCACGCTCCCAGAGATTTGAACGTACAATTTTTTTTTATTCCGATGAATAATGAAGCGAGTGCGCCATCCGCCTGATGGTAAGCGATACGACCGCACATGCACAGTAGCAAAACCAAACAACACAATTAATTAAAAAGCAATGTTTGGCATTCTACTGCACTCGTCATCCTGAGACATAAGATGTTAAGTCTCAGTATGTCCAGTAGTTACTCTGGCTACAATGTCCTTCAAACCGAAACACAACAGTGCATTTACACTGCCGTTTGGCGGGAGAAATAGAGATTGCGGTTGGTATTTATGGTGGCAGAGAATACCACCAATGAAAATTCAAATGTTTCCTAGTTCATTTTATTGGATAACGAATACTTTTATTTAATTCGATTACTTTTAATTAATTCAGAAATTAATAATTGTGATATTTTATAACAATATTTTTTAAATAAATATTTTAAACGATTTCATGAAGAATCCGTTTAAGTAACATAATTCTATATAATACTTTAATATGAAATGGAATATTTATGAATCACAAAGAAAGACATCATATTTATCATATATTCTACAGGGTACAAAAATAGACATAGCTATCAGAGCATTATTAACAAGTGTCAGTAGAGGCAATTCAACACTTCTCTAATTTACTTAGCTAAGAAACTTATTTAAAATATGAAATATATATTATAAATCTACATACATAAACTCACGCCTTTATCCCCGAAGGGGTAGGCAGAGGCGCCACCAGGACACTCACATTTCGCCTTGTATGTTCCGTCCCACGATGTGATTGGGGGCGAGCCTATCGCCATATCGGGCACAAACTCCTGACTCCGGACTGATAATGAATAGAAAAATCCAATATCACTTTGCCCGACCCGGGACTCGAACCCTAGACCTCAGTTCTGTAACCGTACCGTAATACAACTACGCCACTAATCTAATTAAAATAAATAAATGTAATTAAAATATTGGTAAAAGATATAATATGCCATATTTATTCCATGGTAATACTAATGAAAGATAATAAAAATACTTTGGCATCGAGTCACTGTAAGATTAATTTTATTAAAACATTTATTGCTCATTCGTCATTCGGACGACTGCACTATTTGGCATGTTGATATTTTTGTATGACTAATAATTTGGAATTCAGACGCCTCGTTGGTCTAGTGGCAGTAGGGACCGTGAACTGAAAGGTCCGGGTCCGATTTCCAGCTCGGGCAATTTAAGTTTTATAGACTAATGGCCATGATTAATAAACGATCTTCGTTTCTATCTAAAGATCGATCGTGAAAATAAACCAATGGGCTCAAGGTATTGCCGACACGCTCACATTTGATGTGTTCTGATTGGTCTATTTTCCGGATCGATCCTTAGATAGGGATTGGGATTGCTTATTAATTTTGTGTGTATATTATTTTGTGCCCGGCATGGCGATAGTCAAGGTCGCTATTACTTCCTTAATAAGAAAAACGGTTCGTGAAATGTGTTTAATACAAATGACACCTCTGTTAGATATAAGCGTAATTTTATTAAAATGGCAAACTCTGATATTTTTCGTTTACTGAGACGACGCGATGTGGTAAACTACGTTTCTGACCTACAAATTCTGTTAGAAATGTGGTCTTCGAGCGTTTTATTTTAAATACGTTTATTGATCGTTGAAATTATTTTATATTAAGAAAAAGTTTATCATTCTTCCTGCCCTTAACATGCAAGCAACAAAACCTTATTTTTTTTGCAGCATTAAAAAACACAAAATACATTATCCCACATGAGAAGCGAACCCAAGAACTCACAGTTGTCAACCCTCGAGCCACTAAACCAGTAATATATAAGTAATACATTGTATAAAGAATTAATGCATGTTATGTAAAGATTATAATGCACTTCCGCGTGCGACCACTAAAACTATGGCGTTGAGAGAAAGACACAACGTGGTGAATTTTAATTTAATTCTTATTCAAAGAAAGTGTAATTGTTATTTTAAAGTGTTTTCGAGATCATTGCCTTCGTTTTGGTAATTGGTTGATTATTTTATTTAAGTTATGTTCTATGTAGACAAATAATCCTAAGAATGGAGTCTTTTGATTGGTATCGCTAAATGATGGGGTTTTTATTACCACATGGCGGGCTCGGTTCCCGTTTCGGACATGCGATTAATGCTTTGAATGCAGTTTAAATTATTTTTAAAATTAAAATGATATCCTCTTTCTGTGAAATTTAAGATACTTCCCCTCCATGTGGCATCGCCGTGGGACATCCTTTATATCACATACTTTTGCAGAACTCATGGCTAAGAGAACTCTCGCGATGTTTTTCTTCACCGTTAAAGGTGACCGCCACAGTTTTAAACGGTTTAAATTCAGTGGAAATAATAATGTGCTCGAAACCAACTTGGCATTAATTATTTTGCTGATGCCAAAATAAATATATGTCTGTCATAATTTTTGAATGCACTCACAATTCCCAATTATAAGAAAATATTTATGGCTAATAATATTATTCTACTGAAATGCATCGAATATTTTTAATCACACACACAACCTCACTCCTAATCCAAATGGGTGTCGACAGAGGAGGTGCTAGTGTCACCCATAATTCAACGATTTTTTTTATTGCGGTGAATGGCGAGACGAGCATGCCATTTGCCTGATTGTAAGCGTTAAGACAGCTCATGGACAATAGCAAAACCAAACAACACCATATATTACAAAGCAATGCTTGGCATTCAACTGCGCTCGCTATCCTGAAACATAAGATGTAAGTCTCATTATGTCCAGTGGTTACTCTGGCTACAATGTCCTTCAAACCAGAACACAACAGTGCATTTACACTGCTTTACATTTACTTAGACTTCGTCATAAGATGTGATAGGAACCTAGCTTATATGTCGTTTTTATATTATTGTGAATAAACCCATTTGATTTTGTCACATAGCTAAATGTATATAAACTGGATTTTCCGACTTGGGAATCGAATCTATTCACGGTTTGCAACTCACAAACGTTGCCACCAAGCCGATGTAGCGATAAGGTTTAAAGATTACCTCGTTAAGTCCCAAGTCGAAATTATTATAGTTCGCAAGTTTCCATATATATTAGTGTGTCGTTTCAGTGATTATATAACAAATTAGCGGCTTGGCCCGGCTTCGCCCGGGTGCAGATAGTTTTGGAGTCCAGTCCACATCGACAACATATTATAGCTTTCGCAGCGCACGCAATGTAAATAATATAACATTATTGTAGTTTTAGTAGGGATCCTTATTTTTTTCTTGCAATTGAAATAGCCTATATTAATCAGTGATAATGTCGCATTCAAATGGTGAAATAAGTTTTAAAATCGGCCCAGTACTTTTTGAGCCAATTCGTTACAAACATACTTACATACAAATCTTTCCTCTTTATAATACTCGTATTAGTATGGATTATATAACAAATGATCAGTGATAATATGTTTGTTTGTATTTCATGTTAGCGTGCCTGAAGGCATGCGCTTATCCTCTATCAAATAGTCATGATTCATCTGTCACGATCTGCAATGTGCATCCACTTCCGCGATGTACGAAATATTTAAAAATAACTTGAAAAAGTCAGCCTCATTAACGCAATTATGACTCCGCCTGTAAAACGTGAGCCTGCAGGTTTGATCCCCGCCCGAGACGAATGTTTCTGTGTTCTACAAGTATTCGTTCCGGGCTTAGGTGTTTGTGGGACAAAAAGGTCTCTTTCGTTTCTTATATGTCACGACCCACGACAAATAGACTCGACTTTATAGAAAATGAAAATAATTCAATCAATTTTAAGATGTTCAACATTTAGATTCAGTCATTTTTTGTTCTACCACTCGGTTTAAGCGGCTTTCACTAGAAAAGAACGGGCAAGAAACTCTAGTGTGGGGTCAGCATTATGTATGCGACTCTTGCGTGTATTTATTTATTTATTTACTAGCTTCTGCCCGCAAACTTCGTCTGCGTTATTAACTTTATTTGAAATTACCTTTATTTGGAATTTTCCATCCCATAAAATCCCATCCCAACCCGTCCCGTCCCGTTACAGCCCGCCCGTCCCGTCTCATTCTCACTCAAGGCATGTAATCCAATCCCGTCCTATCCCTTTGAGTGTAAAAAAGTAACATATTTCGGAATTGCTTCCGAATTTTTCAGGATAAAAATTGTTAATCCAGGGTGTCAGCTACCTCCATACCAAATTTCATCGAAATCCGTTAAGCAGTTTATGAGTTTATTGGATACAACCGCACAGACAGACCAAAATACTAAAATTCTAAAAATCATTGTTTTGGATTCTATTACATTAATACAGACCCACATATTCGTTTTTCTTATTTATCTTCCATGTACAGACATCGATCGGTAACAAATTTATTGTATGTGTACATATAAATTTAATTAAACAACAAAATGTCACGAGTATTGTAAACAAAAACACGCGTATTATCCGCTGATTAGATGTTAAAGATCACTGGCTGTTACATCTGTCATACAACTATCTAGCCTGATAAAGGTTATTAGATATAAAGGTACCGACGTTAATAATAATTCGGGGTCGTAAATGCAATATTTTCCTTAATATAATAAATAATAAATAAATACACTCAACAGTCACGTACATAGTCCTGACCCCACACTAAGATCGAGTCTTGTGTCGTGGGTATCAGAAGCTACGAGACACTTTTCGGTCTCACAAACACCCAGACCCGAAACAAATTCCTGTGGATCACACAAATATTTGTTTCGGTGCGGGGTTCGAACCCGCGGCTTCTCGTTTCACATGCTGCGTCTATCTCACAATCGGTTAGGTATTTATAATTTAATAATAGTCTTATCTAGATATAAACTTGGAACTTACAAAAGTGGGTTAGTTAAATAGGTTTTCAATAGGTAAACATTATATTTGTACTTAAAAACACCCATTTGCTTGACAGAGACACAGATTTGCTTGGCAATGGAGCGTATTAAATTTAATGACCATATTTATAACTAGGTATATATTTATCATTATGTTATGCCTTACTTATAATTCTTTTTTTTTTTTTTTATAATTCTTTATTGTACACAAAACATAAGGATAACATATAAATGGAACTTAAATCTAAATATGAGTACAAACGGCGGTCTTATCGCTCACGGCGATCTCTTCCAGACAACCTTTGGATGGACTGGAATGAACAGGAGAAGGAAACCGAAGGTAGTATAATAAAAAGGAATGAACGAGTACCATGTACAACAAATAAATAAATATAAATAAATGCTATATACATATATAACCATATTACATATACTAAACAAAATACAATATTATACACTACAAATACAATATAAATTATACAAATATATAAATAACCAAATATGTAAAGGGGAAAAAAGCAGAAATAAAATGAGTACAAAATAATAATACAGAAAAAAAAAATATATATTCTATAATATATTATTAAGTTACTGTTGTGATAAATAATGCGTTCTGACTAGTCTCTTAAAAATAGGCAGTGATTTTGCAAGTCTTATAGACATAGGCAGTTCATTCCATAGGCGAGCAGCATAGACAGTAAAAGATTTGTCTACGAATGTTGTGCTATGCTTCGGAATCTCCAAAATCAAACTCTCTGAAGACCTAAGAGATCGTGCATGGGTATCACGCAAGAAATGGAAACGGTGCTTAAGATAAGATGGAGCCGTGGGATGAAATAATATACAATAGAGGAGTGAAAGGATACGAGTATTCCGACGAAGACGTATTGATAGCCACTTGAGTTTAGTTCGATATTCAGAGACGTGGTCATATTTTCCGGTTACAAAAGGGGATAACACAGCCATTAAATGTGACCTGGGGTATTTGATTCACATTCAACTGAGAAACCATCCTGGAGCTGCCAACAACAATGACCTGAGTTTTAGCTGGGTTTACTGTGAGCCCGTGCGTCCTACTCCACTCATTTATTCGTGAGAGGTCTTTATTAATTGATACAATAGCCTCCGTCACCCTGTCCACCGGAGCGTGATAATAAATTTGTAAATCGTCTGCATACAAGTGATAGGAAGAAATAAGTTGATGGGAGATAGAGTTAATGAACAATGCGAAGAGTAAAGGAGATAAAACGCCGCCCTGAGGAACGCCAGCAAAAGTATCACACCAAGCAGAAACTGCACCTTCAATGCGTATACGCTGCCGGCGACCAGTCAGGTAACTATGAAACCAGTCAATTACCGTTGGAGATATGTTAATAGAGCGAAGTGTGCTTAACAGGACATCATAATCTACAGTGTTGAACGCATTGCTAAAGTCTAGCAAGGCTAGTACCGTTAGCTTCCCGCTCTCCATGGCAGATCTAATGTCGTCTGTTATATGAACCAATGCAGTGGTAGTACTGTGACCAGGACGAAATCCGGATTGAAAGGGATTAAGGAGATTGTTATTCGTAAGAAAGGTGCAAAGCTGATGATGGATAAGGATTTCAAGGACTTTGGAGAGGAACGGTAAAATAGAAATGGGCCGATATTCAGAAAAGGATACGGGATTAGGTTTTTTGGGAAGAGGAACGACTTCTGCAGCCTTCCACAAGGATGGGAAGACAGAATAGGAGATCGAAAAATTAAGGATGTGACATAGAATAGGAAGAATTTCGTCAAGGATAGGTAGTACCATATTCCGGCCTATACAGTCATTACCAACCGCATTGGAGGAAATCGATAAAATGCTCTTTTTAACATCACAATCAGAGAATTGACTAAAGACGAATTGAGAATAGTTTGGGGTTGGAATGGAAGAAAGATCATTAATAGTTTTATCTTTAGTAGCCCTATCAAAACAGGGAATAGCTGAAAAGTACGAGTTTAATAAATCAATGTTTAATTTATGAAGGCTTACATCGGGACGTGGTTTTCCAACTCCCATGGATTGAAGAAACTTCCAAACCTTAGCTGGATCACCATTTTCTACAGATTTATGGACATATCGGCGTTGAGCATTCCTACATAACTTGTTGCAGAGATTACGAATAGCTACAAATTTTTCCCAGTTCAGGGAATTGGGTCTACGCTTAAACCTGGACTTAGCTGTAGCTTTCCTCAATATCAATGATTTTATTTCATCGGTGAGCCAAGGTGACGGGAGGTGCTTCAATTTAACTGCACGTATTGGAGCGTGTATATCGAACAGCTTCGTTATATTAGTATTGAAAATTTCAACCTTATCATCGATCGAGTTTGAGGTAAGCAGAGGGACCCAGTCTATGTTGTCAGCATCCTCACGAAAACTTACGGAATTTACCCCACGAAAGCAACGCCGCATCACAACCTTACATCTATCTTTAGGGGGGCGA
Source organism: Deilephila elpenor (assembly GCA_949752805.1). Taxonomy (NCBI): domain Eukaryota; kingdom Metazoa; phylum Arthropoda; class Insecta; order Lepidoptera; family Sphingidae; genus Deilephila; species Deilephila elpenor. The sequence continues at coordinate 13,405,758 of OX457106.1, read as the reverse complement.
ATTTTCAGCGATAAATAAATAAGGTCATGATGTGAGAAGGCATCGGCAGCACATTGGCCATGATTTGCAACAAGATGAGGAGAGGAAACGAATATGAGATCGAGGAGAGAAGGAGTAGAATTAGGAAAATGATGAGTGGCATTGAGAGGTAGGATAGAAAGGTTACAAGAATTCAAAACAGAAAATAGTGAAGAAGAGCGATGATCTCTCTTAAGTAGGCAAGTATTGAAATCTCCCATGATTATGCTGTGACTGTACGAGGGAGTGAGATTAATAAGAATGGTTTCTAGAGAAGAGAAAAAGTCAATGCGCAGAGAGGGACAATAATAAACACCGAGAAGAATTTTAGTGTGAAGGAGTTCAACCTCCAGGAACAGATGCTCACCGCCATTTGCGGGCGGAGGCTGAGGTGACGTATGTACAATAGAAAAGGAAATACCGGTACGTAAGTATATAGCCACCCCACCACCACCGCCAACGGATCGATCGTTCCTGATAAGTTGAAAACCAGGAAGGGAGTAGGAACTAGAAGGAAGGCATGGCTGAAGCCAAGATTCTGAAACAAGAATAGCATGGAGATTCGCACAGTCAAAGCTAGCTAACATATCGGTGAAATGTGCCGGAATACTCTGGGCGTTGATATGCACGACATTGAAATTCTTAGGAACATCAGAGAATTGAGATGAAAGAATTTCACTTAGCGATGGAATACTAGTAAAACTGCTGTTGTCACTACCTGCCGAGAAAAACTCATCAGACTCACTATCAATTTGAGACATGACATTTATTAATAATAAATAAACTTAAAAATATATTTAAAAAAAAAATACTGCTTACAAATAGGTATTAAAAGTCAAAACAATATACATATATACGAATGTTTATCAGTAAATATGGCCTGCTTAATAGGCACCTTACATTCCACCTGCCGGTTGTGTTAAGAGTTACAACAATAAAAAGAAACAAAATACAAAGAAAAAGCAAACAAAAACAAAAATACAACGATAAAGGCCGGGTAATAACAAAAATATACCAAACCAAAAGTAAATAAAAGTTATCACCGCGTCTATTAAAAAAATAATGTCATTATCATTGCGGAAAAGAAAAAAAAGAAAAAAAAAAAAAAAAAAATATCTAAACAGGTTAACTAACAACTCATAATGACTAGAGGTACACAAAACAAAAAGATAAAATAAAATAACAATAATAATCAAGTGGTGTATACAAAACAGATTATAGAACCTACATATTTATAATGCTTAAAATAAAATGTAATTGAGCTATGGAACTCGACACGGTAAACAACAAAAATGACAGATAAAAATATAACCTATATGGAAGGTAGTAGTAGTGAAATATAATAACAAACAGTCTTACCCAGCCAGTACATGAAAACAGTTAATAATTAAATGTTTATTTATTTTTGTTGTTCGCTGTGCGCTTGGACCTCGCAATCCTGGATCGAGTTCCAGTTTTAACATTATCAACACTGCCGATGTGACTCAGGTCGTGAAGAGATGTAATACGCTTCCGCACGCCATCTGCGCCAATAACATATACGTTGCCTTCTTGAGTCCAGCACCTCGCAATGCCGAACTTCTCCCGGGCAGCCATAAATAAGTCGTGACGCGCTTTTGTCAAGAATTCCGACATGGTGATTCCGGAGCCCTTGAGCTTAGTTTTGGCGTACCACAGCCCATCCCGGACCGCAACATCCTGGAGCTTGAAGAGAATGGGACGAGGTTTTTCAGCCTCGGAGGCGCGTCCCATTCTATGACACCTTTTAATGCTATGCGGCGAGAAGTCTTTTACTTTAAAGTGCTCCTTGATGACGTTAGCCACTACGAGTCCAGTATCCTCCTTGCTCACCTCCTTGACACCGTGCAACAGCAAGATCTTCCTACGGCTTCTCATCTCCAAATTGTCGATGTTGCGTGCTAAGAATTCGACCTGCTGCTGGAGATTCGTTAGAGCCTCAGTGATGAATGCCCGGAACGAACCGAAGTCAGATGCCAGGCTAGACGCGGTGGATGACCTCGGTGATTTGTGCAGCTCGGCGTCAAAGTCAGCCATCCTCTTATGGAACATCTCCATCATGTCAGCCAGTGTATCCTTGATAGAATCCATTGCGTAAAAGTGTGGTGAAAAGTGTAGAAATAAGGATTGTTTATAGGATATAACACAACACCGGCAAGTAACAGTAATTATCTAATGAAAACTTTCATTCCAAATTATTTACAATCAAATGTAGATATATTTTTAAATTTTAAATTTTAGAGCACAAATTAACGATGTGTATTAGATCTTACTTAGTACCTATTTTTATTTTAAAAATATTTTTGTAGTGTTTTTGGGCACGTAACACACAAATGTGTGACGGATTGGATAATCTGTTTCTTAATAATTTTCGTTACACGTAATTTATGAAGGTCTCTTTGCTTACCATATAACTATGAATTGAAACGACATGAGTTTTGCCATCTCTAGCTACCCTTTTGGGATATACAGCAGTGGTACATCAAGATACGAATCATAAAATCCGTGGAAAGGCGTTAGTCACGTCTCGAAGTATGCTCGTATAAAAGATTTCAGGGTGTATTTACACAATTGTCTATACAAATGCGAAGGACAGGAAGTTATTACGAATACATACTAATAACTAGTACTTTATGACTCTGTGCTGAAACAATAACTACATAAGTGACGCAGTTTTGAATCATGCTACTTCAATTTGTGACGAATGTATTGCAACAAATATGTAAGAGTGATTTTTATGTTTTTTTACAATTTTGTTCGGCAATGTGACTGTACCAGACCTGATAGTAAATCACCATACCGTCCAGAAAGAGTGCTGATTGACAACTGAAGAACATCTGTTAATTGACACAGTTATGCAGGCCTGCTTAACTGCTTCTCACTCTGCGGCAGAAGAACCGGGATATTAGGAAGGCGGGAACTCGTGTGCCGTTAAACTGATCCACTCATAGATGTATTGTGACGGGTGATTTTTATAAACGATAAGTAAAGCAACCTGATTCTAGTATGACGATGTGCTGGCAGTTGTATTTAGAAGAATGGAATAAGGATTTGAATATAGAACGGAGTTGTCAACGGCGGATGTGAAGGATGGCCGAGTCGGGGTTTACGCTGTGATTGTTCAAGAGAAAACGTTGTAGGCATTTCAATATGCGAGTTGTATGTTGTAGAGCCCTTGTATTAATGAACATGATGTTGGAAAAGAAGAGAGGAATTATGATTGCACAATCGTCGTCTATCTTTAACTATATCTATATCAGCCCATATACGTCCCAATGCAGGGCACGGGCCTACTCTACAATCGAGAGAATCGATTGAGAGTGGTTAGGCCATATAGTCCAACACGCTGTATATTATAGTCATCAGTGGCCATATAGTCGCACAATCGTGGTATTTTTTATAATTTTACAGAACAGTTCCATTGTTTAATGGTGCATCAAAGGTACGGGTTTGCGAATCTTTCGTATCGAGACATAGAGAATGAACGGATTCGGTGAAAAGAAAAGTAAATGCGGTTGATACAATTTTTAATACCACGACACAGTGATAAGTGCAAAGTTACAATTGTACTATTTTTAACAAAGGAATTGATAATATCAAAGCAGACTGCAATCAGATAATTTACATGCATCCTTTTCAGCCGATGATGGTAGCCTGGTACATGGATAGAAAGAGGAAGCCCAGGGCATACACCACGAGTATCACGTCCATGGCGGCTGCGAAGACTTCGCTAGCCAGGCGATCCTGGGCGATTCTCTGGAGGTGAGCCTTGGCCCGGGAGCACAGCCTGCTTAAGTGGCTCACGAATAATTCTGCGGCGTTTATTACGGTGCTAAAAAAAGAGAAAACTTTGGTCGCATCTACAGTAAGGCCATCGCGGAATATAAATCTCTCTTAAGTATTTAATAGACACTTAAAGCAGTTTGCATACATCTTCTTGCAATCCTTAAGTTGTTTGTCAATTTCATGAGAGTCCAGACAAAGCTGCGCTTGCCAAAAATTGAAAATTGATGCATCGGGTTCACTTACTGTCATCCAGACGGGGTTATATAAACTCTTTAATTTATTAATTATACGCTTTCATTTTTGTAAAATTGAAATGTATTATATTTGAAGATAAGAAAAATAGAAAACATAAAAACGGGTGCATATATTGTTACTACAGAGCCATCTATTAATAACATTTGTTATTAAAAGTAACAACACAGTAGTGGCCAAAATGCTAGCATCTAAAGAGCAAACCGGTTAATAGATGGCGCTAGTAACATTTTCCGATTAAGTAAAATGGAATTAAAAACATTGAAGGTCGAACACTAACAATTGGGAGAGAAATATTTACCTAGGTGTACACCTTAATGTCATGACGCAGTTGTGAACGCTGAAAAGTGGTAGAACCATGGCTACCAGGTACCACAGACTGTTTGGAGCACATGGCGACGTTACCATCGACCTCTGGGCTACTGGAATTCTGAAACAATAACCAGGAATACGTACATTAATTGAATAATAATTGTACAGATTTTCTCCCTAGGGTACAGGCAAAGTTTGCCTTAAACTTACGGGCACGGGTTCAACCTGGACCGAATTAAAGCGAGATATTTTAAATGTGAATAAACTGAACATCGACTTCAAGATCCGCGATTTGCAATTTAAAGACGGTGTCACGCAATCAATAGAGATGATGTACGGTTAACAAATAAAGAGCCGAATAACTTGTAAAGCTGATATAATATTTGCAACTTGAGGAGATACGCTGTCGTCATTTAAGAGGCTAATTAAAGAGCACTACCTTTCTCTTTAAGTAGACTTTAGTATTATTTTCTTTAAGTAAATCATTTGGCTACTTGTAGTATTTATATATATTATGTATATACCCCTATGTATATGTACATACATACATAAACTCACGCCTTTATCCCCAAAGGGGTAGGCAGAAGCGCCACCAGGACACCCACATTTCGCCTTGTATGTTCCGTCCCACGATGTGAAAGGGGGCGAGCCTATCGCCATATCGGGCACAAATTCCTTACTCCAGACTGTTAATGAATAGAAAAATCCAATGTCACATTGCTCGATCCGGGACTCGAACCCGAGATCTCAGCTTTGTAACCATTCCGTAATACAACTATGCCACCGAGGCCGTTATTACAATTATTTACTACTTATATTTAGTACTTACTTATTACTTATCGCACACTATAGCATTGAAGCTTAGCGAGTCCCCGGGAACTTGTCTTTAACCCGCAACGAAATCAACCATACATTCTTTTGCATTAATGAGTTTTTTACCTGCTGCCCTGAATCCCAGTAGTCTTCGTCTGAGCCGAAGTGTTGGAGCCGTTCATCCAGCGGTCCACATCCCCGCTCAGATCGCTTGCCAAGATGTAGGACGAAGAGGATAAAATCTGAAACAAAGAATAGGATGACATCTTGAAATTGGGCAGTAGTGGGTTTAAGACTTATTATTAGAAGTAGTTACTGGTAAATAACCAAAGTAAAGTTAAAAAGACTTAAATAATATCGCAATGCGTCAAAATAATATTATGATTTTCGGCATTCGACAAGACATCTTGTTAACGTTACTTACAAGAAAATTTCGGCTTTTATATTACCAATTTGAATTTTTAGAATATTTTGGCTTTACACCGCCCGGTTATTTTTGGCTTCTAGGGCTCTTTAAACATATCCTTGTATAGAAACTGGAAGGATTTTTTCCTGGCGCTGCTATGTATGACCATAGCACCTTTCGTGAAGTTTTGTTGAACACAATCTGTTGTAAAATGCCGACCGATCGTAAATTACTAGCCAACTAATACCAACCCCGCGTTTTTATGGAAAAAGTAAGTAAAGAATTCGATTTTGAGATATCTATACCTGTTCATCAGATTCGTCGGCAGATTTCTTGGTGAATGTCTCTGAGGATGGAGTCATGGCGGAGTTGACACCGTCACCCGGGATGTCGGCGGATCCCGACTTGTTGGTATTCGGGATGTTGCTGTACGTACGGGTCGCGGTCGCCATAGATACAGTGTAGCTTAAATAACGTAAAACGATGAACTAAAGATAAGACCAGCTAAGATAATTTTCAAATTTTCATTATTAAAAAAAAAAAGATATTACCGTAAAATACTAATAAATACTTAATGACTACCGAAAAATGGTAAATTTAATATAAATATTAGGTATAAAAAATATCTTGTAAATAGAGAATAAGTACTATGTGTATTGACTTGTCATAAGAGCTTATTTAATTGCCTACGTGACCAATAAACAAATTTCATTACATTTCAGTATCTACGTAGGAGACATTAACCTCCTAAAATGTGCTTGTGTCTTTACGAACAAAATCAAATACAAATACACCCGACAGTCACATACATAGTCCTGACCCCACACTAGGATCGAGTCTTGTATCGTGGGTATCAGAAACTACGAGAGACTTTTCGGTCTCACAAACACCTAGATCCGAAACAAATCCCTGTGGATCACAAAAATATTTGTTTCGGAGCGGGGATCGAACCCGCGGCCTCTCGTTTCACAGCCGGCGTCTAACCAACAGCGCCACGGAGGCTGTTGATCGATTGAAAATCGGATTTATAAGTTACCTAGAAGTATAACAGAAGGCAAAACAGCACTCCTATTGAACACTGTTCGATAAATCTAGGCGCTAGGAAGAACAATATATATATAGTATAAAGAAAGACAATTTAAAGGTGGTTACTGGATCGAATGGAGGTCCGAGGAAGTCCCTTCTAATAAGTCTATGTAAACCTCTATAGATAATGCCTACATTTGTCATTATAAGTTCTATTGCTAAAGATGACTACAAAAGTAAAAAGTAGAGTACAGTAAATTCTATTACTAATTTCGTTACAATGTCATAAAACTAGTTACAATGAAAATAATTTCTACAACTAATAGCAATTCTAAGGGGTTCCCAAACTAGGTTTACCCTTCTTGGGAAAAAAATGTGTTAGATTATGCAACTTTCAAGCGTAATAGAGGATGATTTAGCAAGTTCTACTTACAAGTTATGCTATATTTTGCATAGCTTTTTTATGATTGTTTATCACACACGCAAAGAATACAGCGTGTGTGGTTTGGAAGATATTGTCTTCACATATTTTACTTGTTGAATTTGGTGCATGAAGTTTATAGAATTTCACGTCAATTTGACTAATTCTTTGAGAAAGTTTGTCATTAAGACTTGTTTTTTTATTTCTGTGCAGGCCTTAAATGTTTACACATTATGAATTAAAAAGGTTATCATTGCATGGCGATTATTTATCGGCCCAAGTTTTAATTATTTGTAAAGACAACTTCATAAATAATTACTGGTTTTTCGGTCCATGAGCGGTCGTATCGCTTACCATTAGGCGAATGCTCGTCTCGCCATTCATTGAAAAAAAACCCTAAGTCACATACATAGTCCTGACTTCACATTAGGTTATTTAGGGTTCAAGCTATGTGTTATGTGTAGCTATGAGAAACATTTCGGTCTCAAAAACACCCAGACCCGAAATAAACACTTGCAAGTCACTAAAACATTTTGTCGAATATTGAACCCGCGACCTCACGTTTCACAGCCGGCTTCTTACTAACAGCGCCACAGACGCTGTCATTCTATAACTGCATACATATTTTTATGATGTTTATCAAACAGAAGTACAAACATACAAATGTACATTAAATATTATTGTTTATTTTATTTTCGCTCATGGTATCAGTTTTCGACTCAAGTATTTTCGAACCGAAACAACATGGGCTACTCAAGAAGCTAAGTGTTTGTATATTTGTTCGGCAAAGTCAAAATATGCAAGCTGATTGTAAATATTTTGAAAAAACGTGTTTTGGAATTATTCCCGTCACACCTGACCAGGTAATTTAATTACAGATATATAATTAGTTAATTCGGTAGCCCGTGGCAGAGCGGCGTAAGTACAAGAATCGCATTTTTGGGAACCATTTTTTAAATGTCATTCTTTGTGTGGCGGAGGTGAACTGTTGGATGCCTTTGTATGAATTCGAATTAAATTACTAAAACCAACCCCCGTGGTTTCATTATTCGCGGTCGCTAGTGTGAAAAAATAACTTTTATTGTCAATTGATTCGGAAACATTTTTTTGTTGATTGACTAATGTTGGGTTTTTTGACTAGATCTCAATTTGGAAATTACGTCGGATGTCGGTCTGTAGGTGTGGTTGTAACACGTGTTTTGTGGGCCTATATTTGATTGTTTCGGCTTGTAGGCATGTCTAAAAACAAAAGCACAGAGATGTCAGCTTTATGCAAGAATTGGACAGTACAATGATTATATCGAATACCGAGTGCAATGTTATAGCTATTAGAAACTAACCAGATTAGTCTTTTAGAAAGTATTGGTCAACCCTTTTTTATGGAAAGATTATAAGCATTTCTCAACAAGTAGCTAGTTACTATACGCAATTTAACTAATTGTCTTTAAATTAACTTGTAAATCCCTCAATTTGCTGCATGTACTCACTACCTGTCACATTCACAGCGTTAATAAAGACACTTGCGCAGAGAAATCAGTTATGGCAAACAAGGTAATTTGCATGCATAAGCGTTGATTGTCACACATCAAGATGATGGCTCAATCAAAACATCCTGCAACATCAGATTCGTGTGAAACCGCATAAAGAACCTTAATCATATTCGGAGAATTATTTATTTTATTTTATGAGTTGTGAATGTCGTTCACTAAGCGGGAAAATGACAGTCGCAATGTACAGAAGTTGAGGATATTTACATAAAATAAGCAATTTCAATATCAAAATTTGATCTATAGAAATAAAGCGGTAGATTTTGTTAAACAGAGACGGAAGAATTGACAATTATAGATTTCAATATTTACATAGTTACTTTAGAAATAATATAGGTATGACGTCGTCACTGAAAATTTTCACATGATAATTACTAACGTAAATGGAAATTATATAACATCTGACAAAACACCTTAGTTCCCACTAAGGTGTTTTACTTAGAGCATTACCTGGTTTTATTTTTAATCTTAAGTAACAAATTTGCCTTAAGTTTACTTTCTTTAACTTTTATTACGTTGTGCCAAAATAAAACACGCAATTTTCTTATTACCACGGGAGTCTCGTCACGTTCAGAGTGGGCGTGAAAAATTCAATCGAAAGCGCAAGGAAAGTGAGAGGTGTCATTTTTTTCTAGGATTGATGTGGTTTTTGCTGTTAACTCCGCGGTAGCCGCGCTGGACGCCGCGCCGCGGGACGCCGCTACCGGCGCGCGTGATTGATTTTTGCGAATTTTTGACTTACCACACTTTTGATATAGGTAGCTGTTTTGATAGAAAAAAATGCGAATTTAATTTTATTAGCAACGATGTATTTTTGCGAAGTATTAAAGTTTTGTAAGGCGTCACCAAATGCAGCCGCTTCTAACAAGTCACTTTGGGAAACCTTATGTCCAAGAGTGGACTTCTAGCGACTAAAAATAATGACGAAAGCTGTCTTTTCTAGGTTTATCCTATTTATTCAGTTTTATCTATGTGTATGCATTTTTTTTTGGTAATAAATACTAACTATAAAATATAAGAAGCACTTTTCTAAATAAACAGTTTTTCTGTTAATATCTAACATAAAGGAAGTGACGAAAATTACGCATCATATTTTTTATCCGAAAATCAACAATCACTGTTCAAAAAATGCCGCCCATATGTTAACCCAATAAATTCAGAGTCAACCCTTTATTTACCCAAGGCGGATCGTTTAGACCCCCATTATAATATTTAATGCTAAACAAACAAGGGATTTTTGCTTCGAAATGACTTCATCGGGTCCAGATTAAAGAATCTTGTAATCACCGAAATGGGTCAGTTATGTTTATGATGGTTGCATTGTAATGTGCACCGTTAGAATGTTTTTTTTTCTGGAAATTAAAGTGGAAAGTAAGAAAAAATTAAGTTACGAGTCCATATTTTTTAATATTGTTATTGATATTTAATGAATGCACTGGTTTTGAACGTAAGATATTTAACCGTAAAATCAACAACTTTTTTGAACATACAACATCTTGTTATGCCAATTTAAATAAAATGAGGTTCTAGCATCGGCGAAATAAAATTAGAGTAATTATTACAGGCTGCATGAATTTATAGTCAACATTATTATACTATAGCAATATAAACATCTGTTTCTAGTACATATAGATCGCACTGCGTTTACAGTTAGATGCAATGAAATACCTATTCTGACCGAAAAATCATTCATTTACGATCTTTAATAGAAGCTTTAGTCTCAATAAACTCGTTTTAGTTACTCTTCCTATCCATAATAACTATTTGATATATTTTGTCCCATATGTGTTTAAAGCCCGGCGTCCTTTCGAAGGGTTAAATGTCCGTTTAGCCAAACTATACTTAGTTCGCGCGTAGATTTATGGAAATTAACACAAACAGGCCGGTCCTTTTGATCACTGATCACCCTTTTTGTTGGTTTTGTAGTTTTTTGCCGTTTCTGGGAACTTTCTTTACAATTTTATACGATTTTAATGGGTCAATAATAGAAAGCATTTTTATATGGGTAAAATATGTTTGTTTTCTAAACAGAGTTTTTTAATTTGGCTCGGCAAAAAGCCTTTGCTACATTTGACGATAAATGTATACTTGTCATACTATTATCCTGGCAAATTTGTTTTCTTCTTCACGCTACGGAAGATGCATCCAGCATTACGAGCTCTAGGATGTGCGTGGGTCGCGGATCTTCGCAACTTATTAGTGTAGCAAAAATATAAGTTGCTTGTAATATCAGTATAAACGTGCTTAGCAGAAGATATCCTTTGCTGCAAGTTAGTAGTGCAGAAAACCAAGTTCCTTTAGCTAAATATGATTGCGAATATACAAAACTATTTTTTACAAATGCGTTAATGTTGTTCGATAAAAAAATATAGCTAAAATAGTGTTAAGACAATGGTAAAGACTTATTTTCGCCCACAGAAAATCACCGTATAATATCATGCTACTGGGATTATTTAGACACAATTCAATATTTAATAATAAAACAAGGCACCTTTCCCAGTAACCGCAGTAACGGTTTTATACATCTAAAAAATACTATTATCCAATTATAGAACAAACAAATATTTCGTGTTTTGTTTTCCGAAATCAATAACCGTTCATTGGCACGAGCCGCATCGTTTTGTGTTTAGGGTAATCGGTGGAGCGTTGAAATTATTTGGTAAATTATATTAAGTTTTTTCATAAATTTCTTTGCGTATAAAAAGAAAAAGAATGTTAAATATAAAAACAGTAATAATTGTATCGAAAATGGAAGAATTATTCTGTCCTCGGCTATCTATCTAGTCAGCATTACTTATAGGTGTAGTGCAAAAAACACTCCCACTCTCTCTGCTAAGACACAGAAAGCCCACTGCTGGACATAGACCTTAAAACACTACATGTACATATAAAACAGTTTAAGTTTCAAATAAGTTCATTTCGTTTTGTAAAGGACAGCCAATAGTTTCACAATGGAGGATTCCTAAGATGTGACTAACAAGTGTGGATTGGACAGGCGGGCGGGCCTTAAAACAGCCAGAGTAAGGCTGTGTAAAAAGAAAGAAAGTCTTAGTGCAAACGATTAGTAGAAACCCATCTCAAACTCGAAGAAAGCAATAAGAATTTCAAACGGAAGCCGACATCCCCATGGTCGCAAATTACAAACTTTCATAAGTCAAATATTTGCAAAAGCATTCATCAACCAAAGATCGCGTGTCATCCTTGACTTTCATCGTAATGAATAGACAAAACGGTGCAAGGCAAAATCGCCATTTTAAACAACGTGCCGGGTAATTTCCCAAACCTCAAGCAACATATGGTAGCGGCAGACGCTATACGATGCCAACTGTCATACCTTGTGTCTTTATCTCACTTGCATAATTTCTATATGTTAGAAAGGGACGGGAATTGGATTCATTAGTCGGTAGTGCTATCATTTGGATGTGGAATCGCAAAAAAGTTTGGTTGCGCGTGCGCAGAGGACACGTGCGCCGGAAGTAGGGTAGGCTTTGGCGCGAATTTCCAGTCAATACGAAGTTTCAACGGGCTACACAGGATATTGGTACGATAATCGTGGAAACAACATATGGATTATGGGTGAAGTTTTATTTTAGGGGTGCACGTGTATGTTTATTCAAGACTTTTTGGATTTTATGAAGTGTTTCGTTTAAGAACACAGGGGAGGGATTATGTACTTTTGCTGTAGCTATACGGCATACGCTGTTTAATACTGTGCAGATTTACGAAATAATGGCGTCAAAATATTTTTTTTTTATTTTGTCTATATCAGATAATAGGTTCTGCTTACGGGATGTAAGGTTCCCCTTACACCACATTATTGCTGATTGTGACATAGACTAATATACAAGTTTAATGTAAATATACAGGGTATATCAAGACTGCGACCGAAAACGAAGCCGGGTGGTAGTTTTAGTGTTTACAGACACAATGCAAATAAAAAATTCGCAAAATAAGCGACAGATGTTTTTTTGCAATTTTTTGAAAATCATTGTTTTTGGGTAGTAAATACCTAGTTATTGCGAAAATAGTAATTAAAACCCTATCGTACCATTGCGTCTTAAAAAATAAAAAGGTGTACATCATTATTTAAGGAAAACTATGTATTTATCACCCAAATACGACGATAAGTAAAAAATTACCATAAAAAAATTGACGATTTTTTGGCGAAATTTTTCATTGCATTGTGTCTGAAGTCACTAATACTACCATCTGGCTTCGTTTTCGGTTGCGGTCTTGATATACCCTGTATAGACAGGCGAAAGCTAGGAAAGTTAGGCAGTATAGTAACAGAATTTTCAAGCCTTAGTAGGGTTTGGGCTTAACAATTGAAATTGCCTAATACTAAAATTAGATTGAAAAATATTTTTAAAATATCCTGGAGAAAAAAACCTGCGATTAACATTTAGTCACATAACTACATTTTGAAAATAAAGCACTGTAAAATATGGCGTACCTTGGAAGATACCTATGCCCAGCAGTGGACTGCGACGGGCTGATGATAATGATAATGATAAAATATTCTTGAAACTTTACTTTAGTGTTACGCGAACTTTAGCGTTGCTCTACACAGAATCAAAACTATATGAATTAATATTTTTAGGTTATCGTAATTCTTACCTGTTGATACTACGTACATGTCTTCACGGTGATACTTTGACAATACAAATTACAGATACAATGCGTAAAATATCATCCCTCCCTTGTAAGCAAGGGTGCACGCGACATATGGCTGACTCGTGCGCATCCCCCCAGACAAGGGGTGCTTTAGGGAGGTGCCAGGCGATTTTATTTATATTTGATGTTAAATAGATTTGATATTTATATTGATGAACTCAATATGTTTTAATTGGGGCTGGCGTTCCAATATTGGAGGGTGTGATTGAAGATATGGTCATTGTAATTGCAGATAAAACAATAAGATTTTGGTATTGATAATGTAGATTTCTATATAAATATATAAAAGGGACAGTGTAGGGATCGTAGTCTAAATAATTTAGAATATATATATTTATAACCCACTAATACTTAAAGCGAAGGAAAAAGAAGTTAAAACCTACGAGCAAGAAAAGATAATTACGGACTTTTGATCAAAGGAATCTGTCATATTTTGACTATAGCACATTCGGCTTCATTGTCTCTGCTTTCACAAATAGCACACAGACAAATGTGTATGTATTTACGTAATCAATTACACACGGCATATATTTTGTAATTTTTTGTATTTAATTTCGTAAATAATTTGTACTATAACAAAGGTTTTGGTCACCTAGTACCCAAACTAGGCTTAGTCTATATTTTGGGCGACAGTGTTCCTCCATATTGATTCTTTATAAAAAATACAGTTATTTTAAACAAAATAAGATGCAAAGTAGTATTACCTACAACGTGCCTATCGATTACTTCAAAGTAAACAGAAATAATATTTCAAAAGTAGTAAATAAAATCAATTTGGAGTCAAGAAACATTTGCAACAATAATATTGCTTGTATATCATTTTAACTGGAGGCAGAGCCCTAGCGCTCCGCCCCTACATCAGTTTTGTTTTACGACTTCACTTGTGTGGCCTCCAATGTTGATACTGTTCTATTTCATAAAAATAATAATATCGGTATATATTACATCTGCACAGGATTTTCAGTGGAAATCCTATCAGCTAGGATTTATAGAGACATGAAAAAAATGACATCGAGCACCAGAACTTGGAAAATCTTAATTCTCACTAGTGTCTAGTGTTTCCAAATCATATCGCTTTATGAATACCTGATTTTAATATAATCATTTTTTGCAATTATGTTTGCACTACAAAAACGTATCTTAAAGACTCATCGGTACGGTAGTAGACGGTACTTCGCTACCCATTAAGATGCAGAGATAGCGACTAATTTTATTGGCTAGGAAACTAATAAATTCCCCCGAACTTTTTCACCTTAAACATCCGACATTAATTTGTTTTCATAATCTTTGAGTGTTGAAAAAATGTTCCGCTTCCTTAGACGGTACGATTTTTATGGCTTTGCCTGGAGGGAGATGCTTTGTGGAAAAAAAATATGATTGCAATTTTGGAGGAGCTCATTACGAAGTATAAAAGTAAAAAAAATTAAAATAAAAAAATCCGCGCTTAAATCTGTAGATATTAATTTTATTTAAATAATTATAAAGCGTGGTGGACTATGGCCTAACCACTCTCAATCGATTCTCTCGATTGTAGAATAGGCCCGTGCCCAGCAGTGGGACGTATATGGGCTGATATAGAATTATCAAGTAATTAAAACATACATTTTGTGAACCTCACCCCTATTAGTCTATTTATAGTATACATATTTAATTCGTTTTTTTTTAATTATATTTATCGTTTAAGTTGTATCTTCTTTTCCCGATTTTTTTGTTATTGTATCGTATTCGAAATTTTAATAGAATACTTACATCACGGAATGCATATAATATGCATAAGTCGGATGGTTACTAATACTTAAGCTGATAGAGGCGATATTTTAAAATATATGTATGTATTTTATGTTTGCTAGTTCGTATATCCTGAACTACTTATCGTATTTTGCATTATTCTGTAGCAGATAAAGATCAATGAAGACATCTAATAGACACGGCCAAAGTAGTTTCGGTGGCACAAAGTGAGAACATTGTCTCCAAACACTACAATAACTTAACACTCAAAGTGTTAACTTTCCTTGCCATTCCCTTAACTCCAAAACATCACAAAACTTACTTCTATTTACAGAACACGCATCTTTAAAATTACATAATTAAGCCCTATTTTAGCAAAGCATCATATCTACGCAAACAAAAAAAGGCTTTAAAAATTATACGCAACTATTTTTTTGGAAATGTAACTCTATTTTTGATAAAGCTAGGTTCGTTTTAGAGTGGCGTGTTGTGTTAAAGGGATGCGACATCACCCTACAGAGCTATTGTCGCAGAAATTATGGCCCTTGACCATTTTGTAAAGCGTTTATCGATAGTTGGAAAGTAATAAATCTATTTTTATGTGCCTATTTGAATGGCTACAAAGACCACGGGCTATTTAGTGTAACATTTTATTTGCTTTCCTGATTAACGACGAAATAATGAAGTCCGAGTGAATTTTAAGATGGTTTTGATAAAGTAAGGAAGATAACTTGTAATGGGGAGATTTAAGTATTGTTAATGCTGTTAATTGATTTGTCAAAGATATGAAAGTGCAAGATAACTTTTAAGAGAGTTTGAAAATTTAAGTTTAAATTACAGATTAAGCATAATATAGTCAGGAAATCAATTTCGGGGTAATTATTGTTCCCATTGCATTATGTTTTATGTATAATAATCATAGGTAGGTAATAATTTGGCAGGTCTCTCATATGCGAGAGGCCGCCTAGGTAGTTACCACCGCAATGTCTATTTCTCCAACAAACAGCAGTGTAAATGCACAATTGTGTTCCGGTTTGAAGGACATTGTAACCAGAATAACTACTGGACATAATGAGACTTAACATCTTATGTCTCAGGATGGCGAGCGCAGTGGAATGCCAAGCATTGCTTTATAATTCATGGTGCTGCTTGGTTTTGCTAGTGTCCATGAGCGGTCGTACCGCTTATCATCAGACGAATGGCAAGGCTTCAAGCTACCGATAAAATCAAGAATACACACGTAACCATAGACCAATAAACACGTAACTATTGAATGTATAGACTATCGCTTAAATAATTTCCTCATAAAAATATTAATACTGGCCGCTAATAACATATTTCTCATTTTGAAATTCGTTTACGTCAAGATTTCTGACAGTAACAAAGCAGTTTCTAAAAGGAGGTTGAATACTATAATAGCCCTGATCATCGATTAATCGAACAATATAGATTTTTTGGCGAAATTACCTTTTAATTATGGGTTAAAACTGCAACCCACTATTATGCGGTTGCGGGATCAAAATATGCGATTTTTTCAACCCCCACGTACGTATGCATGGGCGGTTATGACCCACCCCCGACTTTACGGACTTATTTCAATTTAAAAACGTATTAGTGATTGGCAGTGGTAGATGAATGCGCTACTTTGGTGGCTAATGGCTGGATATTATTCAAATACTTTTAAGTGATGTTATGGAGTATATATTTTACTCAGTATTTTTAAATATTTTCACAGTCAATCGTAAATAGCTGCTATTATTGAGCAGATAAAAATTAGTACGTATATTTGCAAAACAATACACAAAAATCATATAGAAATCGGTTATTTTCCTGTAAATAAAATTTTAAATATTTTTTTGTGGTTTTAATTCACATAAATATAAAATATTTCACTTTAAACTTCCTTGAAATAGTAATAAAACTTTGTTTTTCCTTCTTCAGACAACAAACACGTGAAATAGTGCATCAATTTCAATTTTACAACACTGTAAAGCCCGATGGGTCGAAATGTCCATACAAAATTTAGTCATAAATCGAGGCACCACGCCCGCGGCGTATGAATATGACATAGGTGTGATTTTTTGCCACCGGCGGCCATGTTAAAATTTATGATTTTATTTGGAATCGCGCGTGTGGTAAAAACTAAATCGATGGGCCTCGCGGACCCTTTGTGCATGCTAAGGGTTGAATTTTTTTGAGGGTCGATGATTGGGAATGTCGTTATGGTATGGTCCGGTTAGATGACCATTTCTTTTAATAAATCTGTTATTATTTTTGTGAATATTAGATTATAAAAAATAAGTTTGTCTAGAAAGCAAACTGAGTACAGACCTGAAGGGGCGCAAATTCAATTACAATAGAAAAAAAATTCCTTGATTACTACTCAAACCTGTGATTGAACCTAGATGTTGTAATATTTACTAATCGTAGTTTTCAAGAGTCGCTTTAATTTGTCTTATTCGTGGATAAAATATATCCATACATTTAAATGAAACAATTTTTTTTTCGAATTTTATCCCGGAATTGGTTCAATTTTTACATCAATCCGCACGCTGTATGAAAGTTAAAGTAAAGTAATCGAAACGTCACGGAGAGTTAAAAATGTAAAAAATTAACCAATTTCGCGATAAAATCCGTAGATATTTATTTTCTTTCAATGTGTAACATTCGCGTGAATCTAATTAACCATTATATATCCATACATTTTGCGGATTTTTTTTATTCCTAGATGGATGCAATTTTTGAGAAGACAGGAAGTTCTTATGTAATAATCGTCTATCTTTAATACTGTATAATAATGGTCAATTTGTGTACGATTTAATTCCATTAGTGTCCCGGGTTTCGCAAAAACTTGTCATCAATTTGCAATCAGGGAAGACCTTGTTAAGGAGATACTTAATAATAATCATTATATGTTAGCTACAGGAGAATTTATTAAGCTGAGCTCGTCTTGAGCAATTTGGCGATAGCAGTGAATGTGTCAGAAGTATTTTTTATACTTATCTGGTCTGGGTCTGGGTGATTGTGAGACCGAAAAGTCTCTCGTAGTTCCTGATACACATGACACAAGACTCGATCTTAGTGTATCAAGGCTATGTATGTGACAGTTGGGTGTATTATTTATTAATTATTTATTTTATCTTACCTATACAGATCGCCAACGATCTCTTGGCGTCCAAATGCGTTGGCAAAAGAGGATAGCTGTTTATCTCTCTTCACACTTTATTAAATTTGACAATGGACATGTTAATATTATTAGAGAAATAGATACTATAAAAACATCTGAAATAATGAGTTAAATAGATATTTATAAAATTATATTTGTAGTTCCAAATTTCTCCACAAGCCAATGGAATGGAGACAGACTTTACTTAATAAACTCTTTTATTGTAGTGACGTAAGGTTCAAGGGCAAACCTTCTTCACAAATCGTTTGGGAGGAGTTGGTAATCCAATGTGGACTTTTGACGAGTTATGTAGTGTCATCGATTCGTATTTTAGGAAAAGACAAATATCGTCGAATTCATTTTATAAGCTGTCGTTTTTTTTTTAGAATGCACTGAGTATATTAAACAGAAATGTATAGGATACTTGCCGAAGCCGTACATTGTACTAATCTCATGAAATATATCCTTTATTGTCCCTTCAAACGTGGGGCAGTGGCCAACATCCAATTTTTTATTTATTCCTATACTTTCACAGATTATTTGTAAGAATAAATAAATTACACCCCACACCAAGATAAAATCTTGTGTCGTGGATATCAGAAACTACGAGAGACATCGGTCTCACAAATACCCGTGGATTACACAAATATTTGTCTCGGTGCGGGGATCGAACCCGCGGCCTCACGTTTCACAGCCGGCGTCGGACCAACTGTGTCACGGAGGCTGTCGAAGAACACTTTCTCACAGCGATGCAAAAATTACTAATATTAAGCGACATTTTACATAAAATGGCGTGGGTCTATCCGTCCCAATTTTTTGCCGCATTAGCGTAATTGAATTAAGGACTCGCATGCATTTGAGCGGAACCGAAAAGCCGAAAATTATATCTTGTGCTACAAATATGGGTAATTTGGCAAAAACTGCACGTCGCCGCGTTTTAACTACGTGATTTGGATAGACGAGGTTCGAGACAATGTTTGGACCAATATTGGTTAGTGGGTGGAGGTAGAATTGTCAACACATTTCTTTGATTTTGACCTTGGTCTGAGTCCTGCTTGAAAACTTCTGGAGTTACAAATTTCTTTTTACATTAAATCGCAATTTATGTTTAGAAAAAAAAATTGTTAAAATAAATTAAGTATTGTACTATAAGGTTTTAGTCGTTTAAAACTTTAAGCCCATTATTGATATTAAATTTTGCTCATGGCGAAAGAGCTACACATCATCGTTTTTATGTCTCTATCTAAGGAACATTTCAAGGTTTTATATTTTTAAGAACACCGTAAACAAATCCGCGAAATCGCGTAATCTTTGAAGATGAAAGTTTTGATGAAGATGAAACTTTAGGATTAGCAAAAGTATTGTGCCTATCGACGTTAAAAACACCCGTTGCTGTTAAATATATTAAGTACATTTATTTAGAGTCTCTCCCGCACTCACACCCGCCACTACAACTCCTGTAAGCCAGGATCAGTGGCACGCATTTTGATGACACTGCGCATGAAGCTCAGCGAGTCTCCGGGAATGTCTAACTTGTCTTGAATTTAGTAGTAGGTAAATTTATGGATCCTGTGCTATGCAATTTTATTACCGCCTTCGTTACGTAGACTTGTAGAGCTATGAGAGTCCGCAGGTTCGATCTCCGCACCTAATGTTAATCTAATGTTGAAAAAGCTAAAATTGCCTTATTTCATTTACTATAAAGTCCTTCTCCTCTCTTGTTTGTAATACTATTGCTACCGAAAATAAAGTAATTACTGTCCTTTCTACACCGTTCATTGACTAATAATATTATGAGCTAGTTTTTGCGCGGTTTACCGGGAACCGTCCGGTTCACTGACGCGTGCTGTCCGGCGCACGTCCGGCGAGATGCGAAATATTGTTAATAACACATCGGAAGCGCGGTTTTGATACTCGAGCATACAGTTGAATAGGTTGGCTGAATATTGTCAACGAAATAATCCAATTTGGTATAGAAATTCACTAGAATTTGTTAAGTTTACTTTTATGGTCTTTTGTTAGGCACACAATTTTATCTGGACATTTTATTGGTTCACCGATTCGTTTGAATTCATTCTCGCAACAGTATTTACTTACGAGATAAATTATCTCGTTTTCTAAGACATCGCTTAATATTTTCGTGATGGTAAAATAGACTAGTTTTGTTACATAAGTTTTGCATTCATTGAAGTTGAAAATTCTTATATTAATTATTAGTTATAAAAGTATTCATTTCCTAACGTTAGTTGATAAAATCACATAGTTTTTATGTAGTTCTGTTGATCTTGCAATAGAATATAGTTTAAAGAATGATAGCATTAAGTAGATATTTATTAATGAATGTGGACCATTATGTCACCAAGAATAACGCCTGCAAAATAATGAATATGTCACATGGCTGTAAAAATTTTGTTCAAGATGAATTGTACAAAATACGTAAAATAACGAATGAATATCTCTCACGCTTAGGTTTAAATTAATATAATTTTATTTCGCAAATATCAATATGAGTGAAGCGGTGTATGTTTATGATGGTACATCGGCTATTAACCGGAAACGCGATATCTTACAAATTCTACCAACTTCCGGCTGCATGAAACCTTGTTAGGAAGTTATGGGAAGTCCCAATTAGACACGCCCTTTGGAAACTTATCCCCCGATTATTTACACCGCGTTAGGGATAAATGGGGATTGGTGGCGGTAATGACTTTCTATATGGTCAATGATTATGTTCATAAATAGTGGAAGAGAAAGCGGCTGTGAAACTAGAAGCTAGAGGGATAATCGTTGTAAAAGTTACTAGAAATAAATATGTATGCGTCATCGCTGAGAACTAATAATAAGATAGGCATTTTTATTGCATAGAAAGAGATAGAAAAAATGCCGGACAAGACTGGATTGTAACGGCAATGACTAGAGACTTGGAGTAACATGGAGGAGGCCTCTACTCATCGACGAGGTCCTTAATATAAATGCATGCTATTTTGTGTCCTTTCATTTCATTTGTTTTTTGTAAAAAATATGTAATTATTACATTTGAGGATAGTTTAAGTATAACCTATGTAGGTACAACAATTATTAAGTAAATAAATTGCAAAGACACGGCAAGGGAGCTGTTATACCCCTATTAACATAGCCGTGAATATAAAACATTATAGCTGAGTTTCCATTGCATTGACGTCAATGCAATATGAAACCGACATTCCAATATCTACTATAAAAACCCAATTTTAACAAACATTAGTTTAGTTTCGGATCGGACTTTCGTCGGGTGTAGGTTTTAAAACTTAATTATAATCAAGTATTTCATTTTTAATAAATCTTTATAGTTTATCAAGAAAAGTGTTTTTTAAAAAGACACTACCGACCCACCTCGTAACAGAGCATACGACAGTAAGTGATTGCCGCCGCTCTTGGGAATTTACATCAATTCGTTCGTAGTTGCGTTGCCAGAGATTTAAAAAAATGACATGCGTAAGAGAAGGAAAAATGGCAGAGATAAAGGGGTACTTGGACAATCTGACTTACTGCAGAAAATATTATGATGACAAAGTCTCAAAGTTTCTTTACTTCGTTTTATTTTTTGCAATTTTTTGGACCACCTTTGTCTAGCCGGCCCATTCCTGCAGCATTCGAAGCTAAGTACACTGCGGCTTGATGAGTAAATTAAACTTACATCCCTCTTTTTCCGATTTTATCCTAAGATTATCTTATCTACAAAGGAACAGTTGTTACATTTAGTAGTCAAAATTTACTGAACTGACTGAATATAAGCTGGCTCTTGCAAAATAAACCGAGCTGTATGCAAGTTACTTTTCATAGGCATTTTTGACAGCCTCCGTAGCGCAGTTGGTTAGACGCCGGCTGTGAAACGAGAGGCCGCGGATTCGAGCCCCGCACCAAGAGAAATGTTTGTGCGGCCCACAAATATTTCTTTCGTGTCGGGTGTTTGTGAGACTGAAAAGTCTCTCGTAGTTCTGATACCTGCGACACAAGACTTAATTGATCTTAGTGTGGGGTCAGGACTATATATGTGACTGTTGGGTGTATTTATTGATCACGTTCTGCAGAAGATAAATAATGTTTTCAGATACAAAGTAATTATATTACATGCCATTGGCTTGATCAACTTTTCTAAAAGACCAGTCAACTCATTATTACCAAATAATCACGGGTCATATTAAATGACATAATATGGTTAAATCTTATGGCATGTGTCTGGAAGCCCAATAAATATAAAATTAAAATACAAAACATTATTTTACCGAATTTCTGTTGTGCCGAACGCGTGCCACCTGTCAGTACGCATGCGCGAATTCGTATGAAGCCGCAAAACCGCACAAAACAGACGCCATTAATGTCAACTGTCCGCCAACTGTCACTTTTCCCGCCTTTTGGTTATTTTTCTCACAAGATGGCCGCCTGTCAACAGATGTTTAGACTTTTTATGAATAAAATCTCAGCTGATTGTAATTAAACGCGTGATTGCACCATGCGAAGGTATTTTACGTTTTTTTTCGTGAGAATTTTAGGGCAGATGTGGGTCAATCGATGACTTTTGCTCAGATTTTCTCAGAGGTGTCGATTTTCCTGTAATAGCTTTGAGCTAATTGAATTTAGAGTGCAGTTCAGTTTTACGTTTCTGTGAGAATGTTATTTCAAACTTTTAACTTTTTGGAGACTTTTGCTGTCATAAATTAAACAACTAGTTGTAATAGCATAATGGGATTTATCTAGGTTATATTTCTATGCTTAAAATTAATTGGTCGATAGAATATTCTTCCGTCTTCCTCTAATATGGTAGTATTAGTCACTCTCATACTTTTAAGGTCGGCTCTTGTATGGATATTACAGAAATATTTGACTCTTGGTTATAATTGTCTAACGCCCAAATACTGGAACGCAACTTAAAAATAAATTGCGCTTAACTACGTTAATCCCGATTAAATGTACTGGCTAAGTGAGCCGTGCGCTGTTAAGAGTAACTTATTATTTGAATGTCGTTCCAGTATTCGGGCGCAAGAGTCCATGATATTTAAACTTACGCAGTTTTCTAAAAGCTGAAAATTCAGCCTTTATAATATAACTTTACAATACCCTTGGTAGTCAAACACTTATAGTGGTTCTTTGAACATAAACAGTATCTTACAGTAGCATTCGTTTATATTCTCGTATAAATAGGAGACAGACCATAAATAAACAGGAATGCAATGGATTGTAATCCCCAAGCGAAAGCGTGGCCCTCCCAAACAAACTTGCCGTTGCACTGAGATTGACGAAACGAAATATGTTGGGAAGATTGGAGCGATATCAAGCTGGCAGCTCAAAACCTTGTGAGATGGAGAGTCACTGTGAATGCCCTCTCCCCTATCTAGGGGAAGGAATGAATGAATAGTAAATAAATATTATTGTACGTGCTACTAAGCGGCATGAAACATTTTGATTATTGACTAAGGCTTACTACGTTGACTTACTTTGCATTTTTAGACTTATTATACCCGTAAATTAAGTAACACATACATGCAAATTTATTAAAGACAGTAGTAAAATAGAGCAGTGTATTGTGACCACGAACACGCCGCCGGTGGTTTAGTAAGTAAAAAAAGTGGCGCGGGTAATGAGCCGTGTGATCAGTGGCGCTTGTGTGGCCGAAGCCTTACGTGTGGTCGCTGGTCAGTGGTCACCCACTGGCCTACTGCTCAATTGATTTGATTTAAAAATAGTATCGCCCCCTATCACATCATGGGATGGAACATACAAGGCGAAATGTGTGTGCCCTTGTGGCGCCTCTGCCTACCCCTTCTGGGATAATGGCGTGAGTTTATGTATGTATGTATGTAAAAATAGTAAGTCTAATATTAATTTGGAATTATATTGACGAGGTCGCGGGTTCGAGTAGAGTCAATTTAGAAGTGAAAATATGCAAAGAAGGTGTGATAAACAGTTTATTATTTAGGTTTTATTGAACACTGACGTAAACGTAACAATTATTTATAGAAAAACGTTTAATTCACTATTGTACAAATAATGGTTTCTTAGATTTATTTTTTATTTCTATTAGGGAAAAATATAAGAAACAGGTCTAATTTAAATATAGCGCAAGTTATGCGTATTCATGATTAAATATCACTTGTTTGTGAAGGAAAATACCAAAAATAAAAAATCTTTAGTAATGGACTCAGACAAAGGCCCCTTGCAGAAAGAGACATATCAGTTGCCGCTGCTCTCAAAATCACAAGTGATTAATTTGTAAACATAAAAATTACTTTCTGGTTATAGAAACTTTATTTACCAAAAGAAATTTATAAATAATACTCAATGAGAAATGTATACATTTAAAAATAATATAGTAGTTTTCGAAGAGCCTAACTACTCGTAAAACAGTATTACTTATTATTTATTACATACCTCCTACCTATACATTACAAACAAAATACAATTTTAATAAGAAAAAGATGGGAGGTTATAAAAAAAAAACTTCACACCAACAACACGTATCACGACAAACATAATTTCATTACTCAACCTATTACGTGTACATTTTGCTGCGGTGTATAAAATTGAGTGAGATTTATTATTCACAATATTATCATAACTCGCAACTTCCTCTCTCTCTCACTGTGAGAATATTATTTCTCAATATTTTTTCAGTATAATAAAAGCAATCGTTAACAATAAAAACTGCTTGCTTTTGAGGAAGAGTTCCGTGTCATTATCCGGTGGTTTAAGTTGATGATACACCTATATCCAAATATTACTATAGTTATAAGAATCTCTAATCAAAGCCAATATAATATACCATCTTACTATGGTCATAATAATTATAAATTGTAGTGGATAGAGACCCTAACGGCCTTATTCATAGACAGATTTAAAACCTATTTTAGTTATCGAATGTTTTGTCCCTTTCGAACGACTTTAGAATTCAGTTTGAGCGAAGAAGACAAACCTTCGATAACTAAAATAGGTTTTAAACCTGTTTGCCGTAAGAGTTTTGAGGAAACAAATAAATGTCTCCACTCCCAAAAGTAGGGTAGTTGGTCATCATTACCTACTTTAAATTTGAGACCTACCAATAATGCGGCAATGAGGCGGTTCGTTCGTAGGAAAATGAATTGAGCTCCCGAGTTGATACAATTAAAAAAGGAACAACCTAATAATATTGAAAAGTAAAAATAAATTCAAAGATAAAAGTACTAAATCATAAATCCAGTTAAAGTTGAAAACTTGTGCCCTTTAGCAAAAAAATTATACTATTATTTATGTCGAACTCAGTGTGTCCTAGCGTTATCATGTCGATGTACCTGAGCACAAAACGACGACGTCCTGTATCCGAATCTCTCAGGCTTGTAACGATCCGAGGAAATTTCACCGAACTACATCAATTAAACATCAGATTTTTTCAGACTGTGGGAAAAACAATTATTAACGAAAATATAATGCTTTTTGACTATTCTACTGACTTATAATTTTTGACGATATAAGCAATTTCGGATTGTTTTTGCATGACTATGAAATTGTGAAATAATTGTCCAGCCATCATATTTATTACAACATTGAAGGAGTAGATGCAATTAATCAGAGCAGCACTGTGATAAATTAACGACAGAAAATCGCTCCACAAGCGTTTTATAAGGAAAGCAACCAAACAATTGAAACAAAAAATATTATCAAAGATTATTTTTTTATTGTAGGGCAAGTAAGAGTCTCATCTTTAGGTGTTAACTAACGATGTTCCAGCATATAATCGTAAAAACCTAACATAATTTCATTAAAAATCACAAAAAACCGACCACCTAAACGAAACTGGCAAAAAACACCTATTTTATTAACCTAAATCAAAATAATGGGTTATGAAATGCCAAAATGGAAGCTCGGAGCGACAAAATGGCGGATTATTAGGCGCCAAAACGGTCACTACCCTTTCGTCACACTCGATATGGAGGAATTAAAAGATTCTCAAATCATCCCGTGCGATATTAAATAAATTAAGTTATGTCCCGAGGCGAAATATCTGTCGTGAGAAACTCCTGTTTTTGTCCCTTTCTGTTACTGTTGTGTAAGAAAGAGACAGTGCATATTAGCGTAAATAAATTAAAAAGTGGCCACCCAAACGTACTTAGAAAATATGGTCAAGGGTGAATAGCTTCTGCGGTCATTTGGTTCATTAATATAATAATTATTGACTCAGACTCGACAAATTAAAAGACTCGCGTCAAATTGCTCTAATATTGGACTCTATTTTATTTATTATAGCCTGAACTTAATCTGAATTAGGTAGTCATGTCACAAAGGCGCTGATTCTCCTATAATAAGATAAGCTTACATGAAATTGGGTATTTGACTGTTGTGGCAATAAATTATAAAATGTGTTGCATATGATAGCTTTTTGGTAAACAATAATTATAGGTATTTTTATTTACATTTATCTAAATTATAAATATTTAAATTATCTAAAATAAGTTTGCCATTTTTTATCTGTTGATTAAATGTAACAAAACACGACAAGCTGTCATTGTGCAGCGTGTGATGTCACGATTTTCAATTTTCATTCATCTCTGCCACTAAGATCATTCAGCATTTATAAAGCGTGACGTAACTTTTTCAAAGTCACGTGACCTACCGTTTTGGTGACATATATGATGATAAAACTGAAAAATATGTTTATTCGTTATAAACAACTCTTTAAAAATAAATTAATAGTTTGAAGAGGTATAGAGTGATTATATCTAGACTTTAAAACACTTTTCAGAAATTAGTCAATTAGCCAATTACGATTTTTATAATGAGTTTGAGAGTGCTTGTAATAATAATCACAAGTAGCTTTTTATTATTTAATTAAAAAGGGGAGTGATAAAATGATAAATGCTTCGCTACCGGTGAAGATAAGCCATTTGACGATGCGAGTATTTTACGAGTCTTAGTATTATACAGGCGATTTCTTAGCCGTATTTGATTGCCAAAAATGACAATATAGTAAAGCAAAACTGTACCACAGATCTCTAAACAGTAAAAAACTATGGGAAGGAAGTTTCTTTGGTGCGCCGACTCACGAGCATGACTTGCAATTTCTAGTTGAAGTGGTAAAAAGTGTGGGTGGTAAAAAACTTATAGGGTGCCGTGACGGTGAGATCGCGTTAAAAACTAACTTAACGAGTCTACCTGATGACTTAATTCTAATGTGACAGATCTTGAACTACGCCAGGTTTTTTTATGCTTGAATCGATTACAAAATCTATCAACGAGAGATTTTTCGAAGATTGGCAATGTATTACGGTCTGGTCGAAACCGCACATACAGGGTATATCAAGACCGCGACCGAAAACGAAGCCTGGTGGTAGTATTAGTGATATCAAACACAATGCAAGTAAAAATTTCACAATAAAATTCGTTATAAATTTTTTTTTTGTAATTTTTACTTATCGTCATATTTGAGTGATAAATACATAGTTTTTTGAAAATTATGACGTACACCACTTTATTTTTAAACACGCAATGGTATGTAAGGGTTTATATTACTATTTTTGCAAAAACTAGGTATTTATTCCCCAAATATGATGATTTTTAAAATACTGTAAAAAAAAATCCGTCGCTGATTTTATAAAATTTTTAGTTGCATTGTGTCTATAACCTCTAAAACTACCACCTGGCTTCGTTTTCGGTCGCGGTCTTGATATACCCGGTATAAAACCTAAATCTCGGCATACTACTCCACTCGCTCGACTGCCTCGGTGGCGTAGTTGTACTACGGTACGACTACAAAGCTGAGGTCTTGGGTTCGAATGCCAAGTCGTGCAAAGTCATATTCGATTTTTCTATTCATTATCAGCCCGGAGTCAGGAATTTGTGCGCGATAAGGGGATAGGCTCGCCCCCTGTCACATTATGGGACGGAACATACAAGGCGAAATGTGGGTGTCCTGGTAGCACGTCTGCTTACCCCTTCTCGGAAAAAGGCGTGGGTTTATGTATGTATGTCAACATACTATTTATTTATGAATATAAATTATGATTAGTTTACACCATCGGGTACAGCAGTCGTTATCAGGACTAGAAGTAGCTTATCATCAGTTTTGTAGAAGTCATAAATATAATTTAATTTTGTAAGGGCAAACAGAAACGATATATGCATTATTGCATCGGGATTTTGGGATATTCGCGTATAGATTTAAATACTGGTTGAATGAGTAACAAATTTTAAAGTTAGTATAAACATTCGAATAAGTTTTTTTATACATCCAAACGGAATAATATGTTCTTCCAAAAAATCAAGCGTCGAGGAATATTTTCGGTAGCAGAGACGTCCACTTCACGCCAAGTGTTATTTTAACAACGGTCGAGAGGTCTCAAGCTTTTTAATTTTTAGGTAAATATTTGTAAGGGCCAAATAGTTTAATTGCAATATAGAACACCATATGTGCTAAGCGGTTCCTGTGTGGTATTTGAAAATAAAAAAATCTCAAGTGTCAATTTACAAACATCGCAAAGAAATCATAGGACGTTTTGTATTTTTGAACGCGTTAATTTAAGGAAATTTTGGTAATCGAATTCGAAAAAATATTGGATCATCATCATCATCATCAGTCTGTTTCAGTCCACTGCTGGACATAGACCTCTCCCAAGGTACGCCACAGAGCCCGGTCTGCTGCTTTACGTATCAAAAGTTGGATTATAATCAATAATTATTGTGAAACTTTAAAAGCTAATATATTTCGCATTCGTCCCCTATCTCATCGAGGGACGGAAAATACAAGGCGAAACGTAGGTGTCCTGGTTGCACCTCTGCCTACCACTTCTGGGAAAAAGGCGTAAGTTTATGTATATTGCAAACAAAATTATAATAGGAGTCTGCACGAGCGAATCGTATTCAATTTATATGAACAAAAACGCGAATAAAACCGCGGGCCAAAGTTACCTTTTGATATACATATGTTTTCCCAAATTAATTACTTTTTTAGTATCCGCCATCGTATCCCGCGGATTATTTTTTAAACGCGGAAAGAACATAAATCCAACATCAAATAAATAAATCAAAAATACCAAACAATGGGACCACCACACACAAGTTGGTAAACAATAACTTTTTTTTAACTTGCACTCTTTGACACAGCGGGATTTTTGTGTTGGCAACACTGCACCTTACTAAAAATATTCTGTCTTTATGTCTATTGTAATAAGGCTTATTTTTGAATGACTTAAGGTTTTATAAGGGAAATATCTCTGCCTATATTATTAGATGTGTTTTATTCGATAAATTGTTGTAATTTTGATGCCAATAATCTATTTTGGCGGCAAAACGTTTCTTTGTTTGGTAGATAGCGTGAGACAGTTATGTCGGAATCCTTTGTGGAGCCGAATTAGGTCTATTGTCAAGTATCATTTGTATTTAATAATGAAGAGTTTAACGCTATTTTAGCTTTTTAATATAATTTCTGACTGTGAATTCTCTTTTTTTTATTTTTGCCTGTTTTGCGTGTATCGTTGCAGATTGAATAAACATTCTGTGTGGTTGGATATTAATACCGATGTTATTAATTAGTGCGTGGTGGCCTGTTGGTAACGGACCAGACGCGGCTGCCTACATGTTCACGGTGGTCGCGGGTTCAAATCCCAGGGCACACCTCTGACTTTTCGAAGTTATGTTTGTATTGATAGTCAATCTTCACGCACTATAACGGTGAAGGAAAACATCGTGAGGAAACCTGCATACCGTAGCGATTTTAAAGAATTTCTACGGTATGTAAGTCCGCCAACCCGCACTAGGCCAGCGTGGTGGACTATATGGCCTAACCACTCTCAATCGATTCTCTCGATTGTAGAGTAGGCCCGTGCCCTGCAGTGGGACGTATATGGGCTGATATAGATAGATAGATTAATTAATAAGCACTTTCTTAAAGTTATTTATAATACACTCCTTCGTTTTAAATATATTGCTTTGTAGCTTAGATTTTGAATAAACATTCGCTTTTGTGTTGTACCTAAGTTCTACCGGGTATATCAAGACTGCGACCGAAAACGAAGCCAGGTGGTAGTTTCAGTGGTTACAGACACGATGCAAATAAAAATTTCACTATAGCAGCGACAGATATTTTTTTAGATTTTTTTAAAAATCATCTCGTTTGGGTGGTAAATACCTAGATTTTGCGAAAATAATAATTTAAGCCCTTACGTACCATTGAGTGTTTAAAAATAAAGAGGTCTACATCATTATTTTAGGAAAACTATGTATTTATCACCCAAATACGACGATAAGTAAAAAAAAACAAAAAAAAGTTGTCGATTTTTTTTTCGAAATTTTTACTTGCTTTGTGTCTGAAGTCACTAATACTACCACCTGGCTTCGTTTTCGGTCGCGGTCTTGATATACCCTGTATAAAACGTTTCAATTAAATTTACAACAAAATCCGTAATATTACTTGGCGATACAAAATATCAAACGAAAAGTTTATGATAACTTTTTCAGCCCAGGCTTAATATTAGATACTATCTACCACGGTGGCCCACAAAAAAACTGATCTATTAAGAATATTTTATATGAAAAAATGAAATTAATTTGCCAACATCAAAGTCTCGTATTTAAAACAAAAAGCTCAATACATTTGACAGACAATACTAAATATATTTTTTTGCTACACGATATTCAACCTTAGTAGGATTGTAATTATGCTTATTCAGTAGAGACAAAAGGGTTTGGCACCCTGTCGAGACGGTCCGATTGTATTTTTTAGAACTTAACGCCTTCAACAAAAATTATATTCATTTTGCATAAATTGCGTATAAAGTTATAAACTATTGTTTCATGGGAATCACTTTGGGAGGTCTTTTCGTATATTTATTGGGAATTAATTTAGATTTAAATGTCAGCGAAGATTGTTGTTTTACTAAATAGTTATTTAAAAATATATATGGTAAGCCATTACTGGCGTCAATAAACATCTCAAATACTTGGGTCGTAGGTGCTTCGCTGGCATCTCAAAATCAGAAGGAGAAAGGAGAGGAAGAAGATATGGAGTAGGAAAAGTATGCCTATAGTATCTTCATTCACCGAAATACGGGAAACCGTCGCATCACATCGGTTTTCTTTGAGAAAGTAGTGCCACCCTGGTCGAGCTTGACCTTTCTTATTTTAGTCCAAGATAATTGTAATAAATAAATAAATACACCCAACAGTCACATACATAGTCCTGACCCCACATTAAGATCAATTAAGTCTTGTGTCGTGGGAATCAGAAACTACAAGAGACTTTTTCGGTCTCAACACCCAACCCGAGACAAATATTTGTGGGCCTCACAAATATTTGTAATAAGGTTAAACTATTACGCAATAAAACATATAAGAATATCTATAGGAAATCTCTTTCGTACCTATTACGTAAAACTTCTATGTAACATAGACAGTGATTTAGATAATCATTTCATTCGAGACCGGAAGCCAAAGTTAACCGGAAACACATCCATAAACAACAATGAAAACAAATTGTGAATTAAACTGATACCGGCCCACAACTAATCAAACGTTGGACCCAAGCATATGGCCAAACATCTCCAAAGGGGTAACAATTATATAAATTAATACATCCTTGAAGAAAGTTTGGGTACAGGATGTTTTTAATAATAGTAGGTTTGGCAGACGCCCGTCTGTTTATAAGAAATTTTCGGAATGTCGTTGGTTTCTTAGAAAAGCTTCCGTGGTGCTGTATTGTAAGACGCTATTATATTATCTACGTAAGTTAAAACAAACCTAAATCAATATTTTAGGTTTTGTTTAAAATTGTACTAATCTAAGCTAGTCTAAAAATCTCCTTACATCTTATATGAATTGCTAATATAATGCTAAAGAATATTGAACATTTGACAAATCTTAAACAAAATTATAACACTCAAATGTTTAAATACCAGATTAAACTTGGAGAAATATTAGAGCCAATTTATATTAAAAAAAACATCATAGTGAGCATATTACGCCACGAAAGCCATATGTAGAAACTAAACCTCAAAACAATTAAGATGCGTTAAAAGTTTTTTATTTTTTCAACAGCCTGTAAATACACAAATATTCATAATCTCCAACACTACCAAATCACCATGTATAAGAATGTTTTATATTATTGTCCGCGTAAAATCACTTCCTCTATCATTTACGTGTTTTTTCCCGCCACATGACGCCATTTTTTAAAGATGTCGACATATGTCGTAGCACGTGTTGTTTTGAAACCAAATCGTCTTATTAGAGGAAAACATTGAAGTTGCTTTTTAAGTGACCCAATAGAGATGAAAGAGGCAATAAAAGTCTGTTTATGTCTTTATTACATAATAATAAGTCACTTGTAGCATACAGATTTAAGTACGTAATTTAGGAAGTTTTCTTAATAAGGATTAAGAAACTTGCGTCCTTCAGCATTCGCGCAATATTTAAATTTTTTTTTATTTATTTATTTATTTATTTAATATTTCAACACACACACAGTCATTACAGGCTTAAGCCCTGGTCTGCCGAACGGTACGCGCGGCAATGCGTTGCGTGCAATGCGGTGTCAGACTCGGTTTTGTATGAAAAACGTCATCATTTGTCTTTTGTTTTGGAGCGGTAAGCGTCAGCCAGCCGCAATGGTGAAGGGTCAACTCATTGATGATATTTTGGTCTTTGATAGAACTGACAGCGGTTTGCGGTGCTGGACGCAGACTTATATGAAAATACACCGCACAGCCAGACGTCATTCTCGTCAAATAGCCGCCGCGTGCGACATTGCGGAATGGATTTATTTGTCGATAATTTTACAGTAATAATAGCAGGAGCCCCTGTGTTTTATATCAAGATATAAATAACACATTCATAAATGATAATAAAAGGAAAAAAATCTCCGATGATAGGGTGACCATTTTTTTTTTTCATATAAGCATCAAAATGCAACCGCAATGCATCTGATATATTACAATTTTAAATCCAATTACAATATCCACCAGCAAGAAATAATCAGCTTCTGCCGTCAAACACTAATAATACTAGCCTGCTCGAAAGCATATTTAAGTAGGCTGAACCTGAAACGCGTAATATTTGCATTTCATTTACGAGTTTACCACCTTCGTGTACGGTGGTCGGAGCAATTACGAAAATATCACTAGTTCATCCGATGAGCGTATTATAATAATACATTACAGTTGAATACTGTGCAAATAGCATCTCGTGTTGCTATTGGGTGTGGCAAATAGATCAATCTAGGAATTATTTCAGTTCTTTCCGCTCAATGTTACTTAAATTTTTCCGTACATATTATAAAAAAGCTAATTCGCAGCTTATACCATACGTCCCTTGTTAATATTAGTCCGTGTTGCTTTACATCTAGCTTCTCCAGACAATATTTTTCAATATTTAATTCTCTTTCAATTTGTAATGGAGGCAAATAGACAATTCTTTTTTTTAAATCCCACTATTTAGTTCCTATTTGATAAAGCTGCGGATTTCAACAAGTTAATGTGCTGAGATCTATAACATCTTTTATTGTGCTGGAAGTTGTGTAGATATATATACCTACTACCTACCTATACCTACGTATATTATTTGAGCTCCGTATTGTGAATTAAGATAAAAATTACAATTAAATGATTATTGTAAAAAGTGTCCATCAGTATTGATCCAGGTATTGCTTGCGATCATTTATAACAAAAAAAAAAATATTTTTATAATTATAATACAATTTGTTTTTATCAAATTACGGTACAATCGGCGATCATTTAAGAGTAGGTATGTATACAAGTCCAGTGAAATATAACTTGATCAAAGAATAGGTTTATTAGCAGAAAAAAATAAAATAATATAGTTAATAACACTCAATTTACATGAGAAAATATAAACTAATTATGTCACGTATCAATATTTGAGAAAATGGTCTTATGTGCCTTTTTACCGACTTCGTTTAGAATGACGCACAAACAATTTTTTAATAAAATTATATATATTTGGAACTCAAATAATTATTATCCGTTGTCATGGAGACCCGTGAAGACTTCAATGCAAAATTGTCAATATAACATTTGTTGTCAAGTTTCGGCTCTCCCATTGGTCAACGGATTTACGCACAGAGTGAAACCTATCTGTGCAACCTCCTTAGTTGCTTGAACTGCGTTGCTTGCCGCAGTGCCGCACATACCGTTCGTCAGACCAGGGCTTTAGGTAACCCAATTCGATCTGGCGGGACTATAACACAAATTACAAAAATAAAATAAAACAAAACAAAACATAATTACAATCTCACTACAACTAATAAATTAAGCTAACTCAATTAAATTAAGTATAACTAATAACATATAACAAACATTTTGCGAGCTCACTCCGCTTGCTTGTAAAAACATCTGTTTTGACATGTACCTCATTAATAGTTTTAATCGCTCGGGTGAGAAAAATAGCTACATCTAGCCCTATCTAAAGCAATATTTCTTAATTCCCGTAGTTTTTTCGTAAAACTGAATAGTTAGTGTAGATTTGAATTGACAAGCGTGCTTGTTAAAGATTTGGTAAGTTTTAGCACAGCCATTTTGAGACGAAAATATTTGTATAAAACTGTGAACCTTCTTGTTGTATCATCGCTACTTGATTTCTTTCTATGTGCTAGTTCTCCTGCGTTTTTGAGAGGAAGTAATACGACATGCTTATTTAATTTTACAAAAAAAATAAGTCTAAACAAAATAATTTTGCACTTAAAATTTTTTTTTAGACTAACGACGTTGTAAATACCCTTGAATTTATAAATGAAATCGTTTAAACATCTAATAAGACATTTTTAAATGTGACAAGACAAATTACCCAAATTAGACCTGAGAGGCGACTAAACAGCTCCAAAAGTAGCCATTACCTCTTTAAATGTGAAAATTGGAATTCTGAATTTCGCTTGACATTCCTCATGTGTCAATATAAACGTCCTTTTAGGCTATAGTAATAATAATTTCATTTAGTTAAAACAAAGTGCCGTGGCTCGCGGGTTTCGTGTTCATGGCTTCCAACGATGGGGTAATTATAGTGGTTTGGTGGCCGAAAAGTGAGGTTATTGTCGCTTCATTATGCGTGTAGTATTTTTGGGTAATTTTTGTTTGTGCCTGGCGTTATATGCCTTCTTCTTGGTGTATTTTACTTGGCTGTTCTTTTGCTTATTGTAAGACTATTGGTTAATGGTTTCTTAGATTTACGAGAATGTTATACATTGAAATGTCTATTGGTTCTTTTAATATTATCACTATGTTAAGCTGGATCTGTTTTTGCTGATCACGATGTCTTGCCTGTGTTATTTTAAAACACGACTTTTTTTTATTGCAATATATGTCTAACTTGTGTAGTCTCGATGTCAATGCTAGTTTCTGTTTTCCTTGTTAACCTATTCTTATTCTTATTGCTGTTACTTATGAAGATATAACGTTTAAAGCAACACTCCTAGGACTTCATATTACAGCCACATTTACTTTTATGCATCCTTATAAAATTAGTGTCTTCGATTTACACCCATAAAATTTGATGATTACTTCCACTCAAAAAATTACTATCCTAGAATCACGCATCTTTCTACACAGACGCTTCATGTCATACCCCCACTGTGCATATTCCATTTAAATGGTAACCGCAGCAACTGGCAACACGTTTAAGCAAATTGCTGGATACACGGTTAATTGTCTCTCCGCCGGCCCAGCCCCGACCAGCTTCAGCACGCGACTTCCGCCTATTATCAATTATGTTATGATTTTCCTTACGCGTGAAAATTTTTTGCAACCTGTCAATTTTGCCGCTGATTTGCTAATTTTTGTACAGGTTGATGTCTTTTATACGGTTGCATTTTGCAAAGAATATGCTTTAAGGAATAACAATAGTGCGTGGCCTATTGGTAAAGGACCAGATGCGGCCAGCATGTTCACGTTGGTCGCGGTTTCGAATGCCAGGGCACACTTCTGACTTTCCGGAGACATGTGTGTATTGATAATCAATCACCACGCACTATAATGGTGAAGGTAAACAAAGCGAGGAAACCTGCATACCATAGCGATTTGTAAGAATTTCTATGGTATGAAAAGTCCGCCAATTATCACTAGGCCAGCGTGGTGGACTATAAAGCCTAACCACTCTCAATCGTACTCTCGAATGTAGAGGAGCCCGTCCCCTACAGTGGGCCGTATATGGGACGATACAATACAATAAGAACTATTTTTTGTGCAAGTTATTTCAGTTTGGACCGTGAAATAAATAAGATAGGAACTCAACCTGACAAAAGTCGCGTAAGGTATTTCAATATCAGAACATTACCTGCTGCTACAATTTATTAATTTTTTCCGGATAATCTTGGCAGGATTATGGGAACCTGTGGGTCGAAAGAAAGCAATGTCGAAAAGTGTAATCTACCTAGGATATCATATAGAAATTATTTACCTAAGATGTAAAGGTTTTTTGGACTGACGCTAATGTTACACTTTGAAATAAATTGCGCGATAAAATCCGTAAGAAATAGTTTTATTTCAATACGCAAGATAATATTATAAGATACATGAGAGGTTTTGATATGACTTAAGCTATTTTGGTGGTATGTTTTAAGGAGTAATATCAGTTAAGACAGACAGATGGACTCAACCAATCTTTATTTTTTTTTTTCAAAATTGATTGATCAAAGATGCGGATGGTTATGTTACCACCATCCTGTACACCCCACCAGGATGTCTCGTTAGCGTGTGTATTTTATGTCCATGTCAGTTGATTACAGCATTAACTGCCAGCGGCCATTAAATTACACCGTGCGGTCCGAGGTGCGATTCCCGGGTCGGGATCCACTCGCGTCACACTCGCGCCTGCTGTCATAACAAAAAATGTAACACTTTGTTAAATTTCGATAATATGGACTTCCAAACCAGTCTTCCTCAATTTTAAACATTGAAGTAATGGATCTAAGTAATTGTACGAACGTAATAAAGTAACTGCCGTACTCAGAGACATTTAATGTCAAGTCATAGTGTAGATTTTACGAAGAGACAATACTAAGGAACAATTTAATTGACATTAAAAGTCTCTGAGTGCGACCGTAAGAGAAATATTCATAGTGCATTAATGTATTATGATTTTGATATTAAAGATGGCGCTGCATAGATTGTTTCTTCGCCGACTGATGCCAAAGTACTGTACTGTACTGTATTAGCCCATAAAATACGTCCTACTGCGGGGCACGAGCCTTCTCAAGAGTACGATTCAGAGGGATTAGGCCATATAGTCGACCACGCTGGCCGAGTCAAGTTGGCGGACTTTACACACCTACCATAGAAATTCTTACAAATCGCTATGGTATGCAGGTTTACTTACGGTTATAGTGCGTGGTTCCAAAGTTCTTTTTGTAATCAATCGGTCCGGAAAACAAACAAACATTGAAATAAAACTATTTATTACGGATTTTATGGCGATTTAGTTTAATTTTTATATATTTTTTTTAACTTCCCGACGTTTCGATTGATTTACAGCTTTCGTGGTCACGGGGCGGACCAACCAACCAAATCGCGATAAAATCCGTAAAAATTACTTTTATTTCAATATGTAACATTCGCGTAAATCTAAGAAACCATTATCAAACAAGCAGGTCATCTGATGATAAGTTATCACTGCCGCCCATGAACATCCACAACGCTTGGATGATATAAGTGTTTCTTACATACATACATAGTGTATACATATACTCACGCCTTTATCCTCGAAGGGGTGGGCAGAGGCGCCACTAGGACACCCACATTTCGCCTTGCATGTTCCGTCCCATGATGTGATAGGGGGCGAGCCTATCGCCATATCGGGCACAAATTCCTGACTCCGGGCTGAATGAATAGAAAAATCCAATATCACTTTGCCCGACCAGGGATTCGAACCCGAGACCTCAGCTTTATAACCGTACCGTAATACAACTACGCCACTGAGGCAATCATAGGTGTTTTTTTGACCATCACAAAATCGGGAGGGAGTGGGAAGGAAAAAGTATGGGAAGACGAAAGCGATATTAGGCATCCGGCAATCAATCTATATGAATATATAAATACACCCAACAGTCAGTCGAATATTGTATCGTGGGTATTAACTACGAGAGACTTTTCGGTCTCAAGCATCCAGACCCGAAACAAATACCTGTGGATCACAACAATATTTGTCTGGGTGCGGGGATCGAACCTACAGCCTCGCGTTTCACAGGCATCTAACCAACTACACCACGGAAGCTGTCATTTTTTTTTTTGATACGTTCATAGCATGGTCAAGAGATGCACTGGCATACTTAGTCTTCATCTTTTGCCATCTTTGGTGTCCTCGATTTAAATACTTCTCATCTACTTAGACTACTTAGTCGGCATTCTTATAGACAACTACTGGACCACGGTTCTACTAAATCGATACTCATATAATTTGCCAATGCCTATTGCGGTTTTATGAAACAAGACAAAACCACCAAAGCCCTAAAATAACTTAGACCAAAAACAAAAAAACATTTGTGAAATGACCTCTCCAACCCGTAATACCTAACGCTCCATGCAAACGCTAAAATTGTGGGGCCGGCAATGAGTCCTGCGTCCAGAACAAAAGCCTGTTGACTTAGCTGATGGCCGGCAAATGAAATCGCATCAACCGCCGCGCCCTGTTTGCCTCCACTGGCGACGGTTAAGGGACAGACTGCGTGATTATTTTAATAAATATATTTTGTATTTTTTGGATTAATCGAATCAGCAGTCGTGTTTTTTTCCTCTACGAGCATGATACAGTAGTTATATTACTAGGTTCAGTGCACCAATTATAGATGTTCAGCGCAAGCCAAATAAAATTATTATGTCATTAGAAACCTGCCACCAGCTCAAAAGAACGTGCAGATAAAACTATATAACCAGACGAGAGTTTGTGTCTTAACTTTGCGACAGAACTGGAATCATAGTTATGATATAAAATGTTTCTAACAACCAATAATCGTGACTCTAGGCTTATCAGTTTAAATTCTGTTTTGTTACACCTGTTTAGTGTGGGCCGGAATAATGTTTTGAACGGTTTAATAGTCGTATTTTCTTGCCGGTCAATTCCTTACTTTGACCGCAATACCATCAGTCAGTGCGGTCACTTTGCCAATAAAACGTAAAATATTGAAGTCTGCTCCTTAACCCATGTGTTTATATTTTCAGCGCGACTCGGGAACAATGTTTGAAGAGTGAACTGTTTATCGTGCGCCCGCGGAAAGGGGCGCGCAACATTTGCGCATTTGCTTTAATATTTAAACACCTCGCTAAACGTATTAGCTTTTTTACAAAAAACAGAATTAGCTCGTTTGTAAGGTTTGAAGGGATAAAAACCTACACAAAAAAATCAACTTCTCACCAGTGTATGGTAGTTGCCTCTTGCCGGTTGACATACATTTGCCGAACAAATCAAAACTGTATATAAATATATACATACCCGATATGCAACATTTCCATTTTTAACCGTGATGTGTCAAGATTTTCACCATGGTTTAAGGTGGCGGGACGTCGCTGGATGCAGGCTGCCTCCAACAGGTCACGGTGGAAATCATTGGGAGAGGCCTATGTTCAGCAGTGGACGTCCTTTGGCTGATGGATGGATGGATGGAAGGTGATGGCTATCCAGGCAGATGTAAATATTCTACTAGCATTAATATATTAATGTACACGATATTTTACAAGTATTTCATTACGTTGATGCCAAATGTTGTCAACGTCTGATAGCAAATAGCCATAGATTCGCGCATCCATTGTCTTTATAATTGGTTGTTAGGCAAATTATTGGCTACATTAATGTTTTGTACGCAGAATGCAACTGTGACAATAGCATTAATTATGCTAACATGAATTTTACTACATTAGTCTAGCCAAAACACGGGATGCAGTGGCGAAGGGTGACATTTTTTAAAAGGGAAGCCGAAGCTCAAAACACAAAATATGTTTATTTTCTTTATCCTGTTACTAGCTTCTGCCCGCAAACTTCGTCTGCGTGGTTAATTTTATTTGAAATCTCCCATCCCGTCCCGTCCCATCCCGTTATATCCCGCCCGCCCCGTCTCATTCTCACTAATGAAATGTAATCCAGTCCCATCCCATCTTTTTGAGTATGAAAAAGTAGCAAATATATCGGAATTCCTTATTCATCCCACGGGAACACTATTTTTTTCGGAATAAAAAGTAGTCTATGTTACTTCTAATACCTCCAAGAATATGTTTTGTATCAAGAATGTGTTTCATTTGGTAAGTGATATTGTGGCATCTGCCTATTGCGGCCGTCAATTAAATTTTAATATTTTCGTTACCTATGTACTTATACAATATTTACAATGTCCATGAAATAAAAAGTAAACCATGCTTACATAATGAGAAAAATAAAAAAGTATATTTCTAAACTGCACGTGAATATAAGATTAATATAAAAGAAATAAAAACCTAGACTCAATATGTTAACAAGTACGATAGCCCCGCATTTATCAGTTGTAACATTAGTAAGACAATGTATTCCTCAGGCGAGGATCGAGCACGTCCTAAAATCTAAACACTAACTTTATTTGTAAAATCGACAACCTAAACATATTAGTACGCTCCTAACGATTAGTAATTTCCATTAAAACCATAATATTAATATTACACATTTTGTAATTAAAAACATTTAAAACTAATTGCATGAACCATGAATATATTGTAAAAATGTAAATACAACACTTATAAGTACATTAAACTCCGCATTTCGCTATTGTAATAACTAATATCTAACCTAAACACACGAAATGCCGGAGAAGCTGCGGCTTGCCTCTTGCTTTTTTAGCGTAAATTGAACCTTAAATCATTATCAATTTAAGGTACAATTTTGCGTGGTTTGATGCATACTATACAATGCGTAACGGGCGGCGCGGCGGCGGCGCGGTGGCGGCGGGGCGACGGCGGGCGGCGGCGCACGGGCCGCGCTAGTGTTATTGAATAAGCCGAACAATTTTACAGGAATTCGCCAGAGGTCGCACCGCGTCGCAATAAAAAGGGCTTACTGTGCCGCTTCCTAGTAATGTTTACGTATCTGGCCGACAGATGTCGTTGAATGTAAAAAATAATAATTGAGTTTTGTTATTAAATAAATAAGTTTGAATAATTTGCTTATTTATAGTGTAATGATAAATTACAAAAGGGAAGCCGGTAGGAACTGGCTTCTAAGGAGCCTTCGCCACTAACGGGATGAGAATTGTAAGGATCCGAGTTTTATATTCCAAGAAAATATTTTTATACCATAAGCAAGAAATGGATCTTTGCAATAATTTCTAAGCTTTATGAAGACCGGCAAACATCACTAATATTGCGCGCTTTACTTTGGTTTAAGTTTTAACCGGTATACCCACGAGGCTTGTTTAACAAGCATGTTTATCTATGGTATTGATGACAAATTTAAAAGGTCCCGAAACGGCCATAAAGCCAAGAATAAGCATGTTTATCTATGGTAATGATGACAAATTTAAAAGGTCCCAAAACGGCCACAAAGCCAAGAATTAATATTTTTACATCCAGATTGTTTTCCCAAACATGAGAACTTCGAACTCCACGACATCTTGTACTGTACTGTTCCAGCCTATATAAGTCCCACTGCTGGGCAAGGGCCGCCTCTACAATCAAGAGTACGACTGAGAGTTGTTAGGCCATATAGTCCACCACTCTGGCTTAGTGCGGGTTGGCGGACATCTTATTAACCTTGACTACAATTAATGAATTACATATTTAATTCCCTATATTTGGTAGCGAATCGATCCAATATATAAGCAAATGATGCAGGGCACGTGCGGGTTAATTCGGCGTGTATCACGCGACGAGGGCTCGAGCAGGGTAATAACCAGCCTCCCTTTAGCTAATATGCAATTGGCTTTTATTTAATGGGATTGCACCTTAACGATGATCGTCAAATACTGCGAGCATTAAATTATTGCACAGAAAGTATGTTTAATAAAATAATAAGCTAAGCAATTCGTTATAGCATTTATGATAATCAATTGTGCATATCTTGAAGATGAAATATGTAATTTTTTTACTGGTATGACGTAGTGAGTATACTCGTAGTGCATCTGGTGGTAACCTATGTTATCTAAACAGACTAGCCATCGGCATAAAATGGTTATCATTGCCGACTGCTCCTATTATGTCGGTCAGATTGTGTCCGAATAGAAACAGAATGAACTCGAAACGCGTTACACTTCCATGAGTCACTGTGATCCTTTCGATTCGCAATTTCATCGACCGAACAAAAGGTAACTGTTAGTAACTACTGAACATATTGAGACTTAATATCTTATGTCTCAGGATGGTAAGCGCAGTCGAATGTCAAGCAATGCTTTGTAATTCATGGTATTGGTTTTCTACTGTCCATGAGCGGTCGTATCGCTTACCATCAGGCGAATGGCATGCTCGTCTCGCCATTCAACATAATACAAAATATTTGAATATTTTATTCATCATCAGCTCTTCTGCGTCCACTGCTGGTCATAAGCCTCTTCTATACAATGCCACTATATTTTATTAATCGTCTAAAATTATAAAATTTTATACGTCAAAAAATGATAACTTTGCAAGACATTTTGACATTTGGTAATTATTGCCAGGGTAGCAGTGTCTATTTATAGAATGATCCTCACTCCACAGCTTATACAATAAATATTAAAAAACATATTGATGATGGGGGTGCACAGCTATTAGTAACAGCTCATTGCTTCTGCACATACAGGGGTAGCATCCCTCTCGTCATGTTTACTGTACCATACTGCTGACAGGGAATAAAACTTATAACTTGTCATCATTGTAATATTAGGTTTCGTTTATTGACAGCGTGTTATTGAAAAGTAGAGTTCCGA
Source organism: Deilephila elpenor (assembly GCA_949752805.1). Classification (NCBI taxonomy): domain Eukaryota; kingdom Metazoa; phylum Arthropoda; class Insecta; order Lepidoptera; family Sphingidae; genus Deilephila; species Deilephila elpenor. The sequence continues at coordinate 13,362,729 of OX457106.1, read as the reverse complement.
GTTATATACATTGTACGAATTTTCAGTTCGAAAAAAAATGCTCCACAATGTGATAGGCGAGCCTATCGTCATATCGGGCACTTTCTGACTCCGGGCTGATAATGTCTAGAAAAATCACTTTGCCCGACTCTATTCGAACCCGAAACCTCAACTTTGCAATCGTATCGTACTGCGCCACCGAGGTAGTCGCTATTACGCTATTTTTACGGTCAATAATATATAGGTACATTATTGAACGATTTCGTTGACCGGTGCTTTTGCGATTTTGTCGGTAAAATATATATTTCTAAGCTAATCATGTTTGAATCATCATCGTCGGCGTCTAAGGATTTGGTGAAAGCGATCTGGATTTATATATTCGGAACTTCACAATATACTTAATAAAAAAAATGTTGTTGAAAAAAAATAATGATTAACCGACATGGTATTATAATAATTTAACCAAGGATTTATATTACGGTATATTAACAAACAATCCACTAAATTCTATTTTTTTAATCTACATTCGTACTAACCGCCGTTCCGCCTAATTTCCCTAACGAAATTCTCATACATACGTGAATTAGTTCTAAGTAATTAAATTCAGTTCGGCGCGTGCGCATCCACCCCTCTTCCAAACCACCCCTGTATTCAAATTAACAAAACATTACTGTGTGTTCCAAAACAATTATTTTATTCTTTCTTTATAACCCCACAGAATGTTGCCCATTAAAAATACACTTTATTATGATGTGGTAGGGTGGTTTTTCGGTTGTTAGGGGTTGTTAAGGTCCGTTGCAAGTGTAAAGTAAGAAAAAAGGTGGCACGAGCCGCGTGCGTACGAGTGACTATGGGGTATCTTCCCTCGCGATCGTAGGGTGACGCAGGAAGGGGGTTGTGTCGATAAAAATAATACAGTAAAATTGTCGGTAAATGTTTTGGTCGACTTTTTTTCTAACATAAATGGGAATTATCATTTGCAATAATATTTTTACAGTTATTAAATCTGAGACAACAGAACGGTTTCATGTGGCAATTTTGGAAATATCTTAAATAGATATTAACTCTACAGTATTTGACCATAAACATGCCATTATAATAAACTGACCATATTTTGCATAAAAAGAAAAGTTTCTTAAAATGCTCAAGTCTTAAAATATATGTAAAATATTATGAACACGATCACAATAACATTAAAAAGTTCGATATATGAAAGTCCGTCGGTATCGTAAGTCCGTGCGCGTCACTAGTGGCTCGTGTGTCGGCGGCGCGGCGCGTGCGCAGGTGTCGGTTCCGCTCGCCGCGCCGCTGTCGCTTATCGCGCACACCCACACCACACCTGGGCAGATCCACTGATTAACATTCTTGTAATCTGTATTAGGTCGGTTACAAATACTTGTATTGTCGACATAAGTCTACTTAACTATTATATTTACATATATGTATGTACATAAGTTAGCGTTTGCAATTCGTCAAGTTTATTTTCGTCTCAAGAATGATAGTTCTACGCATCTAATAATATATATTTTAAAAAGAAAACGCAATTATAGGGAAGTACATGAGATACAAATCGAATCCGAAACCTAAACGTATAGAATTCATAGGTGCTTCGATAGCTCCAAAAATGTTAGATTTTTTAAAAAGTCTGCTTATATGCTGATGTACTATTCAATATTGAACTCTTTTCTCATATAAAAAATTGAGATTTTTCCCAAAAAGAAGTCATAGAAAATATATAAAGATTTATTTTGCTAATATTTGTCGCTTCCTTGACTGGACTCGATACACGGTTGCCCATTTTCATTTGTTCCTTGCGCAGTAAAAGGCAATTGTTCATATTGGAGTTGTGTTGAGCTTACTGCACGCTGCATCGCAAGGCCATTCAAAATTTCAAATACAGCCGCTAGAAGGTTTTAGTCTTGTTAGACTAAAACAGCCCACGAGCCTCAAACTAACATAATCTTATAAAAACTGAAAGTTCGTCTGTACATGCCTTCAACATAGGCATCACACGACATCGTGGTTTTGACAGTTATCATCTTCAATGTGTCTGGCAAGTTGAAGGAATTGTCAATAGTTATGCAGATGATAGTACGAGTGACGCGCTATACATATTCCAACAGAACCTCACTCGAGATTCCGTTGAGGAAAGACGCTCTCAACTTGTGTCGGAAGTCGAGAGTTCTCTGGGGCGGGCTTCCGAATGGGGTGATTTGAACTTAGTTTAATTTAACCCTTTGAAAACACAAGTTGGTACTTCACTGCGAAAAAGAACTCCTTCGCCATGGCGCCGCAATTCCACTCACTTTTTGGAGTTACTCGCCAAGGATCCGAGAGTATTGGGATCCGCTGTAGTGTCAAGAAGCATCTCAGCAGGCCGGCGTCATTATATCGAAAGGCTCGGGACCGCCGTCTGATGCCATTCGATATTCTATTTGGACAGCATTTACGCTTACTATCAGGTGTGATACATTCACTACGCCGTGTTAGTTAAAAAAGTAAATCCACAGCGCAGAAATATCAAGCAAAGTCGAGTTTAGGAGACTTTTGGAGGAAAAAGTCAAACTAAACAAATTGTCTTGGCCGTGACCGCTTTCCATCCGGCGGGCCGTATATTCGTCAGCCTGCGATGGCAACAAAAAAATAGAATCTGGCTACCAAGGAAACACATTATAATAGTTCCCAGTTAAGATAATACCTTAATAAGATCTAGCTGATCTAATATAACAATATTAGATTTAAATTTATACCTCAATAAAACTGCTGAGTGCTGATCGTATGTCTATGTCAGAGCCATGCTGGGACAAACTTTCAGCTTTAATGCAATAGGTGCTCACAGGCTCTTAATCTACCCAGTAAAGATGAGTGTGCATCGCGTGACGTTAAAGAGAGCCGATACTCCGTCGATTTGCGACACAAAGCGCGTAAGGCCGCTGAACACGCGCATTAGCTCATTGTTTGGCTAATAGGACCGCAACCGGACGGCTTTTGTGCTCTTGTCAAAACACTATCATTGGGCCGCAGAAGCCGGCTGATTGACAGACTGGTTTTGAAAAGAGCCCGGTGTAATATGGATGTTTCGAGTTATGATCTTCCTGGAGTACGTAAAAACTTGAGTAAATGAGGGATAGTTTAAGAGTTGTGGTTGATTCCATGATCAGATAAGCTTAGGTCGTTTTTTCTATATGCAAACAAATGATATTTGGTCCTCAGCAATAGTTGTTTTTAAAAATATTCATTGCTCTTTAGCCAAAGGATATTGGTGACATAGCTTTTTGATTTGGTAAATGGTAAATACGTTCTTCTGCTACAGTATTATAGTGCAGTACTACGGTTACTAGGACTTTTTTTAAATTAATAAAATATATTTCATATTGCACAAATTAATATAATGGAAGAAAGTTGCGGTTTGTTTGAGTTGGGGCCATGAAAATAGCTATTATATGATGTATAAATATTATCACATAGACCGATGTTGTGATATTAATAATTTATGTGGACAATGCAATATGTAAATGTATTTAATTCGTTGGTAATTCGTTGAATTGACTAGTGAATTATGAAAATCGTCTCTGGCTACTGAAAGCTATTTCTATCTTTGGTTTTTAAAAAAATACTATTTTATCGTATATTTATCATCCAATCTCGCTGGTTTCCTGGCTTTGGACGAGAAAGTATTTCCTTGTCTTTTTCTGTAATACATACAATACGTATGATTATTTCCTTTGTGGATACCATTGTGTCGTAAATAATCAACTTTCTTCAATTTCGTTCCAAAAAAACAATTCATATTTAGTAACGTTTCGAATAATCCCGAGTGTCGTATTTAAAATACTAATCTAAACAATAATGCATAAAATATGAGTGGTAATAAAGCTTTAAAATTAATTGTTTTGTATTTTTTGTGTGACACCAAATTCTACGATATTTTGTATTTTGATAAAAATACAACATGATCAAACGTTCTAGTAATAACTTAGCAAGAAATAAGATATTTTATTGATTCCCTGGAGTAAATAAATATCTTAACCCAGGCTACGGTATGTCCGCTGACCCGCAGTAGGACAGCGTGGTGAACTATATGACCTAAATCGTACTCTAGATTGTAGAGGAGGTCCGTGCCCTGCAGATGGACGAATATGGACTGATACAGATACATGCGAATCGATACTCAGTAATAGCTAATAAGTAAAAGTAAGATAGCTCGTGATAGGAATAAAGGAGCGGCATGCGAGCAAGGCTGGACGCCTCGGGCATCGTTTATCCGACGCATGGTAGCGCGCGTGTCGGCTCTACCACTTAGCGTACGTAGAGCGGGTTCATGGTAGAGACGGTATTAACGTATATTATCATGTTGTGTTAGATTGATTTCTTATACTGGAATATACCGTATTGCGGTAATATGACTGCCCTGCATCTGCATGTGTGCTTGTCATTCAGATTGAGTCGACTGAAGATTATCTTTAATCATAAGACACAATTATGTTGTATGATGACCTCTTATTATTATCTATTTTTGCCTATTCGAATAATTTTCAATATATCCTTAATAAGCACTTGCCTGTTTAAGATACCTGATTTTTAATATAGGTACATACCTAACTAAAATATGGATAATCTAAACATTACAAATATCAAAAAATGTAATAAATTGATTCTACGCTACGAAACTCTATTGTGGCAATTAATAAATGAAGTTTATAAGTATGCCGTTGGATTTATACTCGAAAAATTAATTCAGCGTCGCGTCGTATATGCATATTCAATTGTTTTAATCTGATTTCTCTGTGCATTTCGCATGCTCTGTACCATCAGCCAATAAAAAGCATGACAAGCATAGGTTAGCGATTTTGCGGAGACCACCCGACCGCCATAAAAACCGATTATAATATTGTTATATTAATTCAACGTTAAGGCACAGTATTCGTCATCGTCAAAACGGGCATATTGATTTTTTTTCACAATAATAGATTAAAAAAAAAAGTTTTTCTCACTCAATTAATACTGGTGGTAGGTCTCTCATGTAAGAGGCCGCCAGGCTAGGAACCACCGCAATGTCTATTTTTTCAGTCAAACAGCAGTGTAAATGTTTACCGGTATGAAGGACATAGTAGCCGGAGTAACTATTTAAAATATTGAGACTTAACATCTTATGTCTCAGGATGGCGAGCGCAGTGGAACACCAAACATTGGTTTGTAATTAATGGTGTTGTTTGGTTTTGTTACTGTCTATGAACGGTCGTATCGCTTACCATCAGGCGAATGGCATGCTTTATTTTCTCAGCTACATTTCCACCACCATATTTTTATATATTACGAAATGATTGAAAGTAAAATTGTAATAAATTGGTTATAACTTTCGTCGTGTCTATAATAAAATTATCTTTTTTAAAGAAAAGTAATAATGTAAAAAAATATTATTTAATGTCAGAAGCAAAGCTACCTGACCTTAACATTCGTGCTACCGATTAATTCGATTATTTCATATCAAATTAGCCAAATGGTCATGGTTTATCTGAAGCCAATACTTATAACAAGTTATTTGCATCCATAAATGATCTCTATTAAGATATTTACCAACTGTTTTGGTTTACTTCTTGATTTGATATTGTTTGATGCAGGCCGCTTTCTTTGGAAAACATTGAGAGGGGGAGGGAGGTAGGCAAGGCAGGTGTTCTAGACACAGGTCATAGATAAGTAAGTAGGGTAGTAATCATTTTTCACTTATTATTGAACACTTCGGCTTTTAATTTAATATCACTCTGCCAAAAAATTATGATTTTGGTATTAAATTTATTTTATAAACATTGAATTCATTTTTTTAAATAATTTGAGTCGACAAGGCTCAAAAAAAATGAATTTATTATTTTTCGATATATGTAATTACTCTTCCATAGATTTTTAATGTAATTACGTAAGAGTTCTAGTTTCAGAAAAAGTAATGAAACAACAAAATCATCTATATAAACTGAAATAAAACCTCTTCACAAGTGCCTCATGCATCGGTTCTCACAATAAAATATATTAAGCATGATTTAACCGTTCCGGAAGCGGCGCGAATTTGTCCAAGATTACGCCCATCCATCAGCGAGCTTCCTGTGACTGCGCTGCGCCTGCACCCTATACACGTACATAATATGTATTATATAAAAAAGGTTATATGGTAATAGTTTATGTGATTTTTAGAGAAGTGTTTTGGGTGAAAATGGGAAACGTTGAGAAAACTATTATGCAAATAAGTAACTGTAACTCGTGCACATTGAATTATTAAAGAAATAATAAAAATATGGAGTGTGCCAAATCATTACGTACACAATTTAGCGTTGTGTAATTGGACGACATAACAAGGAAATTAGTAAAAATATGGAAACTACAGAGCGTATTATTAAAAAATATTCACATTATTTGGTATCAGTGAGTTGGGCAAATAGCATTTAGTTATTTCTTTACGCTCATACATACATAAACTCACGCCTTTTTCCCAGAAGGGGTATGCAGAGGTGCCATTAGGACACCCACATAACGCTAATAATTTTTCATTTTAATGAATATACTCGTAATATCATAGCAAAACAGTCATGTCCAACAATTTCACCTGCTCTTACTATCTAAAGTTTTTTTAGCATCTAAACTGGGTTTTATTAAATGTCAATAGGAATTAATATATAAAAAAACTACCCACTGCGCTAAGAGTTTATAATATATTACAATCTACAAAATCGATAACTAGCCATTGTTGTAAGAAATATCATTTTAGAGAAATAAAAAGGGGATGCATTTTATAACCCCTTAACTGCTTTTAATTTGTCAGCCGTTGAGAATGTATTATTTATCGTATATGCTACTATTAATATTTTATTGGTTGTTAATGTATGGGAGTTCTACCTAAGAAGCCGACGGCGCGGCGGGGTGTTGGTTTTTACATGAAAACTACTTTTTATATAGAATTAAGAGAGAAATCAAATGGGATGTCGGATTTTTGTTTGTATTGGATCTATATGAGCCTATATTATAATGATATACCAAACAGCAGTGTAAATGCACGGTTTGAAGGACATTGTAGCCAGAGTAACTACTGGACATAATAAGACTTAACATCTTATGTCTCAGGACGCCGAGTGCAGTGGAATGCCAAGCATTGCTTTGTAATTCATGGTATTGTTTGGTTTTGCTAGTGTCCATGAGCGTTATATCGCTTACCATCAGGCGAACGGCTTGCTCGTCTCGCCATTTATCGCAATAAAAAATATAGGTAATACTGATTGGGCATACTTCTCTTGCGCTCTATATTATAGAGGAATGTGTTCCCATTGCACCAGAAGTAATTACATAATTGTAATGACGCTCAAATAAAGCGGCAATTGCCAGCTCAATCGGTGAGGACTGCTTTAAAATTCAGCAAGATTTGAACCGTACAAACAACGCAATTTAGTTAAAAGATTGTAAAATTGTGTCAGAGGTTATTTGGCCAGCAATGGTAATCTTACACGGTAGATTAATGATGATTATAAGACGATAGATTTAGAGTCACATATTTAATAGATAATACGTAGTATGTTTCTTCAACGTAACTTTAGAAGTAATAGTACCTTTTACTTCTGTTTGGAGAGATATAAAACCAAACCGTGAATAATATTTAATACCATGTGTTTCTAGAGGTCTTTGTCCAGCAGTCTGTTGTTACTAAATGCTAATTATTAAATTACATTTATTCTGATTAATTTGTGCCATTACTTCTGTTCGAGGAAAGATAAAAAACCGTGGATAATATTCAACAGTGTTTCACGAGGTTTATGTCCAGTAGTTAACTATAACTGTATGATAATTATTAAACAATATTAGCTATCTATATACACATTACATAAAAAGACATCCAAAATATAACAAAATACTTAGAACATGGAAAAACGTTCCCTGTCTTAACCAGAAACGTTTTAGTCTTAAAATTTTAACATTGTGTGAGAAAATCGTCGATATCGATCAACTGTGGCGTCTATATTAATAAGAGATTTACGAGGGAGGCACCGAGTCTGAAAGTGTCGGCGCTTCGCCGCGATAAGTCTGTGATTTATAGGCCATAGATTATTTAGGAGATGCGACAATCCTCTGTTCTTTTATTTGTCGCTTCTTCTAGAAAATTAAAATGTGCGTTATTCTTGTAATCTACTGTGTATGTCTAAATGAGGAGTAGTTGTATATAATCTAGAAATACCTAAATACCAACTAATTAAGTTTAATATAAACCTGTATTTTGCTATGTGTACTGTTTGTAATGCTAACAACACCATGTAAATGTTTGAGATCAACATTAATTTGGTTTTGATATCTTTAATTTTATTTTCACATATTAATTTGTATACGCAATTTTAATTATAGCAATTGAAATGATTATGATCACCTTGTTAATTGGAGAAGCCACTCCTCAATTTTGCATTATTAATTATTTTGAAAAGTTATTACTTTTGAAAAAGCCACATTTAATTCCAATGATTACTTTTTAAACATTACACTATCCGTTCTAAAGTCACATGCATTTTTTAACCACAAAACACAATCTATTTTTTGTATTTTTTTGATATAACTGCCCGTTTCTTACCTATATTTATCTAAACAACAGTGAACTCATCTACCACATCTTTAATCTATGTGCAGCCTCCGCGATTCACAATAGTCGCCGCATTATATTCACATAAATCAAATAAAGTTTTTTACCGCGATACGAGCGACAAATATTATCCTGTCAACGGTGGCCGAACTAAAGGATGTCCACATTAAAAAGCCGTTTGAATCATTTCGATATAAAATATCTTTCGGTTTTCAAATTCGGAATAAATTTCGTGTCACCTGCGCCCGCGCAACCGGAAGAAGTGCGCGAATATAGCCGTCTCTCTCGCACGTATGGCGCCGTCCCTCTCGCATTGGTTATTTTTTACATGTCGTTTTATTCGGATACTCAAAGGAGATTGGTATCGTTGTAATTTTTATTCTTTATTTATATGCAATAAATTTAAGTAGAGACGTTCTCATAGATTGTTTTCTAAGATAATGTTTGTTTGAAGCGGCGCTGACAGGTGATCTGGGGTTGTAAGTATACTATAGACACCGTAACATGTATCTTTAAATCGCAACAATTTTTTTCTAAGAATTTATGATGTACGACAAGGACAAAAATAGCCGCCAAAAAATTGCAATGGCCACCTGCTTAGAAGGCTAGGTCACCAAAAGTAACCAATAAGAAGCACTTCTAATTTACCAAATAGTTCAGAAGGCTTTTAACCTCATCGTAAAATATTAAAAATTATGCTCCCACCCACTTGATAAATTCAATTAAATCATTGAAAATATTTCTTCTCTTAATTGAGAGGTTGCAATCTATTTTAATCCCTAATTTTGGACTAAAAAACAAAGGGAATAAAAAAGTTGTTTTTTTAAATCACCAAATATTGATGACGTAGGTCCCGCCTTCTTCCTCAACTGGATTAATTTTGATGAAGTCGTAATATTTCATGCTACCGTGTGGGTGTTGCTATGATATCATTATTTAGTTTTAATTATAGGATGGTATATTTCATCCTGTAAGCATTTGATGTATATGTTATAAGGAGTATCATATTATAGATGGCAATACAAAATGGCTTTAAGCGAGTCGTAGCGTATAAATAAATAAATACATCCAACATACATAGTACTGACCCCACACTAAAATCGAGTCTCGTGTCGTGGGTATCAGAAATTACAAGAGACTTTTCGGTCTCACAAACACCCAGACCCGAAACGAATATTTGTGGTTCACACAAACATTTGTTTCAGTGCGGGGATCGAACCCGCAGCCTGTCGTTTCACAGCCGGCGTCTAACCAACTGCGCCACGGAGGCTGTCTATGTATGTGCTACTAACCATGAGGTCTTGGGTTTGACTCTCCGTCGGGCAGTCCACTCTGAGTGATTTTAAAGTAGTTATTTTTTTCTACAACACGAACGAAAAAGCCTCTTAACCTCCGTTTCCTTTTACGCCACCGAAAATCGAAATAATCCAAAAATCCTCGCATTTCGCGCCCGAATTAATTTCACTTTCTTAATCCCTTTAAAGTTAACAGCAACAATTGGATCTAATTGCAAACTTTTACTTGCAAACCTTGACGTTGTAATTGCGACACATCCTGCGTCTCGTACGGATTGGTTAAATTCCCTCCGACCTTCGCGCGGTAATTGTGATTCGATTTTGTTTTTTTTTTGGATTTTGTGAACTTGTGTATCGAGTAATTGTTGATGGCCGGAGCGATGTAGGTGGCTATGGATTGTTCTGTTTTTCAGTTTGTATGCAAAAGTAAATTCCTATTTACACGCGGAGAGTTTCTCGCCTCAAAGATGCGATCATCGTAAGGATACAAAAAAGTTGCATTGTGTAAACATTTGTCAGAACACGACAATCTATAAATAAATAAATAAATAAATACACCCAACAGTCACATACATAGTCCTGACCCCACATTAAGATCAATTAAGTCTTGTGTCCCCTACGAGAGACTTTTCGGTCTCACATACACCCAGACCCGAAATAAATATTTGTGGGCTGCACAAACATTTCTCTTGGTGCGGGGATCGAACCCGCGGCCTCTCGTTTCACAGCCGGCGTCTAACCAACTGCGCCACGGAGGCTGTCTATCTATGGCGGTTATGTCTTTCGATAAACGCATACGCTTCTTTCCGCTAGCAACTCTCCCCGTGTAAATTGATTTATGACAGGTGGACGCAAATGCTTTGAGCCTTTGGTTCGATTCCCATGTAATAGCCTCGCTTTGTGACTCCCCGACATGATGTATATGTTTTGTGTAAGAACATAATTAAGAATCATCATAATCGTAATTGAATCTTTGACCGAATGCAGATTGTTCGAACTACACACCGCTCAAATTCTCACAAACAACGTTAAGAATTGGAATATGCGTTTATTATTAAAATATAATAAGATCGAAAGAAATGTTAGGAATAAGCTACACACTTAACTAAGAAATCTAAAAATAACCTCGGGAATCACGACCAAAATCTCTGTGTTGGTGGTCTGTGTCGCATCCAACTAGTCTATCGCTCACTTTTAATATATTATTTCGACAATACAATGAAAAAAGGGCGTGGTAATATTTAAACTGGTTTTTGGTACAAAATTGTTTGAACATTTATAATTTTGGTGTATAATTTTTTTGTTAAAATCATCCCCGCGTCAACCCTTGACGTAAACGTGTTAATTACTGTTAGACGCAACACCCCTGGAATTCCTACAACATCATAATTAAGAATCAAATAATTTTAGTATTTTTTGGATTAAGTTAAGATCTTAAAAATGTAACATCTTCGAGCTTAGATAAAGCTTGAAAAAGCGCGATTGAATAATAAAGTTTTAACAAGTTATTTAAAAGTGGAAAAAGAAGAAACCTTAGTGACATACTAATGTGATGTCAGCTTTAACAAAATGTAACAAAAATATTACGCCGCCTATCCTATACAAGGCGAAATGTGGGCGTCCTGGTAGCACCTCTGTCGACCCCTTCTGGGAAAAAGGCGTGAGTTTATGTTATAATTTGGTGAATCGAACCAACTACATAGCCCATGTTACACCACTGCTGACCATAAGAATAAATATGCTGACCATAGACTCTCTAATCGAGAATTTGGCAAGTCCTACGCTACAATAAAAATAAATAAATAAATACACCCAACAGTCACATACATAGTCCTGACCCCACATTAGGATCAATAAGTCTTGTGTCGCAGTTATCAGATCTACGAAAGACTTTTTGGTCTCACAAACACCCAGACTCGAAAGAAATAGTTGTCGGCCGCACACACATTTCTCTTGGTGGGGGATCGAACCCGCCGCCTCTCGTTTCACAGCCGGCGTCTAACCAACTGCGCCACGGAGGCTGTCAAGCAATAACACTTATATCATATTTTTTTAGTTAAACATCCCGTAATTTTATAAGCCAATCCGTACAACAAAGCTTCTCAATGGCAACCAAACAATAAATACAGCATCTTATTTCCTACCTTTACAAACAACAATTAATATTTTTCACTATCTACTCAGTAGAGTGTAGTTACAGTAAACTCGGCTCGTGATTGGTCGCACAGCGTCCAATCATTGCGTTGATATTCATAGAGCTTCGCGCATGCGCTGTAAAAGGCTGGTGCTTATTGCGTCGTTTAGAGTACCGTATGGTGATGTGAAAACCTTTTACGATGATTGATTAGGTGTTTATTAAAAGCTGGTCTCTATGTAGAAGGTTAAAGAAGCTTGATGGTTTTTTTTATAATTGTACAAATATCTAGGAGGACATTACTTCAAGGATAATGATTGTCAAAATGTATATTTATTTACAAAACATAGGACCTCTGCGTATTGAGTTCCTAATTTCTTGGACCTATAAAATGCGATAATACAAAAATATTCATGTATTATGAATATTTCTATGAGTATTCAAAAATTTCACGACTGGTTAACGACAAACGGATGACTGGAGATAAAACAATCAAACATATTGGTTTTTAAAATAAATATCATATGAAATAAGTCCCCCTAGTATTATAAAAGGTTAGGAACAAAGCCAAAACTACATACAAAGAAATTATAGAATATCAATTTCCCTTCCGTACAAAAACCGTTTCTCACGCAAGCACAACGTCACTACCCTCCCAATTAGCGCTAAATGACAACTTCTGTCAGAATCGCACATGACTTCGCACATTGGTGCTGTCAAATTTGACAGCGGCGGGAATTAAGACGTTATACGCGGGAAGAGCTGTCAATGGTGTACGGAACCCGTGATTACAACGCACTTTAATGATACCCCGGCGCTGGATCTTAATCGTATTTATTATATTAATTGTCGGTTAATACAAGGCTTTTACTAGGAATTAATAATATGGGAGTCATTTTTTAAATTTGAGGCAATGACGGAAAGAATGCCGCGTGGAATGTTTTTTAGTTGGCAGTTTTATGTTGAGTTTTTACGCCAGTACTATTTATCGTTTTTATAAAGTAAATACATATATTGTTAGGGCCTGTTCGTAGCGGACAAGACGTGAGGTGTCGAGGGGGTGCTAGTTCGAATTCTTAGATAAATATCATTGGACTGTGTATCTATAGCAATGATAACACATACACCAACGGTTATTAAAAACTAGAAAGAATCTTACTCTTATTTTTGGTAAGTGATCACTGCTCCATGACCATCCACAACGCTTGGGTCATAGATTTGTAAATTTTTATGAATCTTTATGAAACTTGAAGTCTGCCAACCCACAATAGACAAGTTTGGTGGAGAGAGGTGGTCAGCGCCTTAGAGTCTGTAGCTAGCTATTACAACCCATATTAATCCAAAATATATGTCGCATATTTTGACAGCCTCCGTGGCGCAGTTGTTTAGACGCCGCCTGTGTAACGATAGGCCACGGGTTCGATCCCCGCACCGAGACAAATGTTTGTGAGAACCACAAGTATTTGTTTCGGGTCTGGGTGTTTGTGAGACCAAAAAGTCTCTCGTAGTTCCTGATACCCACGACACAAGACTCGATCCTAGTGTGGTGTCAGGACTATGTATGTGACTGTTTGGTGTATTTATTTATTTATTATTTAAATTCAAACAGATTGCCATCTAAATGGCCGTGCGCACATTTGGCGCTGTTCCAGACAAGATTTACAATATAAACAATTAAATGTAAAACGATCACAGACTTTACTGACAGACTTTTCGACGTTACCATTGGCAACTGATAACTTACATGACGTCAATCATGTCGGTCTGTAATGCTATTCCAATAAAGTAAGTTACCTGTGTGATCTCTAACATACACATATATATCAAGTTAAAATATTGTACCAGTTAGCAATAACACTGTCCAGCTTTACCGAGCAAACGTTAAAAAACCTAGCCCAAGTCCAAGATGCTAAAAGATTATTTTAAATACCTATGCACCCTGTACCGGACATTGGATTTACATTTAAAACCTACCCCAGTGCACCCTTATTGCCATAATTATAAAGCCCATTATTCCCTGGCAAAATGTTTATAAGATAAGTATGGTTTGTTAGTGCACATCTGCTGAATTTGCATAATGACTGATTGTGCTGTCAGTGGGGTAACTACCCCTGACAGTGACACCCTATGTCTTGATGCGTTTTGGGTTCGATTCCTCGACTCGAGTGGGTCATGTAGATTACTATAGTACATCTTGAATTTTTTTGTTATGATTTGAAACTTCTTTTGTTTTTTTTTTTAAGGGAAGTTATTGTCGTCATGTGGTTTTTAGAAGCGCTGTATATGGTCATGTATAACAAAGCATGGTATATTCGCAAACTGTGAGGTTTGTCGTTGAATTACTAGAAATTTTGTGTGAGTTTAGTAAAGTGCGTGGTGGCCTGTTGGTAATGGACCAGACGCGGCTGCCTACATGTTCACGGTGGTCGCGGGTTCAAATCCCAGGGCACACCTCTGACTTTTCGGAGTTATGTGTGTATTGATAGTCAATCACCACGCACTTTAACGGTGAAGGAAAACATCGTGAGGAAACCTGCATACCGTAGCGATTTTAAAGAATTTCTACGGTATGTAAGTCCGCCAACCCGCACTAGGCCAGCGTGGTGGACTATATGGCCTAACCACTCTCAATCGATTCTCTCGATTGTAGAGTAGGGCCGTGCCCTGCAGTGGGACGTATATGGGCTGATATATAGATATATATTAGTAAAGATAAATTTTCCAGAACTAAGTAGCGCGTTTATGTCTTTTTTTAATGGAAACTAACTTGAGACAATATTATGTTAAGTAGTGACTTATTCCCGTTTTATTTTTACTTATAAGATGTCTTTCAATATTTTGTATAATATAATTATTTTCACTATATATTGATAACCTTTATTTTCGATAAGAGTAAAGGTATAGCTATAGCTAAGCAGTAAGCATAGTATTTGTACAAATATTTGTTACGACGTATATTATATTTATTTTATTGACTGCCTCCGCGGCGCAATTGGTTAGACGCCGGCTGTGAAAAGAGAGGCCGCAGGTTCGATTATCGCACCGAGACAAATGTTTGTGTGATATAATTATATTTGTTTTGGGTCTGGGTGTTTGTGAGACCGAAAAGTCTTTCGTAGTTTTTGATACATAACACAAGATTGGATCTTAGTGTGGGGTCAGGTCTATGTATGTGACTGTTGGGTGTATTTATTAATTTATTATTAGTTAAGGACGATGTTCAAAAAATATTGCAAATCATTGACTAGTTTAACATGCACGCTGAGATGAACCATGCTTTGTTTTTTTTTTAATGAAATAAAATAATGTAATCAGTACAGTAAAAAAAGTAGAGCAAATTATCTTTTGTGTTATTAAATTATGTAAGAAACAAAAACTAATAAGACGCATTGGGCCATTTAGATTGTAAAGTGGATGCATTTATGATTTTTTTAATAATTTTGAACGTAGAGTTAAATTATTATGAGATTTAATTCTCAATTGTAACTTTGATATTAGTGGTTAGTAAGAAACAAGAACTGCTAAATACTTAGTCGCGACAATGCTTAGGAGGATTAGTGGATTAGCTAGCTTGTGGTTCTCAACGTTTCGGGTTCGGAGTTCAATTTTGTGGAAATGTAAAACAGTACTGCTTATAAAAAAATAGATGTGTGACGTGTGTGTTCATGTATATTAATGCACCTGTAACCCAGAAGATAGTTTTTCGATCGGACTGTATTAGCAGTCAAAGGTCGAAAGCACACTCAGCCTTTATAATAGCTGTATTTTTGTCAATATTTATCAAGGGTTATAAAAACTAAGAAATATATTTTTCAAACGTCGTATATTTACAAAAAGAAAACAGTTGTATACTAGATTTGACACTTAATCTACACTAATGGTTTAACAACTTTTCAAGCATTAACCCTATGTGGGTAGATAGAGACGATTCTACACAATATCTTATGTACACTTACATCTAAGGAATGTTTGGAGTATAATACTATCGTTGGCAAGATGGTTCGAACTTAAAAACTAAGTCAAAATCGGCAGGACGGATTACACTGAGTATTCTCACAAATAAATACACAAATTAACCTAAAATCTAACTGTAATATTTCGGTGGTAACAGAAAAACATTTTCTATAATAATTTAAGCGTTAAACTGACTCCAAAAAGGTTAAATGAAGAACCGTTCAGAAATTGTCACTGCACTAAGTAAGCGTAAACTGCAACACGATACAAGTAACTTAAGACCGCGGTGTTACATCAACCTACCTAAAATTAAGCACATTTAAACCGCTACATGGTAACCCGATGAATAATCTCGCTAAAATTTATAATAAATATCCCTGTAGACACAATTTGGCAATACACATTGGAGGGTTACTGAAGCAGCTCATACAGCGCTGCTATGTACGTCTGGGCCATCTGCAAGGTCTCGTACTTGGACAGCTGGCGATCAGCGCCCAGCGAAGGTAGGTGTCCTCGGAGCCTATCAAACGCCTTGTTCAAATTCTGCATCCTTCTTCTCTCCCGGGCATTAGCAGCCAGGCGCCGCCTTCTCAAAACAGCAGCACTGGTAGCCCTGCCTCGTCTCTTTCCGCCTCCGTCCATAATATCATTATCCTCAGCACTGTCCTCCATAACCATGTCACGAGAAAGACCACGGTAGGCGATGTGGGTGGAATCCTGGACACTTCCATCAATAGAAGGGGTAGGTTCCAAGCTGGACCGGCCGGAGTCAGGGGAGCGGGGCCACGCCATGTAGCAGTCTTCTGTGGTGTACTCCAGCATGACATCGTTGGCGAAGATGTCCTTCTCGTAAATGAGCCGGTGTCCGTAAGTCTCGGCAGTCATCGCGTCGCGTGAGTTCTCTGGTCGTGTGTACAGTGCGACGTCCCGCGGGTGTTTGATGCCCCGGCCTACCTGCTCCCCTTATATAGCTTCCAGGTTCGCGCGAAAAAACGGGATTGCCGTGTGAGCGAGAGGGTGCGGGGGTAATTTGAGGCCAATCATCATTAATTATTTTCTACCTTAGGCCATGCGTGTGCCATTGGTTTAATAGAATCCGTTTGACTCTGTTTTTCGTGGTTTTTGTGTTGGTACGTTGCGGACTTACCGCAAGTGTCGCGGGTGAAATATTAATTGCGTAATGCTATAATTTTGAATGATGTAAATAAAAATTTGCTTTTGAATTCCTAGTATTCAATGAGTGATATTTTTTTCTTTAGTAGGTATTGCGTTTAAATGAATAAACTGATCATGATATCTTTTCTTATATTAAAAATTCTTCTTATATTAAATTATTGAAGATTTTATAACAAATTATATATTGACAATAACTATTTTTATATCGTTTTGTCTGTTATTCACGTGTATCCACGTAGCAACAGGACGGGTAATGTAATGAACCTATTATACTTTTAATGGGAAGCATAATATTCTCGGGAAAGAATTAGTATGCGTTTTAGCACTTTACTATTTTTTAAATCAATGTTCAAATGTCTAGAAAATCATGTTATGCTTAATAAAAATAATGCTTGTTACCCCGAAATCACACGAATAATTAAAATAATTTCATCATCATCTTCAAATATAAAAAAAATTACCTCTGAACTTTATCAGCGTCATTTCAGAAGCGGACTACATTCAGTGGTTTCTAAAACCTTCATAAGTTGATACTATTCGCTGCCTCGGTGGCGTAGTTGTATTAGGGTACGGTTACAAAGCTAAGGTCTCGGGTTCGAATCCCGGGTCGGGCAAAGTGATATTGGGTTTTTCTATTAATTATCAGCCCGGAGTCAGGAATTTGTGCCCGATATGGCGATAGGCTCGCCCCTTATCGCATCATGGGACCGAATATACAAGGCGAAATGTGGGTGTCCTGGTGGTGCCTCTGCCTACCCCTTCTGGGATAAAGGCGTGAGTTTATGTATGTATGTATAAATATTTTCTTACCGCTGATGACCATTGAAAACCTCCGTTTTCTCGTGGTTTAATTACAACTCAACATCATCTGCAAAAAGCTATATAACAATTATTTTGTCATTTAAATATGTACGTCATAACTTCGTGACTAACGATCTCAGTACCTAGTCCCTATTACTTTCTTCCTTAAATCATTTTCATGAATAAAAAAAACAGTTCCCAAATAACTCCTTCCCACGGTAAACCAGGGCTGTATTAACCAAATTCCGCGTGTCCACACGTACTGACCTGTGAGACAAACCTGTCACTGGACACTACGACACCCCGACACTGTGTTACTGGAGAGTCTCGACACTCGTGCTCGTTTCAGCCCTGAAACCCAAGACCTCACGTTGGTGGCCTTGCGGAACTGTAAAGTTTGGATGTGGTAAATAAATATAGCACATTAAACAAGCAACATATAATCGAGAGGGTGATTGAGAGAGCTTTGAGCAAAGTTAACCATACTCGTCTAATGCAATTTGGCGTCATTTTAATTATTTGAAGACTCAGTATGGTATTCATAAGTCTAATAATGTACGCGTGTCTCCAAAATGTTAGAGGTTTTCATAAAAGTTGAACCTGCGACCGCCAACTCGGTAGAGTAGTCGTTCTCCTTGCAAACAGGTAACCACACAAAAGTGTGTTTTGTTCATATAGTTTTTCGTATAATTAATATTTTCAATAAAGGTAACGCTGCCTTTCACAATTGAAACTCAGCTGTTTAAGAAATCCTTTTTTAATGATTGCAAAAATAAATTGCACGAGATAGAAACTAAATTATTTGAACAAACCAAGTTTTAAAAAGTACTAAATAATACCACCTCCATTAGTCTTCGCAGATGCGCATCGCAGCATCTTCATTAACACGGTGGTCCTCTCATCGCGTGGAAAATTTGAATAATTTCACATCAACTTAATTAGTATCTTGATATCGTTAGAAAAAGGAAAACAAAATTTTAAAGATTTTTTATGAATAAAGCATACTTTCAGACACTATTTCATTTGATTTTGTCAATTGGTCATGACTTATTGATGAATCGTGATTTGCTAGATTCGATTTTCGTTTACCGATTTTTTAAATCTATTCCCAAATCTGCCAAAAAATATTTGTTTGAAAGGATTAAGATCGAAAAGGGAGATAATAATTGTCGGAACAATTTAAGGATTTTATTCCGACCAACAACATTAAATAATTGTCAAGACACATTGCGACTTTTAGGAAATTCTTTAAAATGTAACCTAATGTAACCTAAAGAAAATGTACAAATTCAATATCATATGCGCAGTATAATGCTATAATTATAATATAATTATTGAGTTGATTAGATGATTGTTGAATCTCTCGTGACAGAATTGCTTATACTTTTCATTGGGTTTCCAAGTCAATTGTTCTACAACAAGGCTTATTCATTTTGTACATAGTTAATAATAACGCAAATAGGCTTAACTGCTTAAATTTTTATTTAAGTATCTATTTTTAATTCTAATTTATTTTGCGTTATATCAGTGATATTACCCAGTTTCATAAATCGTGAGAAACAAGATACTATCAAAATCTAACCCTAAAACTCAACAAATTCTTATCTCTCGGTCGAAATAACCACTGTCTAAATATTAAGATCTCGTCCTAGTATAGGTCAAGCGAGAAGTTTTTTACTACAATTTCACGCGTCATTTAACCCGAGAACACGGCTCGGATTTCGCGAACCATAAAAAATGGTGTGGGGTCCGATATACCCGTTACCCTGCGGTATGGGGATGGTTAAAATTTATAATAGTAAAAAAGTAATTTCTTGGATAGAGGCAATCCTTAATTAAAAAAATATCTGTAGAATTGGACACATTTTACGAAAAATTCCATTTTCGTTACAATTTTTTTTTTCTGTTATGAGCTAGTTTGATATAAGAATGTTGTATTAGACAAAATTTGCAGAAAGCCACCGAATATAGTTTTGTATACAACAGGAGAATTACCAGTGGTTTAAAATAATGATGACGATCTTTGTTGGAGTTCTAGTAAAGCATCAAATACCACACCCTTTGCTTACAATTATCTAACATTTGTAGTTTTATGTACAGTGATGACCACTTTCTATTACATACATAAACGCACGCCTTTTTCCAGAAGGGGTAGGCAGAGGCGCTACCAGACACCCACGTTTCGCCTTGTGTGTTCCGTCCCACCATGTGATGGGGGGTCAGCCTTTCACCATATCGGGCACTAATTCGTGACTCCGGGCTGATAATGAAAAAAAAATTCCAGTATCAATTGGCCGACCCGGGATTCGAACCTGAGATTTCAGCTTTGCAGTCATACCGTAGAATAACTGCGCCACCGAGGTGTCTCTTAGCTTGAAAAAACATGAACTTGACAACAATAGAGTTCATAAATAAAACTGCTCTATTTTATAAATAAATATAACAGTAACGGCACACCACATTCAGTTGACTGTGAAAAATCGTATCAAAAAAACAACGAAAGGGGTCTAATGTAACAGTATACGCTTGGCACGGGTTACCGTTAGAAACGGGCCTTTCCGGGGGCTCATTTCCGATTTTACGAGATATCAAACAATTATTAGTGACTACGCTTCATTGGATACCAGATGGGTAGAAAAGAGGATGTCTCTCATATTTTTAATACTGCTAAGCACGAGCCTAAACTTGAGAGGGGGGGGGGGGGGGCTAGTGCCGTTTGGTGGCCTTCATACTTTTAAAATTAATGTAGGTATGTAAATTAAACACAGTAAGCAGTACAATGTTTCAGGTATCGAGTTAATATTACTCATTGGTATACATGAAATGCGTGGACGTAGCAAATATGTATATTTGAATTGAATTGAATTCCTGACTCATCCCACGGGAACACTACAGTTTTTTCAGGAAGAACTTAGCCCATGTCCGTCTCCATGGAACAATATAATATATCTATGTTAAATTTAATCAAAATTGGTTCAGCCGTTTTAGTGTGAACGGAACATAATACAAACACACTTTCGCATTTATAATATTAGTAGGGATAACAAACGACCCCTCAAACACGGTGAATGTTATCCCATATCCGATAGCCAATAAATTGCGAAATATTAATATTCATGGCTCCTACCAGTCATGTTTTATGTCTTCATTAAATTACTGTATATTAAGGAATTATGATAATGTAAACAACTTGATGGTTTTGGGGGCCACACACTGTGTTACCGACTCGATTGCATTCTGGCAATTTGTCGACAAATTGTTTTATTTATTTGCTACCACGAGTGTATTCTAAAATAATTTTCTATTAAAAATCTGCGTGCTTATTAAATACCAGGATATTTTAAATAGATAGAGCCACATTGTTACCTTGGACTATTGTAGAAATACTTTACCGAAGAAATTCTTTACCGAAGTGGACAGCCTGAAAACCGATGTAAAGCAAAGGCTTTGCCTTCTGTGCTTGTTATCAATTCAATGCGATTAAAATTGCTCTATCGCAAATGCGACCCCTCTGATTGAAGTGTCTATCGTTTGAAGAGCAGAAACAGCGGAGGGCCGATACCGTTTTCCATTTTCGTCCTTTTTCCGACCACTTTCCTCCCCTTTGAGAGGCAAACAATGCGCCTTAATTCGTGTCATAATCACCCGTCGAATTTACACGGGCTGAAGCCGAAAACCTCGCACAATTTCAATAATCGATCCGAGTTACAGCCTATCATCTCCCCATCCATAGATCAATGCAACATCTCATTTTTGTTTTGCCAAAATGTATTTTTCTGCATTTTTTTCGCGCCAAAATCCAATACCACCCATGTAGCAGTATAGTTTAAAAAACTCAATCACAGGCGTCAATTCTACCACCTTCCTCTCGCCGCCCTGTAATTTCGCTAAACTGCTGTCCTCTACCATTCTTATACGGAAATTGACACTCTATGGCGGACTTCCGTGCTCTATGATCTATGGCTTCCTGTCACTGATGTCACAAAATTGCTGATCGTTTTTATAGTTCTATGTACAGTATATTTTCGTTGCTGCCTGAAGATTAATAGCTATCTATAACATCATTTTATCAAATGTTCCAAAGATTTACTCCATCGGTATCAGTGCTTAATCGCCCACTGCTGAGCTCGAAACTCCTTTACAACCGAGAATTCGATTGTGAAAGGTTAGGTCAAAGTCCACCACGCCGGCCTAGTGACTATTGGGTGTATTTATTTATCTTAGAAAATAGACATTTCAAAAGCCCGTTAAGTTGAAGATTATAAATCAAAGGAAGTAAGTGACCATTGCCCAGCTACTTAAATGGTCATTGAACATAACGTGACGGTAATGCTAGTAGCAGCGGTGGTGCAATTTGCTCGATTTGCTAGGAATGCTATTGTACCACGACGTTTTTATAACGGGTCGATGCCGTTCGTTTTAATGCACTTGTACTGCCTTCACATTCAATATCATAAATCAGATGGGAACCAGATATTCGAATTGAAATCAATTAAAAAAAGCAGAATTATATTAGTTATTACTACCATTTAAATCCAACGCTACAATAGGCCTCTTTTATAAATGTTTAGTGTCTTTAAACAAAGTGAAAGCTTTAAATTAATGCATTTAGATTTTTGATATAAATGTTTTTTTTTTTAAATGAATTCGCCTGTGGTAAGCGATGCGACGGCTCAAGGTCAGTAGCAAAACCAAACAACACTATGAATTACTAAGCTATGCTTGGCTTTCCACTGCGCTCGCCATCCTGAGACAAGGTTTTAAGTCTCATTACATCCAGTAATTACTCTGGCTACAATGTCCTTCAAACCGGAACACAACAGTGCATTTACACTGCTGTTTGGAGAGAGAAATAGACATTGCGGTAGTATCTACCCAGGCGGCCTCTCATATAATATAAGAGATCTACGACCAGAAAAATTAGTCCACCAGTTAAAGATCTACTTGTAGTAGAATATACCCTATCATTTTAAGATGCCATCTTAAAGTTGTAATTGAAGTATACACCGCAGTGAGATAAATTTTATATTCTTTCCACATTCGTATAGCATTTAACATATATTTTACAACAGAAGTAGGCCTTGAACGTCACGAAGGATAGCTTCCTCGTTGTCACTTTCTGAACTTATTTTAGAATCATTATTTCCATTGGAATAAGAACCATATTTCTTCAACATATTTGCCATCAATTCCATGAGAAAAACTATAGTTGCAACTGTATTATCAACAATAGCTTCTAAGTTCAAAAGCTTAGGCTCAATTACGTTTGCCAGGTTTATTTCATCAGTAAAAAGAACTTGGCAAATGTGTTTCTTTTCAGCTATTGAAGTACAGTTTAAAACTAATTTGCCATTCACAAAACCGCAGTTGTTTTCATTCAGCTTTTGTAAAGTTTAGCTGGATAAAGGAGCAATGCGAGTAATAATGATTAAATGCTTTGTAGGTTGGCTGCGGTCGTGTATTGGGGAGCTGGTTAACCGAATTTTGTTGGTCAAACCACGTAGAAACCGCATTATTTAAAAACCTTGAAAGTAATCTTGTCTTTCTTCTTTTTTTTAATAATATAACTATAAAAAATTATTAAGAATTTAAAGATTTTGCAAGTATTCGGAGCGCCATCGGTAATGCCACTTAAAAGAACCAGATGATCTAATAGAAGTTCCAGGGAATTCCTGTATTTTTTTATTGCTGTGAATGGTGACACGAGCATGCCATTCGCTTGATAATGATTAATTAATTAATTAATTAATTCGCGATACGGCCGCTCATGGTCAGTAGGAAAACCAAACAGTACCATGAATTACAAAGCAATACTTGGCATTCCACTGCGCTCGCCATCCTGAGACATAAGATGTTAAGTCTTGTTATTTCCAATAGTTAATCGGGTTACAATGCCCTTCAAACCACTGTATGCTGCTTTCAATAAATCAAAGGAAATACTCACGGAGTTCGATTTCATTCGAAATCAGAAAAAGTTTTCCTGGGGCCGCAGATGACGATGAACCAAATATAAGAGCCCAATTAAATTTTCAATAAAAGTTGCTGTGAAAGTAAAACACAAAATATCTTCATACAAGATTCGACACCTCCGTGGCGCAATTGGTTAGACGCTGTTTGTGAAACGTGAGACCGCGGGTCCGATCCCCGCACTGAGACAAATATTTGTGTGATCCACAGGTATTTGTTTCGGGTGCTAGGTAGACCGATGAGTCTCTCCTAGTTCCTGATACCAACGACACAAGACTCGACTTTAGTATGGGGTCAGGGCTATGTATGTGACTGTTGGGTGTATTTATTTATTAACAAAAAATCAGACAAGGAGCAGCGTAGGCAAACGGCGTTTTTACTGATCGCGCAGACTTACTCATAATTTTCGTACCAAACTTACCATGTTTAGATTTAAAATGTATTTTTAATCTTTAATAGCAATAAACACGCAACCCGCTCTAGGCGAACTATAAAGCCATGATTGAAATAAATAAAAAAAACAATGAACGATTCCGAAGGAGCCTTTTCAAAAAAATCGATAATAGTTATAAAATGATTCTAAACTGAATAGTTTTATTTTCTATTCCAATGCATACATGCTTACTGCTTTGTTGCTGGATTATTTAGATGATATTCTGTATTCTATAGATATATTAATTTTCGAGTGTATTTCATAAATATTACAAGGCGAAATGTGGGTGTCCTTGTGGCGCCTCTGGCTTCTCCTTCAGGATAAGGCGTGAGTTTATGTATGTATCTTGTATCATACACGGCAATGCAACTCTCGTAAGCCAGGATCGAGAGTGGCACGCGTTTAAATAACATGGAGCATTAAAGCCCAGCAAGTTTCTGAGAATATCTTACTTATTAGAGCCAGAGTATAAAAGCTGATTTTATATTGTTAAGGCAACTATCAAAAGATGTTCCCTTGCCATTCGGACAGTTTTGATAGTCCATTCATCTTGCCAGACACATTACAGCTGATAACTTTCAAAGCCACTCTTCGTATAGATCCGAAACAAAAATTATGCATTTATAGTAAATTAGTAGTATTCATAGGGGTAGTTACACAATTTTTTTGTCCATTTCCCTCCGTAGCCAAGCGGTAGATAAAATTACGCACTATGGGAGTAAAGACCCCGGATGCAAATATATTTTTCGAATGTGATCATGTTTGAGAGTAGACGCATAGATTTTTTATAACTATGACGATTTATGTGTGACCACGAATAAAAAGAAAAATATTTTGCACCCACTTGCATTATGACCGAGTCTCTATTTATAACAGTATACCCAAAAAAGAAACAAACTCACTCTCACTGTTTAATATCAACGAACTCAAACAAAACAAAATTATCCAAATCAATCAATTACTTTAATAACAAATAATGCTATCACGATTAAGTTTTTGTTTACGAAAGCGAGAGTGACGATTTTACCCTCCGGGCATAATTCACACCACTTGACGTAGAAATCTAAGTTACGTTTGCGTTTTCATTGTATGAATGTATCCAACCATTTTTTGATAAACTCATTTTATTGGTTTTGTTGTGGACTTTTGAGGTTTGAACAGTTGCGGAATCGAGGAGGCTGTATGGGATAATTGGTGACGGCTACAAGGGTGTTGAAATGTGGTAGAATAAATAAAATATTCAAATTTATTAAATTGGCCACGACGTAGCCCACTCCGGGGCATGTGATCATCGTTCAGTCTTCATTGAAAGTGGTTGTGATATTTCTTTTTTTCATATATACATATGTACATAGGGGTAGGCAGAGGTGCTACCGGGACACCCACATTTCGCCTTGTATGTTCGGTCCCGCCATGTGATAGGGGCCGAGACTATCGCCATATGGGACACAAATTCCTGACTCTAAGCTAATAATGAAAAGAAAAACCAAATATCTCTTTGCCCGACCCGGGATTCGGGATTCTCAGCTTTGTAATCGTACTGTAGTATAACTACGCCACCGAGGCAGACATTTCTTTCAGTACTTTTGAAAATAAAGAAAGCAGTTTTGGAACATTGTTCAGGTCGAATAGATCAGTTCAATTCGAATTTCATTCTTAACAATCGATGAAATTAACTTTTTTCTAAACTCTATTGGCAATATCGTATCGAACAATGGGTAAGCTAGCCAGCTGACTGGATAAAAAGCATGCTAACGAGTTCTCTCGGGGTTGATTTTTAATTTTAATAAATCGGGTGTAAATGTTGTTTCAGGTATGAATTTTTTGGCACCAAGAATTTTCCTGCAGCTTCAATATCTTTGTATATGGCGTCTTCATAATTTTACGCGAAACATATCCAACACCAAAATTCCTCAATACACAGCCTCTCAAATTGGCGAAACATGAATGTGAATGTGGAGTGAGGCCATTCCCTCAGGAGAACGAACAGACGGACAAAAGAGATGTGACCTTAACATTAATGTTGCCCTTGCCACAGGTACCAACGCATTGGCCGTATTGAGACCACTTATTGAATTTCCACCGATGAAAAGATCACGCAACGATCAAAAAACCTTTTGACTTGAAAAAGGCTTTATTTTTTTGTAAAGATCTGCGGCCTGTATTTAGTAACGGGGAATAGTCCTTGGTTATGTTTTGTGTGGTAAATGCGGTCATTTTGAACGATAGTGTGTCCTTGTATAGGAATGCAATAAATGTGTAATGTTTAATTTTTACTTCTGTAGTTCACTCTAAAAAGTCTCAATAATAAATCAATATAAGTTTCTTGATTTTCCTTAAAATAAACTCTGATAAGCTTCGATTTTTATTGTGATAGAGTATTATTTAGTATTAGGAAAGAGCTTATTTGACGAAAATAGTCAATGACACCTATTAGTACTTCAATGATTTGAAGAAATCGCAGCACGTTAGCTGCTTCCAACAATAGAATACAAATGGTGAAAGCCTTCAGAAAAACTCTGTGATTTTTTTGATAAACAGATGTGATGCGTTTGATGGGTAATTAAGTTTGATGATGACCAGAACTTCTCTCTATACACATTGTATGTAACATATAAAACACATCTCACATTGAAGAAAACTACATGAACCTAGAACTTACTGAGGACTATCCCAGCCTTGAAAGAGCAATTTGAACATGTCCCCAACAGGTATCTTTCAAAACAAAAATAAAAACACTTCAACATAATTTACGGTTTCAAAAACTAATATTTGTTATAATAACCGATCTTCCGCTATGATCCATTTCTATTGCCAAATTTCTATTTGTTTTAAATTAATTTCCCTTCGTTCAAAAACCCCTCTTATATCCAGTCATTACAGTTTAAAATCAAGCAATAGACGCCAATTCGCCAATTTTTTCATAATTCCCAATTCAATTTAGACTGCAATTTTGAACCTTAATACGTATGGAATAAAGGTGTCTATTTAAGCAATGTTTGAAACTATCTCGTTTGTAATAATTGCGGTTTGCGACAAAGACTTTTTTGCAAGCTCAGTGGCGGAGCTTAAAGCTGTGACTTGCAAATCTTATTGTCTACTTGTCGTCTGCGGTTCCTTTTGTTTTTTTTTTTATATTCCTTGTTTTCTATGATTATCCTTTGTAATATTTGTAATTATTTCCCGAAATAAGTCGTTAATTTGCGTTATGATTTTCTTTTTTTTATAATAATGAAAAAATGCCCCACATTAGGAATTCTTCTGTACCGTGGGCGCGTTTGCAAAATTATTGTATTTGTTTGTTATTAGCCCGAAGATAGGAATAAACGAATAAAAAATACATGTACTTTTATTAAAGAGTCGCTTAAATAATTTTGATTCTCATAAATTATTGTCGGTACCAGTATGTCGTACAATTGCTCGTGCTTGGTCCTCTATTCCGCGTGTTCTTGCGGCGCTAAATGCCCTCCTCGATAAAAATCCCTTAGATTTGTTCTCTGATGAATGGAAAGTTGTTTTATTAGCGTGTCTGCAATATTGTGAATATAAAATAAAATAGCTTGTAACCTTTAATTGTAACTCAGTTATTTGTAAATAATTAATAAGATTTAAATTATATTTGTATGTTGTGTATGTTTTATAAACTTAGTTTTTATTACCTTAGTCAATATATTTTGATTACTGCATTGTTTTTGTTATTATACACATATATTATTTATATTTTGTTAATTTTGTCTAGATTTAGTTTATTAAAATATTTATTATGATTATGGCGTTGTAATTAAATTAAAATAAATTAATAAATTGATCATATAAATCGTGTCTGAAGCGATCGAAATTGTCATCTTTAGATCTGCAGCCTTACCATGACCTCTTAATGCGACGCAATTCAGGATCTATTCTGAACCGCTTTGTGTTTTCGTACCATGACATCGTTTTAGCCGATCAATTTAGGTTAGCGCCTAAACTGAATCGCAAAGCGTTCGCAAATCGCGTTTTCATTCATTCAATTCGTACCATGACTAAACTTCAAGACCTCAGTTGAGTCGCTTATCTGTCAAAACTTACGATTCAAATAAAGTTCTTTATTTACTACCGAAACTGAATCGTTATTGAATAAATTAGATATTTCAGTGAAATGAATTCATTAGCAAAGTAGGTAACGGTCAATAGTGGTTTTTCAATTAAATTTCTAAGTAATGTACATTGTAAAAGCATAATTTATATTATTTTAGATGTCGCATAATTTATTATTCTTCGAATATTTGGAGTGTGATAATGAGGATAATATTTCACGCCGTAAAATTAATAAAACAACAACAATTCAATATCACTTTAGCATAATAATCAAAACACCCGCGTTCCGAGAATGTGACAATTCACAATCTTGAATGTCATAATATATCATATAGAAACGTTCATAAGTTTGACACTTAATTCTGCAAGTTGATGGGCATAATATTCATGATATTATAATGAATTAAAAATAATACAAATTGATATAACCTCAGCTAAAATACTATTCTGTGTCAATCTGCAACATTCACATTGAAGGAAATCTTATCCAAAAGTTAATACATAGTACAATTATATAAATTATCAATCGAAAATATTATCGTAACTTTTCCACGATTAAGTTTCAGAACGCTTCTAACTGGTGCGGTGAGAAAGAAACAAAGGATATGGTGATTCTATAGCGCTGTCTCTTTTTAGCTTAACGGATTAGAGACTTTTCGTTCACTCATTTGGTTAGTTTGCGACTCACTTGCGATTCAGTATAAACATGGTCATGATAGGAAATAAAACGATAACCTAAACTGAATTGCATCGCAATTGAATCGCTTAAACAACGGTCATGGTAGGGCTGCAGAGCTGAAAACTTACACGCTACCACAAATCAATGTTCGAAAAGTCCTTCAGTGAAGCGAAAAGCTGGTATCTTATACGATTTTTGAGATGTAAGACTAGCCTTTAGAAGCTTCTGCCAAATTATTGACATGCATTTCAATACCAATTTAAGTTTATATTTAATAATTTTCAATACCAATCCAATACGTGTTGCGCTTGGCAGGCGGGTTAGCCAATTCTCAAAACTGAACCTTGGGGGAGGTCCTGGGTTCAACAATGCATTTCCTACGGCTGAAGGTAAGATTAGATTTAGATTATCTTTACAGAAGTAACTTTTTCCTAATATCGGTGTGAACAAACAACCACCCCAATTTGTATTGATTTTGAATTATTTTTTGCCAAAAGATGTATCGACAAGTTTTTTCTAACGCCGCAATTTGATGAAACAAGCCGATTACGAAGATTACCGGGTGCGGGTTCGACGCCCGATTATAGACATTTCGGTACAAATTTCGCTGGCGTGTAAAAATAATGAATTATATGATTTTTTCTTTGTTTGTTTTGGCGCTATTTTGTTTCAAAATAATAGGCAACTGTAGGGCGAACGATTTTATGGCAATTATCGACGCGGTCATTATTGTAGAATTGTTTTACTTTCGAATTCCAACATTTTTAACTCAACTGCCGAAACAAGTTAATGTTTTATAAGAATTACACAGTATGCGACAAAAGTGTCACTCATCTAAATTATTAATATCTCTTATGAAAATTTACGTCATAAGTTTTTAAAAACCTACCCGAATATTAAAACTTTCTTTGTCTTTGACAGCTTCCGTGGCGCAGTTGGTTAGACGACGCCTGTGAAACGAGAGGCCGCGGGTTCGCTCCCCGCACCGAAACAGATATTTGTGGGATCCACAGGTATTTGTTTAGGGTCTGGGTGTCTGTGAGACCGAAAAGTCTCTCGTAGTTCTTGATACCCACAACACAGACTAGATCTTAGTGTGGGATCAGGACTATGTATGTGACTGTTGTGTGTATTTATTAATTTATTTATCGAAACTAAATGATGATTTACATAAATTGAATAAAAGTAAACATTTAAATATCCTAGTATGTGGTCTAAAAATACCTATACGATTTACTCCTTGATAAACAGTAATTGTGACTAAAATATTAAACAGCTTAGGTACATAGTATTTGTATGGTAACATGGGTCGTAAGGAAGTGGTTGCAGGATGCAGGCCACTTGGGCCACAGTCCTTGGGGGAGGCCTATGTTCAGCAGTGGACTTCCTGTGGCTGAATAGATATTTGCCAGTGGTTAGGCCAGGGTGGAAAATGGAAACACAAGATGTAGTGAGTCTTACTGTGACCCTGTATGAGACTGTTTATTTGACTGTACAAATTATGCTTATACTCACGCCTTTATCCCCGAAGGGGTAGGTAGAAGCGCCACCAGGACACCCACATTTCGCCTTGTATGTTCCGTCCCACGATGTGATAGGTATATTAAGGTGCCTAATTGTAATACGTGCGATATGTGCCTAATTAGAAATCAGATCTAACTTGCTTATCGTGCGTGCGTGAAGTTATGTGCTGCCACAGATAGATGGGCCGTAAGTGACATGGTGCAACTAACCTTAAAAAAATCTAGCTTAAAACAGTTATTGACAATAGTATTTTTACAAGTAGGTAATAAACGCAGCTCAATAACAACACAACAGCATCAATAAAAACATAAACCATATTACGGAGTCCTCCGCCGCCATTTTCGGCGCCATTTTTACCTTTTTTAATGATATCCAAACGGGGGAAGATTAAGCAATAATGTTAAACCAACAGTGGGCGTGAAATAATTTTGTTTTACAAAAAAATATAGATTGGCGCCCCAATAAACGTTTATGGTATAACAGCATTGAGCCATTATGAGGAAAAAATTGTAACACTTATTTGCTAAGGCTTGAATCATATTTATCAGCATCGATTCGCATTTTGTCGAAAAAAGTTTAATATGAAGTAAGTATGCTGCGCGTGGTGGACTATATGGCCTAACCACTCTCAATCGTACTTTCGATTGTAGAGGAGGCCTGTGCCCTGTAGTGAGGCGAATATGGGTACAATATAATACTTGAATACAAAGTATGCTGTGGCGTAGCCAAGGATATTGAAATCGGAATCGTTTTGTCGTTAGTCTTTTTGCTTCCAAATGCTTATTTTAATTGCAACCAGTAAGAAATATTCAAGCTAAATTACATTTCATTTGAATGCTTTTGATCCAAGTTGGAAGGATACGATAGGGCAGCGAAACGAGTGGAAGGAGAAAGGGGAGATCTTTGCCCAGCTGTGGGACACATTAACGGATTAGATATTTTCATTACTTTAGAATATCTTCTCATGTTAAATAGTATTGTATTTTGATTTATTTTACCTTCGTATTTGGTGTTTTTGGGCACTCTATATCGCTAGTCTATCACGTGTGA
The DNA here is from genome assembly GCA_949752805.1 of Deilephila elpenor. Classification (NCBI taxonomy): domain Eukaryota; kingdom Metazoa; phylum Arthropoda; class Insecta; order Lepidoptera; family Sphingidae; genus Deilephila; species Deilephila elpenor. Next base: position 13,331,055 of record OX457106.1, on the reverse strand, counting down.
AAATTAAAAAAACTTTAAACAAAATATCCGAAAATTAAGATACCTTATAAAACACTTCAAAATGATTACTTCTAAGTGGTGTAATAAAATTGTTAGAACAAATAAAAAACAACGTGTTCCCGAAATTGAGAGCCGGTAAGGCACCGCGTTTGATTGGGCTGGCGAAATATTTGATGGGCGCGAGACACGAAGCCACAGACTATGCTTTTTTGTAGACCCGACTGTAGGTAAAAGTGGGTAGTAGATATTGCCTTTTGCATTTATCCTGCAGTCTGCACTAATAAGACACTCTCGTAGTTGATTAAAGATTTAGCTTTTCGGTGATGATACCGTGTGCTCCTTATAAAACTTGTAGGTTTCGTTTTAAAACGTTGTTTCTTTAAAATGTTTTTGAGTTGCGTTGATCGTATACTCGTATATCGAACATCAGGTTATCCGCTTGATTTTCGTATTTCGTCTATAGAAGAAACTTTAATGTATTAAATATATCGTTATGAATTAAATAAGTTTACTGTCAAGCTTTCTAAAAATACTAATTATCAATAGTATTACATTTTTCAAAGAAATTCACTTTAGCACGAATCTAATGTTTTAAGGATTTCTTCGATTTAATTATGTATCTTTTCTCTACTGATTTTAAAAATAGTATAATATACTATCGGTTCTGCGTACAACTCTGTGCCTATCGAGCCAATCACGAGGCATGATTTATGGTGCGAAGGCGGCTATTCCAGCGGATGTTTGTTTAATCGATTACAGCTCTTTATGACGGTAGCGGCCCCCGCCCTGGCCCCTGATTGCGTACCTGTTGATTTAACGGTGAGAAGATGTTCTTGCTCGTTTTTTAATTACGCCTTTGTGTTTAAGGAAACTGAATTTGAAGTTTATTTCGCGAGATTGGGGCAGGGTAGAAGGATTGAATGAGGTGTTTGTGTATTGTCTGGTTTCTGAGTTACTTTTATATTATGTTTCTTTTTATATAAGTCCAGTAATAAAAGAATTAAAATACAGGAATAATACGGTGCTTGTGTAAGTTCTAAATTCATAAATTCTAAATTCACCTTTTATTAATTGCTTTGTGACGAAAATGTTCAAGTCTGTGACAATGTACAATCATCTCCTCCTTTACTCCAGTCTTCTCATTCTTGATTCAATTAGACGGCATTTTAGTATGATCTGTATCTGAACCAGTCCATAAATAAATCCCAATGTATGGCACGGACCTCTAAAATCGAGAGTACGATTGGGAGGGGTTAGGCCTTATAGTCCACACTGGCCTAGCGCTAATGGTGGACTTTACATACCATATTAATTCTTACAAATCGCTATGTTATGCACGTTTCCTCACGATGTTTTCTTTCACCGTTACAGTGCCTGGTAACTGATTGTCAATACACCCATGGCTCCTAAAAGTCAGAGGTGTGTCCTAGGATTTGAACCCGTGCCACGTTGGCAGCCACGTGTGGTCCGTTACCAACAGGCTACTATGCAGTTGTGGTATGATCTATTGAGCGGATTTATTTGTCTTCTGATCTCTATTACCCTCGACTCTGCGCACTATTAACCGCACACAAAAATTGCCTTTAACAAATAAAAGAAAAATATAAAAATATATCTGCATAAATATTGATATCTCCATACAATCTTCAATATTATTAAAACATTTATTGACACAAAAATTATCTAAAGTAATATTTTAGTCCTTCGAGCCAGATTCTTGTCTTTCTTTTGATCTTGGTGATTAAAACTTGATAATTTTAGATACAAAATAACAATTTTTATATACTTCTATATCTCATATTAAATATCGATGCAAATTAACTTTACCAAGGGTTGGGGGTTGGTCACGCTGCGTGGTCGTGCCTTATGGGAAAGATGGGCACCTCGGACAGACAGACGGACAAGCGGACAGGTGGCGCGGTTCCCATGACCCGGCCAATTACGCGCCTTGCCGTGTACTTGACTTTGTACCGCGGTGGATAAAATGGAACTCGAGGGGTGTATTGAAGATTATTAGGATACCAAAATTGATTGTTTTACTCATTATAGTTAGGCCCCAGGGGCGTATAGCTCAGCTAATTATATTTTCATTACAAAACCGTACCGAAATAAGATAAATTGAAGATGGGGCTAAGTTTTTTGGCCGTAATAATACACCCAACAGTCACATATATAGTACTGACCCCACACTAAGATCAAGTCTTGTGTCGTGGGTACCAGAAACTACGAGACAGTTTTCGATCTCACAAACACATATCCGAAACAAATACCTGAGGATTACACGAGCATTCGTTTCGGTGATCGAACCCGCGGCCTCTCGCTTCACAGGCGGCGTTTAACCAACTGCGCCACGGAGGCTGTCTCCAGTCACTCCATGTAATTGTTGGCATTTTATGTAGTAGCCCTTTAAACTCCGGTAACTAATTGTCGTCATAATTCCCCACTGCTATTAATGAGTCTGCTCTATAAAAAATAATTTAATTGTGGGCGTTTAGTCTGAGTTCACCACGCTAGGTTTCACAGAAATTCTCATTAAAATCTCTATGTTGAGCAAGTTCCCTCACGATGTTTTCCATCAGGTTTCACCAGGGTAGTAATAAACTATAGATAATATTTTATTAATATCAATGCAATATAGCTAATTTAAACTTTAATTAGTCATATAAGACCATTCTGTCGCGCGCGGGTACATCGGTGTCAGCGTGCAGTACCGTTGATATGTTAATGTGTGGTCACAGAGCATGACTTTACGCTTGTGTGTGTGTGACTTACCGGCTCACTGCTAGATAATCATCGCAACAGATGCGCCCTTAGGAATTTTATAACGCAGGGTGGACAGTAATACGCTACTAGAAAATTCGAGCGGTAGAAGTCGGAAACGTATTGCATCATTACATATTTTTTTTTACATTTATCGCATTCTATATGCCTTCAGTTTCTCGTATGTTTCCAACACTCTCGACGAACTCATCCTTAGGTTCTGTTGGTGTTTATGACCGATAGTGACAATCAAGATCAGTAACCCAGGTGTAGCAGGTTAAGGAGGTGAGGTTGTATGAAAAAATAAAAAATGAAAAATTCTTTATTTGAAAATATTAATTACAAATGAAAAAAAAAAATTATGTGCCTGGTAATTACGTGGGGAAGCGGAGACGGTCGCAGTTGTCTGTATCTGTCTATGGTTAGACTTAGAACTATTTGTTCACATACTTTTTTATTTTATTTTTTTTCTTGCGCCCATATTCGTGCCACTACAGGGCACAGGCCTCGTCTACAACCGAAAGTGCGATAGAGAGGGGTTAGGCCATATAGTCCACCACGCTGGCCTAGTGCGGGTTGGCAGACTTTACATACCATAGAATTTTTACAAATCGCTATGGTATGCAGGATTCCTCACGATGTGTTCCTTCACCGTTATAGTGCGCGGTGATAGACAATCAATACACACATAATTCCGAATAGTCTGAGGTATGACCTGGGATTTGAACCCGCAACCACCGTGAAACATGTTGGCAGTCGCATCTGGTCCGTTACCAACAGGCCACCACGCACTTTAGGACTATCATAATTTAAAAAGCACATATCAGATCAATGAAATGTTACTATTCGTAATTACCAGTTTATAAAATTCGTCACAGACTCCATAGTCTGAAAAGTCTCTCTGTTGTCACAGATTCGGTGCCCGTGTGGGTGACATATGGCCTTTCGGTTGGCCCACGTGTCACGCCCACCTGAGGCCAATTATCCACGTGCGCTGCTCTGTTTTTATTGGCGTCGGTCGGGTCCATTTGGTGTTTATAAACATTAGATTACCTATATGATATTGATCATCGTTTTTGTTCAATATTGAGGAACATGATTCGGATGCAATATCTTCACACATTGAGCTTTGCATTAAATAAAAAGATATCTTCATAGTTGTTAAATATGTAGCGTAAATCGAAAAAAAAGGCTTCAATAGTATGCCAATAGATAGGTCAGAAATTGTAAATAATATATTATTATACCAAGTAAATAAAAACGTTTTAATACATCTCTAATTTTATGATCACGTTCTCAAATATATTCAATAGGACTAATGATAAGACTGAGTAAACATGTTTCGCAACTTTGTAAAAAATAAGTATAATGGCACATGGCCATTATCATTGTTTCCTGCATCCATTTGTGGCTGCCGAGCGATCGTGGGTAGGCGGGCGAGGAGAATTAAAACCACGTATTTGAAGGAATAATTGTTTTAACAAAATATTAGCAAAACTATAGCACTTTCAATATAATAATCAAGTAACGACGCTCCACCAGGCACGTCTTGCTTTACGCGAGATGCAAAAGGATTATAGTCCGTTTTACTCTGCGTACAAAAGAGCCTGAAGTTGCGTCAGAGTGAAGAAACGTCAAAACCACACTATTCTAAATGTTACCGTCCAGTGCTAATATCACTTTTGAGGTTTCTTTTACACTCTCAAAACACGGTGGCGCCGTCAAGTAATTATCATTGTATCAATCTGTAACAAATAATAAATACATAAATTATTGCATTATGGTTTTTATTTCTCTAAATGTTTGACAATAAGTATCAAAAAATCATGGGAATCAAAATTTAAATGAAAAGTATACATTTTTATTTTTATAGCCTTGGCGTTAAATAATTGGCTGGTATTCGCAAATTTGACCTCAGGCTAATAGCTATCATGTTAGGGGAGCGTTGGGGTGAAAAGTCAACCCATTTTAATTAACTCAACCATGAACCGTTGCAACATATGTGCCTTATGGAATTTAACTGTGGGGTCATCTATTGACGTAATAACTACGATCATGTATTATAGGATTAACTATGGCAAATATTTCGCTAAATTAAAACTGGTGGTAGGTCTCTTTATGACAGGCCGCCTGGGCAGGTACCACCGCAATGTCTATTTCTCCTGCCAAACAGTAGTGTAAATGCACCGTTGTGTTCCGGTTTGAAAGACATTGTAGCCAGAGTGACTACTGGACATATTGACAAAAAATAATTATCATTTTTGTAATTTTTAACTTATATTCGTATTTGGGTGATAAATACATCGATTTTCTAAAATAATAATGTACACCTCTTTATTTTTAAACACAAAATGGTACGTAAGGGTTTGAATTACTATTTTCTACGTATTTACCAACCAAACATGATGACTTTTAAAAGATTGCAAAGAAAATCTGTTGCTGTTTTTTCGAAATTTTTAGTTGCATTGTGTCTTTATATACCCGGTATGTGTCCACACCTTATTCATTCCCATAAAATGAATAGTTTGAAATGACGTCATTGCATGTTCCGTTAAAATTTAATTCCAGGGGGTTTTCCAAGCCACCAGAAATAACAATTTCCCAACTCGTGAAAGTCATAGTAATGTATGTATAACTTTTGTATGTATAAAATACACTTTCGTGATATTTTTTTAATCTATCTACGTCGGCTGGAAAGGTCTACACGGATTCGACCTGGCTACCTGCTACGGATCTTCCCAAACTTTTTTTGTCTAATAATTTGATGTTATTTTTTCTGCGGCGCGATCAAGCACCGGCTATTATTTCGTCATAAAATATTTTATCGCAACTTGGGAAAGAATTTTGTTGTTTTAGAGGATTTTCGGATGTTTATTAACGCGTACCGTCTTTGATATTTCGGTTTGTGATAACTCGATAGATAAGTTCACCATAAAATTGTGTTATAGGCGCTGTACCAGCCAATCCTCCACTGCTCCATTGGACACCTTTACATTCGAGAGTTTCATTGAGGCCTTAGGCTATATAGTTATTGAATTTTTAAAGACAGATAGAAACTCTTAAGAGTGAAGTCGAACTAAGGTTTCTGCGTTGCTTACTCGTGTAACTCCAAGAGGACACGAAGCGTGCTTTTTGCGGTAGCCGCTTTTATACAATCCGAATTAGTACATTATGTTGTTCATAGACGGTGAAGGTAAACGTCGTGAGGAAACCTGTGTTCTATGGAGATCTTACCAGGATTTTCTATGGTATGTGACGTATGCAAAATAAATAGTTTGCCAACCCGCACCAGGCCAGGTTGGTGGACAGGTCTACTCCACGTAATCAAACTCTCGATTGCAGAGGAGTGTCATGTTACAAATATATTTACTACCAGCTAACGAGAAATAAATTCGACGGGAGCTTAAATAACTAGAACTTTGAGGAAATCCTAGGCAAAAACTATCTATATTTTTTTTATTGCAGTGTATGGCGAGACGAGCATGCCATTCGCCTGGTGGTAAGCGATACGACCACTCATGGACAGTAGAACAACACCATGAATTACAAAGCAATGATTGGCATTCCACTGCGCTCGCCATCCTGAGATATAAGATGTTAAGTCTCAATAACTATGGAACTTTAACACTATTTCAACTTTAAACAGATGACCAAGAACTTTCAACACTACCATTACAAAAAAAAAACGTTTTTTTTTACTCCAACAAGGCCCAACAAGGTGTCAACTAGGGCTGCTCTATAATAATACAATCAGAACGACATTATCTCGATCGCTAAATAATGAGTGACATTTGTCACCTCAACCCTTTGCGACGGGGTGGCAAAAAAGGGTGTAAATTGAACATAATCTAGACGCTAATGATTCAGAGGCGGAGAGTATAAGCTAGGAATTGTAAGTTCAATCCTTATATTATGTCTAGTTGTTGTTGTTATCGATTCTGCCATTATACTGTGAGTGTCCAAAAGCGAGCATTAACATCTATTTACTCGCTAAGCTCCAGACAATCAATGAGGGAAAAATTCAAAGAAATAAACATAATGACAGTAGCATCTGAATTCATATTTACTAATCTTATGTATGTAAATATAAAATAAAATATAATAAATAATAAAAATATAGAGAAATTTAAAAAGTTAAGCGATGTTCATGACAAAAATACTAGAAATAGTATTAATAATCTAGTCAGTCATAAGACCAGGCTCCACAAAATCAGCAAATCTTTTAAGGGTTACCGTATACACTTCTATAATAAAGTCCCCAGTCACATAAAAGCCTTAAGTATAAACAATTTAAATTAAGTAATACGGATAGTTTAATTGAAATTGGATTTCGAATGCGTTCCCTCATTTAAGCAGCGCTCTGTAAATTATTTTGAATCAACAAGCGCTAATGTTAGTAATAATAGTGACTACTAAAAATACAATTTCATAAAAAAATTAGTGTAAACCCTATTTAATGGTATTTTTTTAAGTTTTTTTAAGCACTACTGTAAAACGATGTTTCTACGGTTTATTCCATTACCGGGCTCTACGTTGGATCGACATAGGCTTATTATTATGAAACAAATGTATTTCAATTTCACTCATTGAGAAAATGGGATATAGGTACTTTCGTCACAGCCACAATTACCAATACTACCTATTTTTTTTTATTTTTACAAAATATAATATAGAACCAGATATAAAACTAATTTGTTTGTTAACGCCATCTATTGGTTCATAGTGAACTACGTAATTGAGAACTAAACTATATGTTTCATACATCAGCACATAGAGGGCAGTAGCGTCAACCAAGGACTTGAAATAAAACCACAAAATGACAATAGATGTCACTAAATATATTACGATAAAAGTACATTGATTTTGATCGTGAAAATGGAACAACCACTAACAATTACACACGTAACCGTCTCAGTCTTATAGTTTAAACACCAAACTACAAACAACTTGCTTATCTAATACGAGAAGCCTTTTTGCTCCATTTCTGACCGCACACGCTCCGGTTTTGGCCAGAACAACATCAATATGGTAGAACCTGAAAATAAATGAACATATTTAGTAAGTTTATTAATTAAAATATCAATCTTATAATATATTTGTAAGTATTTGTTTAATAAATTTGCACAATGTGTAGTTTTCATCGAAGATAGTTTGTTGTAACAGCGCCATCTAGTGAAATTATACGAACTGAGTAAAAATAGGATTGAAGAAAAAAATATTTATATAGATCACAAAATAAACAAATATCAGGTTTGAAAATGAAATACATTTGCGGCAATCACTTAAATTAATCATGAGAAGTAAAAAATGTCGCCAAACCTGATCTTAAATTATAAAATCGAATAAAAGAACATCTTATCTTAATGGCCCTTGTATACCTATTAATTACGTTAGGTAAATTTAAAATGCCAGCTAGTTTTTAAAAAGATGTCATTATTTATAATTGGTAATAAAACCCCTCTCAAACGTACACTCAATTTGTGGGAAGTATATGGGCTGACAGTACAAAAAATATAATTATTAGTATACTGTTCATTTTTTATTATTTAATTGTTCCGCTTTTCGCAAAAAAAACATTTTATTACAGCCATGTATGTACCTATGACGAAAATTATTTAGTTTCGATATCTTTTTTTATTATGTGGGTAGTTTCTCAAAAAATACACAAATTATAGAAACGTCAATTTCTCGGGCGGTTTTAAATGTATTATTACAAATTTATATTATTGACGAAAATATATTATTTTGTGATACATTATTTTTTCATTGCGTTCATGGATTTTTTTAATTTCATGACCCCTATTTTTTAAAGAATATTTTTACTTTTAACACATGTTGTCGTTTAATATCTTAATAATATTGTCTCCGCCACTCATTTGAAGTTACGTAATGAGAATTCGTAACTCAGACACAAAAAAATGTACTTGTCAAAATGCTGATTATCTTCGGACCTCCGAGTTTTTATGCTGGTATAATTTACTAAGTATTCCGCGCAGAGGCCTGTTATGGGATCCACACAAGTCAATGAACTGTTACACTATGAATAACCGATAGAACACCTTAAACAATAGCAATATCAAGGACATTTGTACTATAAGGATATTTAGGAGCCAAATTCGTAAGTAGTTTTATAAAATTTTTGGACATGTCTATTTTACACCATCTAAATCGGTGGTACCCTCAACAAGGGTCAGGTCAAAAGTACCCTGAACCGTATAGAACGCGTAAAGAGATGGATAAAAGTGGATGAAGCGAAATTATACGTCAGGATCCAGCCAAGTGGCGATTCATAGTCTCTGCTTACCCCTGTGGGATACAGACGTGATGATTATGTATGTATGGACCTGTAGTTTGTTTGTGTTAAATGGAGTGTTGGTTATGATACTTATAATGAGAATATGTATTTTTTGGTTAATCGTTCTTATAATATTCTTAGGGCAGAAAAATGCTCGGCGAGATGTAAAATGGTTTAACACGCAATTCTGACTGTCAGCTGTCTACGCTTTAGTACTTGGAAGTTGGAACTCTATTATTTCTGCCTAACCCAATAGGACGCAGGTGTGATTTTATTTATGTATGTAATTGTAAGAAATGGAACGCAACGCTAAGTTGTAAATTTCTGCCGCTTCACGGCGCTAGTGTGTGGCGTCCTCCCTTTTTTTGCCCCCGCTAAGTTATGCTGTGTTGTGTACTGTGAAGTAATTAATAATAAAATAGTTTTATACCAAAACCACGCATTTTTCCTACATGGTAGCAGAGCGTGGTTCAGATTGGTACAGTAAAACTTTAAAACGAGAGAAATTCAGCGTAAAAGGCTAGGAAAAAACTTGTTGCAACTGGAATCGAGGTAATAGTCTCCACGTGCTCGTGCCATTCCTGTTGTTCAATCTGGCGAAAATTCACAAAATGAGCTCTTCAAACATTTTCAACATAGAAAAGCTCGTCGGCAGAGAGAATTTTGCCACGTGGAAATTCAGTATGAAGACATACTTAGAACATGAAGACCTATGGTGCTGTATAGAACCCTCCGACAACGTGCCCGTTGATGCAAAAAAGGACGTTAAAGCAAAGGCTAAACTAATTTTGCTTTTGGACACGCAAAATTACGTCCACGTGCAGGAATGCACAACCGCCAAAGAGGTATGGGAATGCTTGCAAAGAGCTTTTGATGATAATGGGCTTACGAGGAGAGTGGGCTTGCTTAAGGATTTAATTAATACTACACTTGAATCCTGCAATAGTGTGGAGGATTATGTCAGTAAAATTATGAATACTGCTCATAAGTTGAGGAATATTGGATTTGATGTCAACGATGAGTGGCTGGGCACCCTGATGTTAGCTGGTCTTCCAGATGAATATAAGCCCATGATAATGGGGTTAGAGAGTTCTGGCATAAAAATCAATGCTGACTCGGTAAAGTCAAAACTTATACAAGAAGTTAACACTCCCAAGTCAGCCGCTTTTTATTCAAACTCAAAGAAATTCAGAAATAATCAGCCTGTGAAAGCAAAGGGTCCAAGATGTTTTAACTGCAACAAGAATGGACATGTTGCCAAGTTCTGTAAACAACCAAAGAAAGTACATAGCAAAGCAGAAAGTTCCAGTTTTGTAGCGGCCTTTCCTGTCATTGTTGGAGATAATATGAGTGAAGACTGGTATATAGACTCCGGTGCATCCATGCATATGACGGGTAGAAATGATTGGATGTATAATGTCACTGAACCACCAGTAAAAAATATCACTGTGGCTAATAGAGAGCCATTGGCTGTAAAAGGAATAGGATGTGTAGACATTCAGATTGATCAGCATAATAAAATACAGATTAAAAATGTCTTGTTTGTTCCTGGTCTAGCAGCAAATCTGCTTTCAGTCAGTACAATAGTAAAAAGTGGATACAAAGTCATGTTTAATAATAAAACATGTGAAGTTCAGAATGTCAAAGGACAGTTGATATGCACAGCTACATTAAACAACAATTTGTATATGATGAACACTAACAAAGAAGTGGCTCACTTAAGTTCAAGTTCAGCAAATTGTAACAATGCCTACCTCTGGCATCTGCGAATGGGCCATTTGAATTTCTCAGACATTAAGAAACTGCCAGAATGTGCTGAAGGTGTGTCTCTGGCTCAGGAGAAAGGTAATGTCATCACCTGCACACATTGTTTAGAAGGTAAGCAGACCAGATTACCCTTTAAAAATGTTGGTTCTAGAGCGTCAAGGCCATTAGAACTTATACATTCAGACTTATGTGGTCCTATGGAGACTAGGTCCCATGGAGGTATGAGATACTTTATGACTTTTATCGATGACTTCACAAGAAAGGTTCATGTGTATTTTCTTAAAGATAAAATTAATGTATTGGAGGTATTTAAGGAGTTTAAATCAAAAGTTGAAAATGAGTTCAATCACAAAATTAAAAAGATTAGAACTGATAATGGAAAAGAGTACTGCAATTATAATTTTGAAAACTTTTTATCTTTTCATGGCATCATTCATCAAACTAGCACTCCATACACTCCAGAGCACAACGGCCTGGCTGAAAGAATGAACAGAACCCTGGTAGAACGAGCTAGAAGCATGTTATTCTACGCTAACTTGGAAAAGAGGTACTGGGCTGAAGCTGTGGCAACTGCTGCATATACAGTAAACCGCTGTCCTACTAAGTCACTAGATGGTAAGACGCCATATGAGTTATGGACAGGTAAGAAACCTAATTTGTCACACTTGAAAATATTTGGCTCTGTTGGTATGGTTCATGTACCCAAACAAAAGCGACAAAAATGGGACAAAAAATCAATGAAGATGATATTAGTTGGGTACTGTGAAAACTCCAAGGGTTACCGCTTAATGGACCCAGAAACCCACAAAATGGTTAAAAGTAGAGATGTAACATTTATAGAGAAATTTAATGAGAATGCTATTGTAATGCCATATGAAATAAATGTTTCAGTCAAAGAGAGCCAAACAGACAGTGCCAGTGCCAGCCCTACTTCACCAGTCTGTGAAAAATTAGAAAGTGTGTGTGACAGTCAGAAACAAGAATCACACACTCAAGAGTCTCTGCCGGTGTCAGAAAATAAATTGGAGAACCAAGAAATTAACAGTGAAGACTCTAGTGAATATGACACCGACACTGGAGTACTAGATGAAACCTATTATCCGCCTCGTCCAATAAGACAAGTTGATAGTAGTAATATATCATTAAGGCCAAGGAATAGACAAAATGACACAAGAAATAATAAAAATGGGTTTTTGTGTATGTATATTGATCTCAAGGATCCACAGACTATTGAAGAGGCTTTGTCATCGCCTGAAGTCAATGAGTGGAAAAAAGCAATGGATGATGAGATCAATTCTTTAATCAATAATGAGACTTGGACACTTGTGGACCTCCCCTGTGGACACCGAGCATTGCCAAACAAATGGGTGTTTAAAAGAAAAACTAATCAACAAGGAAATGTCATGCAGTATAAGGCAAGGCTAGTAATAAAAGGTTATGCACAGAAAAGGGGAGTTGATTACCACGAAGTGTATTCTCCTGTTGTAAGATGGACATCCATAAGATATTTATTTGCTTTAGCTGCACAACAAGACTTTCATATTCATCAAATGGATGCAGTCTCAGCTTTCCTACAAGGATCAATTGATACAGACATTTATATGAAGCAGCCGGAAATGTATAGTAAAGGAGATAAGGTATGTCATTTAAAGAAATCTATTTATGGACTTAAACAGGCTTGTCGCTTGTGGAATGTGAAGCTTAGTAAAGTTTTAAAAGAAATGGATGTTTTACAATCACAAACTGACCCATGTATCTACTATAACACAGGTAAACAGATATATATTGCCATATGGGTAGATGACATAATTTTATTTGCTTCACAAACAAGGATATTAAATGACATAAAGGAAAACTTGAAACAGAAATTAAATATGAAAGATTTAGGTGAGGTGAGCCAATGTTTGGGTTTGAATATAACTAGAAAAGGAAGTTCAATTATGCTGGACCAAGAAAAGTACATAAATGAAATATTATCTAAATTTAATATGACTGAGTGCAAAACTGTCAAGACACCTGCTGAAGTTGGTTTAAAGTTTAATAAATTGACAGAAAATGAAACACTTGATTGCCCATATCAACAAGCTATTGGGAGTCTATTATATGTCGCTCAAGGTACCAGACCAGATATATCATATATAGTCAATGCTCTAAGCAGATTTAATAAAGAGCCAAGGTCAGAGCATTGGGCTGCAGTAAAAAGAATAATGAGATACTTACAAGGCACAAAAGATTTAAAACTTACATATACCAAGAATGGTAATGAGGAAGTCATAGGCTACTGTGACGCTGATTGGGCGAGTGATGCCCAAGACCGGAAATCGTGCACCGGTTATCTTTTTATGTTTCAGGGAGGTGCAATATCTTGGTGTTCCCGTAAACAACAGACCATCGCTTTGTCTACTGCAGAAGCAGAATACATGGCCATGGCGGCTGCGGCACAAGAGGCGCTCTGGCTGCGGCAGCTGCAGGCTGAACTTGGGCGCGGCTACAAAACTCTGCGCATCTACTGTGACAATCAGAGCGCCATCAAGCTATCTGCTAATGAGTGTTACTTGCCCAGATCTAAGCACATAGACATTAGGTACCATTTTCTTAAGGCTCATGTAATTAGTAATTCATTAACGTTTTGTTATGTTAAGGGATGTGAAAATATTTCAGATATTTTAACTAAAGGAACAACTGTAGAAAAACATATGTATTGTGTTAAAAATATGGGATTGCGTTCCAGGGGGGATGTAAGAAATGGAACGCAACGCTAAGTTGTAAATTTCTGCCGCTTCACGGCGCTAGTGTGTGGCGTCCTCCCTTTTTTTGCCCCCGCTAAGTTATGCTGTGTTGTGTACTGTGAAGTAATTAATAATAAAATAGTTTTATACCAAAACCACGCATTTTTCCTACAGTAATTCATCAAAAGTGCTGTCGGCAGCCAGATCCAGCAACATTACGAAGCAATAAATCAAATCAACGTAAAAATATTCAATCTTGCAAATGTAGAATAATAATTAAAATAGTTACCGGCAATAAAGACGCCAAATGCAGAGAAAGCCGCCTGGCAATGCGAGTCCAGCGTGACCCCAAGCAGATACGAACCCACGGCCGCGCCCGTGCGACCCACCATGTACATCATGCACATCGCCATCGCGCTGGAAAACACACGTCACTAATTAGGATTCAAAATAGTTTTTTAGTCAAGAACAGTCGAAGCCAAAAAGAAATTGTTTAAAATATCTACGCTGTATTTGTATATAATACTTTTTGGTTGTAAGCAGAAAGTAAATAATTTGTTCCCAAAGGAGAATGCCCATTCATGGTATCGGTAAAAATATCGTTGACCCCGATACAGCTTAAAATTAATTATAGCATTTTTTATGGCTTGTACTTACGTTTTCCTGTTTTATACCGGGCAACAGATTTTTATAAAATAAAGTTATTTTCATCACGTTTTACGATACGTCAGCCATTACTACAAATAGGGCTACCAGAGTGACTGGACTTCAAGTTTCTTTTCCCCAAGAACTCCGGGCCTGGGTCGGAGTTATATATTTTTTTATTGAAAAAATTGTATATTTTTCCCTATACAAAAAAAGTAGGTTTCATCCATGGACAAAAATCTTCGCATCGATTCCAAGTTTCATAGTAAAATGGGCATTCTCCTTTCCCAAAATGTATATTTTCAGCGATTGTTTAAGTGCAATGGTCCATAATCTAGAATTCTAAACTCTTACCGTAGACTAGTAGGGAAAACATCGACAGCAATCGCAGCGAGTATGGATGCAGCACATCCCGAGCACAAACACAAGATGAGCAGAACAGTGGCCGCTCCGCCGTGGGGTACGAACGCCGCTCCCACAGTCGCTATCCCACACACGAACATTATCCCACCTGGAAACAAACACACTGGTGGTAGGCCTCTCAGATGTAAAAAACCGCCTGGGTAGATACGCAATGTCTATTTCTCCCGCCAAACAGCAGTGTAAATGCAGTTTTGTGTTCCGGTTTGAAGGACATTGTAGCCAGTAACTACTGGACATATTGAGACTTTACATCTTATGTCTCAGATTGGCGAACGCAGGGCAATGCATTGCTTTGTTAATCATGGTGTGGTTTCGTTTTGCTACTTTCCATGAGAGGTCGTATCGTTTACCATCAGACGGACGGCATGCTCGTCTTGTATTCACCGCAATAATAAAAAATAAAAAACACCGAGTCATTCGTAGTCCATTCCTGTATGCCTTATACGCCTAACCTTATCCCAACCTTTTTCCTTCCCGCTCTCTTCTCGATTTGATGAGTCAGTAGACAGTAACACATGACCTGACTGTCGCGCCCTCACACCCGCCACTGCAACTCCTGTAAGCCAGGATCAACAGTGGCACGCATTTTAATGACACTGAGCATTGAAGCTCAGCGAGTCTCCGGGAATGTCTAACTTGTCTTTAACCCACAACGAAATCAATCAAAAAGTTAAATTAATATGAGTTGGAAATAAATTATTGTCCACTTCCGTCCCTAATAAAGCAGGTAACATGATCCCAGCGTTGTGGATGTTCATCGGCTGCAGTGATCATTCATCATCAGATGATCAGTTTGCTCGTTTGCCGGACCTTGGTAAAAAGTCCCACACGATACAAGTCTTGTGATGGATATCAGAATGTAGGAGAGACTTTTCAATCTAACATCTGACCCGAAGAAAATTGTAGTTCCACGAAATTGTCTCGGTGCGGGATCGAACCTATGGCGTCTCGTTTCGACAACCGCTGAGGCTGTCGCAACGAATGAAACGAGTAATTTAAATAATAAAATTACTCAGATCAAATATTGGACCGCTAATAACACAAAAAAACAATTGTTTCTACAAATAAATCTTGGCATTAATCGACATCAATTAAGTTACCGAAAGTTATTCAAATTGGAAGTGTAAGGCTACGTTCATGCTAAACATTCTACAAACGGTGACAAACAATTTTGATTTCATGTAGACATTAAGTCAATGACCAAATATTCTGGTCATCGCAATCGATATGTGCGATCTGCGCATGTGCCGACCAGGACCCCGGGAACCTAGAAGAGTGAGAAAGAAGATAGGATGCGTGATAATGACAGGGACAGGAATAGTTTTTTTGTTACACGCATGTAGGTCACAGTATCATGTTATACTACATCTATGGTGTCACCTGTATATCCTAAAGGGCCGATTTATTGACGTATTGGTGCGGGTTGCATTGCCCCCTCTCTCCCCTTTCCCCTCTGAACTGAATCTCGAATATCAAACGATTGCACACATATCATTTGTTTCCCCGCTTTTAATGTTTATTTGAAAATAGATTGGAGATGAAACGTGAATTTTAAGCATTATTAATAATAATAAACAATACATTTTATTATCTGAAATTGTTTACAGGTTCCTTAAATAGTAATTTAATCAAATAAATAATTATTAAATAAATAAGTTTGTTTACAAAAACTGTATAGAACCGCTTAAATTATTCAAAGACTTCACACAATAGGTAGGGCCTGTACCGTGAGATGTATTTAAAATTTAACACAATAAAAATATACCTCCGCGCTTCGCTTAAATAAAAAAGTTGCTTGAGTCAATGTACCGACATTAATTTACGATTACATGATTCTTCGATCTTGCGTTGTCACGGAGTTTCCAAATGTAATAAATTATTCTATTTTTAATATAACACATTGCGCGAGACAAACAAACGAGAAATGATTAGGGTTATCCAGCCAATGGACACAACTATTCCGATCTTCATAACCATTCATTCGTGGTTTCTTAGATTCACGCGAATGTTACACATTGAAATAAAACAAATTTTTACGGATTTTATCGCGATTTGGTTTAATTTTTACATTTTTTTACTTCCTGACGCGACGTTTCGACTGCTTTACAGTTTTCGTGGTGACAGGGCGGACTCAGTCAAAATTAGTTTTAATACCTTTTGAATAAAAGTCTGCGTGCGTCTATTCGGAAACATACAATATAAGACTAATTATGTTAATAATAATAATAATACGTTTGGCAAAAGTTCTTATGGAGTACATACATACATAAAGTGCGTACTGCCTGTAGTACTGCTCTATTGGTACAGAAGACGCGACTGTAGAAACGCTGATACCGAATTCGGATCCCAGGGCAAACCTCTGACTTTCCAGTAATGAGTTGATGAATAGTCAATTACCATGCACTTTAACGATGAGTGAAAACGTCGTGGTGAAACCTACATACCGTAGATACAATGTTTTGTCTTGTATTTAAAGTTTTGAAGTCCCGCATTGGCCACCGTGGTGGGCTATGACCTAACCCCACTCTATTGTAGAGATGTATAAGGGCTAGATTACTATAAACCTTTTAAAAAAAATACATAAATTAAAAATTCTATGTCAAACAAATACTTACAATACAAAGTCTTCCTGCCGATCTTGTTGATGAAGAATCCTATGGCGAGATATGTGATGGCGAAGACAGCTCCCATTGCCATGGATATTGGGAACATACCCACGGATACTTCCGCCTCGCACGCATTCTTCACTGCTTCCTGAGGAAATAAATAAATAATAAATACACCCAACAGTCACATACATAGGTCCAGACCCCAAACTAAAACCAAGCCTTGCGTCGTGGGTATCAGAAGCAACGAGAGACTTTTCGGTCTCAAAAACACCCAGACCCGAAACAAATACACACTAATATTTGTTTCGGTGCGGGGATCGAGCCCGCAGCCTCGCGTTTCACAGCCGGCGCCTACTGCGGTACGGAGGCTGTCAGGAATACGGAAGAGAAAATATTTATCTGTTTGTTTATATATGTCTCTTTCTTTAAATCACACTTCCTATATATTACCATAAACTATTGCAATTAATGTATAACCTTATTGGTTGGACTAAAAATAAAAGATAAGTATTGTTTTTTTGTGATTCACGATGTCAGTCTCCATGACCATGTTCTACCGAACTAGTGATTTTTAATCAACGAATTACATAACATCAATATAATTCTAATATATGTATGTACATAATGGAATCAAAGCCAAAAACAGTTATATTACTTGGAAATTTAAATTCGTTTGTGTAAACAAGTTTTTAACAAAGATAAATTATTTATAGCTATGAATAATGTTATTAATTTAAATTAATTAATTATTTATGAGCTGCTCTGAATTTAACTGCGCTGCAACCTCTATATGTGAATAATTACTGTCTTGTAAACTTGTTTTGAAAAGAGCAACGCTAGAGTTTCTTGCCCGTTCTTCTCTGGCGAAAACAGCCTTGTGAACCGGGTGGTAGTGAAAAAATGTAACTGAATCTAAATAATGTATGACATTTCATGGGTTCAATAAATATTTTCATTTCATTTTCATTAGTCCCAATTCAACAGGATGGCAAATTAGTTATTATTAAATAAATTATTTTATGTTTAAAAATTCATTATTTAATCTTAAAATCAATAGGTGTTTTATTTAGATACTTATGTCATGTTTGTTTTTATAATTAATTTATTTGTTTATATTACATTAATAGTGTTGTGATTTGTAAATAAACACGATGTTTAAGGCGACATATAATAGACTCGTAACCGATAATATATCAATTATACAAACTATAGCTTGCAACGTATGCGTTTGAAATGAACAGCTTTAAAATACAAATAATATATTCTTGTGTAATATAATATATATATAAATAAGGCAGAGGCAAAGCAAACATCGAATAATGTACACAATTGAAATAAACTATTTTTTACGGATTTTATCGCGATTTGGTTTAATTTTTAAATGACGTTTCGATTACTTTACAGCTTTCGTGGTCACGGGGCGGACATATGTTTATTTCAATGTGTAACATTCGCGTCAATCTAAGAAACCATAATGTACACAAATCATTGACTTATATTCTACCGATAGACGAGACACGTCAAAGAAATAAAGTGCCCCCGTATTTTAAAAGCACACTGCAATACTACATCACTTACCTGGTACTTTTTTTAAAATATTGTAACTTCAGACGATTTGCTTTCGGTTTGACGGCGATACATTCATTTATTACTTTTAAACGTTAGCGATAAGGCGTACTACACTGACACTGTAACGAAGCAAACTAATTCATGTGTGGTGCATGCACCGCAAGTAGGTGGGACACATTTTTTCTACTGAATGTCTTATCTAGTGTAACATTGATATCGATGACACAAATTGTATTTTTGTACCACCCCTCAATGTAAAACACGTCAAAATATGCAATGCCAAAAATAACAAAAGAAGGACGAAAAACCACTTCTATTTTGGATTCAATATTCCGGATATCCTCATTATTGGATCTACGAGTATATTGGTCGTAATATCTTCTACATTAAAATAATATTTAATTAGTGTCATCGTGACTTTAAAATTCACATTATTATTAATTTTTATGATGAACTAATAGCTCGATCTGGCGTCACCGGTAATCATCATTGAATTAAAATGCGTGCTTTTATAACTCATGTGTGTTAAAACATCGTTATTAATTATCTATAAAATCGTTAAAGTTTACAATCATGTGTTAAATTTGTAAATCTTCTCTGTCAAGTAGCGAATAATGCCTGAATTATGCATTTATATTTATTTCTAGTATTTATCTCATTGATACCTGATAACAGTTATTTCGTAGTCAAGGCTATATTGACTTCGGCGTATTTATGTATTCTGAAACTTCACTATGCTGATATTAATATGCTTATGTTGTATAGAATATATCGTGATGATATTCGTCTAAAATTATGTATATGCTTTAAGAATTCGTACAGACAGACAAGACAACAGTCTTTGTCTAATATGCATTCATTAATAACTGCAAGCTTTTCAAAACGCATCACTATTTTTATAAATATTAATGGTTGGTTCCTTTTCTGGTATCGATTTGTTATAATACGCATATTAAGAATGTAAATTGAATATATTATTCGATTTTATTGTAATAAGTGTAGAAAATTATCTATTGTTAGCATATTAAAAATATTATATGTTGCATTGTAGAATTTGAAGTGGTCGCCCAACAAAAACATATAGGGATCATCTACACCTTTTTGACTGTTTGAAGTCCCTTGCAACCACTTCCGGCCGGTATCTATATCCAATCTATCTTTAACAAGAGGTTAAAATAGATACCATTTCTTTGTTCAATGAATGGCGAGACGAGCAGGCCATTCGCCTGATGGTAAGCGATACGACCGCTCATGGACAGTAGCAAAACCAAACATCACGAATGGCAAACAACTGCGCTCGCCATCCTGAGATATGAGATGTTAGGTGTAATTACGTCCAGTGGTAACTCTGGCTACAATGTCCTTCAAACCGGAACACAACAGTGCATTTACACTGCTGTTTGGCGGGAGAAATTGACATTGTGGTGGTACCTACCCAGGCAGCCTCTCACATATGAGAGACCTACCGCCAGATTACGTAATATACACATGTAAATATCGGATTATCATTCATAAATATGGCCGAACATATTGAATTGTTTAAACAAATAACCTGTTTTTTGTACATATCTCTTGTCAGCAGGAAAAAATATCTTATAAGTGGACGTCGAACGTTCGAACATTCGAACTTCGTATCGGAGAATAGAATAACCCCCTAGTCGATTATCAATAGGCCACCACGCACTTTTTGGATACAACAATAAAAACTAATTGAACTGTCACGGGGCCAGCTGATAGTTGTCAACTATTGATGCCAAATGAACTTGATTTAGTCTAGACTAGCTTCTGCCTGCAAACTTCGTCCCGTCTCATTCTCACTCAAGGCATGTAATCCAGTCCCATCCCATCCCTTTCAGTATAAAAAAGTAACAAATATATAGGAATTCCTTCCTCATCAACAACACTATTCTTCTTTGCAATTTGTGAACGGCCTTAATATTATACATAATAATTTTGTTTCTTAAGTTCTACTTGTATACATCTTATTTATTTGTATAATTGTTTGTTATTCCTATAAATTACATACATACATACATAAACTCACGCCTTTATCCCCGAAGGGGTAGTCAGAGGCGCCACCAGGACACCCACATTTCGCCTTGTATGTTCCGTCTCACGATGTGATAGGGGGCGAGCCTATGGCCATATCGGCCACAAATTCCTGACTCCGGGCTGATAATGAATAGAAAAATCCAATATCACTTTGCCCGACCTGGGACTCGAACCCGAGACATCAGCTTTGTAAGCGTACCGTAATACAACTACGCCACCGAGGCAGTCCAATAAATTAAAAAGGGATATAAGTAGTAGGTACACTCACTGTGGAATTGGCGAATTTGTCGGATATGATTTGACAGATGCTGATCTGGTTGCCGTCGCTGCGCAGGATGTTGTTCAGGATGTCAGGAACCCACACGTAGAGACCACTGGACCTGAATAAATACATAACATAAGCGAGACTGAAGAAGATCAAGGATGCCAACCATTCATCCGCGTTTTTTGAACAAGAGAAAAGCTTTTAGTTCCTTAAAATCCTGTGAGTATTTGGGCCCTATGGAACATACGTAATTATATGGCGCCTATAAATGCTAACATGTAAAAATAAATCTCTTTTTTGGCTTGGTTCGTGGTTAAGTTATTCTACGAGTGGTAGGTCTCTCATATGTAAAAAACCGCCTAGGTAGGTACCACCTAAATGTCTATTTCTCCTGCCAAACAGCAGTGTAAATGCACTGTTGTGTTCCTGTTTGAAGGACATTGTAGCCAGAGTAACAACTGGACATAATTAGACTTTACGTCTTATGTCTCAGGATGGCAAGCGCTGTGGAATGGCAAGCATTGCTATGTAATTATTCATGGTGTTGTTTGATTTTCTACTGTCCATGAGCGGTCGTGTCGCTTACCATCAGGCGAATGGTATGCTCGTCTCGCCATTTACAAGATAGCATAACTTGCTCATATTTTATTAGAGATTCCATGGAAACCTTATTCATCTATATCGGTTGAATAGTTTAGGCACAATCTATGGAACATTGTTAGCCTGATAAAATCATTGCCCTTTCTTGACCTTTTCCGCAGTCTGGTAAAATAATACTTAGACAGTGAAAATAAAAATAATACATTTATTTTCCATAGTTTTACTATTCTGCCTCGGTGGTGTTGTTTTACTACAGTACGATTGCAAAGCTGAAGTCTCGGGTTCGAATCTTGGGTCGGGCAAAGTGGTATCGGATTTTTTATTCGTCATCAACCCGGAGCCAGGAATTTGTGCCCGATATAGCGATAGGCTCGCCCCCTATTTCATCATAGGACGGAACATATTACAGGCGAAGTATGGGTGTCCTGGTGGCGCCTCTGCCTACACCTTAAGAAAAAAAGGCGTGAGTTTATGCATGTATGCTTTACTATTCTTCTAAACAGATTCGATCAAACTTGAAAATCCGTTTCCGAAATATACAAGTGCGTATTACATTTTAGCAATTAGTTTAAAAAAAGTTTCCACAAATCTTTTTTATCATATTAATGTGGTTGAATAATTACGGACAGTAAGTTTTTTGTTGTGTCAATTATATTGTAATTGTCGCAAAAAAATGTAATTAATACTGCAGTAATTAAACCGCGCTAAGCGGCGAATATACGAGTAGTTAGGTTTCAAGTTACTAGTTTAGAATGTAGTTTATCGGTTTGCCTTTGTTTAAACTTTAGGATCTGTGTTTAGGATTGATTCCTAGGTCAGGCACTATATTTTGTGATTGTTTTTATGTTGATTCAGTTTGTTTGGTATGAGATGTCTAGGAAAACCCACACACAAAGTACGGCCCGGATCGGGAAATGAACCCTAGACCTCAGCGTTCACAATCAATATAGATCAGTAAGGCGAAAAAATATATATTTTGTTACGCTAGGCAGTTTAAATTTTACAACAAAAAACCTTTCATGGATGACGTCACTTCATTTACGTGTGAGTGGTTGCTTTAAGATGCTAATGAAAGCCCATATGTTTTTCGGGGTCACAAATTTCTATAAATATTGGCTGTAATAATTAATTAACCTAACTAACCTTGAAATCTTTTTGTAAACAAATGATATCTAATACGATATTTTTAGTACCTAAAGAAGCTACTACATATTGGCTACCAACGGTGAAGTCTTGGGTTTGATATCCAGATTGGACACTACAATTGGTGTACTATAGTTAGGAAATTCCATTACTTATACAATTCAAATAACTTACAACATAAACACGGCGAACATGGAAACGTGGGAGATGAAAACGCATCGCAGCAGGGGCGGCTTGAACATCAGCGCTATGTTCTTCACTGCGCCCACGAAACCACTGCCTGACTTGTTCACCTCCGCACTCCCTTGGATTATTTTCTCCACCTGGGACACGATAGGGTCTTCACAATATGGTATTATCGTATCTGTATTAACACTGTACACGACGAAAATATTGTAACCGACGGAAATGTGATTCGTTTCTGTGTGAGTTTGTGAAAATTCCGGTTACTAGACTGTCCAGCATAATTGTGTCCATTGGCGACAGATAAACAAAGAATCGTGGTGGTATTAATTGTAAACATAGTCGCACTACACTACATGGTGGTGCAATTTCACCAGGTAAAAACACAAATATCCAGACTCTTAAGAAACAGGATGTCTACAACCCGATTTGGAGGATTCAATACACTTGATTAGTTCACTGTGGTTAATTAAACGCCATGCGATGGTTGCTATCCGAGCTACTTGGTGCTAAATTCAAACACCAAGAGATAATTTACACAATAAAAAATACTCACTGGAAATTTACTCGCAGGCCCATGATTCCACTCGTACATCATAGCCAGCACTGGAAGAGCTGCCTCCGGTCCTTTAGCTGCCAATAAATACTTTGGACTTTCTGGTAGCATTATAAGAAGTAGTGCAGCGGCTATTCCTGGGACACACCAGGTCCAAATGAAGGCTTGCCATGGCACTATTTTGGCGCAGCCCAATGTAAATCTCCATTTGCCAGGAATTATCGACCAGGCCAGACCTGAAAGGAAGGTTTCAGTAAAAAATCATACAAAAAGTTGGAAATTAAGTTATATAGGCACAGATAGTCATTTAACTACTTTAACGGCTTATGAAAACATTGTGAGCAAAACTAAGCATAACAAAGCATATCACAGAGAACATAACAAGTTGTTCTGTGGGATGTGATTTCCGCATTAGGCCAGCGTGGTAAACTATGGCCCAAGCTATCTCATTCCAACTTTGAAGAGTAGTCTCATGATCAGCAATAGGCAATTAAAGGCTGATACAGTTACCATTATAATGTAGAAAAAGTATGAGATCAAATAGATTCAAGGGCAAGAAATATAATTATACAATTTTCCATTTTTAATAAAAAGTACATTTTTTAAAGTATAATGACGAGCAAGGTTCTATACCTTTTACCTTTATGTTTATTGATTGTTGCAATGTCAACAATAAAATTGTTTAGAACTTACTTCGTTCTCAAGGGTTTAAAACTCAGTTTTGACACGATTAACTTGTAATGATCGTTAGTGGTATCTTATGTAATTTCTGCTACAGTTTATAGAATTGGAATAAAATTATCAGATAAATAACCCGTCAGGAAATTGTCAGCGGTGCTCATCAACACCCACAGCACCATAAGAATTTTCTGTGCGTTACTGACCATCAAAGAAAGTCTAGATTATTTTCTAGAAAGTGCCTTGGTTCCACTACAAGTATTACCTGGTAAAATGATGAATGAGAAAGATATGAAGGCTGAGCCCCAGGCAATGGCTGCCGCTCGTCGTGAAGTAGTATGCAGCTCGCCCAAGTAAGCGTATACCGTGGCGCTTGACGCCGATATACTGCGCAAAGAATAACAAAAAATATATTTAGGTACCCATCAGTGACATACAAAGAAATGAACCCACACTAATGGCCGCCGCACATGTGACGATATAACTGTGCAAGTCTAAGTTTGCACCAGTATACTGCAATGTGTGGGAAATAACTGCGCAAACTTCGTTCCAATAATCAATTCGAGACTAGAGCCAGCTCGCGTTTGTGCAAACGAACGTGAAACGTGTGTGGCCAATGCTGCCATAAGCTATGAGTCTATTGTCGTGGGTGTCAGTCAACGAGAGGTGCCAAGGAGAGACTTTTGCACAAACACCCAGAACCGAAACAAATACTAGTACTAGGTGCAGGATGACACAAATAATTTCTCAGTGCGGGGATTGAACCCGCAGCCTCCTATTTCACATTCATTACCACAGCGCCAAGCTGTTGTCCAGGTATAGATATAGATTTACTTGACGTCATTACGTAATATTTTTTTCAGGTACCATTAATATAATTTTTACTTACAAGCACCCTGTGAGTATTCTGAGGACCAACAGCGTCCACACGTTCCCTGATAAGGAAGACCCTATGGAGATAACCGCTGATAATGTTATCGATGGTAACATCACAGCTCGCCGACCGAATCTGTCTCCCAGGTACCCCCATAAGAACGATGTGCTGATTATACCTGCAAATGTTCAAAAATGTTCATATTCTGTCTTTATTTCTGTTGCGAAGATTTAATATAAATTAAAAAATATAAAGGCTAGATAAATAACGGATGATGATCATCTGCATCAAATAAGATACTAAATTGGATGACGGATATTGAAGATCGTATGCAGTGATGTACAATTTGAGAGGCCAATTTTTAACAATTTTACTTTCAACCGTCTGCTATTGTAAATCATGAAGAAAGTTACTCAATGATGGCATGGATTGTACAAATTTAAGGTATTTTTGCGCCTACTAATATAAGTGCTGAATAGTTCCTGTGCGGGCTCCATAGAACATTCTAGCAAAGAGTTTTAGTATATTTATATAGATTCAAAACTGCCATCATTAATTCGTTATTGACTAGAACCTCTGTGCTAGTACTCTAAAGATTATTCGGAGCACGTGAAAAATTCTCTTATATTTCACTTAAATGCTATACTCTTCATAGTCGTACTTTCGATTGCAGAGAAGGCCCGGGTCCTGCAGTCGGACGTGTATAGGCTGATAAAGTATCCTCCTTCTAAGACTTTGATCTTGGTAGTCTTACCAATAAAAGCAGCAGCATTGACAAGCCCCTTGTGGTTGCTGGTGAGACGCAGGTCGCACTCGGCAGCGGTGATGGCGTAGCTCATGCCGACCGACTCCATGGAGACGTTCAGCATGATGAGACCGCAGGTGAAGAGCACCACGTAGTTGAACTTGCCGTGACCTAGAAGAAAGGAATTTGAAACTTTGTGAAGGTTTTTGATAAGAATGGTCGGTGTCAGTGGAGATCAAAAAATATATTCATAAATGTACATGTGTGTGTTTGTGTGTGTGCTTTAAATAATATATGGGGGTGGAGGATGGGCTATTTTAAAAATACGTGATAAAAATGACTTTAATCTTAAAACTTCTTGCGTGTTTAGGTGTGTAATAATATTACAACTGCTTCAGAATGTGTAATATAATCTGCAGTTCCGGGTAAGGTACAGCGAAATAAATATTGTTATTTACCATTACGAAATGTCACATTTTAAATGATACGGAATCTAAAAAAAAAATTGTAATTATAGAAAAAAATTAACAATATATCATATTACATTGTGTAATATTAATTACAGTAATTTAATCTGAGCGAGACATCTAAGGTGACCTAAATTACATTTTAATGATGATATTAAAATAGACCTAGTGCCCGTTGCCTAGACTTCCGTCATTTTATAAAAGCTGAAAGTTTGTCTGCGCATGCGTTTGACATAGGCATTACAAACAATCGGCTATTATCAAGTTTCGATGGTAGTGGCTTTGGAAGTTATCCGCTATAATGTGTCTGGCAAGATGAAACAACCACCAAAACTATCCGGTTGTCCCGGAAACACATTTTGATAGTTGCCTTAACAAAATATATAAAATTCAGCTTTTATACTGTAACTCTGGCAAAGTTACATTTAATAAAGTTACAAGATGTCGCAAGATGTAAAAAAAACGAAAATGTTATTATTTCCGTTTAAAATTTAGTTTTATGCTAAGCACCCATTGAAGATGGCTTAGCAGTACACAATAAAAAAGAAAAGATTGATGACGATATTCGTATTTACATACAACATCATTAAATCAATTAAAAGAAAAAGAAGTGACCACGAAAGCTGTAAAGTAATCGAAACGTCGGGAAGTTAAAAAATGTATAAATTAAACCAAATCGCGATAAAATCCGTAATCATTAGTTTTATTTCAATGTGTAACATTCGCGTGAATCTAAGAAATCATTATGTTGTTTAAGTAAGTACCTATTTGTCAAATATTACGTTCTTTCTTGATTAACGGATGCAAATAATACCGTATATTGTTTTACATATTTCAGTAAGTACATTAACATTTAAGGCATTCAAATGAGGTTAATCAATTATTGTAATAATAGTCTCTCGTAAAAGTTATTTTCGGATTTGAAAGAATATTGGTCAAAATGTATCTCTATATTTATGTACTTTGTATCTGAGTATTAATTATATCTGTTTATTTAAAATTGTCTTTGTTAAATTCGAAATTAATAATTAATTCTGCCATCACTATATTATTATATTTACTTAATCTTCGACTGCCTTGGTGCGTAGTTGTACTACGGTACGATTGCAAAGGTGAAGTCTCGGGTTGGAATCCCGAGTCGGGCAAAGTGATATTGGATTTTTCTATTCATTATCAGCCGGGAGTCAGTAATTTGTGCCCGATATGGCAATAGGTTCGTCCAGAATTACATCGTAGGATAGAATATACAAGGCAAAATGTGGGTGTCCTGGTGGCGTCTCTGCCTACCCCTTTTGGGATAAAGGCGTGAGTTTATGTATGTATGTATCAATTTCAATGTATATTTTTTGTTTTAAAAATATTTACGTGATGTGTTTGTGTCTGGGTTTTTGCAGCGAATTTTCTCGTAGTTTCTGGTACCAAGAGTAATGCAAAACAAGAAATGAACTTTAAATTGTGTTTATATAAAGTTCATTTCAAATAAAAGTATTCACGCAGATGAAGTTTGCGGGCAGAAGCTAGTATTAAATAAATAAATCCTGACCCTACACAAAGACATAATAAGTCTTGCATCTTGGGTATTCAGGAAATACGGTAGATAGGTCTGCTAAGCACCCGGAACCAAAACAAATGCCTATCACACATACATTTGTCACGGTGTGAGGTTCGAACCCGCGGCCTCTCGTTTTACAGCCGGCGTCGAACCAACTGTGCCAAGCAGTAATACCTGAAGCTATTTGCCTTACCCCACGACATGCCATACAATACCTGAAATTATTTGCAATACGTACGTTTGTATGTATATCATAACTGTTGGCGTTTCCCTGATAAATATATGTTTGCTGATAAGATCACCAAATGTTGACAATTGGTTTTAATTGTTTACCGTACTATAAATTACTATACTGTACAATGGTTTCTTAGATTTACGCGAATGTTAAACATTGAAATAAAACTGTGTTTTACGGATTTTATCGCGATTTGGTTTAATTTTACATTTTCAACTTCCTCACGTTCCGATTGGTTTCCAGCTTTCTTGGTCACGGGGCGGACTGACTAAACCTACTGTACTATAAGAAGATTATATTTACATATTTCTTTAAGAAATATATATTTCTTCTTAGTATTTGTGATATTACTGCAGTTGAATGACAGACGTCTGAATAGAAGATGTGAAAAACCTATGACACGATATATCCTTACGCCTTATTTATAGACAGATTTAAAACCTAATTTAGTTGTCAAATGTTTTGTCCCTTTCGAACACCCAAAGAATTTAGTTTGAGCGAAGAAGACAAAACATTCGATAACTAAAATAGGTTTTAAATATGTGTATAAATAATACCGTTAGAATATAAACCATGTTTTTCTTCATTATTACTAGTGTTATTTTCATTTGAATCATAAATATAATTTAATTACTGCTTCGATGGCGTAGTTGTACTGCGGTACGATTACAAAGCTGAGGTCTGGGGTTTGAATCTGGGGTCGAAAGTGATATTGGATTTTTCTACTCTTTATCAGCCTGGAGTCAGGAATTTGTGCCCGATATGACAATAGGCAACCACTCTCAATCGATTCTCTCCATTGTAGAGTAGGCCCGTGCCCTGCAGTGGGACGTATAATGGGCTGATATACATACATACATACATACATGACAATAGGCTCGCCCCTATAACATCGTGGGACAGAACATACAAGGCGAAACGTGGGTGTCCTGGTTGCACCTCTGCCCACCCCTCTTGGGAAAAAGGCGTGAGTTTATGTATGTAATTATTTGACATTATGTAGAAATATAATTTCGTAGATTTTTGATATTCTATAAGACGTTGGACATCTAATCATTTTACTAAACTACCGACAATCATGATTTTGGTTGGATGGTTAAAAATTCTGATGATGTAATAAGTATCTACCATAAACAAGATAGTTACATACATCATACTCATTTATTTTACATTTGTTATTCACTGATAAATAAATAATTCAAAACTAATGCTATAGTTTACAATAAACATGTACCGTTGGCACAAACATACCAATCGAGTTTTGATTTTTAGGGGGCCCGACAAGGGGGAAAAGCGACGCCCATCTTGAACAAGGAAAACTGTATGAATACAAAATGTTGTTTTTAATAACACATACTTGCTATAATGGTATATTACGTTTTTTAAATTTTTATTCCTTTTATAACGCTTTATGGGGCTTGTAACAGAATGTACGTGTATGTAAAATTCAAAATGAAACCAAATCCGCGATAAAATCTAGCAAACAAGGTAAATATTTATATTTGTACGCAAAATCGATAATAGGCAAGTACCCCTATTTATCTAGCCTTATTCTTGTTTTGTTTTTCTCGTTTTCTAATAAATATATTATTGTAATTTATATCGGTAATTACATTAAACAGTATCGCATCGTAAGTTATGAGCAAATAAATTAGCTAAGCTGTTATCACCACATATGACTTGTAAAAGTTGTTTTTTATTAATGCTTATAATAACTACTGGTGGTAGGTGTCTCATATGTGAGAGGCCGCATGGGTAGATGCCACCGCAATGTCTATTTCTCCCGCGAAACAACAGTGTAAATGCACTGTTGTGTTCCGGTTTCAAGGATATTGTAGGCAGAGTAACTACGGGAAATATTGAGACTTTACATCTTTTTTTTTTTTTTTTTTTCTCTTTATTGGTTCACCACAATTGTTACACTGATTATAGTAATTATACACGATTACCTCTAAAATAAATATTAAGCTAAGTGTACAATTTTTAACAGTAAACACTACATGAATATGAATAATTTACGTTAAGGTTAGTCAAAAATCTAGTAAGCTAGGTGTTAGTTATTTAAATAAAAACAGGGATGTTTATAGTAAACCTAACAATTATACAGTTTTATGAACAAGATTTTTAAAATTATTAAGGGACTCGCCAAAAATATCAAGCTGATGTTTGTACGAACTGTAAAGAGAGCAGAGTCTGGGAACTGGAGAATTAGAACCTGAGGTGGTTCTACGAAAAGGACCTCGAAGAAAACCAATCTTATGTCTCATGATGGCGAGCGCAGTGGAATGCCAAGCATTGCTTTGTAATTCATGGTGTTGTTTGGTTTCTACTCTTCATGAGCGGTCGTATCGCTTACCATCTCGCTATTCATCGCAATAAAAAAAAAACTTTCGAAATTAATTGCGAAATTTTAATCTGGACCAGATGCGATTGCCAAAATGTTTCACGGTGGTCGCAGGTTCAAATCCCAGGGCCCGACTCTGACTTTTGGATGTATGTCTGTAATATTATATTGATTACCACACACTATAACGGTGAAGGAAACCTGCATACTGTAGCGATTTTGAATTTTTTTTACGGTATGTAAAGTCAGCCAACGCCAGCGTGGCGGACTATAGGGCCTAACCCCTCTCAATCGTACTCTCGATTGTAGAGGAGGTCTGTGAAAAAGGCGTGATGTTTGTGTGTGTGTTGATAATCATTATGCTAGATATCATTGACGAAACCGTATCGCAAAATATTTTGTATTCATCATTTTATAGCACACTATATTGAAAATTGCAATATTATTTCTGTTACGGATGGTTAACTTTTCAATCATAATGTTTATTAAGAATAACCAAAATATGACTGACAGCCGCCGCGGTGTGGCGCAATTGTTCAAACTCCGTTTGTGAAACTAAAGCCGCGTGTTCGATTCCCGCATGGAGACAATTACGGCCATTGCGAAGATCGAAGCCGCAATCATTTACCGTTTTCATATCCAGTTGTGAATGAAAATGGAATATATTAATTATTACCAACGTTTTGCAAGACTGTTTTTGAGTTCTACTGTTTTTTGTCCTATCGTTGTAGTTATGTCCGTCCTTGGCTCAATTGGTAAGATACTGGCTGCGAAGAGGCAGCGGGTTCGATCCCCGCACCGAAACAAATGTTTGTGTGATCCACATGTATTTGTTTCGGGTCTGGGTGTTTGTGAGACCGAAAAGTCTCTCGTAGTTCCTGATACCCACGACACAAGACTCGATCTTAGTGTGGGGTCAGGACTATGTATGTGACTGTTGGGTGTATTTATTATTATTAAAAATACATGAATAATTAATAAGTGCCGTAATTTTTAATCCATTGCAGCATTAACAATGAATCATATATAGGACAGATATTCACACACAAAATCCAATGTTATTGCGTGCGCAGATCGAAACTATGACCCAGAAACCAACCATCAGTTATTCCCTTCTCACTCTAATATTTAGGTCAATTTATTACGCACTAACATAGAAAATAAAGTTCAATGGCCGTGAATACACGAATTGCTGTGTCATGTCACTTCCAACTAAACATTGTTATTTTGTTATTCGAAATTTCGCTCCTATGTCAATGATAAAGTGCAAAAATGCAAATAATATTGATGTAATTTCGAAAACATTGTATCGTTGCGGACATCGAACCCACGACCTTTAATATTTTAGCTAATCACCAGTTGCATGGCACGACTATTAATTAGCACACGTTCAGAAACGAGTGTTCTAGAAAATACTCAAACGTCGAGCATCGAAAAACCTTCATTGATTTTTAAAATTTGGGACCAATGACCCAATTACCTTACCACTATTAAAAATTACAGGGAGGTACCCACAAACTTAACCCAAAAACTCAAATTGAAACAACAAATACAACGACGCCACTATTCCCACGTGGTCACAAAAAGCTCACTCACCGGTCATTTCGAAAGCTTCCTCGAAGCTCAGTTCGTTGACTCTCGACGAACTTTTCTCGACATCCGACTTATTTTCTTCTGACTTCATTGTCACTACACTTATTAATTAACTAATCCAACTATTAATCAATAATAATTTAATTATATATGTTTTCAATTTAGTCGCGACTAATCCATTCAAATAATACAACAATGAAATATCGTCCAATGACATCAATTTTCGTAAGAATTTCGTTCGAAATTTGAAAATGATTGATGACCGTCTAAGTTTTCAATCAAATTTGACCACTGTTATTTGAATTTTGGAATTATTTCAGTTATTAAGCGGTCTATTTCAGATTGAGTTCATTATTCCAGCTGCGCGGCTACTCGCCCCGGGAACTCGCGGCGCACTGATTAAAATAGACGTTGGGCACCCGATACCTAGCCAGTGATAACTACATCAATGTTTTTTTCTAATTTCCTACAATGTTTCGTTTATGCAAAGAGGAAGTATACTAACCGCACACATAGAATATGGCTTCAATGTTCATTTGGATTGTAACTACGCGACAGATTGCGTGACTGTATTGTCTTTTTATTGACAAAACTACAGACGTATTAAAGGCAACTATTGAGGTGATGAAGTAAAACAGCGTTTTATAAATGACGATTTATCTTAACTGCCTAGATCCTTGTATTGACGGTTTTTGTAAAACTTTTTTAGTCGCGTCTTGGGAGCTATTAAAAATAATAATAGATATTTCACTTTAAGCCTGCTATGAAAATATTGATTTGAACAGACATAACACTATTCAAATGTATAGTTTATTTAAATGTAGTTTTTGTTTTAGGATTGACTATGGAATATTCAATATCCAGAGTATTGCCATAAAAATAGTCGAAAATCCGTCAAATTGTGCTAATGTCTCTTATTTTTTTATGGTTTACTTTGTATCTTTATCTAATACCATGATGGCATAATTGTCATGACTTTGTATCGTTGTATACACAAGCGGGTTCTCAGCTTGTTCCCAGCGGACCGGCATGATTGTATCGAATGGTATGAGACTACCGTCTGATACCATTCGATACTCTATCTGGACGGCATTAGCACTTACCACCAGGTGCAATACAGTCACTGTGCCGTGCCAGAATAAAATAATAATAAAAAAACTACATGTTTGGGTTAAATTACGACAAAATTATGGTAGAAGAGGAAGAAGAAAGAAGAAACAAGAAAGAAGAGAGATACACGGGGCACTAAAAATATTATCTCCGTCAACTTTATGCGTTCCTAGTACTTGAAAGGTGAAAACCAGTTTAATTTGTCTGCTTACTCTTTGATCCGAAACGGTGTTCGAATGTTCGAACGTTCGACGTCCGAAGTACCTAAGTTATAAGTTTTCCGTTTCTAAAAATCAATACGATTCGCTATGACACTTATCATTGCCTTCGAACTAAGTCTATGGTTACAACATACAATAGAGGATTTGAACATTTTATAGATTATTTAGGCACATTTGACAGCCTCCGTGGCGCAGTTCGTTAGACGCCGGCTGTTAAACGAGAGGCCGCGGGTTCGATTCCCGCACCCAAACAAATTTTTGTGTGATCCACAGGTACTTGTTTCGGGTCTGGGTGTTTGTGCGACCGAAAAGTTTCTCGTAGTTTCTGATACCCACGACACAAGACTCGATATCTTTGTGGGGTCAGAACTATGTTTGTGACTGTTGGGTGTATTTATTTATTTATTCGTACAGTTTTATGTAAGACGTTCGAACATTCGAACTACGTTTCGGATCATAGAATAACCCCTCGTACTTTAAACTTCATCATTTAAAAATGTAATAATCATTTCCTATAATGCAATTTGAATACCACTTGCTTATCAAAAGGTTAAGTCGTTTCTTACTTGATAATAATTACATTGAACCGATTAAATTGTTTGTGTATCTTTTATCTTGCCATAAAATGTATTTCAAAGTAATTAAAAAAATAATCTGTATTTTATTGATAGTGGTAACTTAAAAGTTTACTTATGTGACATTTAGTGCAGTGAAAGAAACTAAGTCAGGTTTGAATATAGCATGAATATAATATTTATTATATTATGCTTGTGTTTAAATAATAAATAAATACACCCATTATAAGTATGTTTCACGGGTATCAGAATTTACGATTTTTTTGATGATTTAAAACATCCAGACCCAAACCAATATTTTTGGATCACAATCATTTCTCTCGCTAATGGCCGCCCCACACGTTTAAGTGCGTTTGCGCAAACGTAAAGTTGCACCAGTCTCGAATCAAAAATCTCAACGAAGCTTGTGCAGTTATTTTCCCACACACGATTCAGTATACTGGTAAAAACTCATACTTACATAGTTACATCGTTATAACCTGTCGGAAATATCTGTGAACCTAGCTGGAATGCGGTTCACATTTCATTTTTTTGTGTTCCCCTATCTACTTTGTTATTTTACATTAAAAACGTTTTGACATGGATGCGAATTCTATTTTTTATTCGTTTTTCTATTTTAAATCAATTTGTTTAACCTATATTTTTAATTTGCTGAACTTATGTTCCAATGACATTAATTATTCAGGTCCACAGATATTTCCGACGCTTTATACGTGTGTTCGCCATTCGGCCATATTATAAACCACGGAAACTGTCAAAATATCAATACATTTTAAAATTGATGTCATATGGGTCGTCTCCGATCTTCTGTCGCCGAAGCGCTAAATATTAAGTTTTCTCCCTTCACATTAGACATGTTAAGTCTATTAAATTACGAGTATAAATGCTTAATGTTTATATTATGAAAACATTGCTCAAACAATGCTAAAATAGTTCCAAATTTCGCCATACGCTGACATATGATGACTTACATCCTTATTCATAGACAGAACCTTATTCATTAAACACCAATATTTTTTAAAAATGTTTTGTCTTCGCTCAAGTTGAATTCTAAAGTCGTTCGAAAGGGACAAAACATTCGACTACTAAAATAGGTTTTTTAATCTGTCTGTGACACAATTTTTCGATGTCATGGCATATTGCTGCGGCCGGCCGTCATATTCGTGCCAATAACTTAACTGGATCATCAACGCCTTAAAAAACGTACTGCAATACAATTGTCGATAATGATGGTGTCTTTTTATTGAATGTTTTTAAATTGATAATCATTTAACAAGGATTTTCACAATTGGTATAATAAGGCAAAAAGTCAAAAGAATAATACATTTTAGGTAGGTAGTAAACAAATAAAAATTACTATTCATAAAAATATAGATGTGAATTATGAAGGTAGGCATGTATTTGTTTGTTATATTTTTTCCGCAACATATAAACGAATCTTAACGTCTGGCAAAAGTGAACTGTACACCTGAAAGATATAAATTCCTTTCTTATAAAATTAATCTGTAGAGAAGAAAGAGGGAAAATGTTGCCTATATCATAATTATTATTAGCTTATCCTTTTTTGCACCATATCGCTTCTTTGTAACCAATAATAATGAAGAAATAAAATAAAGAAAGGACAATAGCCGACAATAAACTAAAAAAGAACAAAAGAATTATCGAACTGGGCAATTTCTTTTAGACAACCTTGGAATGCATATAAAAACAGGAGAATGAGAGGGCAGTGTATTATTAAGTTTTTGTTCAGTTTACTAATCTAAATTACAGGAAAAAGAAAGTCTAAAGTAGGTCGAGTTTAGACTTGAGTGTTTTTTTTTTTTAATGCTATGTATGGCGAGACGAGCATACCATTCGCTATTATGTCTATACAATATACATATTATAATAAATTTGCGGTGCGAAGATCGAACCCGCGGCCTCGTTTCACTGCCAGCATTTAACCAACTTCGCTACGGGGGCTGTTGAAGTAGAAGCTTTTTTATCTGAGATTCGAAAAATTTAAGTCTATTATTCTTCACTAGATGGATCGGTCACGTCGCTGGATGCAGGCTGCTTCCAGGTCTATGTGGCGATCAATGAGGCAGGCCTTAGTCCAGCAGTGGACTTCTTGTGGCTGAAAATAAATAAATAAATACACCCAACAGTCACATACATAGTCCTGACCCCACACTAAGATCGAGTCTTGTATCGTGGGTATCAGAAACTACGAGAGACTTTTCGGTCTCACAAACACCCAGACCCGAAACAAATATCTGTGGATCACACAAATATTTGTTTCGGTGCGGGGATCGAACCCGCGGCCTCTCGTTTCGCAGGCCGGCGTATAAGCAACTGCGCCACGGAGGCTGTCATCAAGAAGAAGAATCCGCAGTAGGCCAGTGTGATGAACAAGCTTAAATTCCAAATAATAATTGTAAAGAAGGTCTGAGCCCAGCATTGGATATACAGGGTGTATCAAGACCGCGACCGAAAACGAAGCCAGGTGGTAGTATTAATGATATCAAACACAATGCAAGTAAACATTTCACAAAAAAAATAGTATTTTTTTGTTTGTTATTTTTTACATATCGTCGTATTTGAGTGATAAATACATAGTTTTTCTAAAATAATGACGTACATCGCTTTATTTTTAAACACGCAATGGTACGTGAGGGTCTAAATTACTATTTTTGCAAAAAACTAGGTATTTACCTTCATTCAACGACGATTTTTTAAAATTAAAAAAAAAATCCGTCGCTGATTTTGCAAAATTTTTAGTTGCATTGTGTCTGTAGCCGCTAAAACTACCGCCTGGCTTCGTTTTCGGTCGCGGTCTTGATATACCCTGTATAACTAGATGTGTTACTAAATCAGAAGAAATAACTCACAATATCGTAAACTTGGAAACAGATAGCGTTTCAATGTTGTGGCCCAGTTATATAACTATGTTTGTGCCCTTGCGCCTTGTGCAAGTGAACTTAATAATAACTAAAACCGATAAACCGATATCTCTAATTATAATTCATAATTTATAATATTAATATCGTCTCATTATTATTTTTTTTTTTTTTTTTTTTTTTTATTGCCGTTATAGGCAGACGAGCTAGCGGCCCGCCTGATGGTAAGCGGCTACCGCTGCCCAGAGAACTTCGCAGTGCCAGGGGTCCAGCACAACAAAATCGCTGCCTACCTTAAATTAGTTGAAAATGTAAGACGTGTGGTCTTGAATTAGAGTCCAGGACACTTTATTAATATTTAACATTCGCATCGTTGTTCTATAGATTAAAAATAATAACTGTTGAGGGTATATAATGGTTTCTTAAATTTACGCGACTGTTAAACATTGAAAAAAATATTTTTATCACCTATTTGGTTTTTTAACTGCCCGACGTTTTGATAATGGTACAGCTTTCGTGGTCACTGAGCGGACGAAGATTTTATTGTCTTCAATTTTTATTTAGAATGTAAGTATATAAGTAAATATACCCAACAGTCACATACATAGTCCTGACCCACTAAGATCGAGTCTTGTGTCGTGGGTATCAGGAACTACGAGAGACTTTTCTGTCTCACAAACACCCAGATTCGAAACTAATATCTACTTGTGGTTCACACAAACATTTGTCTCGGTGCGGGGATCGAACCCGGAGCCTCTCGCTTTACAGGAGGCGTCTAACCAACTGCGTCACGGAGTATGTCAAATATGTTTTATTTAATGATTACTGGCATTTATTTTACGACAGTTTTCTGACATTGTAGTAGCACTCTTATAAAGCCGCGTCATACGTAGTTTTAGGGGTCTACAGTAAGGCTTCACCGCTTTTGACAGCCTCCGTGGCGCAGTTGGTTTGACGCCGCCTGTGAAACGAGAGGCCGCGGGTTCGATTCCCGCACTGAGACAAATATTTGTGTGAAGCATAGGTATTTTTTTCGGTTCTGGGTGTTTGTGAGTCCGAAAAGTCTCTCGTAGTTTCTGAAACCTACGATACAAGACTCGATCTTAGTGTGGGGTCAGGACTATGTATGTGACTGTTGGGTGTATTTATTTATTAATTTATACATGATCATAACTCATTTAGAATGATATACCCGAGTACTAACAAAGAAGTGTTGTAAATGTTTTCATACTGCGCTAAAGAGTCAGGGCTACTTATCTAACCTTATAAATATTCTAATAAGAAGAGTAAATAGAGATTAGCGTTGGTTCCGATATCGGTCAACGCTCCAATCGGACCGTCCCGGCTTACCGAGTTAACACAATAATTGCCAATTAATTGGTTTTACGATAATATTAATTACATGTACGCATACGTAATGAGTGTTTGCTTAGTCCTCTTTCTTGTTATGGGAAGTGACACGACCTATTTTTAACCGACTTCAGAGGAGGTTATCAAATCGTACATTTTTTTTCTTATGTATGTTCACCGATTACTCTGAGATATCTGATTCTATTTACGTAATTCTTCTTTAGTTGGATGCAAAATAGCTGCCATGTGGTCCCATTAAAAGTTGGTGAAGACCTGATGAATATCTTCGGACTTGAAGAATAGAACTCCTCGAAATTGAGCAGGTTTCCAATGGTTCTTTTTGCAATAGGTTCAAAATAAAAATCAAATTTTAGTGAGATAAAAGAGAAAAAGGGGTGGGGGTGTGGAGGGGGTGAGAAAATTAACATGCATGTAAATACTTAATATCTTCGGCAGCTTTGCACCGATTTTAGTGATTCTTATTTAGTTTGATGCGGAATAGTTGCCACTTGCTTTCATAAAGAAGTGGTGAAGATCTGATGAATATCTTTGGACCTAGACAGTAGAATTGCTCAAAATTGAGTAAGTTTCCATCATTTTGCAAGTAAATACTTAATATCTTCGGGAACTTTAAACCGATTTTAGTAATTCTTCTTTAGTTTGATGCGAAATAGTTGCCATTTGGTTCCATAAAAAAGTGTTGAAGATCTGATGCATATCTTCGGACCTAGACAGCAGAACTCCTCAAAATTGAGTCAGTTTCCATTAATATGCAATTAAATACTTAATATCTTCGGCAGCTTTGAACCGATTTTAGTGATTCGTTTTTAGTTTGATACGGAATAGTTGCCATTTGGTTCTATAAAAAAATGGTGAAGACCTGATGAATATCTTCGGACCTCTACAATAGAACTCCTCAAAATTGAGTAGATTTCCAATGGTTCTTTTTGTAACATGTTCAGTATTAAAGTCAAATTTTAGTGAGGTAGAGATAAAAGGGTGGGGGTGAGGGGGGCAAGAAAATGAAAATAATGTAAATACTTAATATCTTCGGCAACTTTGAACCGATTTTAGTGATTCTTCTTTAGTTTGATGCGGAATAGTTGTCATTTGGTCCCATAAAATATTAGTGAAGACCTGATGAATATCTTCGGACTTAGACAGTAGAACTTCTCAAAATTGAGTAAGTTTCCAATAGTTCTTTTTAACAGGTTCAGTATTAACGTCAAACTATAGTGAGGCAGAAGAAGTGGTGGGGGTGAGGAGGAGGGTGAGAAAATTAAGTTACCTGCTGTAGGCGTTTT
The DNA here is from genome assembly GCA_949752805.1 of Deilephila elpenor. NCBI lineage: Eukaryota > Metazoa > Arthropoda > Insecta > Lepidoptera > Sphingidae > Deilephila > Deilephila elpenor. Next base: position 13,291,532 of record OX457106.1, on the reverse strand, counting down.
TCTCTTATGAGCGTTGTTAACGAAAATTGAGTTAGGCTCACACTAAAATGTATAAAATAAAAAAAACTACGTTAAAAAAAACCGACTTCAACTACTAAAAAGTATTAAATAACTTAAGAAAGATTTGTTTACTACACCTCATATGCAAACCTATACCTTTCATATCAATAAAATACAATTATTTATATGTGCTACCAATTGATAGGTTTGAAGTCGGTGCCAAGCCCTAAACAAAATAAAACTTAATATTATAAACAGCTTAGTTTCTGTAAACAAATTTTTACGTTAAAGATTAACCTACATAAATAATCCTATAAGCAATGTGAATTTGTGACATTTTGGTTTGCGTATTGGTACCTCTGTTTTGAAAACAAACTAATAATGGAATTAAGTATTAATTAATACCTACTATTTTAAAAACATCTTATATACTATACCTTCGTGCAGCCGATAAATTATACAAATCTATAATAAATAAATTAGGTTATATATAACGAATCAAAATTTTACTATATTTCGAGACGACCGTCTACGTCGCGTCGTTTGCCCGTTTGTGTTGTTTTCATTGTTCTAGACTAGTATAGAGTTTTTCAATATTTTTGAATATGCGACACTTTTTCAGGTTAAAAACTTCTGGCGACCCCCGTGGGCGATACTCAGACTAAAAGTTTTAGAAAAAGATTTAGAAGTGATTTAAAAGACTGTGTTAATGAGTTTCTCCATTTTGGTACCTAAATGTATTATGAACACCTATACTCTGTAAGAAAGGCGACTTCTTGAGTAAGGCCCCCAGGAGGTCGCGACCCACAGATTGAAAAACACTGTAGTAGACAAAGCTATTAAAAGCTACTATTCCATTTGGCTTGGCACCGATTTCAAACATATCAATTGGTAGCACATATAAATAATTGTATTTTATTGATATGAAAGGTATAGGTTTGCATATGAGGTGTATTAAAACAAATCTTTCTTAAGTTATTTAATACTTTTTAGTAGTTGAAGTCGGCTTTTTTAACGTAGTTTTTTTTATTTTGTATAACAAGTCATTGCAATACCCTTAACTATTTTAGGCGCCATTTTCCAAAATGGTGGCGCGAGCGGCAAACATACGAGGTAGCAAAATAGAATTTTCGAAAGAGCATGTCCAAATCTATAAAATCACCAAACAAAACTACTCGAAAACTGCATGGATAATCAATCTATTGTTTATTGATTAACTGTATATTCTAGTAATATACATGTAATAAAAAGGTGTACATATTATTTTAGGAAAACTATGTATTTACCACGACATTTTCAGAACTGCATTGTGTCCGAAGTCTACTACTACCTGGCCTTGTTTTCGGTCGCAGGCTGGATATACCCTGTAGATAGCTATAATAAATGAATAGTTCTTCAAATAGGCTTCGCAGGTGCGTGTGCCAATTTCCAGGTGCTTACCAAAACAATATTTTTGCCCTAGTTCGAGTATCTTATAACAAAAACCGCAAAAGCTATTAATTTCACCACAATTGAGCTGCTAAAATAGTGGCTTAATATTGTCACTATATCCATGCAGTGCATCCACCTACAAGGTTGACGACCTGATAAAGGTTACTAGATGCTACCCGCTTCAATTCTACCCTTTAACAGTGCGAAGTATCCCCCGCTTGTCGTTTAAGCCGTCTAAATAATTAAAAAAAAAATACACCCAACAGTCACATACATAGTCCTGACCCCACACTAAGATCGAGTCTTGTGTCGTGGGTATCAGAAACTACAAGATACTTTTCGGTCTCACAAACACCCAGACCCGAAACAAATACCTGTGGATCACACAAATATTTGTTTCGGTGCGGGGATCGAACCCGCGGCGTCTCGTTTCTCAGGCGGCGTCTAACCAACTGCGCCACGGAGGCTGTATATTTCGGCCTTTCGGTTGTTTTGTGGAATTCGAGGGTAATGCGCCTTACCCAAAGCGACCAAACAGGGGAGGAAGCACGCATGGCGCGGTGCAGGAGCCCAGAAACATACGGGCGCCTGAGGTAGCAGTCATTGAGAACCTGTGCTGCATGACTTGAATCAATTTGACAGACTTCGTGGCGCAGTTGGTTAGACACCGGCTATGAAACGAGAGGCCGCGGGTTCGATCCCCGCACCAAGAGAAATGTTTGTACGACCCACAAATATTTCTTTCGGGTCTGGGTGTTTGTGAGACCGAAAAGTATCTCGTAGTTCTGATAGCTGCGACACAAGACTTCATTGATCTTAATGTGGAGTCAGGACTATGTATGTGACTGTTGGGTGTATTTATTTATTTATTTATTTAATTAGTACAACCGAGACAAAGATAAGCCGTTATTTCCTTAAAGGTTATAATCAACCGTGCTTAGGACAGCATCCGTCGCGTAGCTGGCTGTAATAAATGTTTGTGAGGCCTACGAGCATTTGTCCTGGGTCTTGGAAATAGTGCGACCGAAAAGTCTCTTGTAATTCTGATATGCACGACACGAAACTTAATTGATCTTAATATAGGATCAGAACTTTATTATGACTGTTGAGTTCATATCGGGTATATCTAGACTGCGACCGAAAACAAAGCCAGGTGGTAGTATTAGTGACTTCAGACACAAAGCAAGTAAAAATTTTGCAAAAAAAATCGGCAACATTTTTTTTGTAATTTTTTACTTATCGTCATATTTGGGTGATAAATACATAGTTTTCCTAAAATAATGATGTAAGACTTCTTTATTTTTAAACACTCGAATAGTACGTAAGGATTAAAATTATTATTTTCGCAAAAACTAGGTATTTACCACCCAAACAAGATGATTTTTAAAAAATTCTAAAAAAAATATGTCGCTGTTTTGGTGAATTTTTTATTTGCATCGTGTCTGTAACCACTAAAACTACCACCTGGCTTCGTTTTCGGTTGCAGTCTTGATATACCCGTTATATTTAATATTTTTATATTCGATACTAATAACAATTTCTTCAAACAGGCTGTGGAAGTGACATCCGCCACAAGACGTTCTCGCATACGAAATGTAATTAATACCTAAGGTCGATATATAGGGAAGAGATTGCAAATCGTTCACATATTTTTTTTTTCGCTCCATAAAAAAAATCCATGTGACAGTAATGTTATTATTAACATGTCCTTCGCCGCAAATTAACAACACATGACAGACATACGTTGTAATTAAAGTAAAGCCCTGGTCTGATAAACGGTACCTGCGGCACTGCGGCAAGCAACGCAGTTCAAGCAACTAAGGAGGTTTCACAGATAGGTTTCACACTGTGCTTAAATCCGTTGACCAATGGGAGAGCCGAAACTTGACAACAAATGTTATTATGACAATTTTGCATTGAAGTCTTCACGGGTCTCCATGACAACGGATAACAATTATTTGAGTTGATATATAGAATTTCTTAAAAAATTGTTTGTGCGTCATTCTAAACGAAGTCGGTAAAAAGGCACATAAGACCATTTTCTCAAATATTGATACGTGACATAATTAGTTTATATTTTCTCATGTAAATTCGCGTATTATTAACTATATTATTTTATTTTTTTCTGCTAATAAACCTATTCTTTGATCAAGTTATATTTCACTGGACTTAATAGATACCTACTCTTAAATTATCGCCGATTGTACCGTAATTTATAAAAACGAATTGTATTACTATTATAAAAATAAATTATTTTGTTATAAATTATCACAAGCAAAACCTGGATCAATACTTATGGACACTTTTTACAATAATCATTTAATTGTACTTTTTATATAAATTTACAATACGGAGCTCAAATAATACACGTAGGTATACCGTATAGGTAGGTAGTAGGTATATATCTACACAACCTCCAGCACATCAGCAGTTCTTGATCCTAGGTTTAACTTTATTTGCATACAATCATACATAAAATCACGCCTTTATCCCAGAAGGGATAGGCCTAGGCGCTACCAGGACGCCTACATTTCGCCTTGTATGTTCCGTCCCATGATGTGATAGGGGGCGAGCCTATCGCCATATCGGGCACAAATTCCTGACTCCGGGCTGATGATGAATAAAAAAACCCAATATCAGGTTGCCTGACCCGGGATTCGAACCCGAGACCTCAGCTTTCTAGTCGTACCGTAGTACAACTACGCCACCGAAAATTGTCGCACTCCGTTCGCACTGGTTCGCACTCGGTAATTGTAAATGTCTCTGAATTATGTTATAGATCTCAGCACATTAACTTGTTGAAATCCGCAGCTTTATCAAAAAGGAACTAAATAGTAGGAGTTAAAAACAAAGAATCGTCTATTTCCCTCCATTACAAAGTGAAAGACAATTAAATATTGAACTTAGAATTGACCGCTCAAAAATACGGGCTGGAAAAGCTAGATGTAAAGCAACACGGACTAATATTAACAAGTGATTTAAAATTGTAATACATCCGATGCATTGCGGTTACATTTTGGTGCTCATATGAAAAAGAAATGGGCATACTACCATCGGAGATTTTTTCCTTTTATTATCAAATGTTAATGCGTTTTCTCTATCTTGATATAAAAAACTAGGGCTCCTGCTATTATTTCTGTCATATTATCAACAAATAAATCCTTGCCGCAATGTCGCATGCCGCGGCCGCGGCGATTAGACGAGAATGACTGCGGGCCGTGCGTTATATCCACCCCCCGCATCACCGCTTGCCCCTCAACGTAGACGCATACTACGACGGAACAAAAGGCAATGCTTGACGTTTTTCATATAAATCTGTGCCGCTACCGCAAATCGCTGTCAGTTTCTATCAAGGGACCAAAATATCATCATGGAGTTGACCCTTCACCGTGCGCGCTGGTTGACGCATACCGCAATAGAACAAAAGACAAATGATGACGTTTTTCATACAAAACCGAGTCTGACATTGCATTGCGCGCGACGCAGTGCCGCGCGTACCGTTCGTCAGACCAGGGCTTAACATTGCGCAATGGTTTTCTTTGTTTATGGTTTTAACTTTTAAAAGCCTTAACGCAATTGGATATTTGACTATCATCGAATTTTTGTATTATTTTGCAGACAAACAGAAGTGCCATTAAAACAAAACATTTTTGTGAAAACAGTGTTATAGTAGCTTGTAACATGAGGCAAATATTAGTATTTTAAATGAAAGAGTGGGGACGTAGTGGGGACATCTTACTGTCTCTTTCGCACCCGCACACTATAATGCATATTAAGAATAGTGACGTCACTAATTTTGTTTTGCATCCCTTTTCTTTTACCCCCACTACAAGATTAAAAACGTTTCTAACTTTTTAAATTCTGAATGGATTTACAAAATTCTTTGTTTATTAGATTTTGGATATGGATACTTTTTAAAGAATTTAATAAAAAAAAAAGAGTCAAATACCCAATTCCGGTAAATGCTGGTTGAATGAATCGCAAAAAACAACGAACAGCCACACACGTAGTCCTGACGTCACAACAAATTAAAATATATTTTAGGGCACATTTAATAGAATAATTGTAAATTAGGAGTAAGAATATTCTAACACTAATTGACGGATGAAATACCTCAATAGTCCGCCCCGTGACAACGAAATCTGTAAAGTAATCGAAACGTCAGAAGTTAAAAAAAAAGTTTAAGCCACATCCGCGATAAAATCCTTATAAGACTAAACTAGCACAAAACGGATAAGTTCCCATCTTGTGATTCGAACCAATTCTGCCCGTAGATGGCTAACAATGAACCATTGTTCCTAAATTTATCAAACATAATATAGAAATTTGATATAGTCAACAACGAAATATTTGTAATCAAAGCAGGTCATTGCAAAGGGGCGGAAATGCATCCGGCATTGCTTATCATCGTTCTGATTGTTCCAATCGATTAATTAAACAACAGAGATTGAATAACAATAATATATTGATTGGTCTTAAGTCGTTTTGTCTAATTGGTTGAGTAGTATGGGCTGTGAATCGTAAAGCTCTGGCTTCGAATTCCAGGTTGGGTAATGTTTACTGGTGGTAGGTCTCTATAGGTCTCTGTGGCGTAGTAATTACAACGATAATTATCTGATAAAAGTTTTAATTCAAATTTTACTAAACGCGTCCTGCGACAGTCCAACAATTTTTGTATATAGATAGTGTGCCGGCGCAGGCCACGCCCATCGTGCCCGACCGGCCGCCGCGCCGCGCCGATCAGTCACTGCTCACGCGCGAGCCACGGTAGTCGCAACGGAATACCCGTCAAGCCGCTTACGCACCGCAACATCGCGCATCTCACCTTCTAATTATTATTTATAAGTAGCGTTAGTGTTTGAATGTAAGAGTGGGCAATAAACGCCATTTTTATATATACGCTCGTTTTTATTACGCCGATTATATAGTCAAATACAAACAAAAAGAACGCTACAGTCTCTATATCTAGGTATATATGTGAAAAGCCGCTTGGGTAGCTACCATCGCAATGTCTATTTCTCCCGCCAAACAGCAGTGTAAATGCACTGTTGTGTTCCGGTTTGATGGGCATTGTAAACAGAATAACTACTGGACATTATGAGACTTAACATCTTACGTCTCGGGATGTCGAGCGCAGTGGAATGCCAAGTATAGCTTTGTAATTCATGGTGTTGTTTGGTTTTGCTACTGTCCATGAGCGGTCGTATCGCTTACCATCAGGCGGATGGCATGCTCGTCTCGCCATTCAAAGCAATAAAAAATAATAATAATTTCTGTGCTAGTTCATATGAAGTCTACGTAAACACTAAGCTAGTCAGGATAGACTTGTTTAGGTTCCCCATCCTCACCGGTCCGATATATTATATAGGGTTATATTGATAAACAAATGTGTACATAACCAATTGATATTCTTAAAACTTGTTTTTCATACTTTGAGCCTCGGTTCTTTGTATATATTTCGTTTTGCGCGTGTAACAAAGTTACATTAATACAAATAATATTACGAAATAGTCGCAAAGTTTTTCCGTATGTCAAGCTTCCTCTACCTAGTACCTACTTACACGTGTATGTTTATTAATATCACGCCGAATCGATGCAATATGAATTTAATTGTTTATAACGAACCGATTTGCCGACGCCAAATTTTAATCAATAATTTTGAAATAACTAATCAAACACTGAATTTATTGCAGAGGACGAAAATATTCACGTTTTTGAACTCATATTTATTACCAAGTTTCAAACGTGTCGAGTCCAAAATTGAACTACACCTCCTTTTCTGTTCATTGCTTTTTTATGGAGAAGAAACATGTTAAGCTCCTCTTGAGGTAAGTCCGAGAGATATATCACTAGCACTGGCGTTCCAGGCCGGCACGGTTGTATATTATCCCAACAAACTGAACAAACCTATGACATACCAACTAAAATCTCTCGGAGGACATCACACACTTCAATAAATACACGCCGGAGTCACATATATAGTCCAGTTTCCACACTAAGATCAAGTCTGTGTCGTCGGTATCAGGAAATACGAGAGACATTTCAGTCTCACAAACACCCAGACCCGAAACAAATATCTTTGGATCACACGAATATTTGTTTAAGTGCGGGGATGGAACCCGCGGCCTCTCGTTCTATAGCCTGTATTTAAGCAACTACGCAACGGAGGTTGTCCGAAAGATTTCTATAAGTCGCCCCTTATGACGGGCAGAGGAATTCTAACACACCATAAGGAAATAGCGGTCTACTTGGCAACAGTTTCTAAGTATCATAATCTAAATTAATTAGAAATAAATTTACGTGACAATAAACTAAGGCATTTACTGCATAATCCTCCAAACTCACGCACCAGTATGTTATCAGATAAATTCTTAAGAAAAATTGCGTAAACGCACGCATAATATTCCCATGGAAATCGTTATCACAATTATTATATAATAACACCAAAATAAATATACACATACACTTCACGACTATTGTTTAACAACAGCTTGTGGCGGCAAATATTTGTCTTCTGCTTACATACTACAAGCCATGTTGTCCCGTGTAATACATTCACAAATATGAAGTAATACTGTTTATTTCCATCGTTATTTCCAGAAGTATTGTCAGTTAAAAGTACATGAAAATCATACTGATGTGGCTTTTTTACAGTTGGTAAGTGCAGCGCAGTGTAGACATATCGCTTGTTGATAGAATTGTGCCGGCCGACAGAAATACCATGTGAACTTGAACCGCGACGTACTTGGTTTTTTCGGGGTTTTCCTAATCGTATGACAGACGCTATCTGTTTGGAAAATTACTTTTTCGTTAACAAAAATCTAAAATTATTCGTTTGTTGTAGATTCATTTTTACTGTATGTTAATAATATTATGTGGTTGAAGTCGTTAATAATAGACTTTATTCACGGATAAGTATTTATTCAACTAAGACAAAACGGAGCGAACACACTAGCAATGTCATCGATAGGGAAAAAGGAGTTGCCAACACATCAAATATAAAATATAACATACATTATTGGTTACGTTCTCAATTAATGTTAACACTGTAGGCATGTAAATTGAAATTTAAATTGGGTATTTAAGCTAATGCATTTTTTTTAAGTAGTTCCGGCAAACGAGCTAACAGGTCTGATGGTAAATACTAATTGATCACTGCCGTCCACGAACATCCAAAACGCTGGGATTATAGATATATTACTGGAGCGAGAAAGAAAAAGAATGGGAGAGGAAAGGTTATTTGGCATTCGGAAATCTCACCGAACGAAACCCTTCAGCAAACAGTCGCTTCATATCGATATCCTGGGAGACAGTGGTACGCCTGTCCATTCAAGCTGAGTCATGACAACAGCGTGGCTCTATGATCCAAGCGTTGTGGATTTTCTTCAGCCACAGTTATCACTTGCCATCAGGTGATGTGTTTGCTCGTTAGCCGCACCTATGCAATAAAATAATATTAATCTTACGTTACTTGTTATTTTATATAAACTCACGCCTTTAACCCAGAAGGGGTAGGCAGATGCGCCACCAGGACACCCACATTTCGCCTTGCATGTTCTGTTCTATTATGTGATAGGGGGCCTATCGACATATCGGGCAGAAATACATGTCTCCGGGCTGATAATTAATAGAAAAACCCAATATCACTTTGCCCGACCTGGGATTCGAACCCGAGACCTCAGTTTTGTAGTCTTACCTTAGTAAAACTACGCCACCGAGGCAGTCTTGTATGTTCTTGATCTTGTATGTTAATTAAAGTCTAGATTAGGTCACTAGGCTAACGCCTTATCGTCTAGATGCTAGAAAGAATATTAACCAGTATTATAATTAAGTGTCCACATCCACTATTCCTTCCTTTAACGTCAAGCATCTGATTTACCACAAATTCGATACTAATTACGATCAATTGTAATTAATAAACAGCAATTCATGCGGAAGTTTTATTAATTAGTCCTTCCTGACATGAACTGGTGGCTACAAAAAAACATACTTTTGTTGATAAAGGGTTTATTGTGTAAATATTTTTTTTATAACACTATAAAGGTTTTAGTAAGCATCGTTAGGTGATAAAATAATAGAAACTTGTAGGAAAATAACGTAGAATTATGTCTTGTTGTGTAATAGTTAAATCAAGCAGTTTACTTCCCCAAAACAGGAACAATATATTTTGCGGACCAACTCGTTACTCCAACATGGCCCTCAGTAGAATTCATTAATATTTATAAGATAATTACTTATATAACAAATAAAAAAAACCTGCTTAATTACCACCAATTATGTATATAATGATGTAAAAATCTTGTCTGGTTTATCTTGTTTTATAACTAGTTCAATGTACTTATTATTTACGGTAACAAATATTTAAAATAGACATAGATATTCGACAGCCTCAGTAACGCAGTTGGTTAGAAACGAGAAGCCTCGGATTTGATTCCCACACCGAGACAAATGTTTGTGTGATCCTTAAGACGTACTCGGTTCGAGTCTGGGTATTAGTGAGACCGAAAGTCTCTCGTAGTTTGTAATACTCATAGAACAAGATCAAAGTCAAAAGATTTTCAGATTCAATACAACATTTTATTGATTTTAATTTGGGTTCAGGAATATATGTGTGCCAGACTTTTAATCGTCAATTAATTTTTTATTTCGACTGGCGAGACGAGCATGCCGCTCGCCTAATGGTAAGCGATACGACCGCTCATGGACAGTAGCAAAACCAAACAACACCATGAATTACAAAGCAATGGTTAGAACTCATAAGGCATAAGATGTTAAGTCTCATTATGTCCAGTAGTTACTCTAGCTACAATGTCTTTCAAACCGGAACACAACAGTGCATTCACACTGCTGTTTGGCGGGAGGAATAGACATTGCGTTGGTACCTACCCAGGCGGCCTCTCACATATCAGATGCCACCAGTAATAAACCAGTAGTAAACAAGAAATTTCATTATTTAGAAATTGATTCCTTTTACAGTAAAAGAAACAACTGGGTACCGTCTCAATATCACACACCAACTAAAGCCCTATTTACACGTGGAGATTTTGTCGCCTCGGAGATACGATTATCGTATGAATACAAAGTTGCATCGTGTAAACATTTGTAACACGATAATCTATGGCGGTTATGTCATGCGATAGTCGCATACGATTCTTGTTGAAACTTTTGACGTGTAATGGGGCTTAAAGCATTGTAAGACTGACTATAAAAGTCAATCTCACACAGTTCCTATTAGAAGTAAGAACGTCGACAACAAGGACATCCTTTGTAATTACGAAATAACCTCTGTGAACGAACGTTGCTTTGTTGCCATTGGAAATTAGGAATCCAACATCCGCCCAATTAGCTCTAATTGTTGTACCCAAAAGTGCGTGGCCTGTTGGCAACGGACCAGACGCGACTGCCAACATGTTCACGGTGGTCGCGGGTTCAAATCCCAGGGCATATCTCTTACTTTTTGGACTTATGTGTATAGTCAATCACCACGCACTATAACGGCGAAGGAAAACATCGTGAGGAAACCTGTATACCATAACGATTTGTAAGAATTTCTAGGGTATGTAAAGTCCGCAAACCCGCACTAGGCCAGCGTGGTGGACTATATGGCGTAACCACTCTCAATCGTACTCCCGATTGTAGAATAGGCCCGTGCCCTGACGAGAGACGTTTATGGGCTGATACAAAACAATACAATGGACTTATAGTTACATGATCGTTTTTAATTGTTGAGAAGTTGTTGTTGTTTAATTTTTGTGAATTAAGATATTGATTACCTAATTAGGATCTATACAATAGACTGCTGTAAATACTTGATTAATTAACTTATTTACATATTTGTTCTTTTCAACAGATAATTAAACAAGCTGTCGGTTAGTGATTATTGCAAATGCAGGTGTTAATTTCAGCTTTGTTTTAATTTGTATTGTTGGAATTTATTTATAGATGCCATAAAGATATTTCAAGAGTTATAAATTGCCTCGTTTCAAATAACATCATTGTAAAGTATGAAAATATCATTAATACGGCGTTTTTTGATAAAATTTAAAACAGCCCAATATTTTTCATATATTGTTTGTTCTGCGTATTTACGACCAGGTTCAATATTCATAAGCAGGTCTTTCCCGTGATGGAATGCGCCTGCCAATAAACAGAACACCACTAAGAACATATAATTACTGAGATTAACGTGTACAAACAAACCCACTCTTTAGCTTTGTAGATTGAGTTATGCACTCGTATCAGCCCATATACGTACCACTGCAGGGCACGGGCCTACTCTACAATCGAGAGAACGATTGAGAGGGGTTAGGCCATAATTATAATCTACCACGCTGGCCCAGGGCGGGTTGGCGGACTTTACATACAATAGAAATTCTTACAAATCCCTATGGTATGCAGGTTTCCTCACGATGTTTTTCTTCGCCGTTTTAGTGCGTGGTGATTGACTATCAATACACACATGACTCCGAAAAGTCAGAGGTGTGCCCTGGGATTTGAACCCGCGACCACCGTAAACATATAGGCATCCGCGTCTGGCCTTATTCCTACAGGCCACCATGCACTTGATTGAGTTTTAATTGCTCAACATTTACAGCGGCTACAATTTCTTGCAATAATGTAAAATTTACTACTTGACGGGAGAAATAGTAAAGCAGTGGTGCTTGCTCAAACCGGTTCCTTCTTGAATGTGCTACTTAAAACCTACCATCTAGTACTGTGCAACTTACAGAGCCAAATTCTAAGAGTAACTAAGCTTTTATTTTACAAAATATCAATTTATCTAAATTATTTAACATAAGATTTAATTCTAATACCCAGCTTAAGTAAGGCGTTTCGTAAATATATCTTAGGAATTGTATACCTTTTTATATTATGTAAACATTATACTGTTGCTACCGTGCGTGATGGCCTGTTGGTGATATTAGACACGATCTGCCGAGACTGTATTCGTGGATTCGATTCCAAGACACGTCAGAGTTTTCCGAAGTTTTAATAGCAAATTACGGCGCACAGTAATGGTGATGGCGGATATTGAAAGGAAATTTGCTTACCATAGAGATGCTTTCCTATACACCAAAGAGCAGTGCAAATGTACAGTTGTGTCCCGGTTTGAAGGGCATTGTAGCCAGAGTAACTACTTGACATATTAGAGCCTCGTTCACCATCTTTAAGTAAGCCATTGGTTAGGCTAGTCTTCAGTTAAAGTCATCTATAACATCATGTGTCGATTTCACCATGCTCCAGTAACACTAATCCTATGATTACATTAATTAGTACTTTACTGGCTGCATCGTCTGCCGATTAGCGTATTTACTTAATGGTTAAAATAAGGTTAAAACCTCAACCTACTTTTTATTTTTTAAGAAAAAAAAACGTTGACTCTTCAGCGGGAGGCCAATTTGACGAATGATTTAATAATATTGTTCTATAATCATAGCATTTGACGAAATATTGAACGAATGATTCATTCATTTTCTTATGTCACTCACTTAACCAGCACTTTACTTTATTTACACTTTTGAAATCGACGGAAGATACTCTGCACATTTACTTGGCAAATAACGTTAATTAAAAAGTAACTAATGAATGGTTTGCTTGAAGATGGTGAACGAGGCCCTAAGACTTAATAACTTATGTCTCAAGATGGCGAGTGCAATGGAATACCAAATAATGCTTTGTAATTCATGGTGTTGTTTGGTTTTGCTACTGTTATGATCTGTCGTATCGCTTACCATCAAGGGAATGGCATGTTGGTCTCGCTATTCATCGCAATAAAAAAGACAAGCGTGGTACACTATGGCCTAAGCCCACTTGATCGAACTATCCGTTGTAGAAGTGTGTCATTCAGCACTGGATGATCTAATAGTGAAATATTATAGAACGTTTAGTTTTTTAATAGATCATTTCTATTTTATTTACAGCAACGTTACAATCAGCAGTATTGCTCAAAAAACACGCTAGGCGCAAATGTGAATTAAACCTTCTTACATACATACAATTACGTTTATATCCACGAGGGATTGGATTGATATTCATCTTATTCCATGAAATGAGGGTATTATTGTAATTCTAAGTTCCAGGATCTTATTTCTGGGTCAATTTGTCATAGGGGCAGGTCTATCGCTATACTGGAGACAAAGTCTAGTCCCTGTAAAAAATAAGGTATTAGATGTTTCCAATTAATTCATCTAGTGGCAGCGTACATGCTCGTCTCACTATTCATTGCAATAAAAAAACACACAGGTCTCGCAATGTAGATATCAGAAACGACCAGAATCGATACAAATACATAGGTATACTTGTAATTTGCACAAACATTTTTCTCAGCGAGCTTTCACTGACAGTTATCGTTCATCTAATAAATAAATACACCCAACAGTCACATACATAGTCCTGACCCACATTAAGATCAGTTAAGTCTTTTGTCGCAGGTATCAGAACTACGAGAGACTTTTCGGTCTCACAAACACCCAGACCGGAAATAAATATTTGTGGGCCGCACAAACATTTCTGTTGGTGCGGAGATCGAACCCGCGGCCTCTCGTTTCACAGCCGGCGTCTAACCAAATGCGCCACGGAGGCTGTCATTTGGTCACCTTATTGAATATATACGTGGGATTATATATAAATAGGTATATGCATTGTAATATAGCTCTTATATAAGTAATGTTTAAAATACCGATAATAAACGCATTATTTACTCAAATAGCCTAGTGGACTGTGGAGTAGTACCCAAGTATTACAAGACCCCAGATCAGACAAACTATTTTAAAACATAATACATTTGAACTCGGTTAAATCTAACAGTTTCAGGTAGTTAATTCGCGAAATAAACGCTTTGTGATGCAATTAAAACGTTACGAATTAAACTAAAAATACTCGCATCATTTCTACGTAACATGAATAGGATTCCGGAGATTTAAATAGAAATATATGAGCTTTGATAGCCGCGGTGGTGTAGTGGGTGTAAGCTGGCTGTGGAACAGTGGGTCACGAGTTAAATCTCAGGATGAATGTCGGACAAATGATTTTGGGTCTAACAATAAGTTTACAATATCCCTTTTAGTTTTAAGATAATGCAACATACCTTAAGAGAACTAAATTGCTAGTAGGGCCAGTGTCTTATTATTAAATTAGCTGTCCCACAAGATACCACTGCTGGGCAAATCCCTTCCCTAAGCCCTTTCATATTTGTCGAGAAAGAAAAAATTCCAGCCAAGTCTTGGCGTAATTGTTTAGGTCATATCGCCAACCAGTTTGGTAATTTCAAAGTATTCCCAATTATTTTATTAAAATTTTCCATGACGGAAATTATATCACAGAGGAAACGAAATCCATGTCACGTTTCAAAAGAAAATCTCTAGTTTTCACGTGTTCAAAATTAAATCTACTCAATAAAATACGCACAAGAAACCATCTAGTTTCAATCTTGATTGGCAGCCTGCCATTTTACGTTGGCGCCATGAAATTTCTCAAAGTGCTGATACATTGATTGTTTTCTTCTAACAATCAGCACTTGTTCAAAAAGCCAGTGATTAATGTATAGAAAACAGTGTGGAAAACATCGCTCTGAACGTTGCGTATTTTTCAGTGGTACTTAAAATAGTGACGGTTGGGCTAGGACCGATGTACATTGATGTAGAAAAGTGCTTGGAGTTTTGATATAATTTTGAGTAAAATAATTGCCTAATTAGTATCCTTTCGAAGCCTGTCGTCCTGTGTTATCAGGTCGACAAATTCCCTACGATAATCCAAAATAAATAAACAAATAAATAAATACACCCAACAGTCACTTACATAGTCCCGATCCAAAATTAAGATCAATTAAGTCTTATATCGTGGGTATCAGGAACTACGAGAGACTTTTCGGTCTCAGAAACAACCAGACCCGTAACAAATATTTGTGGGCCTCACAAACATTTGTCTCGGTGTGGGGCTCGAACCCGCGGCCTCTCGTTTCACAGGCGGTGTCGGTTTGACTGCGCCACGGGGACCAAAAGGTTGGTGTCAATGATATTGGCATCGGTTTTGATAAGAATAAATCAATTTCTACCCTGACAAAGACTACAAACCACCATCCATCATGTCTCACTGATAGATACTCAATTTATGTAACACTACACATATCATCAGGTATGTAGTCAAGATGTACTACATGTTGACTTCTTTCAGTTTCTTTCAGACAGCATCAGCCCATATACTCCCAATGCCTCCTTTACACTCGAGAGTACGATTGGAAGGGGTCAGGCTATATCGTCCACCACGCTGGCCTAGTGCAGGTTGGCAGACTTTTACATACCATAGAGATTCTTCTGAATCGCTTTTCCTTTTTCTATATCTCGAATTTTTAGTGTTACTATAAAATACTCCACCACAATGTGCACTTTAATCATTTATCGGTATTAAAACATCAACTTCCTTAGTGTTATCAACACGTGCTACATATCTACAAAATATAACATCGTTCATACATAGGAAATAACATAAAGACAAACAGAGTAGTCATTAGAATAATATTTGAACTATTTTCCTTCATCGAGTGATTGAGGCTTAAATATTAGAAACAGGCTTATGAATTGTATGTATGTTTCCTCCTAAACAATTTGTTTATCATGGGAATTCCTTCGCTTTGCCTATTCCGTGGAAGGGAGGTGTGTCGCAATAATATTAGCCAATATAGCATCAAGTTTTCAGGACTGTGAAAAGAAAAATTCAGAAGTTTCTACTTATAATGTAACATAGTATACAGATTATGCGGTCTTCTCATCCACAGATATAGCTCCTGTAAAACAGGAATAAAAGAGGTTAATAAAGAAAAGGGGCAAAAATGTGTTGGAAAATTAATATCCATTTCCCCTTTAACAACATTGGAAAATAAAAAAGACTTCTAAAGTAAACGGCAAATATTGTTTTAATATGTACTAAAGTATTCATAAGTGTGAAAATGGAAAATAAGAAAAAAAATTGAGTAGTTGTTAAAACGTAATTTGTTTTACATAATAAATACCAACTATTGCTTGCCGCTTTGTCTGAAATTCAGCATGTTATTTACTATGTCTATGAGGAAAAAAAACGCACATTTTCATAAAAATAGATATAGACGTCGACAGAGTGGCTTATATTATATTGTCTTAATAAAAAATACGTTATTTATAATTTAATGAAAAATAATGTTACACATCTGTTTAGAATTATATAGTTTCGAAATATTTCAAACATTTCTTCAAAGATATGCCCTATCCTTATGTTACTAATAACTGCTTTATTTTATAACCAATTTAAAAAGTATATTGTCAGTGATGTTTTCTGTTAATAGTATGTGCAATGTAATGTTTAATAATATATGAAAACATACAATAAAACTTTAATGTACTGTATCAGTCCATATACATCCCATTGCAGGGCACGGCCCTCCTTTACAACGGAGAGGGGAGTACGAGAGTACGAGCAAAAACAAAAAAAATAACTCATTCTGTGTCATAAATTGTTATGTCTTAAAATTACATTTTAACCTCCACACCTCTTACCATAGAACGTTCATACCAGAAGTTGTAAGACTATAATTCGATTAACCTCAAAAAACCCTTATTGCCATGTACCGGGTATATCAGGACTGCGACCGAAAACGAAGCCAGGTGGCAGTTTTAGTGGTTACAAACACGATGTAAATAAAAATTTCGCCAAAACAGTGACAGATATTTTTTTTAGAATTTTTAAAAAAACATCGAGTTTGGGTGGTAAATACCTAGTTTTTACGAAAATACAAATTTAAACCCTTACGTACCATTGAGCGTTTAAAAATAAAGAGGTCGACATCATTATTTTAGGAAAACTATGTTTATATTACCCAAATACGACGATAAGTAAAAAATTAAAAAAAAAGTATTCAATTTTTTTTTCGAAATTTTCACTTGCATTGTTTCTGAAGTCACTAATACTACCATCTGGCTTCTTTTTCGGTCGCAGTCTTGATATACCCTGTAAATAAACTGTCGGAAATATCTGTGAACCTAGCTGGAACGCGGTTCACATTTAATTATTTTGTGTTCCCCTATCTACTTTGTTATTTTACATTAAAAACGTTTTGAGATGGATGCGAATTTTATTTTTTATTCTTTTTTATATTTTTTTTAACCTATATTTTGAATTTGCATAACTTATGTTCCAATGACGTAAATTATTCAGGTCCACAGATATTTCCGACGTGTAATACAAAGGGCACACATTTATAAAGGTAGTTAGTTGGAGTTTTTTCACCGAGTGTACATGGCGCATGCGCCGCGACCACTATTAGCTTTCATACAGCGCTCCCGAGTAAATCGGAGCGCACGTGCTTAGTTCAGTGATAATGGACGAGACCCGGAAAACTGAGGAGCCCGTCCCGTTCGAGGAGGCACTAAACAGAACCGGTAATTTATTTCATTATTTTGGGATATTTATTAATTCGCGTCGGATTAGATTTCAGTTATGTTTCCTGCTTCCTAATGATAATTATAATGCTTGTCAAAGTCTTAGAATAGTGATTTTTAATTTAATTAGATCCATTATAGTTTTATACATACATGTGTGTTTTATAATTGACTGTCAACGCGGAGGTCGCGCGTTCCAATTCCAGGCACATACTACTAATTATTTGAATTCTTGTGTGTATTCGGCCGCGGGTTCGATCCCCGCACCAAAACAAATATTTGTGGGATCCACAGGTATTTGTTTCGGGTCTGGGTGTTTGTGAGAGTCTCTCGTAGCTTCTGACACCCACGACACAAGACTCGATATTAGTGTGGAGTCAGGATTATGTATGTGACTGTTGGGTGTATAATATGTAATAATAATATTCATAAGTCATTAACACTTATGAAGTGAAGGGAATAACTGCGGGAAGACTTGCATACCTGAGACTTGAGAGATCTACAATAAATATTTAAAATTATTTGAGTCTACCAACATTAGGCCTGTGAGGTAGATTATATGCTTTTCTACCGAAAGGGTTTATTTTAAACAGGCCGTGGGTTGTAAAGCGAAACGACTGCTCATGGACAATAGCAAAACAAAACAACACCATGAATTACAAAGCAATGCTTGCCATTCCACTGCGCTCGCCATCCCTAGACATTTAAGATGTTAAGTCTCAATATGTCCAGTAGTTACTCTGGCTACAATGTCCTTCAAACCGGAACACAACAGTGCATTTACACTGCTGTTTGGCGGGACAAATAGACATTGTGGCGGTACCTACCCAGGCGGCTACTCAACATGAGAGACCTACCACTAGTAATCCTGAAAAGTCATATTGTGCCCATGTTTATGTAAGATAAAAACCGGTAAAATAATTCTTCAGCTAGTGTTGACCTTTACCAGTTTAAGGTAATCTAAACTTTGTTTTCTCTCATAAACAACGATTTCACAATGCGGTTTAAAATGCCAGCTGAAATTCAATGTTATTTAACAGTTTACTCAGAGCTTTTCCCACGCATATTTTATGAGCGCATATCAGCGAATTCCTCTTTAATTCGTATTTTTGTTACTGAAATATACCCACGTAAATATTTATTTTGTTTTATTTATGCATGTGAAAAATAGTGGACTGCCTCGGTGGCGCAGTTGTACGATCACAACGCTGAGTCTCGGGTTCGAATACCGGGTCGGGTAAAGTGATTTTGGATTTTTCTATTCATTCTCAGCTCGGAGTCAGTTTGTGCCCGATATGGCGGTAGGCTCGCCCCCTATCACATCGTGGAACGAAACACACAAGGCTAACCGTGGGTGTCTTAAGTTTATGTATGGATGAATTGCAATTAGGTTCATTGCATTGTATTGTATCAGCCTATATACGTCCCACTACAAGGCACGGGCCTCCTCTACAATCTAGAGTACAATTGAAAGGGGTTAGGCCGTATATTCTTGCACACTAACTTTGCCCAGGTTGGCGGACTTCATACCAAATAAATTTTACAAATCGCCATGTCATTAAGGTTTCCTCACGATGTTTTCCATCACCGTTATAGTGTGTGGTGATTGACTATCAATACTCCCATGACTTTAAAAAGTCAGAGGTATGCCCAGGGATTTCAACCCGCGACCACCGTGAACATGTAGGTAATAGCGTCTGGTCCGTTACCAGGCACTACACACCAAGTATTGTGCTACTATTAAATAATCAACCCAAGATAGCTCCACATGTCCATAGTGTTCCGCTGGCTTATGGCTAAATCTTTGGCGATAGACCAAAACCGGGATAACCTAGTTATTCTGCTATCACTAGGATTATTGATAGTGTGGATATACGGTGGTATAAGCTGATGACGCACGCCGGCGGCATCAACACGAACAGCTACGTCTTGCATCTCTAAAGCGCCATTTACAAGGAGAGTTTCTCGCGGCGTGAATCGTATGCGATTATCGCATGATATAACCGCCATAGATTATCGTGTTCTAAAAATGTTTACACGATGCATTTTATTTATATTCTTACGATAATCGTATCTCTGGTGCGAGAAACTCTCTTCGAGTAAACGGGGCTTAACTCAAGCGGGGCGAGTATTGGCAAAACCACTACGATTTATCAAAAATAGTTAAAGATCTGCAATAATAATAAACATAGTAGGAGGCTCCACCACAATTGAAAGGGTTTAAACTATGCAGACCTTCTGAAATTTGGCGGATTACATGCATATAGAAATTTTGTTTAAAATCAAAACCATCTACAATTTAAATGATATAAAATTGTGACTGATCGCGTATAATCTATCTATATTAACGTAATAGAACCCAAAACAATGATTTTTTAGAATGTTTGTCTGTTTGCCTGTTTGTTTGTGGGATTGCGCGCGATGAACTCAAAAACGGCTTAACGGATTTTGATGAATTTTGGTAAGGAGGTATGTAGATGACAACCTGGATAAACTTGGGTTACTTTTATCCCGAAAAGTTTTGTGTTCCCGTGGGATGAGGAAGTAATTCCGATATATTTGTTACTTTTTTATACTCAAAGAAATGGGATGGGACTGGATTGCATGCCGCGAGTGAGAATGAGACGGGACGTGCGGAATATAACGGGACGGCATGGGAAATTTCAAATAAAGTTCATCATGCAGACGAAGTTTGCGGGCAGAAGCTAGTCAAAAATATATTTTTGGAGGCCGCCGCCAAAAATAGTAAGAAAATGATGAATGATACGATTAAATGTGTTTTGAAAACAAACTATTTAATTTTCGCATAGAAGTTTAGTAATTTTTGGCAAGACTATGATTTTATTTTGTTAGTCTAAATTCTGTCAATGTTTATTTAGAAGTCAAACTTCAAAGATAATTACGATGTGTCCTCTATAAATATTAGAATATAAATAAAACAACTGAAAAACCGGTAGCAGTTGATGCAAGTGATCCGAATATATCTAAATCGTTTCATGTTTAGTCTGCAATCAATTTGCTTCGCCCACCGACTCTGTGTTGAAGGAACCGGCCGTAAATCTGTTTTATTTATTTTTACATCGGAAATTACCACGACTTTGATGGTCACTGTTGTGCAATCAAATAAAGGTGGTCTCAAATTGTCCTATCAGACCCAGACTCGACACAAATATTCGTGAGTCGTACAGTTGAACTTCACAATTGTAAGGGTTGAGTCGTCTACCACGCTGAACTAGTGCAATTTCAACTTCGTAAACCTTTGAAATTATTGTACAAATGTCAATGATCAATTAAGTCTTGTATCGTGGGTATCAGAACCTACGAGAGACTTTTCGTTCTCACAAACACCCAGAACAAAGACAAATATGTACTTGTGGGCTTCACAGGCATTTGTCTCGGTGCAGGGATCGAACCTGCGGCCTCTCGTTTCACAGCCGGCGTCTAACCAACTTCGCCACGGAGGCTGTTATTGTTGTCTTTCACCCTTGATTTGGACAATAAACGAATACATGCCTAACTTTGAGAAGCCAGAGGTGTGCCTTGGGCTTCAACCTCCGAGGCTATTTTACAATTGTTATTTTACATGTGTCCAGTTCTCTGCCAAATACTATATACACATTTTCTAAATGAAATGCTAAAATAAAAAAGGCCTCCAAATTATCTATATCCTATCTTATGTCTGCGAACTTGTGTGGTTAAATATAATTACATAATGTTAACAATTCCCTGATAAGAGACGACATCGCAACATAACAGCGATTTTAAAAGTCATATTGGAACAAAAAATAATATCGCGTTTATTTTTAGATAATGTCTAATTGCCTAAGACAAAACCCAACAAGTATTTTTACATAATACACATCATATAATCGAAAACTGTCTCGTGGCAAAATTTGGAACTACAATAAAAATTAAAAATATCTATCAAAGCATTGTTTGAGATATGTTTTCATAATATTAAATAAAACTTAATCTAATACATACATACATACATAAACTCACGCCTTTATCCCCGAAGGGGTAGGCAGAGGCGCCACCAGGACACCCACATTTCGCCTTGTATGTTCCGTTATGTGATAGGGGGCGAGCCTATCGCCATATCGGGGACAAATTCCTGACTCCGGGCTGATAATGAATAGAAAAATTCAATATCACTTTGCCCGACCCGGGACTCGAACCCGAGACCTCAGCTTTGTAACCGTACCGTAATACAACTACGCCACCGAGGCAGTCATCTAATAGTTAATAGTTAATGTAATAGTATCAACATATCCAATGTAATAAAATATGAGGCGAGGAAAACTATTCATAATATTTTGAAAACAGCGCTTTCGGCGACAGAACATCAGGTACAGGTTGTGTAAGCATAACCTCTATCTACCTAATTTTATCGAGGATCGTCATTTCCATCATTAGGTAATAATAATAAACTCTTTATTATAATGTCTAATGTCTATTTGACGAGTAACATGTTGGCAAAATTTCTGTGCCTGAAAAGAGGAGAAAGAGAAACATTTCTCAATATTCTTAGATTAGATCCAGTCAATGCGAAAAATCGCTAATTGAAGGCTTCTTTCAGATCGGGTCGCTCTAGAAAATAAGACCGCTTATATATAAGAATGCACTTCGGTGGCTGTAAAAACATAAAAAATCCATCCTTCCTATTTTCTAGTATAATGTGTATTATCTTTAGTCACTATACTTATAAATACACAGGAAGGTTCTAGTGGTATAGAATATATCGTCTCATTTTGGTAGAAAACAATCTAACTAGCCCAATTCCATCTAGTTAATATTTCTTTGTTTCTTCCATTTATTGGCCTTCAACGTCTATAAAAACAATTACTGTTGCGCTCTTATTAAAGGAATTGTTCCGGTATTTTTGCTGATAGATGAACATAATATCTATTTATTTTAAGAGCACTGAATTTATATGCCTGTCAATTACAATCTGATCAAACAAATCACAATATTATTATAGATACGTTAACTTATTGCATATTTAATGCTTAAAGCAGCAGACCGGGATCTGTTGCGTCCCTTGGGAGAATCCTATGTCCAGCTGTGGACTGCAACGGGATGATAATGATGATGGTGATGATTGCAGGTAATGGACTGTACAACTACCTCCTGGCGATCACGTGTGCGCTGATACTCATGGCAATCGGCATGGACCTGTTCGGATTCAGCCTGGTAGTAGCCGCTGCGTGTGACCTCAACCTCACTGTGAAGCAGACAGGGATACTTACCTCACTGCCATTCATTGGTAAGTAGAAGTGACATTTCATGAGTATTTTCGGGTTGAAGACAATTTAGATTCTCAGACTGTTTAAAGTCTAACTACGTCTTGATTCAGGCCTATGGACCTATTTAGTTCGTTGCCTTTTCAGCCGCTTTGCTAAGGAAGTGGACAAACATATTTACAACTTCAATTAATTTTACTATAAGAATGATTTATTTCATTGCTTTTTAAAGATAAGTTAGATATTCCCGGAGAGTCGCTGAGCTTCAATGCTCAGTGTCATTAAATGACACCCACTGTTAAACCTGCGACAGAGTAAGAGAGAGTACGGGTGAGAGAGTACAGTCTCTGCTAGTAACACTATGATCGATAGCTTATTATAGCGTGCTGATAGCATCATGTATGTATGGCCATGGACCATAGAACACCATGTGCCAAAGACATGATAATGTGACAAGTATTCGCGTCTATATGTACAAAAATGTTAGCGTTATACCCACTGGATATTGTTTACTGTCACTATTTTCTCATTTATATACAGGGTATATCAAGACTGCGATCGAAAACGAAGCCAGGTGGTACTTTTAGTGGTTATAAACACGATGCAAATAAAATTTTCGTAAAAACAGTGACAGATATTTTTTTAGAATTTTTTAAATCTCATCCTTTTTGGGTGGTAAATATCTAGTTTTTACGAAAATACAAATTTAAACCCTAACGTACCATTGCGTGTTTAAAAATAAAGAGGTGTACATCATTATTTTAGGAAAACTATGTATATATCACCCAAATACGAGGATAAGTAAAAAAGTACAAAAAAAAAGTTTTTACTTGCATTGTGTCTGAAGTCACTAATACTACCACCTGGCTTCGTTTTCGGTCGCGGTCTTGATATACCCTGTATACATAGAGCTACACTTATTCAGATAGAGTATTTGAGCTTCCAGAACTTTGGGGTCAAAAAGAAGGCCTGACTTTATAATTGGTGATGAAAAATTATCATGAACACTATAAATGTACAGGTCGTTTAAGAACAGATTTCTTCTTAGTCATTGTCTAGTCATTTCTGTTAATCTAGTTTACATCATATAAAAATATTAATGCACCATAATGTTAAGAATTCTTATCTTTAAACATCTTACGATAAAATGAGAAACAACTGATATAGTTTGTGTGCAGACGGTTGAATGACTTGACATAATCAAGACTTTCCCTATGTTACGGTAGAAATAGACATATGTATCAGCCCATATACGTCCCACTGCTGGGCACGGGCCTACTCTACAATTGAGAGAATCGATTGAGAGTGGTTAGGTCATATAGTCCACCACGCTGGCCTAGTGCGGGTTTGTTGGACTTACATACCGTAGAAATTCTTTAAAATCGCTACGGTATGCAGGTTTCCTCACGGTGTATTCCTTCACCGTTAAAGCGCGTGGTGATTGACTATCAATACACACATAACTCCGAAAAGTCAGAGGTGTGCCCTGGGATTTGAACCCTCGACCACTGTAAACATGTAGGGAGCCGCGTCTGGTCCGTTACCAACAGGCCACCGCGCACTTTAAAAAAAGCCATAGGCTAACCTAATATTAAATAATCACCGATGCCTCTAAACAACAATGGAATCGCAAAGGCTTTGCACGCATCTGATTATGAATGTAAGTAGAAAAGACAGTATAATTAAAGATTCTGGATCTGGTACAAACGACTATGCCTCAATGTCAATTATTTCATTATGACTTGACGGTATTAGTTTTACTTGTGTAATAAAAATTCACTATTTAGATAAAACTAGGTAAGTAAAAGATAAGCTTGATGATATGAAGGATCACAATTCATAAACAGATGAGCTTAATTTTGATTATGGCATGATATTTCCTAGATATCCAGATAAGAACGTAGAAACAAAGCCAAATTAAATTGCTAGATACAGGTAGTTATGAAGCCAGTTGCGCGCTGAGCGTTGTTCCTAGCGCACGTGTGTAATTACGCAATCGTGTCATTAGAATTGCATTAACGCGCATTCGGGCCGAGCCCGTTTTTTTTACAATAAACAATGGATGAACCGAATAATAATGTGGATTTATCTGACGATTCTGTCATTATTGAAGAGTGTGAACGGGAGTTGCAAGAAATTATAAACCGAAGCTGTATACCATCTACCTCAGAACAAGTTAGTGAAAATATGTCAGAGAAAAGACCGAGAGAAAAAAGCGAAGATAGCAGTGAAGAAGGATTTACGACAGTCATAAGAAAGAAATCAAAAAAGAAAGTACTTATAAGAAGCGAGTCAACTAGTGACATTCAAGACAAAAGGAAGGACAACATATGTGAGATATCTTTAACGTCTTTAAAAATATTACCTAAGCGAATGGCATTTGCGAAATTGTTAAGAGATGAAAACATCTATCACGTCACAACGATTAAATATAAAAATCCTTACAAAATATTCATTCAATTTGATGACAAAACGCAAGCCGAAAAACTTATAAACTGTTCGGAATTATCGGAGTTAGATATACGAGCTCAGTTTACAGATCAAGGTAATTTATCTTATGGCCTTATAAAAGGTGTTGATTTAGACATGGACGATAGCGAAATATTGCAGTCATTGAGCAGTGAAGTTAACATCATTTCTATTAAAAGGTTGAAACGTATGGACACTGAAGGTAAATGGATTGATAGCGAAACAGTGCGTCTATGTTTTAAAAGTCCTACTTGCCCTGATTTTGTTACTGCATATGGCTATAGATTTACCGTGGAACGTTACGTTTTCCCGGTAACACAGTGCTCAGGCTGTTGGCAGTTCGGCCATATAAAAAGATTTTGCCCTACCAATAAGTGCCTCTGTCCAAAATGTGGAAAATCCCATGAAAACTGTGACGCAAAGCGCTTTAGTTGTATTAATTGCAAAGGCCCACACATGGCACTAGATAAAACGTGTCCACGCTTTCAAAAGGAGAAGAAGATACGTGTCTTAATGAGCGAAAAAAATGTCACATATAAAAATGCATTAGAAATGTATATCCAAAAATATAAGGAGATAAATATTTTTCAACATGATTTTCCACCCCTCCCTCCATCATTAAATAATAATTTAACCGTTAATTCGCACACTGAAACGATTCCTATATTATATCAAGACATCCCGTTTAAAGATACCTCCAAAAATATAAATGATGAAGTTCTGAAGAAACAACCGCAAGGTCGAGATGCCTCTAAAAAGAAAACAAATAGAAGAACAATATCAGTAGAAAGTATGGAATATGAAAACTATGGTGATGAGCTCAGGGAACAAATAAGGGAATGTGAAAATAGAGAAGAAGAGAATGAGAAAAAAGAGGAAGGAGAAAAAGAAGGAGAAAAAGGTCATAAAGAAGACAATAGAAGAAAATTTGAGTGGACAGTGATATGGAAAAGACTTAAAGACATCGCATTTTCTAATGAATTATTGGAGGAAAAAATGTTTAATATGGTGAAATTTTTATTTGACGAGTTAAGTTCATTTGTAGTAAATTTTTTTGCAGACGGGATGTTACTCAAAAGAATGTTTAGGCATTCTTTTGAGTGTTCATAGCAGAGGGCACTTATAAGTGTTCTGGCATCAATATTTTTCAGTGGAATTGTCAAAGCTTAAGGCCGAAATTGTGTAGTTTTGAAGCATTGTTATACCAAGAGAAAATCCATATCGCTATTTTAAGTGAAACTTGGCTGCATAAAGATGGATATTTAAATATTAGCGGATACAAAATTTATAGACAAGATCGAAGTGATTCGTATGGCGGCGTCGCGATTATTATTCATAACTCTCTACAATCATATTCATGTCCTATACAGTTACCCAACCCAGGAATAGAAATTGTTCATGTTAAAATATTAAACTGTAAAAGATTAGAAAATGTAATAGCAGTGTATTGTCCATCGGCTGTATCTACTCGTTCAAGCGATTGGGATACTCTTTTCTCATTAGTTTCTAGAAGAACCTTATTCGCGGGCGATTTTAACGGTCACCACACTAATTGGTCGTACAAAATAGATCAAAGAGGCACTCAATTATTTGACTCATCTTTAGATAATAATTTAATATCTATTAATAATGGAGAAGCGACCAGACTTAAATTAGTTAATGGAAATATTCAAAAAACATCTCCTGACATAACATTTGCTTCAGCTGACCTAGCAGTTGAACTTTCCTGGCAAGTTTTTAATGAAAATTTAGGTAGTGACCACCTTATAATTAAAATAACCTTAGATACAGTAGATCAATTTGAAATTTATAAGAAACGTAATTATAAAAAAGCTAATTGGAAAAAGTATCATGACGATCTCACAAAAATATTTTCGTCACCTAGTGATTATCCTAAGTTATTAAATAATAGCTTATGTGAGCGAGATATTCAGGAGAGGTATAACTGTTTTTTAGAAATAATTTCAATGAGTGCAAATAATAATATTCCTTTTATAACGTTATGTGATAAACCATCATCTAAATTTAAACCTAAACCATATTGGTCCCCCTTGTTATCAAAGGCAGTGGGAGAACGTAGATTAGCACTTAAAACTTTTCGGAAGAATCCTACTCCACATAATTTGAAAAAGCTTGAAGATAAAAAGACAGCGGCCAGTGTTTTGATTAAAAAAGCTAAATCACGTAGTTGGCAAGACTTTTGTAATAGCTTTAATGAAACTACATCGCTTTCAGATATGTGGCGTAAAATGCGCTGGTTTAAAGGTTACCGCCAACCTAAGATATTTACTTCAGATACTAACCTTCTAGAATTATTAGATTCCTTAACTCCTGACTACGTTCAAAATCGGCAACCAATCTTTAATTCGCGGAATAATTTATTAGAATCACCTTTTAATATGCAGGAATTGTCACATTGTCTAAAGAAAAAAGATACGGCCCCAGGAAGTGATGATATAACTTACTCAATGATATTTCATCTCCCTTTTTTAGGTAAAATAATCCTTCTTCAACTTTATAATGATATCTTTGTATCTGGATATATACCTTCTCAGTGGCGTACAGTACTTGTTGTTCCTATACCTAAAGCTTTAACCTTAGCCAACTCTGAACAAAAGCTAAGACCAATATCGCTTATATCTTGCGTTTGCAAAATATTGCATAATATGATGGTTAAAAGACTTGAATGGTTTGCTGAGAAAAATAGTATACTGTCTCCAAACACTTCTGGATTTAGAAGGGGCCAATCTTGCCTTGATTGCCTATCCAGAGTTATCACCTACATACAAATAGGATTAACTAATAACGTTCCTACGGCGGCCTGTTTTCTCGATGTAGAAAATGCATATAATAATGTATTGCCCGAAAATGTGGTTAGGACTCTTGATGAACTTCATGTGGGATTTCAGATTTGCAAATATGTGTGGTCGTTTTTGAGTTATAGGTGTTTGTTAATAAAAAGGAACGATAAAAGCATTTATTCCAGATGGACAACTAAAGGTTTAGCTCAAGGTGACCCAATGTCTCCTATGCTATTTAACTTAACGACTCATAAAATATGCAGTCTGCTTGAGCAAACGATAAGAGTATCCCAATATGCCGACGACTTCGTGTTGTATATTCGTGATCGCAATTTAGCTGTCTGTGAAACTACAATTCAAAATGCGTTAAATTTAATGATATTGTACCTCAGAGAAATGGGACTTCAAGTTTCTAGTAGTAAATCGATGATATGTCTGTTTAGCAGAGGCAAAAGGAGGAAAATAATTAGTGTAAAAGTTAATGATTGCATATTAAACCAAGTGGATAACATTCGATATCTGGGTATGTGGCTGGATAGATCCTTGTTATGGAATAGGCATATTATGGAAATAACAAATAAAATATCAAAATATTTAAACATGTTAAAGTTGCTTGCTGGCTCTGGTTGGGGAATGCATCCCAAATATTTGCGTACATTATACATATCCTTAATAAGAAGCAGAATTGATTATGGTAGTTTTTTGTATGACACGAGTGCTAAAGTACATCTATATAAATTAGAAAAAATACAAAATCAGGCCTTACGAATTATCGGTGGATTCATAAAGAGTACACCCATACATATTATGGAAAGTGAAACTTGCCTACAACCTTTAAAGTTAAGAAGATTATATTTAGCGTATAAATTTTGTATCAAAAGCTTGTCTTGGGATAATAATGTGACCATACAGCTTCTTGAAAATCTCTACTCTTTAAGACAAATCAGATATTGGCAATCCAAAAAAGAACCATTACTTGTTACAGTTTTCGATAAGTGTAAAGATTTTAATATAGATAGTTCTAACCCTCTTAAAATATTTTCCTTAGATATCTGGGTAACGTACATTAAAATTGACGGAATTATTAATTGTTATTTAGAAACCTTACGAGGGACAAAGAGAAATCATAACGTAACGAGTTTGAGATTTGATATTATTCAAGAGCTGCATGAAAAATACCATAATAGACATATAATATATACCGATGGATCAAAGAACGATGTCAGCCAAGGTGCTGCGTATTATGACACAACTAATAATGTAAGTAGTATGTATAAAATTGATTCCGAAGTCTCGATTATGACACTCGAGCTCATTGCGATTTCTGAGGCTTTTAATTGTATAAACATTTTAAATAATCAAACTGTAGTCGTCTTTACTGATAGCAAAAGTGCATTATTTCATATAGCTCGATGCGCCTCTGGATTGAGAGGTGTTTCGGTAGCTTATGACATTTTGAATAAAATTCATAATCTTGCACTTATTGGTATCGACCTAAAGTTGCAATGGGTTCCATCCCACATAGGTTTAAGAGGTAACGAGGTGGCTGATTCATTGGCTAAGTTAGGGTGTTTACAAGGTAAAAACTATTTTATAAAATCTAATTTCACCGAAAAAATATTTAAGTGTAAAGAAATATGCTACGATTTATACAAAGAATATTTTGACGAAAGGAGTAAGGAAAAAGGAATTTGGTATAAGACTTTACAATGTCAACCACCTCGGATACCTTGGTTTACTACAGGTAATTTACTAAGTCGGTCTTACATCGTTCTAGCGCATAGAATGCGTTCTGGTCACTATCCATCAAGAAAATTTGGATACCTTATGAAAAAAGTTGATTCGCCGAATTGTGATGTGTGTGGGGTTTTTGATGATGTTTACCATATCTTGATGGATTGTATCAAATACAAAGATAAACGATTAGATTTAATTCGGAAATTACAATTGAATATGATTGATATGGGGGTCTTCACCAACATTTTATCGAGGCCTGCTTCCACGGAGGCTGGTACGTTGTTCGAAATGTTAACAGGGGGCTAGCCGATTTGGATGTTGACTCGTTAAGTGTGGATGGAGATGTCTTTTCCAAATATTGTTTATGTTTAAATATTATTTATCTGATTGTTATTGTGTATGGTACAATGGGACTGACATGCCGTAGTTGGGTAAAAGTCCCTAAATAAATAAGATAATAAAAAAAAAAAAAAAAAAAAAAAGGTAGTTATGAAAATAAATAAAGGACGCCTATTTTAGGCATATTTTCTAAAGCTACAAAAGGTAATACCCAACCCAAAAAAATTACGATCGTCATAGCGAATGGGAATGACGTAACAAAACCCAATACAAAGTTATACCTGGATTGCGGCCAAAGTGTCCCGAGATATCGATTGAGGAAAAACGGAACAAATATTAACAGCCATTGACCCCATGACCAATGACCAATCTGGGTAACTTTGATAGAAAGGTACATATTTTTCCGTATATTAAATTATGTAAAATCTTTATATGCTAATATTTAGCTTTGTTGGTGTTAATACTTTTCATCCATAAAAATAAATTAAACATTAATAAATTCGTAAATTTACAGAGCAAAATATATTTTTTTGGTGTGTCAAAGTTAGCCCCCACATATGGATTGACACACAGAAAACCAACAATGGAAATGTGGTCATATTTAATTATAACGCTACTTTGGCTGTATTTGGCTTGTAATTTTTATAAACTACGACTGTGGGCGTGTCAATAAAACCTTAAATTTTGAGATCAGCCATATATTTTTTTAATAAAACATGTTTCACTCTGCGGAATTTGACAACCGTACATTTATTTTTAATCAGCATCAAAAAACGTTTTAAAAGATATTGTAGACGACATTTTTAAACGAATTGAATAGAAAACAAACTAAAATAATTAAACTAAGAAATATATAAATAAAAATGTGCCTGTTATGTGGGGTGAATAGTCACCCCACTCCATACAGAACAAATAATCGTCTATATTGTACACTCCAGGACGTGTTACATTTATTTTGTCGGTATCTACTTTGGATATGACATCATCATATTTGATTTTGATAATTTCCCTTTTCTGCGGCCATCTCCAACCACCTTCCACTGACTTATTCATGACAGCAACAACATAATATAGGTATTCTATTTAACTGATGAGAAATTCTAAGATGGTGGTCACGGTTAGAATCTTAGGGCATATAGTGACTTCTGGAGTCGTGTGTGCAATGCTAGTTATCCATGCACTTCAAGATGAAGGAAAGCATCAAGAGGACAATCTGCATATTAAAGGGATGTTTAAAGTTTCTATGATATGTGAAGTTTACTAACCTGCAATGGGCCAGCGTGTTGGACTACGGCTTATACTTTCAATCTCGGTCTCGATTGTGGAAACCCGTTCTTAGCAGTAGGTGTAGATGAGCTGACAGAGTTCTATGAAATTTCAGAGTTCTTACAACTAGATTGTAGAAACTCATTAGAAGTAGGTGTATATGAGTAGATAGAATTCTTAGATTTTTTCTGAGATCTATTCTTATAATTACGATGCAATTTAACGATGAAAGAGAATGCCGAAAAAGAAGAAACTTACATAACATAGATGTTTAAAGGAATTTTTACGGTATGTTCGTCAACGTATGATAGGCCAGTATGATGTACTGTTACTATCTATCTATCTATCTATATCAGCCCATATACGTCCCACTGCAGGGCACGGGCCTACTCTACAATCGAGAGATTCGATTGAGAGTGGTTAGGCCATAAGCAAAGTCACTATATTTGAGCACTAAAATAAAAAACTCCAAAAATAAAATTAAAATGACTTGGAGTGTGATTAGGAAAGAAACTGGTAAAGCTAAACCTCGTGACACAGAGTTTAGCCTTAATATAAATAATCATATCTTTAAATCTGATTTTGAAGTAGCTAGAGCTTTCGAGAACTTTTTCTCAGATGTACCAGTTTCCATAACAAAAAGTTTAAATTCATCTCCTTGCATAGCAGAAAAATTACTGGAAGAAAGTGTACCTGGTGGTAGAGATTCATTTGCGTTCCATTGCGTTGACAGTGTGGATATTATAAAAACATTTGAGTTAATTAATATTAAAAATACATGTGACCTTTGGGGAATCTCAACAAAAATATTAAATGCTGCAATACCAGTCTTAGCTCCCCAGTTAGCTGTAATTTTTAATGCTTGTATAAACAGTGGTATATTTCCTGATAAAATGAAGTTAAGTAAAATTATACCTCTTTTTAAATCTGGTAGTACAGATGACCCCTCCAACTATAGACCTATCTCAGTACTACCTTCATTAAGCAAAATTTTTGAAAAACTGATGCTTCATCAAATTCAAATTTATTTTTCAAAAAATAAAATACTTCATGGTAAACAATTTGGTTTCACTCGGGGTCGCTCCACTACTGATGCTGGTGTGGAGCTTATACATAACATATTTGATGCTTGGGAGAATTCACAGGACGCTTTAGGTGTGTTCTGTGATTTATCCAAAGCATTTGATTGTGTTCACCATGAAATTCTTATCAGGAAATTAAGCCACTACGGTGTAAATGGCGTTGCGCTTGATTTATGCAAGTCGTATTTAAGTAATAGGGTCCAAAGTGTAGATGTCAACGGAAAAAGATCTCCTGGGTCTGTTGTTACTATGGGAGTTCCGCAAGGCTCGATTCTTGGACCCTTCCTCTTTTTAATCTACATTAATGACTTACCTTTTTTTATAAGGGACAACTGTGAGGTCGTGTTGTTTGCAGATGATACTTCTTTATTATTTAAACTGAATCGACATCAACCCATTATTGACGATGTAAACCACACCCTCACAAAAATCGTACATTGGTTTAGCGTTAACAACTTGTTACTAAATAGTCAGAAAACTAAATGTGTACGGTTTGTGACTCCTAATGTCAAAAAAGTTAACGCTAACATTCTTTTGAATGGGGATGAGTTGAGCCTTGTGAATACAACTAAGTTCTTGGGAATCACATTAGATCCCAAACTTCAATGGGGTCCTCATATAGTCGCTTTAGCTAAAAAGCTGAGCGCCGCAGTCTACGCGGTGGGTAAGATACGTCAATTGACTGATATTGATACAGCTCGATTGGTATATTTTGCCTACTTTCATAGTCTGATGAGTTATGGAATTTTACTGTGGGGTGGTGCTGCTGACATTAATACCATCTTTGTTCTCCAAAAGCGAGCTATAAGATCAATTTATTCGCTAGGGTCCAGATATTCTCTTAGAGAAAAAATTAAAGAAATAAATATAATGACAGTGGCATCACAATATATTTTTGAAAATTTAATGTATGTCCATAAAAATAAAGAAAACTTTCGAAAGATTAGCGATATTCACAATAAAAATACTAGAAATAAGAACAATTTAGCTACTCATAAGACCAGACTCCACAGGATCAGCAAGTCTTTTAAGGGTTACTGTATACACTTTTATAACAAAGTTCCCACTCATATTAAAGCCTTAAGTATTGAAAAATTCAAAGCTACTATCAAGCAAAAATTATGCAATAAAGCTTATTATAAAATTTCAGAATATCTAGATGATAATAAGGCTTGGGAATAGTATAGTATAAAATTAATTAAATATATAGTATCTTGGAGCGGAGGTATTAGTGTGCTCTGTATAATTTCATTTATATTAAGTAACTTAAACTATTTTGTTTTGCTTTGTAAGCGATTGGATAAGTCATGCTCGCTTAAAAGTCTGTGCTTGCGGTGGCGTCGTGTGCCGGGTCGGTCACTTCCCTGTAGCATGGTTGAGGAGGCCGATGGCTGGCACATGCGTCATACTCGTGAACGGGTGCTGCTTGTGTGGACTGGTCTGTCCGATTTGCTTACTTTGTAATTGATAAATAGATTACTTAACGCTTTTATAATTATTTATTGCGTTGGCAAAACAGAGTATACTGATTCTTCGTTATGGGTTACTTCGTTTCGTTTCTCTCAGCCATATTAAATATAAAGTAAACTTATTCGTATTCAACTATATCCTACTTGCAAATCATAACAAGTTATTAATGAACTGCTCTGATTTAAACCAACTTGTAATTTTTGTAATAATCATACATTGTAAACTGGTTTTGAAAAGAGCAACACTAGAGTTTCTTGCCCGTTCTTCTCTAGTGAAAACCGCTTTCCGAACCGGGTGGTAGTTCAAAAAATGACTGAATCTAAACAATGTTGAACATTTTAATGGATTCAATAAATTATTTTCATTTCATTTCATTTCATATAGTCCACCACGCTGGCCTAGTGCGGGTTGGCGGACTTACATACCGTAGAAATTCTTTAAAATCGCTACGGTATGCAGGTTTCCTCACGATGTTTTCCTTCACCGTTAAAGTGCGTGGTGATTGACTATCAATACACACATAACTCCGAAAAGTCAGAGGTGTGCCCTGGGATTTGAACCCGCGACCACCGTGAACATGTATGTGTCTGGTCCGTTACCAACATGCCACCACGCACTTAGTACTGTTACTAGGCTCTCTCAATCGAATTTTCGTTGGTAGAAGCCCGTACTCAGCAGTGGATTTCTTGTGGCCGAGGGTGATAATGATAATTATGGTGAATTTAATTAAATTTTATGATTATATTATTATTTTTCTAGGTATTCTCCTGGTCTCCTACGTATGGGGCTACGTGTCAGACACTCGAGGCAGGAGGTTTGCCTTGGTCATGCCTCTGATGATTTCCTTCACCCTGGCCTGCCTCGGGAGTCTGTCTCCTCACTGGCTGTTTCTAGGCTTGGCAAAATTCATATCAGTATGCTTGTAAGTATATTTTTCTATTTGCTATCTCTAAGCGACTTTAACTTGCGGCTATCGTCAGCAATTTATTTGTTTTGTTGCCTTGTGCCTTATTCTCTAACGTTTATTTAACCCTGGGTTAATAAAACTATTAAACGTGAAATGATATTGGGTTCAATTAGTATGTTGGGAAATACCGAAACTGGAGGTAAAATGCTTGTTTGGAGACACGATGTGTCATAAAATATTAATTACCGAAACGCAATATCCTTGTAACATTTATTGGAGAATTAATATTCATCCAAAAGTGTTATAACGTAATTTTTGGGTTTTGGATTCTATATTTTCAATACGTCGAAAATAGACTTCGAGAAACCAAAACTGCTCTCCAATTATCATAATATCAGACAAGTATTTGTTCTCAAATCTATTGTGCTTAATCTCCAAATTTAACGTTAAATCCTATAGTCTTTTTGATGAAGTCTCACAACTAATTTTTTTGACTAGCTACTGAACCGTCATCTCTCGTCTGACAAGCTTGACTGTTCCGTCGAGTACCGTCAATATTTTCCTAACATCAAAGCGATGGACATTATTAGCCTATATCATTGACCCAATCAAAACCGCGATCAAAACACGCATTCTGCTCTATTATAAGCCAACGGAGGTCAATTGTTAATAAATTTTAATGGAAACTTTAAGTATTGAATCGTTCTACACAGGCAAGAAATAAAGAACGCTATTGATATTTATGTGTGTATAGGTATTTTATTATCTAAAGTATTATGTGGAACAAAACTTCATTGAAGTTGCCGACGATTCAAGCCAGTTTATTGTATATTACTTACATACATACAAAAACTCACGCCTTTATCCCAGAATGGGAGGTAGATGCGTCACCAGGAACCCACATTTCGCCTTGTATATTCCGTCCCACGATGTGATAGGAGGCGAGCCTATCGCCATATCGGGCACAAATTCCTGACTTCGGGCTGATAATGAATAGAAAAACCCAATTGTATATCACTTTGAACTATATAAACTGTTTCTGAGTTTGTATTTAGAAAAAAACGGAAGCAATTTGAATGTTAGAAAGGAATTAAAAGAACACTATAGTTAGTTATTAAAATAGTATAAGACACAAGAATCAATAAGAATACATGATAAGTCTGCGTCGCTTTTTCAGCATTCGTGGCATGATTTTATAAAAGAAAGGTGTTCCATGCCCTACTCCATCAATTGCTTATCATCCGAAACCAACATATTTGTCAATTATAAAAGATGCGACATTTTGGCCATCGCCTGCTCATCCTATCTGTCTGGCACGAGGTTCACACACAGCATTATATCAATTGTCTTTCAATTGGTAGCACAATTGGTATATTTATTGTTTTACGTCAATGCTTTTGCCAAGCGACATTTTAAATCACAGTAAAAGTAAAAAGAAATATTGCAATAAATTAGTGGAGACCTATACCCGGAGCCTTAATATTTGTAATATTATTGGAGATTAGGAAAATAAAGGCTTTATATTTATTTTATTTACAATATAAAAAGTAGCTTTAATTTTTTTGTAATATTTTTAAAAGAGCATGCCCTATTCTCAGTGCCAGTTGTAAGCCCAAAACATAATGAGATCATAATAGATTCAGAGATCGAACTAAACCTCACAGCTTGCAGACTATATTAGTGCCAACAGACAAAGGAAGTAACAGCGACTGTTCTATTTATACCCACCCTTAACCTAAATATACAAGGTCAATTGATATGTACGATCAATTACTCAGCGCCTTTACTAATACAGTTAATGATTTTGTGTACAATATTGCTATTAAAACCTAGCAGGAGATTATTAGCTTGCCCATAACCTAGTTGATAAATTTAGCTGAGTAATAATAGAATTATCTATAGGTGACCTAAAGCAATTTGTGAGGTATCTGGAGAGAATTTCATTCCGTAAACACGCCGCTTACATAATACATCCCAGTGAGGGGTATTATTGTAAACTTAAAATATGGTGCTTATTGAAGAGATCCGTAGGAACTGCAAATTGAGGGAGTTTTTTAAACCGTAAATTCCAATTAAACACTAACTATCTTATTGATAGACTGATTTAAAACTTATTTTAGTTATCGAATGTTTTGTTACTTTCGAACGACTTTAGAATTCAGTTTGAGCGAAGAAGACAAAACATTCGATAACTAAAGCAGATTTTTAATATGTCTATGAATAAGGTTGTTTGTGATAATTTTCTATAATGAAGTTAATCCAGCAACCCAGATCACCATTATCGGTTCAATTCATTCAATCAGTCCTGAGGTAATCACGGTAACTCTCTATCATTGTCAGTCTTTTCATCAGGAATCTGAGGTATATAGTCAGCTGTTTTTTTCAGTTCCTGTGCAGCCAACTCAGCCACTTACACGCTGGTGGGAGAGTCCTGTGTCCAGCGAGTCAGGAGCAAGTATATGCTGCTGATGACCTGTCTTCTGCTGCTGTCACCAGCTATGGGAGCAGGTAAGTGTATAGGGTACAATAAATTCTGGACTCATTAATTATTTCGTATATTATTAGTGCTTTGGAATGAATATTAGAAATTTCAGTAATAGGTGTGGTCAAATATAAATTAGTTCGCAATTGGTTGTAAACACGCAAATTATTAGTGCCTATAGCCCCATTTACACGGGGAGAGATTCTCGCCTCGAAGATACGATTATTATTATTATTTTATTCTTTACTGCACACACAAAAAAAACAAAAGGCATACAATATTTTACAGATAAAATTAAAGAGTACAGTTGGTGGTCTTATCGCCCTAGGCGATTTCTTACCGACAACCTTTGGATGGATATAAGAAAAGGATAAGAATAGAGGGCAGTATAGAATTTAATGAAAAAAAAAACAAGCTCTTATAGATAAACAAATTATTTATAGTGAATATATTCACAATATATGATACATAATTCAATAATACACTTAATATACATACATATATAAATATTTCTATAGATAAACATACATATAAATATACATGCTAAATATAAATTACTTATTGAGACGAAAAGAGGAAATAAAAACTTCTTAATGCAGCTGCTTATAGAGAAAGGTAATAGTCTTAGATTATCGTAAGGAAAAAAAACATTGCATCGTGTAAACGTTTGTCAGACTACAATAATCTATGGCGCTTAAAGCCCTATTTCCACAGGGAGAGTTTCTCGCCTCCAAGATACGATTATCGGAAGGATATAAAAAATTGGCTTCGTGTAAACATTTGTCAGCACACGATAATCTATTTCATACGATAATCGCATATTCTCGCCGCGAGGACTCTCTCCGTGTATATTGGGCTTATAGTTTAATTGCACTGTTAGATTGCAGTTTGCAAATCAACTATTTCGTTTTTATTGCATAGGTCCAGCAAACAAGCAAACAGGTCACTTGACGGTGAGTGATCACTGTCGCCCATGAACATTCACAACGCTGAATCATGGACGTGAGGCCGGCCCAACAAATTGGGAGGAGAATAGAAAGTAAAAAGGATGGGAGGAGGAAAGAAGTGTTGGGCATCCAGCAATCTCACTCACCAAACGCGAAGCTGTCGCTTTATGTCGGAATCATGTGAGACAGTGGTACTGGCCCGGACGAGCCTCCTCATTTATGAGTCATGACTGACAACGACACGGGTCTACCACTTCCAAACGGGAATCACCAACAACACACTGCAACACTTCCCAACTTGGGGTGCTGCCTTAATTTTTTACTATTTATTTCTAATAAACTTCTACTAATAAAAGGCCTACACGTTTTAAAATCATATTCTTCAGTGTGGCAGTTTCTATAAAGCATTTCATATTCTTTAACAGTACTGGCATACCC
The DNA here is from genome assembly GCA_949752805.1 of Deilephila elpenor. Classification (NCBI taxonomy): domain Eukaryota; kingdom Metazoa; phylum Arthropoda; class Insecta; order Lepidoptera; family Sphingidae; genus Deilephila; species Deilephila elpenor. The sequence continues at coordinate 13,252,511 of OX457106.1, read as the reverse complement.
TACGTTGAAGCTGGATTTGGAGGCAAACGTGGAACTACTTGGAATCGTCTACCGACCCTGGAGGCTTCTACTGGTGGTTCTCGGCTTACCTTCAGGATTAGGCGCAATCGCCATTTACTTCTTCTTTGAATCACCCAAATTTCTATTCAATAGTGGAAGAAAAGAAGAAGCTTTGGCGGTGCTCAAGAAGATCCATGCTATTAATAATAGAGGGTCTAAGGAGGAATTTAAGGTAATTAGGATTTATTTTGATGAAACGATTCTAGAGAAAAGAAAGCTAAAGGTCATTTTCAGCAATACAAGTTTAGTAGTAATGAAATAATGAAAACTAAAAAAGACTCAAGTTATACAGGGTATATCAAGACCGCGACCGAAAACGAAGCCAGGAGGTAGTATTAGTGATATCAAACACAATGCAAGTAAAAATTTTACAAAAAAAATCGTCAAATTTTTTTTTGTTATTTTTTACATATCGTCGTATTTGAGTGATTAAACATAGTTTTTCTAAAATAATGACGTACATCGCTTAATTTTTAAACACGCAATGGTACGTAAGGGTTTAAATTACTATTTTTGCAAAAACTAGGTATTTACCCCTGAAAAACGATGATTTTTAAAAAATTGTAAAAAAAAATCCGTCGCTTATTTTGCAAAATTTTTAGTTGCATTGTGTCTAAAACTACCACCTGGCTTCGTTTTCGGTCGCGGTCTTGATGTACCCTGTATAGTATATTTTTTTTAACTACAAACATAAATCCACGCTTTTATCCCCGAAGGGGTAAGTAGAGGCGCCACTCGGACACACACATTTCGCCTTGCATGTTCCGTCCCACGATGTGATAGGGGGCGACCCTATCGCCATATCGGGCACAAATTTCTGACTCCGGACTGATAATGAATAAAAAATCCAATATCACTTTGCCCGACCCGGGATTCGAACCCGAGACCTCAAGCTTTTGTAACCGTGCGTAATACAACTACGCCACCGCGCATAAAAAAATCTTATATGTCACAAGATAATTGCTCTGTGATTCATTACACATAAAAATTGTTTTAATGGAAAAATCAAAGCAGCTTTTAACTTATAAACTCATATATCTGTGGATTAAACAATCGAACTATAAAGATATCAATTTAAATATTTTAAAAAAATAAGATAATAAAGCTTTCATGAATGTTTTTCCAGGTCCAATCACTAATACTAGAAGACGCAACATCCAAGAAGCAGATGTCAGTATTCCGTACGATAGTGGAGCAGAGCGCTCCGTTGTTCCGACCGCCGTACCTGCGCCGCAGCCTGCAGCTCTACTACATCGTCGCCGTGGTGTACATCACGTGAGAAGGTTTTATGTGCTTATATTTAAACGATATTATCAGTGGTATTCACTTAAATACTTTAATAGTCTTTTACAATAGTTTTTCAATCGTGAAATAGATAATATGCGGTGGTATATCACTTTAGAATGTATTGCAATTTTAAAAAAGAAACCACAGTATTAGAAACGTCTCTGCATATTTGTTTTTTTTTGCCTTTTTTCTTAAATCTGAGTCTAACTTTTGACTAAACCTGAACCCTTAAAGGGACGGTCATTATGAGATATTATAGTGTTGCGACAAAACGCTTTTGCTATGATGTCAGCTTCATATTATATGAGAGAGCTAAAGTCTCTTGTATCAAATAATCCAAATCTTGTCTAGACAAATCATTAACAATCGGAAAATAAGCAGGAAACTACTTATTTCCGAATATAAATACTAACAACCTATTTTATTTTAAGTTACGCCTGTTTCTGCATCATGAAATGCGAAACTATGGAATTAATTTAATTATTTAATGATTACAGGAACAACAGCTTCCTGATGTGGCTGCCTCAGATACTGAACCTCGTAAGAATATCAATGGAAGCCAAAGGCGGTGGCCACGGTAACATCTGCAACTTGATAACCGCGAAACATACCGTTGCACCAGCTTCTAACTCTACTGATGTGAGTGTGACTGTTATTATATGTTTTCTGGAATATAAACATCGGGCCTTTATGAATTGGATTCCTCATCAAAGAACCCTTCATAATTATAGTATGAACAGGAAATTGTTTTCTAATATCTGATTTAAAAAGAGTTCCAAATTTATTGGGCAAAAGTATACTTCTCGATCAATGACCATGTAGTCTGTAGATTCAGAACATCCAAATTCAAAAAAAGGCGACTCATTGTCAATTCCTCTATAAGTAGATATGTTTTTGATATAAAAGTAACTGTTAAAAAAATAGCAAGCAATGAAGAAACCTAGAAGAAACACTGGAGTTTTCCTGGACTTATCCTTAAGCTTTTCTTGCAGAAGCTACCTAATAATAGCCATAACCTGTCCAACCCCTCTATGAAAGAATATCTTTGTTAGTAAAACTGTTATTTCAGACAACACACGTCTGCCGAGGAACAATAGAAGACAACGTGATATTCACGCTCATCATATCCCAGTGCATCTTCTCGGCGCTGAACTTCGTGATATCCCACTTGCCAAACCGACGGAAGGTGATGCTCCTCACCATCTTATCAGCATCGTCTCTTGGAGGGGTCATGCTGAACCTCACTCCTGAACCGATTTCCAGTGTGATCTTCTTTGTGGTCTTTACCAGCACTTGTCTCGCAATGGGCATCATGGCCTCGTATTTTGTGGATCTTTACCCTACATCTTATAGGTGAGTTAGTGGTAAATAGTGTTTAGAGAATAAAATCAATGGGTTACGGGCTAAATATTGTTTATTGTTTTTATCAACGGTCCTATAGTCTTTCGTGGTTTGTATACATATGTGATGAGTTATTTTGTTAGGTATAGAGATATCCTGAGAAATTACACTGTTCCCATAACCAGCGCTAAATTATCCCATTTTGCTTGTGCTATGTCATGAGAAAGTGACAAACAAAACTACGAATTCAAGTATGATAATCTCGATGATTAAGCTGTGGCTGGAAAATATTACATTATAAGTCCCAAGTGAGATATAAAGTGACCAAAATGAAATCAATGTAGTGGAATGCAGTCCACATTTTTTATTATAAAACAAAGCAATTTAAGACAAATCTACAAGTTTATATACAAAATGACATACTTTTTCAGGGGTATGGCGACATGTCTGAGCATAATGGTGGGAAGGAGCTTTGCGTTTGTAGGCATCAACGTGGTGGGCAGCACGCTGTTCAATTACTGCCAGAGCACGTTCTACGTATGGGCGTTATTAGTGTTTAGTAAGTGTTACCTATTTCTTATAATTTTCCTTAAATATTAGTACGCAGCTTCTCACCCTGAATGAGGGATCGGTCATAGGTTTTATATACATACATACTCTCACGCCTTTATCCCAGAAGTGGTAGTCAGAGGCGCCACCAGGACACCCACATTTCCCCTCGTATGTTCCGTCCCATGATGTGATAGGGGGCGAGTCTATCGCCATTTCGGGCACAAATCCTTGACTCCGGGCTGATAATGAATAGAAAAACCCAATATCACTTTGCCCGACCCGGGATTCGTAACCAAGACCTCAGCTTTATAGTCGTACCGTAGTACAACTACGCCACCGAGGCAGTCGGTCATATATAATATAAAATAAATATACGGACGACCTGGTGAAGGTTGCAGGAATATGCTGGATGCAGGCTGTTTCCAAAAGGTCGATGTGGAGTTTCTTGGGGAAGGCCTATGTTCAGCAGTGGACTTCCTGTGGCTGAATAGATAGATAGAAAAAATATATATTATGAGCGAGATTATGAAAAGACCAGGCGGAATAATATTATGACTGACACTAAGGTCCAAAGTTATTTGACCATTCCAATCACTATTATCTTGGTACTTTAGATGAAATAAAAAATTTAGAAAAAAAAGCAGATTTAAGAAAAGTGTTAGCCTATTTAATGGGCATTAGTTTATAGATATAACCAATAATAATCCTCGGTTTCATAATGAAATTGTTTATTAAAAGACTGATCTTGATCTGATGAGATTTGGTGTTGTACCATCATAACTATTCTGTATATTATTTAATCTTTTATTGTAGTTGTACTTCTTCACAAAAGAAAGAGATTTTAATGATTATCTGTTTTCAGGTAGCGTGGTAGCTGCATGGTACCTGCCACCGGACAAGCCGCCACAGACCAAAACCAACGGCGTGTGAAACTACTTTCCTATACAAAATATCTGTGATTCTTACCTTTAAGACATATGTGTATTAGTTGAGTAAATAGTGTATTATATAATATAGATTTGTATTCGCTTAAAATGCTATTCAAATTAATTGTAAAGAAGAATTTTCGTAACGTGAAGAGGCATCACGGCGGGCCGGCATGATTGTATCGAATGGTATGAGACTACCGTCTCGCTATCTGGACGGCATTAGCACTTACCATCAGGTGCAATGCAGTCACTATGCGTGCCAGATAGAAAAATAATATTAATTTGTTAAAAGCAGGCGTCCACATATTCGGATCGGATGTAACGGGCGGATCGCATTAACAGATTATTTTTTACAATGCGTCCACTGTATCGATCGAATTTGCTGATATTATAACTCAATGGTGCGAACATTCCGCTTGATGAGATGCGTCTCAAGCGTACGGTGCAGATATGTGGACGCCTGCCTGAAATCGACAACTAATTTCTGTATAGGGTCAATATAGACTTGCATATAGAGAAAACACGTTGTATGAGTTATAAAGTGTGATATCTCCATGATTTACATAGTCTGTTTTAAAATTATATACACTCTATGATGGTGCCTTCTTAGAATTGCTTAAGCCAATTATACTATCCAACTAGCTTGTGCCCGCAAACTTCGTCTGCGTGATTCTGATCCTCACTCAAGTCATGTAATCCAGTTCCATTCTCTGGTATAATAAAGTAACAAATATATCGGAATTCCATCCTCATCACACGGGAACGCTTCATCTTTCGGGATAAAATGTAGCCAAAATGTTAATCCAGCTACCTCTATACTAAACATCGAAATTCGTTAAGCCGTTTATGAGTTCATCCCGCACAAGCGCATAGACGAACAGACAAAAATTCTAAATATCTTTTTTTTAGATTCGATTACGGTGGTATAGACCCCCCATATTAGTTTTTCTCATTTATCTTCCATGTACAGACATCGATCAGTTACAAATTCATTACATGTGTAGATATAGAATTATTATGTTACGTAATATTATTGCATGACGTCTTTACGGCCTTAGTATTAAAACATGAACTTGGACAGAAAATAAAGGTTTTTTCACGAAAAAATAGACGAGAATGGATTTTATTATTTGGGCAGAATTACGGCGTTGGTCCAGTGGCAGCATGCGTGGTGATGTGATCGGTGAGGTTCCGATTTCAATTCCCACTTTAATTATCGATTTGGAAAATCGCATATGAGTTTCCCGGGAAAATGTGCCCGGTATGACAATAGAACGTACACATTTCATACTTAAATAATCTCGTCGAACTATAGCTAGTGCTATTGCCATTTCTGCCTATCTTTCCATGAATATAGGTATGAACACAAGGTGGAGCCGCTACCAAAAATAAATGAATATAGAGTATTATGTTTATTATTTTAAAATATTTTGACCAAGCTCTAAAAATATTTTTATTTGAATGTAAAATTGTGTCACTATTTGTCTGATGATGGGTCAGAATCGTTTTTATAAACACGCTGAATTGATGACGTATTATTCCTAGTGAGGGGTATCTAACTGCGGGTAGATATATAATCAGGCTAGACATCGAAATGTCGGTAGAGTTCTCTCACCACAGTAACTTCCTCCATTCTTTGTCATCCTAGTACTTTTTGTGCTCTGAGAAATATGTTGCATATTGATGACATAGGTTAAACAAAAACCTCCTTGCTTTTTCTGTCACCCTAGTACTTTTTGTGCTCTGAGAAATATGTTGCATATTGATGACATAGGTTAAACAAAATACCTCCTTCCCTTTTCTGTCGCTCTAGTACTTTTTGTGCTCTGAGAAATATGTTGCATATTGATGACATAGGTTGAACAAAATACCTCCTTCCTTTTTCTGTCGCCCTAATACTTTTTGTGCTCTGAGAAATATGTTGCATATTGATGACATAGGTTGAACAAAATACCTCCTTCCTTTTTCTGTCGCCCTAGTACTTTTTGTGCTCTGAGAAATATGTTGCATATTGATGACATAGGTTTAACGAATACCTCCATCATTTCTCTGTTACCCTAGTACTTTTTGGTGTTGCTTTTTCGTCATCGAATTTTCAAATAACGACGGTGCTAAAAAGTTCCGTTTCAATAAAATAATTGAAAACAAAATTATGTTTGTTAATTCCTACAAATAAAACAACATTGTCAGATGCAATTTTTGGGAATGTAGTATAAAACTTAATAAAACGATTATATTTATATAAATAGAAGATTTATTTTTTGTATATAAATAATTGTTATTTTTTATACGTTTATATAAAATATAACATGTTTTGGATCACAGATCTGAAATGCATGGAATGCTTTAGGTAAAATATTTTTTATGTAATGTTTTCTTGTTTCATATATTTTTAATAAATTTTATTTTTTGATAAGAGTATTTTATTGAGGTACACTATGAACGTCAATTTCAATACATAATTGTTTATATGGTTTGATTAGAAAAAGTACTAAAAACTTAACCATCAATTGATATTAAAATCCATGAGTCGATAAAAGTTTGTTGTCATCTGTTTGATATGATTGATTCTGTACAATTAGTTATAAATAAAAAATATGTCTACTAAATTCTACACTTAAATTAAAATGGCTCCATTTTTCATTTCCTAAACTAAAATCTCTCAAGTTTTAGTAGACATTAAATAATATAGCACAATCCTTATCTTGCTTGAATAGTTGAAGTATACATTATTTTAATAAGGAACTTCGTTCCAAAAGGAATATACAGAGCTGAAGGATATGTTAAAGATAAATAGTTGTCAAAACGAAACCAAACCAAAATTGCATGTCATAGTGAATTGGTTACTACTCAAACTGTATTTTAAACCGAACGGTAAGATAATCGTGCAATATTATTTATAGTCAAAATAAAGGGTCATCGAAAAATCCAGGAATAGCAGCAGCTTTCCGGGCATCACCTTATCAGTATATTTTTATGGCCCCGGATAATACGCCACATAGTAAAAAACCTCCGTAATAGCCCCAGGCCCATATAAGTGTTTCTCGGAAACTAGAGAGACAGACTACAGCGTGAAGTAGTCAAAATAACTATTTATTCGTCCTAGTCACTGAGTCACGCTTGTAATAAAAGCATACCGGGTATATCAAGACTGCGACCGAAAACGAAGCCAGGTGGTAGTTTTATTCATAACAGACACAAGCAAGTAAAAAATTCGCGAATAAAAGCGACAGTTTATTTTTGGATATTTTTTAAATGTCATCTAGTTTGGATGGTAAATACATAGTTTTTGCTAAAATTATAATTTAAACGCTTTCGTACCATTTTATCTTTTAAAATAAAAAGGTGCACATTATTATTTTAGGAAAACTATGTGTGTTACCACCCACACACGATGGCAAGTAACGTTTAAGTAAAAAATAACGAAATAAAATTGTCACTTTTTTGCGAAAATTTTATTTGCTTTGTGTCTGAAGTCACTAATACTGCCACCTGGCTTCGTTTTCGGTAGCAGTCTTGATATACCCTGTATAATGCTGTTATTCCAAAATGATTATTTCGACAACCCTGCACAATATTACTAGACAAACTCAACTTAGACATTATTGGTACCAAGAAACACCTGTTTAATACCTGGTTCCAAACACTTTCATATTACACCATTATCCAATGAATTGATTATTTGATAATCATACTTCACAACTACACAAAAGCTTGCCAAATCCGAATGGTTTCGGAATATTCGATTATGTTTACACACACTGACCTTCTCAATTTAGCCATATAAAGTGCATATTACAAAGTTAAAGCTAATTTATATAATTAGTCTACATGTACGTCGATATGTATCTGTCTAAGCCTAAATTCTTTTCCGTGGAATTTTCTTGGTCCGTTTCTTCTTTGTGACCTGGTTCTTTGTTATCTTCTAGCTTTATCACAATGATGCCTCCGACGGACACTGAAAAAATAATTAACTAATAAATAGTAATAATGATATCTGATATAATTTTTCTGATTGTTGATGGTTGTTTAAAATGATCGGAAACAAACTGATTTGATTTCCCGAAGTATTTTTCTTAAATGAGTGGTCAGAATTTACAAAGATTATAACATTTATTTTTCAATACTAAAGATCATGCAATAATATAAATCAGTGAAGGGAATCCAGAATTAGAAGGAGTTAGTGCTTAACTGATGTATAGTCTCGATAGACTTTACTTAAATTAGGTATTACATTCTCAGATTTTATGTTGAAATAGATATTTCTGTACTCACGTGCGAGTAACGCTGCTACAGCAATGAAAGGGGCTGGACATGAAAAATCCAGCAGCACTCCCACTGCTAAGTTAGATACCACACCACCAGCCCTGCCCCACCACGCGCCCCAGCACACTCCAAGACCACTGAAAACAATAACATTAACCGAATTATTACTCCGATCCTCTTGTCTACACAAGGTACAGTAGCCTCCTCTACCAGAACCGATGCTTGATCAATTTAATTACAGAAAATCTTAACCAAATAGCACCACAGTCCTGAAAATACAAATATACCTCAATTTAGCCGGCAGCGCATGCAACAACAGCCTAATCAGCAGCACATTCCCGTTCAGCGATGCTGCGTTCAGCGCTGCAGCAGCTGCTACTGCCATCATGTTGGAATTGGAGCATGCACAGGCACTAGCCGCGAGACATGCGCAGGCGAGCGCACAGGCACCTGCGCAGCCTGCTGCTGACCACTTCACACCACGAGCACCTCCCCTGGCGCAGAGAACGGCGCAGGCGGCATTGCCGAGGACACAACAGACACCTACTATGAGGCCTGATGTGAAAACCTGAGCACACAAAATTAGTTTCTATTAAAGTACATAATATGGCGCAATTTGGAGGAAGCCTATGTAGTATGCACAACTGTATAGGCTGATGATGATGATGATGAAAGGACATATGTACGTCGGAGCCCTAAAATCTTCCATAATTTCCCTGTGCTGGCCTTTTCTTTATCCTTTATTTCCCTCAAATGCCAGGAGAGAGTTATGGCATCTGAAGTAGTTTCGGTGGCACCTTATCAACACGTTCGCTTTTTAGTCATTTATTAACAGATGTGACAAAGAGAAACTTCTTAGAAAATCAGTTATAGTGACCCAACCTACTATTGCGCCAACCGATAAACACAACCATTTATTCTCACTCAATTATATTGCTCTGCACTTCAAATCAGGGGCAATGTGTTCTACGAATATATAGATAACTTCGAAATTTACAGTATCATTATCACTTACCTCTGTATCCATAGTGTCATCACAAGTTTCTTCTCTCCTGTCATGTCCAAAATCGCTATCATTGAACCCAAGGATGGGTTCAGGCTTAGCATAACTATCATAGAGTTTAGCTAGTTCTTTCCACGCAACATGAGTTGTGTTTAAGCCTGTGGCATTTGCTGTTCTATTGGCAGCGGCTAGCTTGCATTCTCTGCCTTGCATACGTAGAAGGAGTTCTGGTATCCACATGTTTAGACCAAAGCCACTGAAAATTACAAATTCTACAGTAGACATAACAAATATTAAAATAGAAGAAATACTACTTAATCAATCAAGGAGGAACTCAAACTTAAGAAATGGTTCCTATTTTTTCGATTTTAGAACAAAAATACCAATCTATGAAGAAATTGAAGGGATTTTAAGAAAATAAAGAGATTTAAAAAAATCTTTATACTTACGCAGACATATTAGCGAAAAACACGAAAAGGATAAGAGATGATTTCATGATGTAACTCTTGGAGATGAACACCTTCAAGTCTTTCAGCACGCTCATGAACAAATCCTTGGTTCTGTTCTCGTCTCCGTTAAGATTTTTAGCTACGAAAATATTGTCGGGGATCAGCTTCTTTATCTGTAAATATTAAAATGGTCTTATTGGTTGTTGTCCACCATGTCTAACCAGTGATGTTGCATCTTAAAAAGTAATTAAATTCTGCTCTGGTTTAGACAATTATTGGTATGGTAATTATAATATATTGTCTCAATGTTAAATTTTTAATGAAGTTTCCACACCGTCTTTTGCATTGAACTGGGAAAATTTAATCAAAAGCAAATTCGTACACTGCATCACATTTTGAAGCATAACAAGTCCTAAGCTACGCATAGGCCACAGTGACTTATTGAAAGCGACTTCCTGCAAACTATAATATTACGACCACCTGATGAAACTGTGTCTGTCGCCACTTGGCCTCTATTTGAAAACCTTATAATTATTATCGGTACTAATAGAGTGCTGGTATGTATGTAAGAGTGGAGACCGCGCCTCGGCAAACGTAGTGTGGGACGCCCTCCAACCAGGTGGAGCGACGATATTCGTGGGGTGGCTGGTAGCGGTTGGCGACGATGGGCTGAAGATCGAGTCCAGTGGCGTGCTATGGGAGAGGCCTATGTCCAGCAGTGGACGCAGAAGGGCTGATGATGAATGTATATAAGAAATACCTTAAAAATAGCATCTTTTCCGTAATTAGTTTTATGAATGTATTCCATCAGCTTCAACGCTCTGTCTCCCCTGTTTGTGTCTAGGAGGAGTCTTGGACTCTCCGGCAGGTACAGCACCCAGATACCAGCCACAAATCCTGGAAGACTACCCAGCGCCAGGTACAGTCTCCAGGAAGATATGGGCAGCATAGTGTGGTAGTCGGGAATCTTGAATGGTATCACCAGCCAGGCTAAAGCTGAAAATCAGAATAAAATTATCAATTAAGAGTAGATTCGCATAATGGTTTCTTAGATTTACGCGAATGTTACACATTGAAATAAAACTATTTTTTACGAATTTTATCGCGATTTGGTTTAATTTTTACATTTTTTAACTTCCCGACGTTTTGACTGCTTTACAGCTTTCGTGGTCACGGGACGGACCAAACTTAAACCGATTTTTTTTTAGCGGCTTAGCGGCGGGAAACTAACCAAATCGCGATAAAATTCGTAAAAAATAGTTTTATTTCAATAAAAGTAGATTCTTTTAAATGATCAGGAGTCTTTACATTGTCATGGAAAGTTTTAAATACCTACTAAGTATCGAGATATAGACTATTTTTAAATGTGCTCATATCACAGTCATTTAAAATTTGTATGAAAATTATAAGTTCCACAAATGCGATACGAGCTTCACGTCTCCAAATCTAATATTTTGTATGAAATCCTTATTACTAGGTTTCACTTGTGTTTTATGTAAGTTAATAAAAATATACAGATTGGAGGACCTTTGGAAATCAGCCATGAGAACATTTCTCCGCATTCATTTGAATCGTAGCCAACTAGATTTGCTATTCGAACGTACCTACTTTTTTGAACTAACCAACCTGTCTGTAACAGGATTATCAGCCTAATAGTAACGGTAACATTTAACAGTAAGGGCCAATTGCACAAACTAACTTTGCCAAAACTTTGATTTTGAAATTTAAATACCATACATTAGCAATGTCCAATACGTCACAAATTTATGGCGATTACATTGTCAAAGTCAAAGTTATGGGCAAAATTAATTTGTGCAACTGGGCCTTGCGCTAGCGCTGTTTTCGAGATGTCGGCTATGAAACGAAGTATTGCGGAATCAAACCTCGGTATTAAAATTTTTGTGTGATCCCTTTTTTCTAAACTGATGTATTAAGTATACTAGTCTTTGGAATTGGGAGTACAAATTGACAGTATATTTTTGTTTAAAGGAAAGCTGTCGGGGTCCCCTTCCGGGAAGTCAAATTAACCTCTACCTATGCGTGGCGGTACATTGAACAAATCAATATATGGATTTTTAAGACCCTAGGAATTTGACTGTGGCCACAGTGTCACAGTAAAAGCTAGAACTAAACAAACACCCGTTGTGTATTTACGAGCTGTACCACTGACCGCTAATTTGCAACTGTAGGGTACAGTTAGTAGTTATAGACCTCTGTCTGCGTCCCGTTAGTAAGCTTGAACCTAGCTGACACCGAAAACTTGGAAAATATGTGGCATGGAATGATGTGAGAAAATTAAAAAAATATTACAGCTTTTATCAGCTATAAATAAATAATAAATAAATACACCCAACAGTCACATACATAGTCCTGACCCTACATTAGGATCAATTAAGTCTTGTGTCGCAGGTATCAGAACTACGAAAGACTTTTCTGTCTCACAAACACCCAGACTCGAAAGAAATATTTGTGGGCCGCACAAACATTTCTCTTGGTGCAGGGATCGATCCGCGGCCTCTCGTTTCACAGCTGGCGTCTAACCAACTGCGCCAAGGAGGCTGTCCTGTTATGTACCTATGTATTGATAGACAATCACCACGCACTATTACGGTGAAGGAAAACATCGTGAGGAAACCAGCATACCGTGGCTACTCTAAAGAATTTCTACGGTATGTAAAGTCGGTACCTATATGGCCTAACCCCTGTCAATGGTACTTTCGATGGTAGAGAAGGCTAGTGTCTTGCAATGGGACGTATATGGGCTGATACAGATACAGCTTATTTTAATGCATATTTAGTAGAGCTTTTTATTGCTTTTCACTGTCTTGAAAATCGTAGGGTAAAAGGTTCGTCTCTCTCCCTTGTAAGTGTTACTATACAGGGTATATCAAGACCGCGACCGAAAACGAAGCCAGGTGATAGTTTTAGCGGTTACAGACACGATGCAACTAAAAATTTTGAAAAAACAGCGACGGATTTCTTTTTACAGTATTTTAAAAATAATAATGTTTGGGGGATAAATACCTATTTTTTGCAAAAATAGTAATATAAACCCTTACATACTATTGCGTGTTTAAAAATAAAGTGGCACTCAAATATGACGATAAGTAAAAAATTACAAAAAAATAATTGACGATTTATTTTGTGGAATTTTTACTTGCATTGTGTTTGATATCACTAATACTACCACCAGGCTTCGTTTTCGGTCGCGGTCTTGATATACCCTGTATATAGTTTCTTGAAGCCAATTCTTTTAAAAGGTATCTAGGTCGTCTCGCTAAAGACAGCTGACACTTATGCAGGCTTGGTGCAACATATTTTTTTATTATTATAATTTCAATTTATACTTGATTTAACTTATAATTTCACGAGTAGTGGCGTGCCTTCAAACAACCCTTTTGGCAAATGGCCTTATGTCATCTCAGCCTCCTATTTTATTGCATAGAAAGCAGTTAATTACTTTTTCCCATTAACATTCATAGGAACAGATAATATTAATTATTTTATCACCAAAAAAATTGTCTTGTTGCGGTAATAAATAATTTTACGTAATTTTATCAATTCAACATCTAATCTTCTTAAACATGTATATAAGTATATATCATTGTAAAGCCTTCAATTTAGTTTCTACAATTCACCTGTTGACAACAAAAATGCACAAGCGTGAACGGAAATTAACATATATGCAAAAATATGTGTAACTTTCCAAAATCTCATTGCATATGCCGGGCTTCGAACCCACAACTCTGCGCTCTGATGTCTTATTCATTAAGCGATTGCACTCTCTAATGAATTCGCTTATCTTTATCTTGACACACCTGTGACTGAATGTCTGTCAGGATCAAATAAATATCCGACATTCACACAGTCTTCTAGCTGCCACACACGTAACGACATAACTGTGCAAGTCTGAGTTTGCACCAGTATACTGGGACGTGTGTGGGCAAATAACTGCGCAAACTTCGTTCCAATTTTCGAGTCGAGACGGGTGCTAACTCGTGTTTGTGCAAACGCACTAGAGCGTGTGTGGATCATTAAAGTCTTAGGAGGTGTCAGAAACTTCGAGAGACTTTCGGCGTAACACAACCCAGACACGTGTTCATGCAGGGATCGAACCCCCACTCTTAGTATTTTGTATTTCAAAAGTAATAAATAAGATTAATTATTTTATTAGCACATATTATCTCGTATTTTCACACACGTAATAAATTTTTTATGCATTTTGGAGATAAATTGGGCTTTTGAAAATATAATTCAACTTTGTCTGACGGTGACCATAGCGATACCTATTCTTCATCTCTTTATGATGTCCCAATTTAGGTATCGAACCCAGATCCATACAGTAACAAACCATCTACACCCACTACACCAACAAGATCACGCAGCTTTACCTCTTTTTTAATCTAAGTCAATATTCACAGCTTGTCGTTAGTAACACATGTCGCCAAACTAACACAACGCGTGAATACAAATTAGAAATTTAAGTGGAGAGCAATTCGCACCAATTTGCAGTCTATAGTTTCTTGAATACATAGAAGCCAGCATAATTACTCATACTCGAGAATCATGTTAAATTAAATTTAGGCAACATTAGCTGCATAGTCAATCCTTAATATATAATATATCGCTCTATGTCGAAAACAAGTTTAGGACTCTTTTTTTCCCAACTATGAGACTTTCGGACAAAAATATTCGTAAATATCAAAACCAATCAGAACTCTCAGGTTTATAAGTTTCCTCACAATGTTTTGCTTAGGCGTTAAAGTGATCTATAACTATATTAGCGGTGAAGATCACCCAAAATGAAGGAATGTGAACACTGGCATCTGCTAGGCTTACGTTCGCAATTATAGTAGTAAATATCTCACCTGGCAATATCACCCAAGCAGCCACGAAGCTCATGCCAACTATGCTGAGGTAAAACTGTCGTTTCCTCTCCCCCACTAGGTCAGATAGGTAGGAAAATACTAAAGTTGCTGGTCCACCTGCAAATATTAAATGTGATAATAATTAGAGAGGATGGATGAAATGAGAATAACTAAGCAAATATACAAGGCGAGTGTGAATGAAAGTGTCGGTAGGGGTCGACCTCATCGAACCTACACCTTCCAAATCCCAAATCGGTGATACCCTCAAGAAGTGTCAGGTCAAAAATACCCTGAACTGACGAGAATTCATGAAGAGATTGATGAAAGTGGATGAAGCGAAGGTGATATGTCAGGATCGAGCAAAGTGGCGATCCATAGTCTCTGCCTACCCCCATGGGATACAGGCGTGACGTATATGTAAGAACTGCAAGAGACAAACTTAGCAGTTCACAACACGCAATTTACTACGTTTCAATTATTAAATATCACTGGAGTTGAGGGCAAGTCTACTACTTGAAGGTATAATTTCAAGATTTGATCAAAAAAGACATCCACATACATTAGACTGTTTCGAAGGTAACCAGGAAGTCAGTGTTTAAGTCTCAGATACCATGTTAATAAAATGTTCTTACCAATAACAAATCCGTTGATAGTCCTAGCTGCTAACAGAAGCCTGTAGTCCGTCACAGT
This sequence comes from Deilephila elpenor, assembly GCA_949752805.1. Lineage (NCBI taxonomy): Eukaryota > Metazoa > Arthropoda > Insecta > Lepidoptera > Sphingidae > Deilephila > Deilephila elpenor. The sequence continues at coordinate 13,237,066 of OX457106.1, read as the reverse complement.
GCTCTGGGCCAGAGTGATGGCGGCGTCTAGAAGCAGGGTCAAACTGAGGGTGTTTTTCCTGCCGTACACATCCCCCACTATCCCCCAGAAGAAGGCACTGGCTACACCACCTGAGAACAAAAAAATAGTAAGTAATAGTGCCAGCGGAATACTGTATACGTCAAGCCGTATACTTCCCACTGCAGAGCACGGGCCTCCTCAACAATCGATAGTACGATTAAGAGGGGTTAGGCCAAATAGTTCACCACGCTGACCTAGTGCGTGTTGACGGACTTTACATACCACGGAAATTATTGCAAATCGCTATGGTATGCAGGTTTCCTCACCGATAAAGTGCGTGGTGACTGACTATGAATACACACATAACTACGAAAAGTCAGAGGTGTGCCCTGAGATTTGAACCTGCGACCACCGTAAACATGTAAGCAGCCGCGTCTGGTCCGTTTACCAACAGGCCACCACGCACTTCAGCGCCAGCGGAATGCAAAGGTTAAAGCGTCCAGCGTGGTAGGTTGAAAAGTAAACTTCCGGAAGAGTTATATGAATTTCACCTCAATAGTCACGTCTCAATGAGTATACAAAACGAACTGTGAGATCTTGGGTTCAAATTCCAGGTAAGGCATTTCATGAGACTATGTATGTTACTAGGTACTGTGGCTGTTGGGTGTATTAATTTATTTGATTTATAATACGCTCTGTATATTACTTCCTAAACACCACATAAAGTACATAATTTTTTTTTTTTTTTTTTCTTTAGCCGACAATATAATAAAAGACGGTATAGAATAAAATTAAGTAACACAATTTAAATAAAACAATACCGCCTGACTTCCGAACCCTATTTCGGTAATCATGTCAACAGTTTGCGGTCGCAATATGGCGCCGCAGATTTAATTCGTGTTTCATTATCTTGCACGCGCTAATCATCCCTTAAAAAGATGTCAAATTTCTATTAGAACGAACCTATACGGTGCGCATGTTGTCACCGATATAAACAGTAGCATTGAGTTTAGAAGTATATAGTGCAAAATGTCGACATGTTTTAAATACCTACATAAACTTCACGCCTTTTCCCAGAAGGGGTAGGCAGAGGTGCAACCGGGACACCCACGTTTCGCCTTTGCCGTCCCACAATGTGATGAGGGCGAGCATATCGGGCACAAATTCCCGACTCCGGGCTGATGATGAAAAGATAAATCCAACATCACTTTGCCCGAAACACGATTCGAACCCGAGACCTCAATTTTGTGATTGTACCAAAATACAGCTACGCCACCGAGGCAGTCAAGACCTACGTTTTTCCTTATCCAAATCTGATATAGCTGGTTTGATAGATTAAGAAATTGGCTTATAGACATTTTTCTGTTTCATTTATTCAAATTAACAAAAGGCTTACTTGATCAGTGAGTATTACCGCCCATGAACAATACTTTTTTTATTGCGTTGAATGACGAGACGAGCATGCTATTCGCCTGATGGTAAGCAATACGACCGCTCATGAACAGTAGAAAACCAAACAACACCAAGAATTTCAAAGCATTCTTGGCATCCCACTGCGCTCGCCATCCTGAGACAAGATGTTAAGTCTCAATATATCCAGTAGTTACTCTGGCTAGATCGCAAATGCGTTTCCAAGAGTTTGCGAAATAAAAAAATACGAATAGAAATTGGAAGAACATTAGTGTGATCTTTCCGATGTAGAAAAGCGAGAGACAACATTAAAAAGATGTGATAACATCGAATGAAGAGACTTTTGGAACTGGACAGGCGAATTAACACTAAAGATTAAATTAAACTGTTGTTACTTATGGCCTTATCAATAGGCAGTTTTAAAACCTGTTTTAGCTAGTCAATGTTTTGTCTTCTTCCCGGAAACTGAATTCAAAAGTAATTGAAAGGACAAAACATTAGATTATAATTAAAGGTTTTAAAACTGTCTATGAATATGGCCGTTAAACTAGAACTCAAAAATAAGTAGGACAGGAAATCGTCAGTTAATGACAAATATTCTATCTGCAGAATATAGGGAAAATTCTCAATGTATTAATTTGCATCAATATTTGAAAAAGCCCCGATAATCCGCAGAGTAGGTATCCTATGCTAAACACTTAAACTTGTATCTAGATTCTAGATCAACCAACACATATTGCAATACTGGAAAGGGTCTCCCCCAGATTATAACGATTATATCTGTTATGTATGTATAGTATGTTTGTGTATTTACATATGTTTAATAACAATTATTTAGCTTTAATTCTTTATTTTTTACACTGCCCTCTCTCTCCTTCTTTTAAATCCATACCATGGTTGTCTGTAAGACATTGCTGTTGAGCGATAAGACCGCCATTTGTCCTTTTTTTTTGTTGTTGTTTGTATATTGTGTATTCTTGTTCTTAATTGTGTACAATAAAGATAAAAAAATTTACGATGTTTGGGCCTTAGTCATCCATGCATGGTGCAACACGGGTTATAAATAATATAGATGATGGTATCAAAATATATTAATGTCAATACTTGACAGTCTGTGTGGCGTAGTTGGTAAGACGCCGGCTGTGAAACAAGAAGGGTTCAAGTACCGCACCGAGCATATTATTAATGGAACTGCACTATACAGGGTATATCAAGACCGCGACCTAAAACGAAGCCAGGAGGTAGTATTAGTGATATCAAACACAATGCAAGTAAAAATTTTACAAAAAAAATCGACAATTTTTTTTTTTGTTATTTTTTACAAATCGTCGTATTTGAGTGATTAAACATAGTTTTTCTAAAATAATGACAAAACACGAATAAATTTTAAACACGCAATGGTACGTAAGGGTTTAAATTACTATTTTTGCAAAAACTAGGTATATACCCCTCAAAAATGATGATATTTAAAAAAATTAAAAAAAAAATCCGTCGCTTATTTTGCAAAAAATTTAGTTGCATTGTGTCTGTAGCCGCTAAAACAACCACCTGGCTTCGTTTTCGGTCGCGGTCTTGATATACCCTGTATATACATAAAAATATAATAGTATTTTGGATAATATTTTTAATTCGATATTTACCCACTTTGTTGCTTAATTTATTTTTACTGGCAACACCAAATGCGATAACAGCGACTCTCTCACCGGGCCAGAAAAGTTTGTCTCACTATACGAGTATTACAATGGTTCATGTAAACGTCAATAATTGACGTTTTAAGACATTCCGATAAGCTTGTTACAACGCTAATCATGTCATACTTGGTTCGAAACGCTATAACATTACACCCAAGTGTGAAACGACGTATGTTATGCAAATACTATCGTAACACACGCCTTTACAAATGGAGCAGTGACGTTATTGTTGTAAATTGCAGATTATAAGGCAGTATTACTAATTTTAATTACGCTGTATTATACCTGTACTACTGCCTCGGTGGCGTAGTTGTACTACGGTATGACTACAAAGCTGCGGTCAGAGGTTCGAATCCCGGGTGGGGCAAAGTGATATTGGGTTTTTCTATTCATTATCAGCCCTGAGTCTGGAATTTGTGCCCGATATGGCGGTAGGCTCGCCCTCTATCACATTGTGGGACGGAACATACAAGGCAAAATGTGGGTGTCCTGGTGGCGCCTCTGCCTACCCCTTCTGGGATAAAGGCGTGAGATTATTTATGTAGGTATGTATGCTGTATTATCATTTTCAATAGTAAAATGGGTAAAAAGTTATGTATATCTATGGGTATAATGTTGGTGAATATAAGGAAATCCACAGGCACCTGCTGAAGTCTTAACCTGACCTAGACCTTTAAATCTTAAATCTTGTAATTATTATCATGAATTGCAAAAACCTTTTCGGTCACAAACAAATACCTATTGTATTACGCAAATATTTGTCTCACTGCGGGGATCGAACCCGCGGCGTTTGTTTCTCAGCCGGCATATGACCAAGTACGCCACAAAAGCAGTCGTAGATGCGTTCATAGATAAATTTTATTTACAAAAACATTTAGATCTGGACCAATACTATAAAGGGCATACAATTAATTATCGGACAAATAAGCAATTCGAAAAGTTTAAAATAAAACTGACTTCTTTCTTATCCAATTGGTTGTGCTATATTTTTTATTACACTGCCTCAATGGCGTAGTTGTATCATGGTATGGTTACAAAGCTGAGGTCTCGGGTTCGAGTCCCGGGTCGGGCAAAGTGATATTGGGTTTTTCTATTCATTATCAGTCCGGAGTCAGGAATTTGTGCCCGATATGGCGATAGGCTCGCCCCCTATCACATCGTGGGACGGAACATAGAAGGCGAAATGTGGGTGTCCTGGTGGCGCCTCTGCCTACCCCTTCGAGGATAAAGGCGTGAGTTTATGTATGTATGTATGTATATTTTTTATTTCTCATGCAAGCCATTTGAATATGTTGTTATAAAATTGATTTAGCTGAAAACAATAGGTGAATTTCCAACAGTGTGAATCAACCGCAGAAGTTCGCACCGATCTTAAATCATCCACTAAGTATGTTATTGCGTACTTCACTATTATTACGACACAATTTTGCTTATTTATTTCATATTTACAGACAAATCGCGCGGGATTTTCGTTGAAAATAATCCCACTTGATTTCTATAAAATTATATTTTAAGGTAAGATATCTGATACTTATGACTGCATAATCTGACTTAATAATTTTAAGTATCTAGGCTAGATTTGTTTTTTTCATGAACTTAAGCATCCGATGGCTTGATGGAAGTGAAATGTGGAAAATTGGGAAACTCTAACTTATCGAAGTTATTTATCTACTAGTAGTTAAAGATCGCTAATTATTAAACGCCAACAGAAAACATAGCAATGAAATCGGCACAAAAATTTCAAAAATAGACTAATGCTTCCGCCTTTCCAGCCGCAAACGAGGCTCGTATCTCGAGCGCTACGTATATAAATAAATACACCCAACAGTCCCGTACATAGTCCTGACTCCACATTAAGATCGAGTCCTGTATCGTGGGTATCAGAAGCTACAAGGCTTTTCGGTCTCAAATACCCAGACCCGATACAAATACCTGCGGTTCTCATATGCGTTATCACGATCAGTTTTCAATATACAGATAACGTGACAGAAACATAACAAGCGAATATTTGCATTAACAACGAGGCAATAATAGCCTAAATCCCATAAAAGGAGCCATCGTCACGCTTCCTCAAATCGTTGGCAAACAACCACCTATTTTCCCATGAACATGTGATTTCCTCAACAGTAAACAAATGAGATAACCCATTGTTTTCCACGAAATATCGATGATTGTCATCTATTCTACCACAATGATACAAAAAAAAACATGTAAATAAGAATACCATATCAAACTCAATTTCTCATTTTAACATCTCCCGAAATATCCCTGTAGTTATCCGTAATTTTTATAACGTAAATGGCAATTTCTACGGTATGTAAGTCCGCCAACCCGCACTAGGCCAGCGTCACCACGCTGGCCTAGTCCACCGACTATATGGCCTAACCACTCTCAATCGATTCTCTCGATTGTAGAGTAGGCCCGTACCCAGCACAGGGACGTATATGGGCTATAAAAAAAGAAATGGCTTAAACATATTTTATAACATACACAACTTATTTATTAAACGGTATATAAAATTACGTGAACAAATCGTGTAGTTACTATTCACTTCCATAAAATAAACTTTACAGAACCTAATGTCTCTTGTTTTACAGTTAACTCTCAACCACGGAGGCTGTTAACTACGAATCTAAAAGCCAATATCACCAGGTTAACATAAACTCTAAGAACTCACCGCTCATAAAGGCCATGTTGATGAGCCCGGCTTGGTAGGTGGACAGCTGGAGTTCGCACCGGGCCGCTGGCAACACGTACGACATAGCACAGTTCTCCACTCCTGAAGCGAAGAACGCGCACACACACGCGCCGAGAGCACTGCGACTGAACCGGCCGTAACCTGCGGGTAGATATATTTTAAAGATAGGAAAAAATTGAATTCAAATTCAACAATTTCAATTATTAAATGTAATGTTGTATGTTTAATGTTGTATTTTGGGTTATGGTGTCTGCGCATGCAATAATAACGTTTTAACCTAGCATACAAATATAATAAATACATCCAACAGTCACATACATAGTCCTGACCCCACACTAAGATCGAGTCTTGTGTCGTGGGTATCAGAAGGTACGAGAGACTTTTCGGTCTCACAAACACCCAGGCCCGAAACAAATACTTGTGCATCACACAAATATTTGTTTCGTTGCGGGGATCGAACCCGCGGCCTCTTGTTTCGCAGCAGGCGTATAACCAACTGCGCCACGGAGGCTGTCAATTCAAATGTCAATCTTAATTTAAATAATTAGTAATAGCTGGGCCTTTCCGCCTGCAAACACACAATTTTTATTTGTATTAAGACTAAAAACGCGGCAATTTCACACGTGACTGTTTATAATGCTTGCATTTAATCAATGAATGTCGGTAGTAACAAAGTGGAGTTAAGTGGCAAACCCACGCAATTGTGGGGTACCTACGGTTAGTTTGAACTGCAAAAGTCAAAGGGGTTCGTTTAAAATAATAACGGCCTTCTCATACAGTTTTAAAACCTATTTTAGTTATCGATTGGTTTATCCTTTCGAACGACTTTTGAATTCAATTTGAGCGAAGAAGATAAAACATTTAATAGCTAAAATAGGGTTTAAAACTGTCTATGAATAAGGCCGTAAATGATTGCATTTTAAATTTCAAAAACGATATTATTTGATAATTAAAAATAAAATTTCAAAACATTTATCATCCGATAAACTTTTCAATCCTTATATATTTTATATTCCTTTGACTTTAAAACTTACTCCAATGCTCCGTAAATAAAACAAAGTGTTCAAAACATCAATCTGAATAATTACCAAGAAAATTATAATAAAATTTGAAATAAATTGCAGGCATTAATTTCAATATAAAAAAGTGTCGCCCAACGTGGGGCTCGAACCCACGACCCTGAGATTAAGAGTCTTATGCTCTGCCGACTGAGCTAGCCGGGCTACAGTGCATTTATTGAATAAAAGCCTCGCTTGCAACCCCTAACATTAATTGAGACTGTAATGAATACATTTTCAATGGAATTTTCTGACTAGTATGAAGTTACTATACCCTATTTCCTGAACCAGAGTTAGTCAGAATATGTTCAGTATTTAATTGTATAACAGTATTTTTTAAGTAAAACAAATACACTGCCTCAGTGGCGTAGTTGTATTATGATACGGTTACAAAGCTGAGGTCTCGGGTTGGAGTCCCGGGTCGGTCAAAGTGATATTGGATTTTTCTATTCATTATTATCAGTCCGGAGTCAGGTAAATGTGCCCGATATGGCGATAGGCTCGCCCCCTATCACATCGTGGGACGGGACATACAAGGCGAAATGTCGGTGTCGTGGTGGCTCCTCTACCTACCCCTTCGGGGATAAAGGCGTGAGTTTATGTATGTATGTATGTAACAAATACAAACTGTATTCTTTGTTCAAATGCTCATTAAATAATACTACCTCCGCTTCGAAAAGTGTATAATAAATGTCACGTTTCGCATTCACCTGCGTATATGCAGAAAGCTTATTAATTTGGATGACTTAACGCCCGAATACATAAACTCCACTTAAATATTAAGTTGCACTTAACTATAAAAGTTCCGCTTAAATATACTGATTAAGTGGGACGTGGATAGTTAAGTGCAACTTAATATTTAAATGGAGTTTGGGTATTGGGGCGTTAAGCCCCATTTATACGGGAAGAGTTTCTCGCGGCGAGAATCGTATGCGACTATCGCATGACATAACCGCTACAGGTAATCGTGTTCTGACAAATGTTTACACGATGCAACTTTTTTATACCCTTACGATTATCGTATCTTCGAGGCGAGAAACTCTCCCCGTGTAAATGAAGTTTTAGACTCAACTCAGACCTATCTAGATATTTTTCCATCGCCTGAAGCTAATGACGCGCACGAGGCACAATCGATCGAACGCACAATTATCTAATAAAAACAACTTGTCACACCGTCTGTTGCTTTAGTCTAATTGCGTGTAAGTTTATTAAATGATTGCGGTAATTGACTTAAATGCTTAATGCTCTGATAGATACTTGAAGATGTAGACATCCTGTAAAACTATTTCTCTTGATGTATTAGTATAAGCCCAAATACGTCTCATTGCTGAGCACAGGCCTCCTCTATAATTGAGAGTACGATTTAGAGGGGTTAGGACTTAGGCCATATAGTCCGCCCTGCAGCTGGCCTAGTGCGGGTTGGCGGACTTTTCATACCGAAGAAATTCTTCAAAATCGCAACCGGTTTCCTCACGATGTTTTCCTGCACCGTTATAGTGCGTGGTGATTGACTATCAATACACCCATAACTCCGAAAAGTCAGAGGTGTGCCCTGGGATTTGAACCCGCGACCACCGTGATCATGTTGGCAGTCGCGTCTGGTCCGTTACCAACACCACTCACTCTCTCTTAATGAGTGGTGAAAATTGTAATCTTGATTGTAAAGGGCGCCCTGCAGTGGGATGTATTTAAGCTACAGGTACTGATACAAATGGTGGAAAAGTTTCTGGTGGTCGTTAAAGCTACATCAGTCTTACAAAAACCGACGTCAAACGACTGTTCTGTTGGGTTTCGATCGACGAATGCATCTAATCAGATTGTCGAAAACTAACGGCCTTATTAATCGACAGTTTCAATACCTATTTTAGTTATTGAATGTTTTGTCCCTTTCGAACGACGAATTCAGTTTGAACGACGAAGACAAAACATACGACAACTAAAATAGGTTTTAAATCTGAATATGAATAAGGCTGTTAAAGTTACCTGTGGATCACACAAACATTTGTTTCGGTGCGGGGATCGAACCCGCGGCTTCTCGTTTCACAGCCGGCGTCTAACCAACTGCGCCACAGAGGCTGTATATTATGGATTAGTGAGTTTTATAACAATAATGTATAATAGTTTAAAGTAAACATACCGGCTGTGTCCAGTGCGGTTTCGTAATCAGCCACCTCTTGTGTCGGGTCTTTTGTATCGCTCCTGCCGTTGGCTGCAAAAAAAATTATTTATACTAATATATAAAGTTGAAGGGTTTCTTTGATTGAACGCGTCAATCTCAGGATTTCTTACGTTGCATGGCGAGACGAGCATGCCACTCGCCTGATGGTAAGCGATACGATCGCTCATGGACAGTAGAAAATACATTCTGAGACATAAGATGTTAAGTCTCAATATTTCTAGTAGTTAGTCTGGCTACAATGTCCTTCAAACCGGGACACAACAGTGCATTTACACTGCTGTTAATTCCTTAGGAATAGAATTCACAAATGTGATAATATGTAGGTATTTTCAATATGTAAGAACATCCTGGTTATATGCCATTTACAAAAAAACATTTTTGGAATCCTTGGAGAATCTTCATGTTTAGCTTTGGACCTCCTGTGGCAAGTTTTTATTTGAAGTCGATAGGTTTTTACGTAAATTTAATTAAATCCCCTTTTTAGGCATAAAGTAAAGAATGCTAGATTTATAGCGGTTTTATGGTTTCTGCGATATGTTTGTGTTTGATAACGGTGTTATGAATTGGGGAAAACTGCCATTGAGTAATTTTTCCGTTTGGCAACAACCTTAATTTTTGACTGAACACTTCAAGTCAAAAAGGGATATATTAGATATAAAGCTCAGCGAGTGCTTATTGGTCTATTGATAGGGCCTTGATCTGCGGAGACGGTGGACGCGGGTTCGAATCCCTTCCTGAATTTAAGGGCACAGCAATAATTTTTGGAGTCATGCATATATTGTTGATAATTACTCATGTTATTGAAAAAGAAACTTAGCACGAAAATGTGCATTTCGTAAACATCTTCAGAAAAAAATTCTAAAATATGTAAAATGTGGCTAAATACAACATCCAACGTTAATTTACGGTCTCACATTTACAATCCAACTTAATCCTGCATACTTAGTAAACTATAGTCGTTATTTTTATGTACCTGGCGTAATCCAGAGAATAAAACAAATAATTACACCCAAAAGACACACACTGCTCCTCCCTAAAAACACTCCTCATTTAATAACTCCTTGCTCCTCATTAAAATAACTTCATGTATCTCGGGTATTCGAACCATTTAGTGTCATAAGGGTATATTATGTTTTATAACATCCGGACATACATACAGGGTATTTCCAGACTGCGACCTAAAACGAAGCCAGGTGTTAGTATTAGTGACTTCAGACACAAGGCAATAAAAAATTTCAGTTTTTTTTTTTTTTGTATCTTTTACTTATCGTCTTATTTGGGTTATAAATACATAGTTTTCCTAAAATAATGATGTACACCTTTTTGTTTTTAGAGACGCAATGGTACGTAAGGGTTTAAATTACTATTTTCGCAAAAACCAGGTATTTACACCCAAACACGATGATTTTTAAAATAATCCAATAAACTGTCGCTTGTTTTCGAATTTTTCTAGTTACAACTGCCTTCATTTTCGGTCGCAATCTTGATATACCCGGTATATTTAATATCGGCGACTTTATTAAACTACGTATAGATCTTTGTGAAAATGGTCATCTATACCAGAGACACCGATGCGATTGCTTTTTAAAATACACATATAAATCAGAAGTCATAACCGCCATTTTGAACCTATAGGTTATTTTTAAAATACAGCACTACCTGTCATACTTCATGTATCAGATTCAGGACAATAGCTTATTGTTATGTAAACTTATTGTCCGCGACCTTTATATCGAGACCACGTATAAAAACATTTGACAATCGTGTAAAGTATGTTTACGTTGTAAAGTAAGTCATGTGAATTAAATTAATTAAATTGTTACTATGCTAATGATAAGCGCTTTTAAGGAAATTGATTTTAGGAGGTTTTTATTATAAATATAAAATCCGTTGAAAAATATTTTTTCATTAAGTACCCCTAGGTGCTGCCTACCCAATATTAATTAATAATGAATATTAGTTAATATTTTATTATCCTAATGAAAATTTTGCTTTCAGACAAAAATGGTATGTTCTTAATTTAACAAGTCAAATAAATATTTTTGGCATGAGAATTGAATCAGGAATTCATAAATTAGTTATAGTTGCTGACACTATTTAAAATAATTTAAAAAGCCCTAGTGATCCTAATATTAACTGTCGCTCATTGGAATGACGGGAAATAAAACCCGGAAACGATTTAAAAAGCTTTAATCTGACTTAATAGATTTATTTTTTTAAATTCACTGACTAAGATTTCATACAGTTATTAACACTCTTTAAATCACGAAAAATAAAAACAAAGTTTTTAAAAAAATAAAAAAAATGTTTTTGCAAAAAATAAAATACTCACGCATCTCCGGCGAAATTTTGCACACCATTTTTTTTTTTAACTATGGCACTAAAAAGTCTTTTTACACAGCCAACGAGAGCCGCGTTGCGTCTCGTGCGAACCCGCGCGCACTGAAGAATTCGCCGGCCGATGCAGACCTACACGCGCTCAGACACGGCGCATGGGACAGCGGCGCAAAAACACAAAAAAAAAGCAAAACATGAGCGACTTGCTTCTCAGAATCTGATGGGGAATGTATGATGCAACTAAGCGATGTCTTTTGTCATGGGATGAAAGATTTTGGTGTTTTTTGATTGAAGAATTTGTGACTAATTGTATACCAGAATATGGTTCTTACTTTTGAGAATTTTGCAATTTTCTATCTGTTATACTTAGATAAGAAGGACGACGCTGGGTGCAGGCTGCCTCCAACAGGTCACTGTGGAAATCATTGCTAGAGGCCTATGTTCAGCAGTGGACTTCTTTTGACTGATGGATGAGTGATTGAATACTTAGATAAAAAATGAGAGTATTTTTTGAAGAAAATCATGATAATGAGCATGATGTGAAATAATATTGATTTTTTAAATGGTAATTTATATTTTTCTATGAGTAGATATTCCCTTGTCCTGTTTAAATTGTATTAGGATAGCCAGCTCGTCGTCTGTATGCCAATTGTTTTTAGTTTGCGACATTATTTTAGAAATTGCAGACTTGTTTTTAAAATTGCAAGCATAACGCATCATAGATTTTCATGACCACGTAACCTTGCTGGTAGTTCTGAAAGTATACCGATGAGAAGAAGTCTTAAGTTTCAAGCAGTGCTCTTTTTAAATGATGCCCTGCATCTTGATTGTGTTAATTAACTTAAACATAAATTGAATCCGCGATTTCCCCCACCAAAGCTCCTCAACCTCTACGACTGTTATCTAATTTTAGGTCAGCCCAACATAATTATATATATTTAGGTATTTTCTACACTTATCCATCAGCGCGAGCTTTCACTTCCCTTGCTCGTTTACGTTCCATTTCACTGTAAATTACATCGATCTTGGTTCATAATTAAACAAGTACATTTGCATGCAACAGGCGCCAGACTAACGATAATCTAGGCAATCTATCTTCTGGTCTAGGCTGTGAAGATGTTAGATCTATATTTAGATCGCACGGTTAATGGCCAGTAGGAGTATAAACTCGGCCGTTAGCTTCCCATTATCGGACAAGGGGTTTTGATGAAGCCTTTTTTTGTTTCGGCTCGATGAGATTGAACTTCATGTGAAATTAAAGTTAGCTCTATCGAGGTTAGTGTTGAATGGTGATAATACACATAATTTGACACCATTAGGCCAGTTTCTGTATAGATTTTTTCTCGGAAAGCTTAAACTAGTATTACGGTTTGATGTTACAGCAAAAAAATAATCAGCCCTTTTTGTCACGTCTCGAAGATTTATAAATTCTACTTCAAATTACATTATTTTATAACAAAATGCATTTAAATAATTCTGAATGGCGGCCTGTTGTCAATGACCCGGACGGAAACTGCAGAAACTGCCGATTCGAATCCCAGGACATACCTCTGATTTTTCGAAGTAATGTGTAATGTATCATTTACTACGTACATTAACGGTCAAGGAAAGCATTGCGATTAAGCCTGCTTACCATAGAAATATTTACAAGTATTTCTGTGATATGTCAAGTCTGCCAACTCACAACAGTCTTGCGTGGTGGACGCCGTAAAGTCTTACCATCGTCGAGAAGGTCCACACCCTATCCTATGGTGCGACATAAATGATTAATTTATATCATATTTTACCGAAAAATCCATCTGAGGATAGCAATTACTGGTTATAATAAATTTTTCAATAATACCTGCTACTAATATAAGTATTATTGCAATAACCAGAAACGCAGATTCCATCACCAGCTTACACAATATTTACTGGAATTTGTGACATAACGTTTAATCAAACTGTGTTCAACATCGTCATTAAATCCTTAACATCTTAGTATTACTCTTATATGATTACTATGTTTTATTTATTGGTTTCAAACATTCATTTATTTCTCAACGATTCCTGGAAGGTAATAAAGAAACTGGCAGTGGTCTCCTGGAACTCTTCTGAAGAATGGAGGCATTACGAAACGTTACAGATACTCAATAATATTACTTATTTATTACTTAGAAATATTCGAATGCTAACATAGAAAATGCAATATAATCTGGCATTGTTGAATTAAATTAATATTTATACTGACGCCACAAGTGACAGCAATGCATCTGATGTTAAATGTAGTGAATTCTTAAGAAATTCTTCCATTATTGAGTGACTAGAATCTCTCAATAAGAACAATTATTATAGAAATAAGATATAGATAGTCTAAATGTGAAGAGATTAATAATAGAAATAGCAGTGTATATGCACGCACTGTTGTGTTTCGGTTTGAAGGACATTGTAGCCTGAGTAACTACTGGACATCATGAGACTCAAGGTCTTATGTCTCAGGATGACGAGCGCAGTGGAATGTCAAGCATTGCTTTGTAATTCATGGTGTTGTATGGTTTTACTGCTGTTCATGAGTGGTCGTATCGCTTACCATCAGGCGAATGGCCTGCTCGTCTCGCTATTCATCGCAATAAAAAATATGAAGAGATAAATAAATTCTGTCTAACGGGAACAATTATGATAACCGACGAAAGAAAACCATCCAGTGTTCACTCTCACTCGAACTCTGGATTGTAGAGCAGGCCCGTGCCTTGCAGTATGACATATATGGGCTTAATGGTTAACGTATTATTATCATTTTAAATAAATTTAATTATTGCCATGTCTAAACTTTCGAACTCTTCATCTAAGTAAGCGCATGAAACATAAATAGGAGCATTACAATAACATTTCAAGATGACGTACAAATTGAACTAAAATGTTAAATAATTATATAATGCCCCATTTTGTGTACTTTTGGTTATAATCGTAGCATCGTTATGGAAAATTAATTTTTTGCTCCCAAGTTTAAAATTATAAAATGGTGGGTTGTTTCCATTGGTAAGTGACGTCCGAAGGAGCTTAGATACTGACCTTGGAAAGTATGGAAAAATTGTATTTGTAAAAGGAATTTGTTGCCGATATGGCGATAGGCTCGCCCCCTATCACATCGTGGGACGGAACGTACAAGCCGAAATGTGGGTGTGCTGGTGGCGCCTCTGCCTACCCCTTCTGGGATAAAGGCGTATGTATGTATGTGTAGAAGCACTCATATTACAACAGCAGAAGTAATTCCAATATAGAACTAAGATTTTTAAAGGAATAAGTAAAATAATAATTAGATCAAGCAGATTAACACACAGTTTTAAAATACAATGAGATACCAAGTCAAGTGTCGAGGGTATCAGTGACAATGCTTTTAGTCTCACAACACCCAAAAAGAAATACTTCGGGATCACACAAACATTTACCTCGTTACGGGGGTTGAACCCGCAGCCTCGTAGGCAACGTTACTTTGACATACCGGTTTTAAAAAAACATTAAATTTATTGACCCCTTAGTATACCTAATTCTCATCTTAAAATCCTTCCGCATACTTTCAGGTCATTCAAGAGACCTATTAGTTTTTATAAATTGTCAGTAATTAATTGTACACAACATTATCCGCCATTTTAGCACCTATTTCTCAAGAATAAGGTTCATTTTCGCTTGATACGGTGCATCGTATATTTGTAATTAGGAATTTAACGGCATTGCCTTCGGAAATTGATTGTATCTTCACGATTCGTTTAGTGACGTCAGTTCCGCCATAGACAAGATTTTCCAATGTGACATCAATTTATCTCTTGTAAAAAAATAAACGCTTATAGGTCTAGTGGCAACAAGGGCTATGTACCGTGAGGTCCTAGGTTTGTATTCCATGTCAAAAAATCAATGTTAATTTTACTGTTTGAAAAATACATATGTAATTTGCTTGGGACTGGAATTTCTGGCCGGCATGGTGATATGTTGGCCCCATTCACATCTTGAGACGGAAAAAGCTTTGTTGAACTGGGACTGACAGGAGTCTATGTATTTTTAATGACAATCGTAAATTTAAAACTGCATTTATTTTTCCTACATATAAATTCCTACTTATTAAATTTCTAATACAACACGTATTATATCAATTTAAACTCTGGAGTACCTTTGTTTTTTAACAGACATTCAAGCAGAAAAGTCGCTTTCCCCACGACATTGTGCAAATATTTTCCACACACATGTACATACATGCAAGCTGGAACGGTAATGAAACCCGCGTTATAAGCGTGTATACACTCGTGTCCATAAATCATGTATGGAACACAGTGCGGGCGCGCCTTGACTTTGAACTTGGACTGTCGCGCACGTAAGTGTCTCAACGGGGAAAACAAAAACATTTCAAAAATAGAATAAAAAGCAAATATTCTTGTTTTTAATAGTCTTCAATTTGCAAATTGCTTTTGTTTTTTTAGTAATTTTACTATAGCTAAGGGACGTGTTGTAGTTGTGAAGAGGAAATAGCACATGCAACTCCTCCAGCAACATGAACTTTCTTTTTATATTTAAATTTTTGTTTGCATAAATAAATAAGTCAGACGACTATTTTTTGCCGGTGGATACTCCATCTGATTTGCACTTTATCATGTCATTATCAAAGTGTCAGAGTATTTTTATTTTGTCAGACAGGATTTCGCGTCTTTGTGTCCCCTAACCTACATTCAAATAATGACAACGCAGTTTGCAAGCAACTCTTAACGTTACGGTACTTTCCAAAAATACACGGCTGGACATAAATTAATCGCGAGATTTATTCGGATCCGAGATGATATTCATCTTGCACAGCCTCCGCGGTACTAATTTTAAATACTTTTTTTGTGCACAAAGCTCTTCCGTTACACTGGATCGAATTTAAAACAGAAAGGGATTTGGTGGGAATAAACTACAAAATGTCATTGTTTTACAGATATCTTCTTTTAAAAACGCAATAAAAAAAATTTAAACACATAATATTATGTATAAGGACAGAAAAAAATTAATAATTAAAATTAAAATATAATAGGCAAAATTAATTTTTACTACCAACGAAATTTAAACTTAAGTATTTTACGATAAAAACATATTTTTTCCCGGAAACTTCCAATTCAAGACTCAGAATAGTCCTGATAAGTTATGTTCATATGATCTGTGTTTTTTTTTTAATTTTATTAATAATGCACAAGGTTTTACGTACTGTAGAGTATTCACAAACCCTCATGAATCTCTCTCTTCTAAGCCAATAATCCCACATGGTGATGGGGTCAGCTTTCTTCATTTTTCTTCTCCACTTCGCTCTGTCCCTAATGTCGTCGAAAACCTGACATTCTCCCATGTTTCTCCGCACTACATCCATCCACCTCGTCTTCGGCCTGCCTGTTCCTTCAGCCTGTGATGGTTAACTGCAGTGCTAAGTTTCCTACGTAAAAACCCACATGAATATCAATTCTAAATTCGCTCCTGTTTCTCATGCAATGGACCAGTTACCAGTTTTTCAAGTGCTGCAATATATCGTTACTCTTTGTCTTATGTAAAAATATAATATTATAATATGCAACCACTGCGCTTAAGCTTAGAGACAATAAATTAACTTTATCTCAAAGAACATGATTAGTAGGTACCTGAAATCAATTATTAAACTTTTCAACATCAGTGATATCAACTTTGAATGAAGAACGTCAAGTTGTTTAGTCAACATTATCAGGTGTCTCATCTAGATCGCCGGTAAAATATATACGAGTATACATACATAAATACATACATACATACATAAACTCACACTTATTACTCAGAAGGAGTAGGCAGAGGAGCTAGGAAGATACCCACATTTTGCCTTGAATGTTCCGTCCCACAATGTGAAAGGCCTATCGCCATCGGGCACAAATTTCTGACTCCGCGCTGATAATGAATAGAAAACTCCAATGTCACTTTGCCCGACCCGGGATTCGAACCTGAGACCTATGCTTTGTAATCGTACCGTTTTAAATTATGCCACCGAGGCAGTATAGAAATTATCTCGATATATTTCTATGATTGTCAACAGTCAAATAAATTATAAATTAATTATTTTAAACTGTTTCTATATTGCTCAAAATTAAGTAGAATTCTGTATTGTGGGTGCTTTTACAAACATAAATATCATCCACTGTTAGCTATGTATTACAGAAAGATAATATACATATGTACGAGTATATATTTAGATCAAAACAAATTAATTAAGGCGTAAGATAAGGTGGTACTAGCGCCACTTACACATCGATGATTTTAATCCTGTCCCAAAATGTCTATTGACTAATTGGGTGCATAACTACAATGCTTAATTAACGAATAATAAATAATAATACGTCATTCTCATAAACTATTTAGATCGTATTCAAAGAAAGGACAAAATAAATTAAATAAAAAGAATACACTGAATACAAAAGAAATAAATTAAATAATTTATCACCGCGGGTCGTCAAAAGGTAACATTGCAATCTTTAACCTCAATTATAATTTTATTGATTAAGGCCATCTTTGAAACGTTATATAATAAATAAAAATATATTTGTCCAGTTCATATACATCATCACGGGACTTCTCTACAATCGAGGGTTCGATTTGGAAGACCTAGATCTTACACCAATATTTTACTAAACTTCAGACACAATGCACTAAAAATTGCAAAAAAAATTGTATTTTTTTGTTGTGAATTTTTATTTGTCGTCGTATTTGGGTGAAAATGACATAGTTTTCCTAAAATAATGATGTACATATTTTTATTTTTAGACTTTAAAAAAATTGCCTAATAAAATCTGTCGCTTTTTTTGCAATATTTTTAGTTGAATTGTGTTTGTAACGACTAAAACTACCAACTGGCTTTGTTGTCGGTTGCAGTCTTGATATACCCGGTATATACCCTAGAAATTCTTGTGAGTATTTATGGTATGCAAATTTTTACACGATGTCTTCCTTCAGTGTTTAATTGCGTTGAAATTGACTGTCATTACGTAAGAATTTGAATACCCAGTCAAATTTGCAACCACTGTTTCAGCAACCGCGTGCGTTCAACGGATCAACATGGTGGGCTGTTCGTAACGACCAAAAACTCAAAACCAACCTGTCGAATCACAATAATGTCTTTCTACCATAACTTGGCGAGTGAAGAATTACAAATTAAAAGAATAAAATATATTTTTAACATATTGTTTGGCATAATTTTAATGTTAACAATGAGCATTTATATTTGTAATAGTTATAACATCTCCAATTTAATAAAAAGTGAAGAAAGGAAAACTATTTTATTACTTTGCACAACGGCGCATTCGGGCGATAGAAGAAAATATACCTCAAAATATGGTCATAAAATATGATAATAAAGGTTTTTAATTTTACCACCGATCATAACAACGTTTCACCCGACTGTACGCGCGGTCGGAGGCATTCTGAGAAACAAAAGTAAGAGCAAACCAATTTGGTGCCTATTTGCGGGCCACAGTCAAAAATTATTGTACCTTACGTACCTTCTGTTTGTGGTGTAGCTGTGTATACGAATATTTCGTTTAGGGACCTCATACATGCGCTTATGAAATCACAAAATCAGACAATGTATCAGCTTCCAATTTAAGGCTTAAGAAAAAAAAATACCCCCAACAGTCACATACATAGTCCTGACCCCACACTAAGATCGAGTCTTGTGTCGTGGGTATCAGAAACTACGAGAGATTTTTCGGTCTCACAAACACCCAGACCCTGTCAATTTGGAATAAGAACTAAAGACTAACCTTCAAGTCATAATATTAAATTAAGTCTAGGTGTAGTGGATTTACCAGCTTCGAATCCTACACCAAGAATAGCCAGCACCTCTATTTCATTTCTAATCCAGCTTCAGAGCTATTTTTAGAATGAAATGAACATTATTTTACAGTCTTGAGTAATAATAAAATTGATAGTAGGAATCTCGAAGGATTTGTTTGTACGTTGCTTCAATATTTATTATGGGAGAGATTCTTATCATAGAACGTTATTGAAATATTTTCAGTACATTTTCAAGGTTATATCGAAAACTACCAATTGCTGGTTGAAATCTACATCAATCAGGGTAGTATGATTATTACGTACCTTCAAAAAGAAAACATGTTAATCATTACCTATTATCGTGAGGTTTATTGACCTCTCAATAAACTAGCTATAGAGGATTAGAATTAAATACTTAATGTTATTTAAAGCTAACTTTTAAATAAATCAAAGGGACTGAAAAAATATATTTAACACTTAATATACTTTATGGAAGCCTGTGTGATTTGATGATGAATAATTTTGATCATTTTGTAATCGCGCATAGCCTGTTTAATGGAAGTATTCTTTTAATTCTTCAGCCTTAGCATAAAAGCAAGCATTTTACGAAAGCAAAGTCGGGAGTGAAAACCTGCTTGTAAAATATAAACGCACTTCATACTGCAAGGGCGTCTGTGCTTTATTTATTAATTCATAAATACTGTGACTTGCGGCTATAAACGTGTTGCTAGTAATAGCCGATTACATTAGATAATGTTTTCTATTTATAAGCCGGGATAACTTTTCCTATTTCTTATATATGGGGTTTAATCTGCATATTATCATGGGATTTTGTAGCTGACACTGGACAGTTTATTTTAATTTATTTTTGTGTATGGTAGGATGGACTTTATGAGAAAAATATGATTAATTTGTATCATTCATCATTTATGACAGCCTCCGTGGCGCAGTTGGTTAGACGCCGGCTGTGAAACGAGAGGCCGCGGGTTCGATCCCCGCACCGCAACAAATGTTTGTGTGATCCACAGGTATTTGTTTCGGGTCTGGGTGTTTGTGAGACCGAAAAGTCTCTCGTAGTTTCTGATACCCACGACACAAGACTCGATCTTAGTGTGGGGTCAAGACTATGTATGTGACTGTTGGGTGTATTTATTTATTATTATTATTTATTATTTTGACGTGTATGGGCTGATACAGTTACAATTTTTCAAGTTGTAGACTTCGATTAACAATGTTGTTGAGGATTGTGGTCGGTTTTGTGCCGATTGTGGTCAGTTTTGTCCACTAAATAAATTGCTCATTGTTACGAAGGTACTACTTTCTCCCTTGCCATCATCATGTTTTTACGAAAACTTCAACTCCCTTCTGCATGATTGTTGACAGCAGCGAACACTTGACATCAAATTACTTACGATTTTTCTAAATCCCAATTAAAAAAAAAACAAAAATCTCATTCTCAACGAGTCTGAAAGCCCTCTTATCTGCTTCACGAATCACGGCACTTTTTATTCCGTCTGCGCGTTCAAAGGAAATTTTAAACTTCTCAAAACGATATAACTTTACATTTTACAATGATGAATTGTACGATTGTCAGATATTCAAATCCGTTGACAGGTTCAAATTGTTTTTTTGCCGCGATTTTTGGAAACCATTTTGTACCGTCGGTAGAGTTAAAAATAATTTAAAGCTATTTTTGGATAGTGTTGATTTCTAAGTAAATGTTGATTTATATAAATACAAAGATTATTAAAATCTTTTTTTAAAACGACGTAATGTGACCTCCAAGTAATTCGCTGATTCGGTCAACGACCCGTTGTCATAACGTTTTGTACGATTTCATTGCGGGTTTGCAAGAAATCCAATTTCTATAGTGCTTAGTAACAAGCCAATGGATATTGTTTTCCGTTCTGTTAGGGAAGTATTTTTTTACCGACTTCGGAAGAATTCCCAATACTTATCTAGTTCTTTTTTTGAATTTAAACATTTCATTTTCCCCCGATATTGTAATGGTACTTGTTTGATAGCCTCCATGGCGCAGTTGGTAAGACGCCGCCTGTGAAACGCGAGGCCGCGGGTTCGATCCCCGCACCGAAACAAATATTTGTGTGATCCACATTTGTTTCGGGTCTGAGTGTATAATTGTAGTATTATTTATGTTGGCCAATAGTGAATATGGGATGTAAATACTAATTCTATATAAAAAAAATCAGACCACTTTGTATTTAAATAATAATTATCTTCTATACTAAAACTAGAACCCTTTCGAACGTGTTATAACTTGCATCCATATCTACAATACGTCTAAAGCTATTTCCTAAGTTCAAGTTTATAACCTCCACTCAGTTAAGTTGACAGTCGGGAGGGGCACTCCTACTTGGCAGTTTTAATTTTCTAATTGCCGCCTGCAAACATTACTCGCACGTGTTGAGTTACGTTTTAGTCATACTTAAGTTTATTAATGTCTTACACGTTTCCTGATATACCGGGTATATCAAGACCGCGACCGAAAACGAAGCCAGGAGGTATTAGTGATATCAAACACAATGCAACTAAAAATTTCGGAGAAAAATCTTAAATTTTTTTTTGGTAATTTTTTACTTATTGTCGTATTTGGGTGATAAATACATAGTTTTCCTAAAATAATGATGTACACAGTACACCTTTTTATTTTTTAAAACGCAATGGTAGGATTTAAATAACTATTTTCGAAATAACTAGGTATTGACTAACCAAAAACAATGATTTTTAAAAAATTGCAAATAAAAACTGACGCTTATTTTGCGAAATGTTTATTTGCATTATGTCTGTAACCACTAAAACTGCCACCCGGCTTTGTTTTCGGTCGCAGTCTTGATATACCCGGTATGTTATGTTATAAAACTCCAAATAATACGATTCTGTATCAGCCCATATTGAGCCCACTGCAAAAACAGGCCTCCTCTACAATCGAAAGTACGATTGAGAGTGCCATATAGTCCACCACGCTGGCCTAGTGCAAAGCGGACTTTACATACCATAGAAATTCGGTATGCAGGTTTCCTCGCGATGTTTTCCTTCACCGTTATAGTGCGTGGTGATTGACTATCAATACACACATAACTCTGAAAATTCAGAGATGTGCCCTGGGATTTGAACCCGCGACCACCGTGAACATGTTGGCAGTCGCGTCTGCTCCGTTACCAACGTTTACAACATACAACTCGCCTTTTAAAATGCCTATAATGTTTACTCTTGAACAATCACAGCTTAATCACCGACTCGGCCATCCTTCACACCCACCGTTGACAACTCCGTTCTGTATTCAAATCTTATTCTATTCTTCTTAATATAACAGCCAGCACCATCGTCATACTAGAAGAGGTTGCTTTTCTCATAGCTCATGAAAACCACAGTTACAATTTAATTTATAAAAGCTAAGACAAGAGTGGGTGAAATGGTTGCCAAAAAGTTAGTGGTGGGCATCAAACTCGGCTTTTTTTTAATTTAACCAAGTTACAGGAGCAAAAACAGAGGAGCAAAAATATGTTGGCAGCCGCGAAAATAATTATTTTTAGATTGGAAAATCTTGTATTTTCACCCCACTTGTGAAGCAGAATTTTAAAGAATCCTTTCCCAGTTGTCGTCTAATTAATATAATGAATTTATATTCCTTTCATGCTTCTATACCTTTCAGCTTAGATCTTGAGTAATTATTCAGTCTTACTACAAGCGCCTGCAAGCGCAATACAATCGACATCAATGGCCTTTTTCATAGACAGTTTTAAAACCGAAACGAATGTTTTGTCTTCTTCCCCCAAACTGAAATCAATAGACGTTCGAAAAGGACAAAATATTCGATAACTAAGGTTTTAAAACTGTCCGAAAACATACAAAGGTTCAAGCCGAAACGCTGCTCACAAGTGTGGGCCACCTTGACAGTCGGCGACTTTTACATCTTTGTAAAAGGCCTTCCTACTAAAGTGTGGTGTACTGTGGTCACCATCTAAACGTACAAATATCTTTCTATTTAGATTAATAGGTACAAAACGAGCATTTTCGCTCGCTAGACTTATGGTCAAGGACGTGGCTGATGCCTAGTGAAACCTAAATAGGACGGAGTCTAATAGTGAAAGCACGATCTCGAGTGTCAGTGGAGACAAGTGCCTTGTTGGCATAGTCAATACTCCTTAGCAAATTCTTTGGTGCCTTTGCAGACGGGAGATAAATTATCGAAGATTAAATGTAAAGTTAGTATTGTAAAATTTACTTAAAATAATTATGAAATTATAATGTAGCTTAAAATAGAAGGCAGAATTCTTTTTAACTAGATTTGTTATTTAGAAGGATGTAGGTCTAAATATCTCATGTAAATTGTAAAGGGACCAAAGCTCATGGCAACAATTTACTAACAGCACTTACATAGATAATATATTTACAATTTATTTATCAAAAATAGCCAACCGAAATCAATATAGCTTTCACTGTTTATATTTAAAGATTCTTCTAATAAAGACGAGTCTTCAAATTATGGTTGCCTATATATCTTTACCCAAAATCAAATCCAAGGGCACACCTCGGACTTTTCGGAGTCATGTGTGTATTGATTGTCAATTACCACGCACTATAACGGTGAAGGAAAACAGCGTGAGGAACCGGCATACCATAGCGGTTTGTAAAAATTTCTATAGTATGTAAAGTCCGCCAACCCGCACTAGGGCAGCGTGGTGGAGTATATGGCCTAACCACTCTCAATTGTACCCTCGATTGTAGAGTAGGCTACATATCCTACTCGTATATGAGACGCCGTCTACCACCGCAATGTCTATTTCTCCCGCCAAACAGCAGTGTAAATGCACTGTTGTGTTCCGGTTTGAAGGGAATTGTAGCCAGAGTAAGTTCTACTGGACATAATGAGACTTGACACCTTATGTCTTAGGATAGCGTGCGCAATGGAATGCCAAGGATTACTTCGTAATTCATAGTGTTGTTTGGTTTTGCTACTGTCCATGATCGGATGTATCCCTTACCTCCAGGCGAATGGCATGCTCTTCTGGCCATACATTGCAATAAAAAAATACATTGCAATAATCTATTCTAAATCGAAAAAAGTCGTGCGACTTAAAATCGTTCGTCTGCAAAATGCTGCGGAAGTCGGACAGGATTAACGAGAGAAATGCACTAACCTGTTGAATTATATTTTAATGTGTAATTAAGAATGGTAAACGCCGAGTAGGTTTTCATTGCGAGGTCTAAGGTTCAAACCCGGCTATTAACAACGCCTTGTAATGTAATGTACTCCAGTGCGCCTTCCGATCGTAAATGTTTGTCATTACCGGTGCAGTATTTTGAAGTGGGTATTATTTTATTTTATTTTATTTTATTAATTTATTATATTTGGGTGACTCACAGCTACGAAAAAAATATATATTACAAATTGTATACAAAGGATAGCCAATTACGAGCTACCCCAGATAGGAATATTATACATATTTGGCAATTTACAAGGATTTTGGATTTAATAGTATTATTTTGATTTGTTTATGGTTCCACACTTCTTTACATTTAGCTCTATTTTGTTGTTTTACGAAGAAGAGATGTTTTTTTTTTAATCTTTAACGAGAAAGGGAATAACCGAGGCAGCCTACCTACCTTGGAATTACCTACATGGATTTAATTAATTTAGCTGATTATAGCTGATTTTTTTGTTTCAGATCCCATATAGGTATGGAATAAGGACAGAGTTAAAACTCTCTGTGTAGATTGTGTAAAAAAAAAAAATGTGTGTGTGTATTAGTGTACACACGTAAGAAGTGAAACTTCTTTATGACATCATTTTTCGCAAAATGATCTACTATTTACAAATTTACAGAATTGGTAAAATAAAGCTAAATTAAATAAAGTTTAAGTTTAGGAGGGGGGAAATTTTTGAGGGAATTTGGGATTTCTATCGGGGCCAATTTGTAGCCCTCACCGAGACGGTTCCGAGGATACCAAGCTCGGTGGGTCCACGACCTTTATTGGCCGAGATAGGTTTAGGGGGGGTGAAGTAAAAATTTTAGGTGGGGGCAGGGGCGGGGGGGGGGGTTAGGTTTCGTGGGGAGGCTATTGGGCACCTTAAAATATTTTTGAGTGGGGAAAGTTGTGAGGGGGTATTCGGGAATTCTGTTGGGGCAGGATTGTAGCCCTCACCGAGCCGGTTCCAATGAACCCAAGGTCGGTGGGTCTACGATGGATAATGCCGGAGATATGAGTAGGGGGGGTGAGGTAAAATTTTTAGGGTGGGGGTAAGCGGGGGGGGGAGGTTTCGTGGGGAGGCTATTGGGCACTGTTTTGGATTTAGGGTAGGGGAAGGCCAGAGGGGGGGTAAGGATCAAATTACAAAAAAGTGGGTGGGGCTTAAAATTTTGGGTGGGGCTTGGAAACGGTTGGGGGTGTGGCTTACTGAAGTGGGTACAGAATGTGTTCTAATGGTATACACTGTATTATGTCCAAATGTGGGATGATACACTAGTGTGGGATTCGTACTAAATACAGTTACAATACACAGGATTACTACTAAGTATTACTAATTTACTAAATAAATAAAGATGGCGCGTAACGCAAAAATGTGACGTAGAAATAAAGATGGCGCGTAACGCAAAATTTTTTCCAACCCCGATAAAGAAGTTTCACTTCAAAAATACGGACTAGATTTCTAGAATATAATATGACGCTTAACGCCATCTATTGGAGAGAGCAGCAATCACTAAACTAGTATAGTACGATATTAATTTATTTATGAATGGCCAGTTTCATTGATAATGATTGTTAAAAACAGAAGTTCCATTTTCAAATTCATTTATTATCATTGAAGACACGCATGCATTAAATCACTTTAATAGGTATTTCAAATAAAATCATGAGAATATTTTTAATTGATAAAGTAAATTAAGTAGTGGTAGTATTTCATATAAAATAAAATGATACGTTCTGTTCCGTTCCTGTACTTAACTATGCTTTTTATCAATCTGTAAAATAATACTGGGACAAAATCGTTTAAAATGTTTGCTAATGACAATTTAAATCTATGGTTAAAATAATAAAATACATTAAAAACATTGCCATTCTGTACCTCGTATTACATATTGCATCTGTGACCATAGTTAAATACGAAAACTTACAAAATATATTTCTATGACATAATTTTCGCTTTGTAAAATACATTGAACTCCGCTGCACAATTTGCGTTGCGATTTAGTTCTAGCCTTACAAACTAGATGGCGCTGTATCAGTATTATGACTTCACTAGTGAGTTCCACATTTTATTCTTGATGGATATTATTTACTTTATTGGTTTCATATAAATGGCGTCAGAGCTATGACGAGCATAAAAAGCAGTGCTAAACGAGAGAATGGGACACATGTACCGCCCTTTTTTATTAATTTTCGCATCATTTCGCGACGCACACAACATTTTGTCGAATCGTATTGATGTTTAAAACTAATACATAAAAAAAATACCAATTATTATTATTGTATAAAACCCACCTGTACACAAAAATTTTACGTAACAAAAATATATAGCAATATTAAAAATAAACATTTTATTTTAACTGAAGCTGGTTACTCAATTTAATAGCGTTTTCTTCATTATTATATTCCTAACAACGGAACCCCCGATTCCTAGCTTTTTTATAGGAAAAAAACATTGAATCAGGTACATTTTCTATGCCGTTAACAATAAAATCCATTAGACAAGAGTAAATAAAAAAAGAAAATTATCAATCCTTTTGACACCTTATTAAAATCAATAAAATAAAAATCACTTCTTTACTTTGACTATACAATATTTCCAATCAACCTTATTTACATGATTATAAAAAGTAAAAAAGTAATTTTCTGTTGTAATTAGTTAAAGACACAACCCGAGTGACGTCACTACACCGTCCCTGATTTTCATTGTTCGGGCCACAATGGAAACCAG
Source organism: Deilephila elpenor (assembly GCA_949752805.1). Lineage (NCBI taxonomy): Eukaryota > Metazoa > Arthropoda > Insecta > Lepidoptera > Sphingidae > Deilephila > Deilephila elpenor. The sequence goes on along the minus strand of OX457106.1, from coordinate 13,209,963 downwards.
TGACGTCATTCATAAATCCAAAATCAGCAATCACGATGACGTCACGCGATTTGTGCCGAACTAAATCAATCAGATGGTAGATATTTTAGTGAAATTACAAATCATGATTTTGTCACAAAGATAAGAAAGCATGCAAAATCATTTCGAAATTAAAGAGTAATTTTTGTGACAAAATCAATGATTGTCATTTGAAAAAGATCTTCAGTGTCTGTATCGGATTAATAATTCGAAAAGAAATCTCTTATTATTAATTATTTCTCAGATTAATAGCTCGAGAAAGGATTAATAATAACAGAAATTATTTAAATAAGATTAAAAGAAATTAAGAAAATAAAAAGCAAAGAAGAAAGTGCTTTTGAATTTTACGTTAACGAACCAACTTTATCCACTATATCTTACAAATACCTATATAAATAATGAAGAAAACACTACCAAAGTTAACTCCTTTTTTAGTAATTAAAAACCTTTTCAAATCAAATTACGAAACATGGAGAATCCATTTTAATAGTATAATATTTAATAGGTAAAATTTAAATATTTATTGTAATAACACTGAAAACTTATAAATATAATTGTACAACCACCAAATTAATATAATTATTTTTTTGCATCAGATGGGTTTTATAAAATATATAAACGATATAATTTGCAGTGAAGTTCAATATATTAATATTTAGTTTTCATTGTGCCTTAAATTTAATTAAATCCATTTTTGGTATAAGCGGACTTTCACACGGGACAGGAGCGTTTCTGTAAATTAAAAATAATAATTGCTAAATGAAGTTCATGAGAATATTTTCAGCGAGGAGGTTCAGAAATAAATAAATGTTTCAGGAAATCGTTGAATGCAGGTGGCTTCCAACAACTTGGTGTAATCTTGGAGAAGGCCACGCTCAGCAATAGATTTCCTGTGGCTTAAGGTTTTGTTGTACATAACGATCATCGGTGTCCCGAACACAAACAATAGGACAGTTGACCCAATTTTTTTCGTGTCTAAAGCAACCAGCGTTTTATTTCCACAGCTTATATTTCTTATATTATTTTTGAATATTCTCACCCTGGTAGGTCAGCCCTGAGGAATGCGTCTGGAGGGAGTGACTCCAGCTCTATCCCGTCTCTGTTGTCGCATATAATACGCGATAGAGTTACCTTCTTTATCTCCGCCAGTTGAGCTACAAGGTATTATAAAAAATGTTTTATTTACTATAAGATATAGACCGAATATAGAATTGCATTTCTTTATTTGCACATACAGTTCGCAACAGCATACAGAAATTTCAGATAGCACAGATGAACAAAGTAGTCAAACATTTATTTTCACCATCTTCTTCGAAACACAAATGTAGAGACAAATAAATCCGTACAGGTTTGCATAATGATTTCTTAGATTTACGCGAATGTTACACATTGAAATAAAACTATTTTTTACGGATTTTATCGCGATTTGGTTTAATTTTTACAATTTTTGACTTTCCGAAGTTTCGATTTACAGCTTACAAATTAAACCAAATCGCGATAAAATCCGTAAAAAATACTTTTATTTCAACAAATAAATCCTTTACTTACTCGGTGTGAATGCCCCAGGATTGACATCAGGTCCATACTCATAGAAATACCGATCTCCCTGCTTCAACCTTGAGAACTGGTCGGCTATGATATGGGCGAACGTAGGGCCTATGATGCCGCCGTCTACTGCCTCTTCGAGAAGACCTCCCACCCATAAATCTATATCTTCTGGACTGCTGTACACTGATGCCAATCTTTGGGCTGCCTGAAAACATGAAGGAAATATTCTTTGTTCCTAACACTGAAGACACTAGCTTTAATATTAATGACAGTAGACTGCAATATGTGGGCATTTTTGGACCGGTTGGGCTTGCGATCAACTTGCTTTGGTGAGAAATCCTGCATAATGTGTTGCAAATGTTTATGCTTCTGGATAAGCTTGTTTACCTTAAATTTTATGTAGACCGGCAAATCATCCCTTGCCTGTAGATATTGGACAAATCACTCTTTATAAGTCTACTTTAAGTCTTAGATTCCATTAAAAGACCCTATTTAATTAAAAACCAGAAGAACACGGTAAGATATTACCGTGATCCCTATATTATTTTCTTTCTGTCTTTACATTTTCTCTAAGCTACAAATATTAAAGTTACTTACAGTATGTGGAAAATGCGTGAAGTCGACGAAGGGTGGGAAGCCACATAACCGCCGGTAGTGGTTGTAGGAGCGGATGCCGTAGTCCCTGCCTCGCTGGATGTTGATGGCGGCCAGGTCGATGCCGTACGGGTTGCCTCCGCGGAATAAATATGATGTGAGCTGGAACAGAAATATAATGTAAATTAACTGGTCAATGCAGCCCAGGAAGAGGAAGATTCTAATGAATACTAGCGGGAATTTTCTCCGTTATGGTTTTTTGATATGGAGGGTGAGATAGATAGAAACATTTATATTAGAAATTATTTGTTCAATAACGTATTTTTATTGATCATGTTGAATTCATTAAGCATAGTACTAATATTATTATGTAGAATGGAATGTAGTTTTATTTATTTTGTTTGGTTTTTAATCTCGCGTGCTTTTATTGTTGTTATTTTGCTTTGTCTTTTCATATATACTTAAAGTAATTAATGAATGTTGGTACTCTAAACCTGGTAAATCTGGTACGTGACATCTTGTAGGTTTCTTTTGAACAGTCCTGTTTGAGCATCATTGACCCATGACATGTATCCGACATGTAGAACACGTATAACATAATATATGTATAGAACACAATCAGCTTTAATAGCGTTTAATAACCGTAGCACCAGTGTCAAGTTTTGATCCCTTTACTAAATGTCAAATGAAATTAATTCAAGAGTAGACTCGCAGGTAAGAAATTTCTAGATTTTTTTCGTCAATTATGAAGTATTGAAATGCTACTAACCCCGTCAGTCATAAAAGGATCAACATTCTGCATCGGCTGCCAGCTCAAACCATTCAGTAGTTGGTCTAAAAATCGCCGCAACCTCATTCTTGACGGTTGGAACATCAATTCAGGGATCGAAATTGTCTCGTACTTTTCGTGAGAGATTGGACTTTGAACCCTGGAATTGGCAATAATCATGATTATCAAAGTCTGCCAGCATTTGACCTTCGAAAGGCGAAACGAATATGGCTATGCTTAGCTTAAAATCATTGATGCGATTTTAACGTCTTTAGCAGTCACTTGATATCCACCACTAATGAACACAGCGTTTCCGTAAATTTTTCAGAGCCAGCTGTGATGAATTTCTTTACCTAGCAAACATCCTGGGATTTACCATTTACCTGGCTTGCATGACGTCTAACGTTACTTGGTACTTGATCTCCAATAGATAATTTTTCGAAAGCACCAAATTTATTTATAGACAATTTCAACTTCCATTCTTCATGTTTCCAGCCTACTACAGCATTAAGATCATAAAAACAAAACTCACTGAATCTTTCCGTCGACGACGGAGTGACCGAACCTCATGGCGGCTGCGGCGAACTCCGCAGTGAGGGAGGGGTTCACGAGAGGGTCGTAGGTCGAGGAGTACCCTGCAGACGGAGCTAGATGAAACATCTGCACTAATTCTGGACCTGGAAATATTTTATAGTCGATTAAAACTTCAAGACACCATTGTTGTGTATTTTAATTGAATCTTCCCTTACTTTATGGTAAAAAAAGATGAATTTTAATCGAAAATCATTTTTTTTAAATTCTGTATTAACCGGTTTATGTATAAAAGAGATGGAGAAACCATTTGTGTCTTGATAAGGTAGGACTGCAATAGGTAACAGTCTACGTGATGCAGTGAGTAAGAAACCAGCTATGAAGTTTTGCACATTGAATCTTTGTACGGTAAATTTTGCAAATAAATCAACTTCTCCTAAAATTACATGTAAAAATATAACTTCTTACCCAACAGCATCGGAAGCCACTCATTATAAATGACATACTGGTACTCCGCCTGGACTATCCGCCGCGTCTCCAGAAAGAGAACCTCCTCACTCCACCCAGGGTTTATCCTAGCCAACACACGAGCTATCCTGTTGTGCTCCCGAGTCCAAATCGTATGGAGAACTGTTAGAGAGATCAATTGGTTGCCGTGGTTGTCGCCTGAAAGATACATACATACATAAACTCAGACCTTATTAAAGAAGTGGTAGGCAGTGGTGCTACCAGGACACCCAGATTTCTTGTGTATTCCATCCCACGATGTGATAGGGGGCGAGCCTATCGCCATATCGGACACAAATTCCTGACCTTATAATGCATAGAAATATCACTTTTCCCGATCCGGGATTCGAACCCGAGACCTTAGCTTTGCAATCATACCGTTGTACAACTGCGCCACTGAATCATTATCATTGTCATTAATATTATGTTATCGATTTTTTTATCAACATACAAAGAAATAATATTTGTAGGATTTTCTAATGTTCTATTTTCTTTGTTACATGGGACCAGCCAACGAGCAAACACCTGGAATGCTACGTGGTTACCACTACAAACATTTAAAACCTTAAGATCGACGATGCGATGCCGTTCTTCTGAAAAAGAATGGAAAAGGAACAAGAGGTTGAAATGGGCAATTCCATTCACTAAACGAAACACTAAAGATGTCGTTTTGCGTCAGTTTTCTATAAGATAGTAATATAATTCCGATCTGGCACCAAGATCCACTTTTAGAGGAGCAAAAAAATGCGAAATTACCGCAAGACATGAATGACTCTGTACAATAAACCGAGCACAGACCGGCTAGCTCAGTCGGTAGAGCATCAGACTCTTAATCTCAGGGTCGTGGGTTCGAGCCCCACGTTGGGCGTAATCTTTTTGTATGGCAAACAATCCTATGTTAAAATCTGCACGATTAATAAGAAAGGTAATTTATAAAGCCTTATTCCTATTTTGATCAACGAAATGTGGGTACATCATAGTGCATAATTTTTTTTTTTCTTGAAATCATTAAAATTAATTTTCAAATTGTCTTCTTTCACTGTCTACTTACCTGAGTCGAAACACGCAGCTCCTTCTTTATCGACGAGGCACTCTTCCCTCACAGTTAGAGGGGGCAGCTCCCTCCCAAAATCATTGAAGGTACTCAGCAAACCTCCTGGGCTTCGAAGGGATGAGAACTTCTCAGGCGAAGCGCCATAGAGGTGGGACAGGTCTGGGTAGTGAGTGGCGCCATTCATCTGCATTTTTAATTTTCATTGATTATTTAGTACAAATGTGTAGTAGATATAGGTCTCCAACTATCTAGAGAGCCGGGGCATGAAGTGAGGGGAGGTGTGCAGTGACAGCTATCATGCAAAGACCAAGAGAGATAGAGAATTTACGATTTCCATGTAATACAACGCTTGGTGTTGCACGACTAAAACCATTACCCAATATTAGGGGAGATCTCGAAGTAATATTTAAAAAAAAAGCGTTAATTGTTTACTAGGTAGATTTTGGTGGCGGTTCCGCCCAAGTACTTGAAACTGATAATTCGGTAAAAGTGTCTTTCTAAATATGAGATTTTCGACGAAAATACCTCAACACCTCCATATTAATATTTAATGATATTGTATTGTATATTTAGTAAAAAAAAAACAAGGCAATAATAATACTCGATACTTTATTGTCCAATAAATATAAGATATAATATATTTTTAATTGAATATTCCGAATTAATCCTGATTATAAAATTATGTTTCATTACATTTTTGGTGGAGGTAGAGGCAGAGGTTAGTAGAGAGAGCTACTTTTATCATATTTTTGTTAACCAGTGTAGAGCTCTTTTTACTTTAAGAGGATTCTCATCTATTACGAACAGATGTCATGATTATCCGTTTCGTGCAGTGTCTGCTTATGTTGGAAGCTGTAAAAATATATCATATAACAATCATGTCTTATTTGTAAGTATTGTTTACACAAAAAACTTTTTAATTCATATTTATTAGGCGCGGCCCATATGGAAAATTTAGGTGTTTACTGTTGGCAACAATAATAATACGTAAATATATGATATTTATTGCAGGATTTTTTTATATTCAATTTATCACGAATACCACGGGTTGGAATTGGGCCGATACAAACAAAAGTAGGTTTGCAGGCTGATGCTTTTATAATAATTTAATCTTTGATGTTGTTGCTGATATAAATACATATCCTCATTATACACTTCACTTGATATTATTATAACTTTAAATACTTAAAACATGCGAAAATAAAATAATTCATTTACGACGATGTGTCAAACGTCATGATTGTTTACAAAATAATTGCAATGACATCGCACTGACATCACACGAACACGAAGGATGGACATAGCGATATTTCTATCATAAAGAGATGCTCTCTATCTTTTTCCACTGTGTTGATTTATACGTCTGCGTGTGGAAACAAAACATTTACCGGGCTATTGACAGTTCCCCTGTACGGTGCAGACCTGGAATGTAAGGCCCTCTAGATAGTTGGAGGGCTATAGTATTAAGAAGAAGTTGATAATTTATGACGACAATTTTTATGATTTAGAAGCGATTTGTATTTAATTAATCTATAACCCGATGGATATACAGCATGCTGGACTTGACACAACTTCAGCAGCTCCAGTGCTCAATAATGTATGCGTGTTGCTGTCGATTGTGGCTTAGAGGAACCACATAAACGGTGGAAGAATGTGACAGTCTCTTAAAAATAAAACCAACTCTATTGATCAATATAAACCAGACTTTGCAATTCACCTGCTTAGCATATCCAACGGAGCAGTCACTGGCAGGCGCCAGCTGCGCCCGTACGAAGTTGAGGCAGGTGTGGTGGAAGTGGCTGAAGAACGGGTCCTGAGGGTCAGCTGCGATGGGGGCGCACGCCCAGTGCTGCAGCTCAGAGGGGAGGAACCCCTCGCCATCTCCTGTGCAGCATGATATCGCGCTGCCGTTGCCTGGGGAAATTGAAATTGTATTAGAAGGTTGATGACTTGGAAATGGTAGTGGGTAGTAACTAGGTTCAGATCGCTTTCAAAAACCGCTGTAGGAATATTTGCTAGGGGCCTTGACTCTGCAGTGGACTTTTTTGAGTCAAAAAATGATGTGCTTACATAGGTCCGGGAAGAAATGATCGGAAATTATGCAACGCAAAGGTTTAATTTTTGTATTGAAATCACGCATGACTGCCTCGGTGGCGCAGTAGCACTACGGTATGATTACAAAGCAGAAGTCTTGGGTTCGAGTCCCGGATCGGACAAAGTGATATTGGATTTTTCTATTCAATGTCACCCCGGACTCAAGAATTTGTGCCCGATATGGAAAAAGGATCGCACCCTATCACATCAAGGAACGGAAAATACAAGGCGAAATGAAAAAAGGCGCGAGTTTATGTATGTATGTATGAAATCGTGCATCACATTTAAAAAAAAAGGAAAACCCGATAAAAATTACATTTTCTGAGACTTCAAAAACATGGTAATATAAAAAAAATTAGGACCTAAATACAGGGAAAGTTCCAAGTGATCACATTAACCAATACCAAAAACGACTCCAGCACTCATGTCATGGGCGAGGAACTGGCCAAACTGCATGAACATCATGTTGTGCGTGGGACTTGGGTGGCTGCCCTCCAGCACCAGGGATATGCTGACAGCCCTCCCGCTTGGTAAGGGCAGACCAGTGGCGGATCTTCGCATCTCCCATACTCCTAAAAATAATGTAATGGAACTTTAATCGTAATTTAAAGAAAGGGTAAATTAGATCGATCGGTGTGATCCATCTTCCTTAAAAAAATAATTACTTATTCTACCATTTAATTGCTAAACGAGCTGTAACAATTGCTCTCAAACACTTACACAACATTTTAAAAGGTTTGCTTTTCCAATTACCGTCTTTTGAATCTATGACGAATGAAAGGACTCTTTGCGTTTAGTGGTACTACTAACCAAAACTTTATCTGCACTGTTTTAAGGAAGTAAATACTATGACCTTCCCGTGGCACAGTTGGTTAGACGCCGCCTGTGAAACGAGAGACCGCGGGTTCGATCGATGATCCACAGGTATTTGTTTCGGGTCTGGGTGTTTGTGAGATCGAAAAGTCTCTAGTAGTTCCTGATACCCACGACACAAGACTCGATCTTAGTATGGAATCAGGAGTATGTATGTGACTATTGGGTGTATTTATTTATTTACTTACCATCACTATAATCTGGTGGAAGCAGTCTCTCAAAGCCGGTGTGGACAGCTCCCCAGCTAGGAAACGAAGGGTTGTTGCACTCTCCTCCGACTGATCTGTAGCGGCTGGGGGGCGTTGGACATACTGGTGGTGGGGGGCAAAAAGGACCTGGTAATGATATTGTAAAGGAAAAGACACATGAGTATACGTAATTGCAGAATATATCATATTGAATAACTTATTCATTGGAAAAACAATATTATATCTTCATAATTAATCCTTATGGCATATAGATAAACGCGCTATATGTGTATTGATGGTAAGACAAAAATTGAAATTATACGAGCTAAAAAAGATTCCGACGAATTGAGAACCTCCTGCTTTTTTGAAGTCGGTTGAAAATACATTTACAAAGTCATCTATTAAGGTATAATTAATACAAGTACATAACTATACCGTCAGTATGATCTGCAAATCCTAAAGACAGCTGGTCTTCCGATATCGCCTGGCGCGCCTTCAGCTCTTGAGCTGCGAAGAGATTCAGCAAAGCTCCTCGACCCAAACTCTCTGCTCTTTTGTCGTACGTGACCATGGACTGAAAAATGTGTAGTTTTATGAGCATATATTTAATATTTGTACATTTGTCTTGATAATTATGTCAATACTGGCGCACACCAGCACTAAAACATGTAAACATTGATAGGTGCATATCGTTTTTTGATTTGTTACATTATAATTTATTATAATTGGTATTGACGTGTATTTAGACATGGCTTTGTCCAAAACTAGATTGATTTCATTCATGACGATTAGTGTTTTTGACTGTAATTTCACCGCAGTTAACTTTATTCGCCATGACCTTATGCTTTCATTAGTTATCTTATTATTTTCAATTGCTACTAATGTTTGAATTTGTATCATTTGATACACCTTGCAAATGAACGAAGCTAAATGTTTTTAATTTCCTATATCCATGACCATGACGAGAAATCTACCTTCAAACATAACTAACCAAATGATGACCATAGCTCGGAGCAGTAGTATTGACAACGACATTGCTAGAACGTTCCAGAAGCTTCTCGGAGCTCGCCAGCCACTCCTTCAGCTTGTTCTGGGATCGGTTGTGGGATATCTTGACGTCTTCCACGCTGACTGATGCGGAGGCACGGGCGGAACGTTCAGATTCAGCTGGAAGTGAAAATATACACTTTGCACCACTTCTGCGTCTTGCTATTAGTTCACTCATAAATAGGCCGAGTCTGCTGATATCAATGGCTCTGAAAAGACTGACGTCTAGCTTTGGTGTCTGTCGTTAGAGACTGTTAGAGACTCAACTATATTACCCTTTCTCATTTATCCTTTCTCCTCTCTCCTCCCTTACCCTATGAAATTGATAAGGTTGGTAATAAAAACAAGCATTAATAGGTTCCTGAAAATTAGTATAGTGCTCAGTTGTTGTGTATTGGAAACTAATACAAAAGGCCAATTTATCCTACAATGGATACCAAATATGAAGATAGATTTTCCGTACGAGGTTTAGGTACATCTCAGAAATCTGTTCTATTCCCACAAAAGACCATCGTTTACTACTCGGGGCATCTCTAATACCTACACGATAGGCCATAATGTATTTCCAAGAACATACGCGCCTTGACAAATATATAAACCTCGTTTGCAATCGTAAATGGAAATCACTGATACGCCTTGATACTGCGCAATAAACGATGCCACCATAAAAATTACAATTAACAAAGATGTTGACTGTATTGCCTTGCCCGCTAATCATGTGTGGTTCTATAAACTTTCGCAAAGTAATTCTCCATCTAAACCGACCACGTCATAGAGGCTGTTGTAAACAGTGACGCAGTTTGCCGTAACACCAGATAAAAACAAACACGACACTATTAAAATATACTGCATCTATACCTATAAATAACCGTGCGTATATATTATCAAACAAACGTGATCACAACACGTGATGTTGCGGAATATTAAACACTATTATTTGCACTGATAAAATATTGATGAAACTCACCTGATTCCACTTTCATTCATACGGAAGTTGCTAGTTTCAAATAACATACATAAACTCATGCCTTTATCCCAGAAGGGGTAGGCCGAGGTGCCGTCAAGACTCCCACATTTCGCCTTGTACGTTCCGTCTCACGATGTGATAGAGGGCGAGCCTATCGCCATATCGGGCACAAACTCCTGACTCCGGGCTGATAATGAATAGAAATTCCAATATCACTTTGCCAGGAATGGAGACCTCAACTTTGTAATCGTACCGTAGTACAACTTCGCCACCGAGGCAGTCTAGTTTCAAATCCGTTTAAATAATAATCTGGATGACAATATTTTCTTAACAAAATTAGATTTGTTAATAGCCTTTGAAGCCTTGGTCAGGAAATTTATTTATTTATTTATATTACCGAAAATCATATCCACGTATAAAAAATTTTTAGAGTAGTTACTATTAAAACCTTGGTTTAAATTGACCCCACTACATTATCCGTCCTTTTTTGCCACTCAATCTTATTGATCAGCCAGTCTAGTATAAAAATATCATCAATCTCAGATTTTACCTCTTTTAGACGTTTTTCAATGCAAAATTTCTGATCTTGCTAGATTAGGGTCAGAATATTAGGTACTTATGAAACTAAAGGCTTGAACTCACCAGCATGATCAGACCCTGTGAAGCAGCAGACGCCGATGTGATCACTTTCAAGATGGCAGGAGGGGTTGTACGATGCTGGTCGGACGTGCGCCGGGCACTGAACCTTGGGCACGCAGCGACCATGCCGCGGGCACACTGCACATGGGTTCTCCTTCACGTGGATGTGGTCTGAAAAGAGATGCTGGATTAACTGAAGTTAAATTTCGATAGAAAAGTGACTTCAGGTTGTAATGATGTAGGGATCTGCACCGTTTAAAGTCTTTTGGAAATTTTTGATGATGATCTATGTTCAGCCATGGACTTCCTGTGGGTGGAGAGAGTAAGTCTTAATGTTGGTATTTATGGACTTATGTAGATTACAAGTTTATTCTTTCGTTATTAATAAATAAATAAAAAACCCTTTGTTTAACTATTCTTCAGGTTAAACGAGAAAACAGTTAAATTTTGGAGAATGTTCGAGACCATTAAAGAATACCAATCATGAAGAACTTTGGGTAATTTGACGTCTAAAAAGGAATAGGGGGACGAGACAATGGGGATAGGCATTTAACTCTGGTTATCTTATAGATACAAAACAAAACGCCGCAGCAAAGTTATTACTTCACGCAGTATTGGGCATATTTCTAGCGAAACTCGTTCTTAGGTTAATCAAATATTTCCAATCAAAATAAATTATACAATATTTGTATTAAAAAACAAGCGTGACGTCATAAAATGAAATCATTCACGTTGAGGCACGCGTTGCGAATATGCGACTAAATATTATTTACAAAATTATACATGGGACGGGGGCTTGCCAAAACATTCTTAGAGGCACCAAGGCCGTAAGGAGATCACTAGTTTTACTTCTTTGATATTTAATAACTTACATACATACATACATACTTAAACTCACGCCTTTATCTCAGAAGGGGTAGGCAGAGGCGCCATCAGGACACCTTCATTTCGCCTTGCATCTTCCGTCCCATGATGTGATAGGGGGCGAGCCGATCGCCATATCGGGCACAAATTCCTAACTCCGGGCTGATAATGAACAGAAAAACCCAATATCACTTTGCCCGACCCGGGATTCGAACCTGAGGCTTCAGCTTTGTAGACGTACCGTAGTACAACTACGCCACCGGGGCAGTAAAAGTAGGAAAGGGATATAGTTACTTAATTCTAATAGCAGCAACATGTTACATTATGCTATGAACTTTGAGGCCCTGCGGTTGATTTCTGGAGTAATAGAAAACCGCTCGGGATTGTAATTTGTGCCTGGCTTGACGATAGGCTCGCTCATACATCTTGCGACAAAAAAAACATTAAAAATTAAAAGCAAGAAAAAAGTTTTTACAAAAAAGCTTTTATTTCAATGCTCTAAAAAGCCGAAAATATTTTTTTTTAATTTTAACTATCAACTTATAACCTCATTATACACAATTTATATGATCATACAAGCTTGTTTATTTTTTATTGTCATCGTCTTTTAAACGTGCTGTTACTTAAAAATATTTCGCAAGGAAATCCGCATGAATTTCATACTTTGAAGAATAATTTCCGTGCGTATTGTATAACAATGACTCGAATAATTAATAAACTGTTCTTGAGTATCTAGGTCGTGTTAAAATTTGTGCTCTAGATTGTATTTTTAGGTTTCTAAGGTCTAGGTCTTTAGAAATCGAGCGTGTGAGTTATTGCATTATCTATATGCAATTATATTAGTTGCTCTTATACCATGAGTCATGACTCTATATGGCGATCTATAGGGGGGGTTATGTAGGGCGGTGGACTTTCTGTGGCTGGAGAAATGGGGAGGGGAGGAGAGAGAGAGAGAGTACGATGTTTTTAATAAAAATTTTAGGTTTCTGGTTTCCGTAACAAACCACAAAAGTAAAACACGGATTTTTACTATTGTATAGCCCTTCCGGTGACCAAAAAGCTCATATAAGTCTCGCTATCAAAAATGTTATGACGTTCTCCATTGTTCTCCAATTGTTCTCCATTGTGTCGCATGTGTCAAAAGTCTATTGTCTACACATAGACACCTAAAGGGATAACCATTTGTGCCTCTAATGACGTTTCATTAGAGGCACTCCTCCTCAACTATATTAAGTGAATCATATTTATCGCATTAGTAGTATAGGTGTTGGAATGTGCTCAAAATAGGTTATCTTAGATATTGTATATTGTCCATTTATTGTACTTGTTTCAAAAAAAATCACTTCCGTTTTCACAACTTAAAATGTAGCACGCTTCATTTAATTCTCCTATAAATAATTTGAATAATAACAGTTATACTACTAATGCGATATGTATGTTTCACTTAGTTGAGGAGATCAATAATTTCGTCACCATGTTTTCTTCATTTTTTGTTAATACGATCATAAAAAGGATTCATGTACGGTTTGTTTTAAAACCTGTTAAATTTAGTTATAGTGTGTTAATTAATAAGACACGTGATACTTAACAATCACGTTTGCACACCAATGACATTTAGACATGATACGGCTCTAAATCCCTCAATAAATATGTATACCGAAGATTCTATAGAAATTAGTTAACAGACACAACAATCGCATATAATACAGTCCTAAGTTCTATCTATCTATATCTATATCAGCCCATATACGTCCCACTGCAGGGCACGGGCCTACTCTACAATCGAGAGAATCGATTGAGAGTGGTTAGGCCATATAGTCCACCACGCTGGCCTAGTGCGGGTTGGCGGACTTACATACCGTAGAAATTCTTTAAAATCGCTACGGTATGCAGGTTTCCTCACGATGTTTTCCTTCACCGTTAAAGTGCGTGGTGATTGACTATCAATACACACATAACTCCGAAAAGTCAGAGGTGTGCCCTGGGATTTGAACCCGCGACCACCGTGAACATGTAGGCAGCCGCGTCTGGTCCGTTACCAACAGGCCACCACGCACTTAGTCCTAAGTTCACAGTAATATAATCATTAAAAAGACTGAATAAGAAAAGACTGCCTCGGTGGCGCAGTTATACTACGGTATGCCAAGCTAAGGTCTCGGGTTCGAGTCCCGGGTCGGGCAAAGTGATGTTGGATTTTTCTATTCCGTAACAGCCTGGCGTCAGGAATTTGTGCCCGGTATGGCGATAGGCTCGCCCCCATCACATCGTGGGACGGAAATACAAGGCAAAACGTGGGTGCTCTGGTTGCTACTAGGGGAACCTCTGCCTACCCCTTCCGGGAAAAAGGCGTGAGTTTATGTATGTATGTAATAAGAAAAGACACACATTGTAACCTCCTTATGGCCGTCCAGCTTAATACCAATATAGGTCGCATCAGGAGTGACACTACCTAAGGGCTATTGTGGCCGCCTTCTGCCTCACTTATTAGTAGTCTAGTATCTCACAAGTATAAACGTCTGCCCATGGCATTACAACTTAGGGACAACTGGACATAATGAGAGGATCATTATGTCTCAGAATGGCGAGCGGAGTGGAATACCAAGAATTGCTTTGTAATCCATGGTGTGGTTTTGCTACCGTCCATGAGCGGTCGTATCGCTTACCATCAGGCGAATGGCATGCTCGTCTCGCCATTCATTGCAATAAAAAAATACCATAACCTTACCTTTTCCACCATGCGGTTCTCGAGACCCGACTCCCACATGCGACAGCACGTTCAACGGACAAACAACCACTACATACAGAAATATCAGTAACACATTGTACAGCAACATTTTTACCACTTTTACAACATAAATGTAGGAATAATTTAAATAGAACACATTTTTACGGCGATTGCTGGCTCAATGATAGTTACGCAAGATTACGTGAAGCACTTGATTAAAAATGAGGGTAGATGTGAAAAAATATAATAATGACGCTGAAAAAATGTTGATTGTGTACCCGTCTCACTTATTTAGTGACGTATGCATATTATTCTGTTGACAATTTGCATCCTTTAACATAGGAAAAAATGGCGATATTCTTATTTTGAATGGCAGTGTCAGGATAAATTATTTTACACAGAACAGGATTATATAAAACAAGTAAACTGTATTTTTATATGATTTTATCGTACTATACAATAAGAACAATTCAATAAAAGCACTTAAACCAATAAAAGTACAGTGCAATATTACATTAACGATTTCATCCAGAAACTGCTATAAATGGGATTGAAAACAATCATACGTCATATTATGTCTTGTTTGGGCAAATTCTTTATTTGTAGCATACAAACCTACTATCACACAAAGATAAAAATGTCTACATTTGTAATCATAGACAGATATTTAATAATAAATATAGCCGCAACGGTAATTTTGAACGGTACGACCTAACGACCTTATTCATAGACAAAACATTCTATAACTAAAATAGGTTTTAAATCTGTCTATGAATATAGCCCTAAATATTTATTGGCAAAGATAACCGCCTTTAAAGTCATCAAAGATTTATGGAGTTTTATATTCATTCTTTGAACTTTAGTAACATACTAATTTGATACTTGGGCATAAAAAATTCTCTCGATACCGAAATCATGCATACTCACGCCTTTGTCCCCAAAAGAGTAGGCAAAGGCGCCACCAGGACACCCACATTTCGCCTTGTATGTTCCGTCCCACGATGTGATAGGGAGCGAGCCTATCGCCCGAAATCGAATGCACGAATTTCAGATTCACAGCTGGCATCTACACCAACTCCAAACAAATATCGAAACGGTAACTATCAGGTACAAAGAGGTGTATATATTTAGATAACAAATACAAATCTATATTTAAATGCATTCCACAATCAAATACAACCTCAAGGACACACAATGAACTGAGAATATGCCTCGTCCCGTTACACCGGCCTTGCGAGGGTCATTGCTCCATTCGAAGGACGGCCTACAATATTCACAGGAATAAATTGTCATATCTTATTAGTATTTCCTTATGATTTTCTATGAGACAATGGTACTTTGATGAATTCCTACATTTGTTCCCGTTATCTAATTACTTACTTGCATCATCATCATCATCATCATCACCATCATCGTCATCATCATCATCATCATCATCTACAATCTTTTATTGCCCACAGCTGGACATAGGCCTCCTCCAAATTGCGCCATTTCCTTACTTGCATATTTAACGCATAATTTAAGGCGAGTTACTGACAACAATTATTCCCGAGGCATTCGTGCTGCATCGCTACTTATAGTACCTTTTTAGTGACGTCAGCAAACCTAGGAACTCTAGACACATTTATCTATAACCTACAGTTATCAAATTGCAGAGGTGTTAGGTGTATGTTTATCATAACAGGTAACTTTGATGATGGGGTTGTTAAGACTAAAAGAATAAAAAATATCGACGATCACTTTTAACACTTTCGTTAGTCGGTACTCTATTTTTCTTTAAGCTCACAAAATAAAACTAAAAATGATTTAAGATCTGAATGTCTTTAAAATATTTTTTGACATTGTTGTCACTCTGTATTCCATTAGTTATTTCTTCTCATCCTACCACGAAGTAACGGGACCGTCAAACTTTGTGGCTACATAACTAACAAAATCAAGTAATGAGATATATTATTAAGACCATTATATTCAAATTTTGGGCAGAATGTATGTATTGGTTTTCTGAATATCAATTTAAATCTGTGGAAAATAAAGTTTACTTATTTCTTTAAATAATATAAGTATAAACTCTTTATGTCTTAACAATTCTTATATTCAGCAATTAATTAATTTAAGCTAATTAATAAAACTAATTTGATAAGCATCATCAGCTACGTGCATGAATCCAACCGGTTCCATTTTCAAATCTGGCAGGACACTATTATTCAATCGATTTTGCACTTTAACATCCTTGTAAAAAAATTGCTTTTTCATTCATCAATAATTTCCATCCCGGCTCCTTTCCGCCACAACTTGACCACTCACGTTCTATCTAAATTCAGTCGTGCGCGAGTGTCCAAGCAAAGTGTTAGAGACAGTGTGTGAAGTGACGTAGGTACAGTCGGTTGCATAATGCATTACATTTATCTATAACAACTTGGCAAATACTTATTACTAGCAAAATTTTGTTGCAATACATAGCTGTGATGTGTATTCGAACTTGTTTGGTTTTGTATTTTTGTTTTTTTTTTCTTTGTGCGTAGAGTTGTTGAAAATAAAATAGAAATATATCATATTACTAATATACTTGGAAAACAAAAATATATTTCACTTTCTAATTATTGAAAATGAAATGCAATCACATATTTATTTACGCTAGCATTATAACAAGTAAATAATTATTTTTCCAGGAGCTTAAACACAATTTAGACTAATTTCTCATGTTTTTTTTGCTGGTACAACAAATGACTAGAATGCATCTGGTGTTAATCAATTGAGTGGCCAGGTGCGAAAGATGGTTATTTCACGCCGATCAATCATTATGTCGGCCTGTTTACATATAGTAGAACTACATAATAAAAAACCCTTCCACCGATCCTGACCGTAATATATTTCATTCAAATAACAAGTGTCAAAACTCGTTTATGACATCGAAAAATCGCATTCAATATAAGTACGTATTTGTAAATTATTTCCTAAAAATAATATTCATTATCATTAAGGAATTGGAGCGAAGTAATGAATAAATATAATTAATGTTAACGATTAAAGACGCAAAACTAAAAATATACTGTAGCTTTACGTAATTTAAAAACGGAACATTCCTTGTCTTGTAATCTTAACAACCACGAAATTAAATTATTATCTGTCCCTCCCTTTAAATAAATCATCCGGTTATTATTTGTATGGAAATCAAGTTATCCTGCGGATATTTAAGTGCAATGCCCTTTACCGATACTGAAAGTGAAACAGGCTTACAAAATGTCAAATTCTCACAATAAAACCTCATTAGCATAAACAAGATTTAACATAAAAATTGGCAATAAACAATCCGCTAATTCTATCCATTCTTCTTTTTATAATTTATTGTATCTATTAAATTATTCATCTTAAAGACTTTTGTTGAAATAATAATAAAAAATATAACGAGTTCGTGTTGATGGATCCTATTTTAGAAAACTCCATGTTTTGTATCGAATCTATAGACATTCGCAAAATCATCTGCTTACAATTACTTGGCAATTGATCTAGAACTAAAACTCATAAGCTTAAAAAAAGAATATAAAAGTACTTAGTTCGATTCTTCAATAAATATTTTTTTAAATATAAACTATTTCGGTGTTAAGTTTAGCGGTTCAAGTTACACCTTCCTAATTTCTACATAGGCAGAGGTACTACTGCTACCAGGACACCCACATTTGATAGGGGGCGAGCCGGATAATGAATAGAAAAATCCAATATCACTTTGGCTGACCCGGGATTCAAACCCGACACCTCAGCTATGTAATCGTTAATTTATATTATTTATTAAATTACAAATATCACTGCCGTAGACCTCCTTAACAATTCCCAGGTAACTTAACTTGATACATGTCCCTATCGACCACAAACTAATTCTATAGACTGAACTCCCAAATACACCAACTACTTCCAGCAATAATCTCCAGGAATAAACCCTAAAACATCACGATTCTCAGCCATGTCCATAATGTGGCGATCCTCCACACCACTATCCGATCAACAACCCAATCATTACTATTAGAATTTAAATATGTAAAATCGATGGCGCCTATGCAAAACCACGTAAGAATATTAATTAAAGATCGAGTATCGACACCTCTCCCGGTAACCGTTAAAACAGGTCATTGTATGTAAACGTTTTTTTTTTGCGATGAATGGCGAGACGAGCATGCCATTCGCCGAAGCGATATGACCGCTCATGGCCAATAGAAAACCAAACGACACCATGAAATTACATTTACAATGTCTATTTCTCCCGCTAAACAACAGTGTAAATGCACTGTTGTGTTCCGGTGTGAAGGATATTGTAGCTAGTAACTATTGAACATAATGAGGCTTAACATTATAGGTCTCAGGATGGCAAGCGCAGTGGAATGCCAAACATTGCTTCGTAATTCATGGTGTTGTTTGGTTTTGCTAGTGTCTATGAGCGGTCGTATCGCTTACCATCGAATGGCATACTCTTCTCGCCATTCATAGCAAAAAAAAACCTGGCAATTTAAGACTTTAAAAGTCGGAAAAGCCAACAGTAAAGCATCACGTATAAATCGACCGTTTCAACGGCATTTTCCAAAAATAACTTGATAAACAGCTTAATAATCCAGTGTCGAAGACAGACACTGCATGGAACCGTAAGGAACCCGGACAATACAAATACTAAAAGAAAAAAAACAACGGTCTAATGGAATTATTTGTATCGAAGAATAAATATAATCGGTTTACATTAGTCATTAATAAAATTACTCATGCCTTGTGGAGGCCTCTGACAAGCACAAACATTTACACTTGGAGATCGGTCGTTTTCCTATGAATATTGGGCCTAGTAGTGGAAACATGGTGGAGACAAATGAGACATGGAATTAAATAATAAGGATTTTTTATCCTTCAAATATAACATAGTCTTCTTGAGCTAGGATACGGGGTTTTTAAGATTTATCCTCTTAAAGTTTTACAAAATCTACCATTTTCTGCTATCTGAATACGTAATGTCATAGTTGGCTTATATTTTAAGTTTGGGATGAGTATGAATATACATAATTATAAAGTACGTAAGCTTATCAAGGAAGACAGAAAAACACATTTGAATATTTAAAAGTATATTATTTTGATATCAGGTTTATTGTATGTAGTAGACACTTTGTCATGCGCTAGTTTAAAAAATATCTGAAACTACATTACAGATCAGACATTACAGATCATGTAAGCCTTTGCGCCTTTACGATCGGTGTCTCGTAGTTGTTGGCTTCAGGCGCGCATCAATGATTTCCCGTAGTTTTTGCTTACATGACGATTATAAACATTTTAACTTATTTATATGCTATAGTATTGTTGAATCGAGGTAAGCAATTGACTGCAAGGGACGCCGTAGAGAATAAACACAACACCCAAAACAAATTATATGATTTTCAAATTAATTCAATTTTAAATACACATTAGTACACGACGAAATAAACAATGCAATTTGACAGATAATAGTCTCGTGACAGATGTCAACTCTATTATGTTGCTGACAAATACAAAAATGGTAGAAATATTTCATGATATCCTCATTTTTTTGTAAATCTAATTCCAATGGTGTACGATAAAAGTAAATAGAGAAATAAATCTAAAAAAATACGCCAAATTTTTTGGTAGTAATGAATTTCTTGTCCACGGTTGGACCAAATCGACCGATCTCCTTTGATGCGTAAATGGAACCTGAAATCTACGACGCAGAAAGGCCTCTTCTAAGGCTAGGAATGTTGGAATTTCATTGGCTTACCCTTGGGGGAGTTCTACGTTTAGCAGTGTCTGAAGAGAGAGAGAGATTAGTTTAAAATCATGGTCCACCACGTTGGCCTAGTGCCGATTGGTGGACTTCAAACGCCTTCGAAATTCTTGCTAAGACTTAGCTAGTAGACTTAACAAATTTCCTTTACGGTAAAAGTGAACGAAACATCGACGAATAAACATGTAACGTCAAAAAGTCAGATGTAAAATGACAACATTTGACCCTTATTTCGTCAGTTCAATCCGCCACCAAGGATAATAAACCATATGAGGAGGCGTTTTCTATATCCGATGACAGAATCTAGGTTAACCATTATACGCCATATAACAACAGATTTCTATTTTTCCATAAAAGTCTTTAGGATATGATGAAATTAACACAAGTAGTCTGATCCAAATTTCTTCTTCGTAAACAACACAAAAATACCGTTTGGGAGAATTTCGTAATGTGTACGGTGACGCGAAAGTCGCCGCAACATAATAAACAACTTTTTGCAACTCTGTTTACACCTACGCGATTTAAGCGCGATGATAGTGTTCTGCGAATTGTAATAAAAATGATATATTGGTTTAAGAATGTTTTCCTACTATGAATTAAAATACACATACCTTCAAGCGAATGGCATGCAAGCTTAGCCATTCATTGCAACAAAAGAAATACGTATAAATTGTCGGGAATATCTGTGAACCTAGCTGGAATGCGGTTCACATTTCATTTTTTTGTGTTCCCCTATCTACCATGTTAATTTACATTAAAAACGTTTTGACATGGATGCGAATTCTATTTTTTATTCGTTTTTCTATTTTAATTCAATTTGTTTAACCTATATTTTGAATTTGCTTAACTTATGTTCCAATGACATTAATTATTCAGACACAGATATTTCCGACGTGTTATACACACAAAAATATAAATGAGAATATAAAGTTACTTTCACAAGTGGCGCCTGCTCTCCGACGCAATGCTTATTTCCTACATAAATATTTTCCATCACGTCCTCAATTGAATTTCATTGCAACTTGCTCATTACAAGACTTGTCTCTTGCGACAGACTTGTATAAAATGAAATTGACAGCCTCCGTGGCGCAGTTGGTTAGACGCCGGTTGTGAAATGAGAGGGCGCGGGTTCGATCCTCGCACCGAAAAGTCTCTCGTAGTTTCTGACACCCACGACACAAGACTCGATATTAGTGTGGGATCAAAACTATGTATGTGACTGTTATGTGTACTTATTTATTAATTATTTAAATACAATATACACTCAGGTATAAAGTACTAATATTACTGAGTAAGTTTTTACCTTTAATTTTTTCAGTGGCTTAGTTTAATCAAAATAGTAATGATATGTACATAATGTCACGCTTACTAGATAGATACATTACAAAAATTAGAATATTTTACGTGTTTCTAGGTCGCTTCTCAATTAAATTGTATAATTAAATCAACTGGTGGTAGGTCTGTCATATGTGAGAGGCCGCCTGGGTAGGTACCACCGCAATGTCTATTTCTCCCGCCAAACAGCAGTGTAAATGCAATGTTGTGTTCCGGTTTGAAGGACATTGTAGCCAGAGTAACCACAGGACATAATGAGACTTAACATCTTATGTCTCAGGATGGCGAGCGCAGTGGAATGCCAAACATTGCTTTGTAATTCATGGTGTTTAGTTTTGCTACTGTCTATGAGTGCTCGTATCGCTTACCATCAGGCGAACGGCTTGCGTCTCGTTATTAATTGCAATAAAAAATTATTATGATCGAATAAGACTTTCACAATTATAAATACATAGCTGTTACCTAAGTTTCTGTACGGTAAAGTTATTTTAGGAGCGAAATTGAATACTTTAAGTATCTATTCCTTTTACAATTTACTTTCTTTCAACTGCTTCAAAAGCAGTAAAGTTGACTCGTAACTTGTTTTATAATTATTCGAATGATGAATACTGTTATACAATTTCCTTCTATTTATTATATTTCCCGTATCGTTACCTGAACTTCCTACGAATGTGGAAATTCAAATTCTGAGTTCTCACCATCATTCAGTGACAGGAAGTCCAAAACTTACCATAGGTGACACCCTTCATGGATTTCCACGTCCCTGTTAGGTAACATACATACATAAACTATTTCAATAAAAAAAAAATAAAAAAAACAAAAACTCACGCCTTTATCCCGGGGTAGGTAGAGGCGCCACCAGGACACCCACATTTCGCCTTGCATGTTCCGTCCCATGATGTGATAGGGGGCGAGCCTATCGCCATATCGGGCACAAATTCCTGACTCCGGGCTGATAATGAATAGAAAAATCTAATATCACTTTGCCCGACCCGGGATTCGAACCCGAGACCTCAGCTTTGTAACCGTAC
The DNA here is from genome assembly GCA_949752805.1 of Deilephila elpenor. Taxonomy (NCBI): domain Eukaryota; kingdom Metazoa; phylum Arthropoda; class Insecta; order Lepidoptera; family Sphingidae; genus Deilephila; species Deilephila elpenor. Next base: position 13,187,412 of record OX457106.1, on the reverse strand, counting down.
TGTAATACAACTACGCCACCGAGGCAGTCAAAAGGCCTGTTAGGTAATTAAGATATAGTTTTGTGACTTGGCATACTGCTAGTGAATTTTTGGTGACACTACACTCAATACAATTTTACACTGGTGGTAGGTCTCTCATATGTGAGAGGCCATCTGGGTAGGTACCACCGCAATGTCTATTTCTCCCGTGAAACAACACTGCGTAAATGCACTGTTGTGTTTCGGATTGAAGGACATTGTAGCCAGAGTAACTACTGGACATATTGAGACTTAACATCTTATGTCTCAGGATTGCGAGCGCTGTGGAATGTTGCTACTGTCTATGAGCGGTCGTATCGCTTACCATCAGGCGAACGGCTTGCTCGTCTCGTCATTCATTGCAATAAAAAAAAATTAAAAAAATACTCAAAAAGTGAATCAAATAGACATTTGTTTGGGTGCTGGGATCGAACCCGTGGTCTCTCGATTTACACCCGGTGCCTCAATTGTATGCTTCTGAATATATAGATATACATACAAAAATAAGCATGAAATAGCAAAAAACATTAGCTTCGGCAGTACTATATATAAGAACTGATAGACAAAAAAATCTTTAAAACACATTAATATAGACATCTGAATGTTTGTTTGTTCATATGTATGTAATATGTATACTATAGGCCACCACGGCGTTTTTTATTCTCAATAGTTAACCAGTCGACTTTCACCAAATCATTGAAGAGAGATTAATTAATGATGAAAGGAGATTTTTTTTTTCAATGGCGGCGCATTGTGTGGACGGAACATTCCATCAGAAGTAAGCCAAATAATTATTACCGTTATAGGAATTTAGTTGTTCTCTTAAACGGTGAGAGAGAGAGCTTAGTAGTGGAATACTGAATCGGGAACCTAGGCTGTCAAATAAATATAAATAAATAAATAAATACACCCAACAGTCACATACATAGTCCTGACCCCACTAAGATCGAGTCTTGTGTCGGTATCAGAAACTACGAGAGACTTTTCGGTCTCACAAACACCCAGACGCGAAACAAATACCTGCGGTTCACACAAATATTTGTCACGGGAATTGAACCCGCGGCCTCTCGTTTCACAGGTGGCGTCTAACCAACTGCGCCACGGAGGCTGTCAAAAATCAATATTTTATTGCTATGAATAAACTTAGCTCACTTAACATGATAAGTTGCATGATATTCATTGCTAAAAATGCTTCATCATCACCAGCTTTGACTTAAGCCTCCTTTATGTGCCCACAATAGACTTCCATAAGATTTCCGGATCCTGTTGGAAGCGGCGTAGCTTCTAGTGACCTCTCGCGACCTTTTCTAGGCCACTAGTCCATATAACGGTTTCGAACCCACTCCCTTGATTTGCGAAGGTTTCGCATGTTTACATAGAACACGTATGTTAATACTATTTGCAAAGAACCACGACCTTGCACGCATCGAGCATAACATTTAAAAGAAATTAATAATTATTACGAGTATGTAATATATTTTACGTAATAAGTGTCTGTAGTATGTAATAAATGCCTCGGTGGCGTAGTTGTACTACGGTACGGTTACAACGCTGAAGCTCGGGTTCGAATCCCGGGTCGAGCAATTTGATATTGGATTTTTCTATTAATTATCAGCCTGGAGTCACGAATTTGTGCCCGATATGGCGATAGGCTCACCCCCTATCATATCGAGGGACGGAACACACAAAGCGAAACATAGGTGTCCTTGTAGCACCTCTGCCTACCCCTTTTGGGAAAAAGGCGTGAGTTGTTATGTATGTTATATAAGTTTTAAGCAGATTTCTGTATGATTTTTTTTTCGTATTAGTCTTACGCGTAAGGTGATTATGAAATACATGGATCTGTACTCGATCTTTTAAATCCGTAAATATATTGCTATATTGTTGTCTTCGTTGTGTCCAATGGTTTATTTTTAATATGTAGATCATTGTAACGCTTAAAATTTTGTTTGTGTCTCTTTATTATGTTAAATTGATTTTATTATCAGATGCATTGCTGTTGAGCCAGTATATAAAAAATATAAAATAAATACACGCAATAGTCACATACATAGTCCTAACCCTATTCTCAGATTGAGTATTGTGTCGCAGGAGTCAGAAATTACGAGAGACTTTTCGGTCTTACCACCTAGACGAGAAACAAATACGTGTGGATCACACAAATCAATGCAGGAATCGAATCCGCGGTCTCTCGTTTCTCAGCCGGCGTCTAACCAACTGCACCACGCGGGCTGTCAATGTATATGGTTCATAAGCCTTTTATTTTATAAATTATTACATAATACTGCATTTCAAGTTTACAAATAAAATGAATATTCCAAGCCATTGAAACTAAACAGTAAGCGTCTATAGAAAACCAAACAATACCTAAATAGTTGCCCGCAAGTTTGCATGTTACGTCACAGCTCGTTATTTGCCAAACTATGATATACATTTCTTTATAAAGCAGTGCTTTCCCCCCGGCGCGCGCGGCGTATGAGCGTTGCATCTTCAGTGCCAAGTGTGTACTCCCCGTGCATTGACGGGGCGCGAGTGTGTGGACCAGTGAATCAAAATGGTGGTTAAAATAAGCAAGGTGCCCTTCGAGGAAGCCCTGAATATGACAGGTGAGTTTCAAAGCCAAGGACGTGGCCGTGTTCTATTTTTGAATTTTGTTTCGTATGTTTTTTTTTATTCAAGCACGTAAACCGTCTAATCATAATGCCTCTAAAAGTAAACAGAAGTTTAATTTTATGCTGCTATATTACATAAATGTTTTAATTTGCGTATATGATTTGGTTTTTGGTAATGATTGAGATTTAATTATTGAAATTCAATAATTACGTTTTTATTTTTTTGTGTTTGTAATGATTTTTTTACAATAATGCCATGGTATAGTACTTTATTTTTTGTATTTTGTCCCTACCTTTGCTAGCTATAGTTATTTTATTTAAAAGGTTTCTTCACATTGTCCTTATTGGCTTACACACCTTTACATAAAATAAACAAATATTAATTATATTACAAAAGAAAGCTGTATTTGAGTATATAGATCAATATACGCCAACGACACCTATTTGAAGAGGTGTCAATAACCTAAATTCCATTTCAATTCATTCACAAATAAGTCGATTTTTAAATAATCAACAAAGATAAATCAATTTGACGGTTAATTCAGAAAAAAACGATTCGTTAATTGAAGTATTAAAACCAAAAAAAAACTAAAGACAAACGTGCTTGCAAAATAAAATAAAAAATGTCTATAGTTTGTAAGTTTTCGTTAAAGACCAAAATAAAACTATGACCTTGGTCTTCAAAACATAAAAAAAAAAAAATTGCATAATATTGAAATAAAACAAATTTTTACATTACATCATGCATAATATACTTATTTGTGCAATTCCCAAAAATACGTTTAATTAAATACATATTTATATAATTTATCCCAACTCATATTATACAAGCTAATGAGCTTATTTATTTGTAACTTTTTCAGGCTATACTGTTCAATTGTAACGTTTGTACACCATTTTTAAGAGGTGCAAAAAAATGTATTACGATCGAACTCCTAACCTTTGACGTAAATAATCATATTATAACTACTGCGTCATCTGGTCGATGCGGCCAGACATTGCCGAAAATGCACATCATTTGTATTCCTTAAGTTCATATTTAGTCAAACATTTAAAGTTTAAACTAAAATGTATCGACATATTGTGATCAGCAATCAACTTACCAAAAGTGTTCAGATACCAATAAAAAAAAATATTAAACGCAAATAGACAATAAAAATCACCCTCCATATTAATTCTATAACGAGTGTAATAATTTACATACATACATACACAAACTCACGCCTTTATCCCAGAAGGGGTAGGCAGAGGTGCCACCAGGACACCCACATTTCGCCTTGTATGTTCCGTCCCGTGATATGATAGCGGGCGAGCCTATCGCCATATCGGGCACAAATTCCTGACTCCGGGCTAATAATGAATAGAAAAACCCAATATCACTTTGCCCGACCTGGGATTCGAACCCGAGACCTCAGCTTTGTAGTCGTACCGTAGTACGCCACCGAGGCAATCAGTGTAATAATTTACAGATTACGTATCTGTCTCTGTATGAGATCATATGCGTCACATTGCAGGGCACGGACCTCCTCTACATTCGAGAGTACGATTCAGAGGGGTTAGGCCAAATAGTCCACCATACCGGCCTAGTGCGGGTTGGCAGATTACGTTTACTATAACTATAACGACAAATCGATATAGCTCGAATATAAATAGACGAAAAACTTTAGCGCAGTTTTATTTTTAAAAATCCTGTTCCATTATAACCATGGACAGTCGGGAATTAGTCCATCCCTTTTTCTCTTATCGTAATAATTGAGTGCGAGAGGAGGATGGGAATATGGTCATATAGTATCCAAGTTAGAAGTGAGCCAAATGTGGATACGTTGCAAAATAACCGGCCCTAAGTCGTTTCTTCGCTAAGGAGTAACAGTGTCGATAAATATTGAAAAACAATTGAATAAACATATGGATAAGGGTGACATAAATGGTATTTAGACAGCCTCCGTGACGCAATTGGTTAGGCGCCGGCTGGAAACGAGAGACCGCGGGTTCGATCCCCGCACCGAAACAAATGTTTGTGTGATCCAATGGTATTTCTTTCGGGGTTTGGTGTTTGTGAGACCGAAAAGTCTCTTGTAGTTCCTGATACCCACGACACAAGACTAAATTTAAGTGTGGGGTCAGGACTATGTATGTGACTGTTGGGTGTATTTATTATTACTTATTTTTACAAGCTTCTGCATTCACACAAGTGTATAGCGTTCTGCGATTACTAAATATTATTCCTACTGAAAGAAGGAAGACGAAATTAATTTGTACTGGCCTGATGCAGTACGGTTATTACACCGTAGTAGTAACACCCGTTACTGAGGCACTACGGCCTACCAAAAAAAACTCAACATAACAAGATCAGAATTTTTACAAAAAATAATTAGTTACTTAACTTTTGACTCGTTTTCACATTTACCTAAAAGATCGCATTAAAAAAAAATTGTAATCTTGTACTAAGTAATATGTTATGTAATCAAAGCATTTTTTTTATATTAGCCGATTTTATCGACTATCGCTCATCTCTATTGCAGAGCCGACACCCGTTTATGAGCATGGCATTACTGAACGAAAAAAACGACTTCTTTTATCTTTTATGGCCCTGGAAATAGAATAATGTTTTAATGAATAAAATTATCAACTTACATCGTATTAAATATTATATATACATTGTCTGTAATACAATTACATAATTGAAGCATACCGATTGTAAGATATAAATTGTATTATACGTATCAGAGACGAGAGACCTTATTTGTGAATTTCATAAACATTATGCATTTGTAAAACCAAAAGCCATTGGCTCCACAGTCAGCTGACAGTGATCATACATAAACTCACGCCTTTTTCCCAGAAGGGGTAGGCAGAAGCAGAGAGTCAAATTCCTGACTCCGGGCTGTTAATGAATAGAAAAATCCAATATTACTTTGCCCGACCCGAGACCGTAGCTTTGCAATCATGCCGTAGTACAACAGCGCCACCGAGGCAGTAACAAAAAATTACGGTTGCATCAAGTGATAATAGCCATTTTTATTTTCATATTTTACGACTGTATAATCTGTTGTAATGTAATGTTATTAAAAGATTGATTCCGAAAACGGACCAATCAAATTAAAGATTTATCGACACGCCCACATTTGACTTGCATTGATTGGTTTATTTTCTGGATCAATCCGTAGATAGCGATTACGATCACTTAATAATTTCGGCTGTACTACACGTATCTTATGTTAAAATAACTATAAACTACCAAGTATGCAGGTCCACAATACCTAAACTCGAAACAAATATTTGTGAATCTCACAAACATTTGCCTTGGTTCCGACGTCAAATCCCCAGCTACGATGACGACCAAATTGCCACGGAGACAGTTAAATGATTAGCTAATGTGGATTTACCTCGTTTCCCCGTAAAAATATGTTTATAAGTAATCGTCACACATCTTTCTTAATTCACTTAGCGCGTCTTTTTACGGTAAAGCATGCTTTTTGCACGTAAAACAATTAAATATGCCAATAGCTTATGTTTAATGCGACGAAAACTAAAATGGGCATCGTAAGTAGTCACTAATATTGATAATTTTATTGTTCGTGATGACGTACTCGTTTGTTTTCGAGAAGGTTCGTCAGCTAGGTTAAATATTGGTCAGTATTAACAGCCTCCGTGGCCAATTGGTTAGATGCCGGCTGTGAAAGCAGAGGTCGCTGATTCCATCCCGCACCGAGATATAAATATTTGTGTGATTCACAAGTAGTTGGTTTGGGTATCTGAGACCGAAAAGTGTCTTGTAGTTTCCGATACCTACGACATAAGACTGTAATATGGGATCAGGATTATGTACAATGTACATATGTTACTGTTGAAAGTATTTATTTTAAAAAAAACCATACTACATATAGCTGTCAGGGGAGAATCAGAGTGAAACACTCTTAATCTTCGATCCTCGATAAAATCCGTATAATATGATTCGGGAATCAAACATAATGTTGACATTTGATAGACTAAAAAGGCAATTTATATGTGTTTTTTGGGAGGCAATAAAAATATTCATTATTGACAGCATGTTTGATTTATAATCCGTAACTTGATTCTACCAGATTGTATAAACTGCTGCATAATTTACTAGAAAAATTGCCCAAATTATGATGTGAAACATGAAAATTCCATTGCGGGAATGTTTTTTCCGTCGATCAATGAAAACGTAGTTATTTAAGAGAACTACACAAGAATTTAAAGTGTATGTAAAGTTTATCAACGCATGGCATGCTCGTCTCGCTATTAAAAAACAAAATATTGTTGTGTATTGTACTCATTTTTTATATTGACACGAAAAAGTGCCTTTAATGTTCGCGTTGGTAAAGGCTTTGCGGTCTAGCTTACAAACGGTGGCCTAAATGCGGGTAGAAACGTCTTACTACTAATATTATTAAAGTCTCCCGACTTAAATATAATATATTATGTAAAATTCATCTTTTATATAAACATGTTTTCTTAGTGACATTCGACATAATTTATAGACCATAATTCAGGAAATTAAATAGTTTTAGGCACTAAAATTGTATCGAAAATGCCAATTTTAGCATAGTTGTGTCCTTGGCATTAGGTATTAAATCACATTCGTCTTAACAAAATAAAAAATGAGCTATGTTAATATTAATATTCATATCAAAAAGTTCGTGGAACTGTGTAGACGAAAGACAAAAAAACGAGTAGTTAAAACGGGTAATCAATGTCAAAGGCATTTTAGAGCTCTTACCGAATATCTCACTGCATCTTATCTTATATTTGTAGCTATAAATAGGTAACATGTACTACATACACTATGTAAATTTATATCTTTATTTATATAAGAATCCATCGATATTAATGGTAGCTTTTTTAACTGCTTGTTATTGACAGGTTATCGAGACCGGCTCTAGACGTACTTCTACCAAAGATTTCCACAACAAATTTTTGTCCAAAATAGTATTCATATAATGTTTTATTATTAATACTCTATCGCAGAGTGGTGAAATATAATAAAAACAAATGAAAATCGCACAAGAATGTTGCAAGGCGGTGTCATCTCGTTTTTAATCACAACCAATTAAGAGACCATTAGAAAATGTGGGAAAACTTTAAGGTATTGAACTTTTGATGTCCTTCAAAGGTCACAAAAGACGTAACGTATTATTTCGCAATATTTAAATTTATTATGAAATACTTCATGTAGATATATCGATTCTAAGTTTTTTACTAATAATTCTATCGAACGATTCATCATCTTATAGACGCGTGATTTATAGCTAAGTAAAAAATTAATATAGAACATACATACATAAACTCACACCTTTTTCCCAGACGGGGTAGACAGAGGTGTTAATAAGACGACCACATTGCGCCTTGTATGTTCCGTCCCACGATGTGATACGGGCCGAGCCTATCGCCATATCGGGCACAAATTCCTGACTCCGGGCTGATAATGAATAGAAAAATCCAATATCACTTTGCCCGACCCGGGATTCGAACCCGAGACCTCAGCTTAGTAATCGTACGTTAGTACAACTAGCTTTAAAATGATTTTAATAAACGCATAGTACTAACCTATACTAACACATAATAGCTTCGTGAACTTCAAAGATACATTCAGTCTCACAACGTCCAGATCCCAAACTGAAGTGGTAAAGCCACGCTGGTGTCAGTCATGGCTCAGCATGAATGGGCAGGCTTGTCCGGGGCGGTACCACCGTCTCACGATCGAAGTGAAGTTAGTTTGTTGTTACGTTTCGTTCCGTGAGCGAGTTTGCTGGATGTCCCAATACTTCGCCTTCCTTTTACCTTCCTGCTCCCCTCCCAATTTGACGGCCACACATCAAGCGTTGTGGATGTTCTAGGGCGGCAAATTACCCGTTTGCTCGGTTTCCGGATTTTTTGCGACATGCGACACATTCAAGACACACAAATATTTGTCTCCGTGTGAAGATCCAACCCTTGGCCTCCTTTCACTACCGAATTTTTGCGCCAAAATTCTTAACATAGAATGTATTTCAATGATTACTTTGTTCAAATCTAACGTGATAGTTATTAATTAAACAATAACCAAATTATAGCTATTACAATTAATTTATTATCATTTTACGACCCATTCTAGCTTATTGGTGCGGATTTATCAATAAAAAACGAGATTTGATAAGAATTTTAATTTATTCTTAGTAGATATGACATCAAGACCGTTAACAGGTTTTGAAAAGAGCAATACTAGAGTTTCTTGCCCGTTCTTCTCTAGTGAAAACCGCTTTCCGAACCGGGTGGTAGTTCAAAAAATGAGAGAGACTGGTGCAAACTCGTGTTTGCGCAAACGCACTTGAACGTGTGTGGCAACCATTAAGACAGTCAAACCGACCATTTCAAACAGCTATCAAAAGCATCACTTCTAAATGGTCAATATATAACGCACCTAAATCGGATACCTTATCTACCATCTTGCTAATCCTTTGAAAGGTCAGATGAGGTCGGCCACAGCCTGCTAATTCAAACAGGATTGTCAACCAGTTCTACAAGAAAAATAATTAAAACATTCATTTGTTTGGCGTGACGGTTACGGTTTGGCACCGATTAGCAGAGGCTGGTTTGAGAAATTGGGAATTGGAAGATGTGTGGAATTTGAACCTATTACTTGCAAATATACAAACACCGAATTTTGAGACAGATATTTTGTTTTAGTTTGTTTATTAGGTGTTTTCAATGTCTATTGTTAGGGACCCGGCTCGGTCACAACATCCGCATTGTTTCGAGCTGGAAGGCCAGTGACACTGACATACCCCTTTCGACCTCCCCCGGGGTACCGAAAGGGGAGCTTAATAGCTTTTCCTGTCGAAGCAAAAAAAAAGGTGTTTTAAATATCTACTACATTTTATTTATAAGTCCACTGTGCCAAAAGGTTATTTTATTTGGAATCAAAAACCATCGGCTTCAAAAGCCAATGACCATTTACATAAAGGTTGACGTCACGTGCGTAACGGATCAAGTCGCGAGGAGGCAATATACACAACAGCTTTATCTCTTCCTCAGTCAATACGAGATAATTTATTAAAATAATTAACTTTATACAATATTAAACTTTAACGTCTAAATATAATTAATTATAAAATTAGAAATAAACAAAAAAAATGCTACACCTAAAAATATTTGTTCGGAAATTGAACCAGTTAACTTTAAATGCTTTTTAAATATTAAAAAGATTATTCTAGGTTCATCTCTATTGACAGCCTCCGTGGCGCACTTGGTTTGAAGCCGGCTGTGAAACGAGAGGCCGCGGGTTCGCTCCCCGCACCGAGAGAAATGTTTGTGCGGCCCACAAATATTTCTTTCGGGTCTGGGTGTTTGTAAGACCGAAAAGTCTCTCGTAGTTCTGATACCTGCGACACAAAACTTAATTGATTATAATGTGGGGTCGGGACTATGTGTGTGACTGTTGGGTGATTTATTTATTTATTTATTATTTACTAGCTTCTGCCCGCTAACTTCGTCTGCGTGATTAACTTTGTCAAATTAAATATACATGTATAGATTATTTGGTATTTCTCATCCCGTCCCGTCCCGTCCCGTCCCCTTATATCCCGCCCGTCCTATCTCATTCTCACTCAAGGTATATAATCCACGCCCATCGCATCCCTCTGAGTATAAAAAGTAACAAATATATCGGATTTCCGTCCTCATCCCACGGGAACACTTAATTTATCTGGATTAAATGTAGCCTAAGTGTTAATCCAGTGTTAATATGGGGAATATTAGTTTTTCTCATTTATCTTCCATAATACAAAGAAACACCCTGTATGTAAATAAGACATTTACCAGTTTTTAAGTTGGACTTGTACCTATATAACTGTGAAACCGCATCTCATTTCGTCTTGTAGTTTTTGCGTTATGCGCAAGTAAATAAAAAGAAACAACCTGTCTATAAATAAAATATATACCAGTTTTCAAATTGGACGTGCACCAATATTACTGTGAAAACTGCATCTCATTTCGTATGGTAGTTTTTGAGTAATGTGCAAGCAAACAAAAAGAAACATCCTGTATGTAAATGAAATATATACCAGTTTTTGAGTTGGACCTGCACTCATGTAATTGTGAAAACTGCATCTCATTTGGTGCGGTAGTTTATGAGTAATGTGCAAGCAAACAAAAAGAAACACCCTGTATGTCAATGCAACATATACCAGTTTTTAAGTTGATCCTGCAGCAATATAACTGTGAAAACCGCATCTCATTTGGTGCAGTAGTTTTTGCGTGATGCGCAAGCAAACATACAGACAGACAGACAGACAGACAGACAGACAGACAGACAAAAATTCTAAAAAAAATTGTTTTGGATACTGTTGCTGTTATAAAGACCCCCCGCGTTGAAATTTCTTAAATATCTTCCATGTACAGACATCGACTATTTACATTTTTATTATATGTATAGATTATCTCTATCATCCCACCTATATTTTTAATTTATGCGCCGTTCAGTTTTTCTTTCATAGAATCAACATCATCAATAAAATCTTAAAATAAACTATGATAATTCAGATGTTCGATGTCAGGTAACAAAATACATTGAAGGCCTGCCTTCACCCATCTAATTCCTTTTAACACGGGTATAGAATACTTATATATTTTAAAGAGCAAATGCTAGATGCGCACAGTAAATCCCTGTAATATATTAATTCCTTTTAAATGTCCAATTATTGCTTACTTACCAAATTGGAATTTCATCAAGAATATGCTTAAAGCAGTCAATAGTAATAAATATATTATATTTATTTACTTATTATCTGGAATTACAACTAAACAAAGATTTGGCGCTTGTGTTTAGAACCCACACTATCGGAAGCGCCTCTCACTTGCAAATTAATATTCTTAGAACACGCGAGGACATAAAGAAACTAAGAGAAAGCCTTATCAGACCAGCTGAGATATACCATGTGACCAGAATATTCCAATTATACTTTATAATTTATACTTAATAATGGTAAGTCATATGTGAGAGGACGCCTGGGTACGTACCACCGCAATCTCCATTTCTCCCCCCCAAACAGCAATTTAAATGCACCTTTGTGTTCCGATTTGAAGGACATTGCAGCCAGACTGACTACTTGAGACTTAACATCTTATGTATTATGATGGCGAGCGCAGCGGAATGCCAGACATTGTTTTGTAATTCATGATGTTGTTTGGTTTTGCTACTGCGGTCATATCGCTTACCATCAGGCGAATGGCATGCTCGTCTCGCCATTCATCGCAATAAAATAAAACACTTCTTTAATTGATGGTAGCCCCTCGTATGTAAGCGAGCGTCAAGTTTTGTACCACCGCCTTCCCTATTTTTGGCGTTAAACAGTATCACGTAAGCACTGTTATGTTCCGGTTAAAAGGGCATTGCAGTTACTAATGACTGTGCTTAACATTTACAAAAAAACAATGAAATCGTAAGACCTAAAAACGATATTATGCGCCTTATCTTAACAATGAATGCGTAATGTTTGCGTTCAAATAACCCGCAGTGAATCATTGAAAAACTGCATTCAGATAACACTATTTAAAGATAACCTTATAAACGATGGAGGATACGTCGTCTATTATATTGAATTAGCGATAAGTTCGCCCACTATCACATCGTTTGACGGAACATACAAGGCGAAATGTGGGTGTCCTGGTAGCACCTCTGCCTATTCCTTCTGGGCAAAGGCGTGAGTTTATGTATGTGTGTTTGTAAAATAAACCTATCTTTTGATTTGTTTAGTTCTTGATACATGACTAGAGAATTCGGCATAGAGAAATGTATAAAGATAAGCGCATGGTTTAATGCTTTCTGTTTCATAGAACCTACTGTTGTAATACTTTGTAAATTTCAAACAAGTAATCAAAATTAACAACTGTAATCAAGTGAAAATTGAATCTTAGAATTTTGCATTGAAAGATGACGGTTTCCTATATAGTGTATTATCTATGGATGACGGCTAGATTTTATTAAGAACTGCCAAAATCAGAAAAAAGTAATCTTAGTTCTCTATTGAAGCTAGGTCATATTCGCATAAAAAGTTTAATGTGTAAGAATTCGAATAACAAACCTTACGATGTCATTTTGTAGTCAGACATCATTTAACTTTAAACCAATATATAAATGAAAAAGTTAACAAACACGAAACTAAATATTTTTCAATGATATCATCCAGCTGTGGAACGATTTGTAGTCTTATGTATTCTTCCTTTAAATAAGTTCTAAATTATGTGGATTTTTTTCAAATTATACTAGCAGTTTATTCAGGATTAGACGTATGTCCAATACTTCAAGTGAACAGTTTTATTTCAATTTTGCATAGGTCTGAGCTACAATTTTTTTGATATATTGGAACTTATGAAACAAATGCGAAGTATAAGTGAATTCGAACACCTACTTTCACGTAATTTGGGTTTTTACCGTGTTTCTCGCATTTGTTACTTTCTCTGCTTTATTCTTATTAGTGCTTCATATTGTTTACAAACAAATTCAAAATAATGTATAAATTGGACTGCCTCATTTTTACAAATATTTGGCAACGTCAATAAAAGGTACACAACTCGGTTCCTATTATTTGTTTATTTCAAAGGATATGAACCTCTGAAAAACCACTTGAATTTCTTACAATGAAGTAAAACTGAATCGATCGTGGCTGGATTCAACATCGGCCTAACAATATACACAATCTATCGAACCTTACTCTTCAAGCACATTTCCTTTTGTTCCCCAGGGTTCAGCAAGTTCAACCTGCTGATGTTCATGCTGTGCAGCAGCGTGATCACAGCCATGGTGTTCGAGATCTACTCCGTCTCGTACCTGGTGCCGGCCAGCGTCTGCGAGCTCAGCACCACCAGCACCCAGCAGGGGCTGATGGCTGGACTGCCCTTAATTGGTGAGGATGCACAGTTGACACTTATAGACATGAGGTTCCAGGTTTTTTCGAGGCATTTCGTTTCGAGATTTAAAATGCTTTCTACACGTGCTTTCTTCCTTTTCTTATCTATCGAAAGGTTCTATAATAATACCGACATAATGACGCAGGCCTACCGGAAGAAAATGCGATAAGATTGCATGGGTCACTTTCACAGGATTTCGATAGTGGACAGTTGCCTCTGCCTAAGTAAACACTAATGTCCTAGCTTCCGAGTAACCGGCTATTTTACTCGTCCATCGAAACGCAGTAGCAAATCTTTTGCCACACGTTGAATTTCAGTGAGAGAATCGTCGTGTAGATCCATTTGTATTGTACATATTATCATCATCATCAGCCCGATGCAGTCCACTGCTGGACTCTAGGATAGGCCTCTCGCAAGGTACGCCACAGGGCCCGGTCTGCTGCTTTACGCATCCATTTCACTTTGTAAATTTAACAACCAGAAAACCTCTTCCACTTACATAAGCTTTTAACAACTGAAATTGTTAGACCGTTACTAATTTATATTTTTACTATTTCTTCAATTGTCGTTGGAAGTAAGGTCATGCTGTATATTTCTTATGTTACCCGTTAAAATGAATAAAGACACACGTAAAGCCTAAAATCAAGCTAAATGTTTGTGTTCAGAAAACGTATTAACCACAGACACACCTCTGTCCACAGAAGGCATTCCATTAGTTGATCCACGAAAATAAATGCTAATTGATAATTGCACCAAAAAGTCATACACACACGTATAGGAAGTCCATGATTGGTATTTAGCCTTAGAATTATTAGCATAATATTGATAATATTTATTTTACAAGTTGCTTTGGCCGATGCGTAAACAACTTTATAGTCTGTCTGAATTGTCAGCTCTGATTGTAATTTTTATTTTACCGGGTGATAATGACATGGTATTCTATTTAATCAACATATTTCTCATCACCCTAGGTGACATTGTACAAGATTTGAAAACGAAGAAAACGAAGGCAGATGGTAGTTTTGGTAGGTACAGACACGATGCAGCAAAAAATGTAAAAATAGCGACAGTTTTTTTGCAATTTATAAAATATCATCGTTTTTGCGTCGTAAATACCTAGTTTTTGCGAAAATAGTAATTTAAACACTTGTGTACCATTGCGTCTTTAAAAATAAACAGGTGTACATTATTATTTTGGTAAAACTATGTATTTATCACCCATATACGACGATAAGTAAAAAAATACAAAAAAAAATCTAACCAATTTTTTTTGCGATTTTTTTTTGCGGCATAGTGTCTGAAGTCACTTATAATAATACCACCTGGCTTCGTTTTCGGTCGCGGTCTTGATATACCCTGTATGTCAATATCACCGGTATAATATTTCCTATGTGTAGCGAGCTTTATGAGACCTCCTTTGCCTTTTGTTTTTGGTTAGGGGAGGAGGGTTTTATGTTTTGATGACATTACAAATCATTATGGCATTACGAG
The DNA here is from genome assembly GCA_949752805.1 of Deilephila elpenor. NCBI lineage: Eukaryota > Metazoa > Arthropoda > Insecta > Lepidoptera > Sphingidae > Deilephila > Deilephila elpenor. The sequence continues at coordinate 13,172,380 of OX457106.1, read as the reverse complement.
GAAGGTCGAAAAGGATATATCAGTGTCCCGTACCTTCCAGAACGGAATACTTGTAGATATTGTAGCCTGGTGTAGTCTATTATATCCTAGAGCGAGAAGCGCCTTTATTTACTTTCGCTTGGCCGTAGATAGAAGAGGCTATATTCAGAATATCTTGTAACTCACATCATTTTTTATCAATGTTCCAGGAGTAATAACCACGTCACACATATGGGGCTACCTGGCGGACACCAGAGGCAGGAGGAAGATGCTGTGTGTGTCAATGATCATCGGCTTCGTAGCCGGTGGCTTAGCAGCTCTGTCTCCGAATTGGATCGTCCTAAGTTTTCTTAAGTTCCTGTCTTCCGCTGCGTAAGTATTAAAATAAAGCTTATAGTTACTAAGCCCTGAATTAAATAAATTGACCTGGCTGGCTTCGTGTGGATTAATTTTGTGTAAACTAGGTGACATCTCGTTAAAGTCTTCATGGCGCAGTTAGTTAAACCCCTGGATATGAATCGAGATTTGAGGGTTGATTCCCGTGTGAACAAGTGCTTGTTTATTCACCTAGACACTAGGCCAGCGTGGTGGACTATATAGCCTAACTCCTCTCAATCGTACTCTCGATTGTAGACAAGGATCGTGCCCTGTAGTAGGACGTATGAGAGCAGATACAGATTCATTATCTTAATTGGATAAATGAGGTGCCATCATCGTAATCAATCCATAGCATTTCATTCTGACTATAGAGCTCTCTAATTTCATGCCATCTAATTATCCTATCGTTTATATTACTTTACACAGAAAAAAATAATTTTTCAGCGTGTCCGGGGCATCAGCTTTAGCCTTGGCGTTGCTGAGCGAGTGTACCCCGGCGTCCAGGAGAAGTACCCTGCTCTTACTGACTACTAGTGCCCTCCTGTCCTGCACAGGGATCATGGCAAGTGAGTGTCATCATTTTCATTAACTTTCTATGGTATGTGAAGTCTGAGTAACCGCACTAGACCAGCGTGTTGATCTGTGCCTATGACCTACCCTTTGACCCTCAATGAAAGGTATAAATTTCCAATAGGGTTTGTAATGCGACACGGCAAAGTAACCGCTACTATACTTGACAATACACGTACTACAATGTACCTCTCAGCAGTCGACACAATTTTGCCGGCCTGTACGAAGAAAGCAGTTGCTACCATAAATCAGATAGGATTTTGTTTTAAAGCAGGGATCTTTCGGTACATTTCCTATCACATCTTTATATTTCGATTGCATTACATAAACTACAGAACCAATATTTAAACAAACCCAAAAGAAAATGCCTTTATTTGGTTTCGCTTTTAATTTACGATTGTCTAAAATGTTTCCATTGTATTGCTGCTTCTTCAAACAATATATTATTTACCCATACTATTAAAAGATGATATAAAATCTCTGAAACCACACACGAGATAATAAAAACATATTTGCCTTTTAGAATATACAAAAGGTATTTATTATGGTGCAAATTATCATTAAGTACATAAAATCATACGTTATGTTTTATTCAGCATTTTTAGTGTTATTTTTAGATATGCCGTTGTTTTATTCGGTCATGTTTTTTTTATTGTGTCATCTTGTGACGTCATACTCGTACTCGCGTCATATCATCTATTATGTAAGGGCCAACACGCGCATGACGCGGTGTATCGCCATTGGTTTTGGCTTTACAACTTTATACCGCTCATACATCAATATTATACTGTACGATTTTAAGCTTTACGATGCCGGATTCTAACAAACAATAGATCCGCTTTACAAGGATCTACGAGGGGAGAGTGTAAATTCCCGCACTACTTAAATAATACATGTACTCTGAATGACGATAATATCATAAAACTGAACCCGAATTAAATGGATTGAATCCTTTGTTAATCAGACGAAAAACGAAAAGTAACAGGCTAATCTTTAATTAAAAAAAATCATTCAATAACAATACAACATTGAATTTACTTCCAGTTTTATCAATACCAATCTTGCCACTGAAGTTCTCCTACTACATCCCGTACCTGGACATCCACTTCAACTCCTGGCGTCTGCTGAACCTGATATTCTGCTTCCCCTGTGCCCTGAACGCCCTTGGAGTCATGTACGCCTACGAGAGCCCTAAATACCTGCTGAGTGTCGGCGAGGAGAAGAAAGCCTTGGAGATCTTGAAAGGAATCTTCGAAATGAACAGCGGCAAGAGTGGTGATTTGTATCAGGTCGGTTATTCTACTTTTTATCATAGTCAATGTAATTGTAGATGAATGCAAGTAGATAAATAAATCGGGATAGAAAATTAACGCACATTTTTTATACATACATAAACTCATGTCTTTATACCAGAAGGGGTAGGCAGGGGCAGCCCAGGAAACCCTCATTTCGCCTTATATGTTCCGTCCCATGATGTGATAGGGGGCAATCCCATCGCCATATCGGGCACAAATTCCTGACTCCGGGCTGATAATGAATAGAAAAACCCATTATTACTTTGCCGAACCCAGGATTCGAACCCGAGACCTCAGCTTTGTAGTCGTAACCTAGTACAACTACGCCATCGAGAGTAGACTAAATTATTTAAGTAAATATTTATTACAAAATAATTAATTTTCAGGTGAGCTCAGTAGTGCTAGATGAAGACAACGCTGCTGCAGCATCAAACAGTTTCTGGGATACGTTCAAAGCGCAAATATTTCCGATGTTCAAACCGCCTCTGTTGAAGAGCACGACGCTCTTAGCATTCATGTTCGTACTAGTTTTCATCTGGTAAGTTGATCATTTTATAACTATATGAGATACATAAGTTATGCGTCCAAATATAGTCAAATGTCGGATCATTTGTAAATTTAAAAGTATAATAATTAAGAATGAACTTAGAGAGATACCTAGGATAACAATTCATTGTTCCTAAACCAGCTAATACAAAATAAATTAAACTTACCACTATGGTTGACGAAAGCTAGCTATAACGAGCTTTAAATATCGTTCTCGATAGTAGTTATGCAGACAATACCCACATCCTATACTGGTCATATCTTTTTGGTTTCCAGAAGACGCTCTATACGAACTATGAACTGAAACTCTAAAAAATGCAATTCACGTCATACAATATATCAACTACCAACTAATTGACAAAAAGCATGTTTTATTGTTATTCGCAAATATTGTCTTTTTCAGTATCAACTCCTTCTTAGTATGGCTGCCTTTCATGGTGGATGCTTTCATGTCATCGGTTGAAAAGGGACACACTCAAATGTCATTGTGTGAGATGATCAGGATAGCCAGAAATTCAACTAATGTGGAAAAGGTGAGATTATTATGCAAGATATTCAATTTAGTTTCAGTATTCAGTAATTCGTAGAAAACGAATACCTTTTGTATATTTTTGATAGCCATCATATGCTGTTCCGAAAACAGTTAAAATGACTATAATAATAGCATTGATCAGTGTAAAAAGACAACAAAATTATAAAAATAATTATGCTATTCAAATTCATAAGGCAACAGATTTATAAAATTCTTCGAAGCCAGGTGGTAGTAATAGTGACTTCAGACACAATGCAATGAAAAATTTCGTAAAAAAAATTGTTAACTTTTTTTGGTATTTTTTTACTTATCGTCGTATTTGGGTGATAAATACATAGTTTTCCTAAAATAATTATGTACACCTTTTTATTTTTTAAGACACAATGGTACGATAGAGTTTCAATTACTATTTTCGCAATAACTAGGTATTTACTACCCAAAAACAATGATTTTCAAAAAATTGCAAAAAAAAAAAACTGCTGCTTATTTTGCGATATTTTTATTTGCATTGTGTCTGTAACCACTAAAACTACCACCCGGCTTCGTTTTCGGTCACAGTCTTGATATACCCTGTATATTGTTTCAAAACTAAAATCGTCAATTACCAGCACACCGAATGCACCATGAACAAAACGGCGATGACCATGGTGTTCGGCATCTGCACCATGTTGGCAGTTCTTAACGGAGTGGCCAGCGGAGTCATCAACATCATCGGGAAACGGCGACTGTTCATTGCCATCCAGGTCAGTTACCACAAATGGAAGTAAGAATGATTAAGACAGGACTATTATTGAGTTGAGGCCATTGAGGCTCGCTGGTTGGTACAATTATGCTATCGTATTGGAACCGGATGTACATTGCTCGTTACGCGATAAACCTACATGTATTATAGACGAGTTTACACCTTGTGTGAGATGGCTCATGATTGATGTCCAGGCGAACAAGATTATTCAACCATCATCTATATTCTATAGAATAGAGTTAACTGACTCCAGGAACTGATAAAACAAAACTAGTTATTTTCGTTCACGTTTTGTCGTAGTCCAGATTATCACTACTAATCTCCACCACACTTGATTCATCGAAAAATATTTATATCGAATATCATCTACGATCTTTTACGTTCGCTATTGTGCAAAGTAATAAAAAGTTTACAGTTTTATAGTTTAAAGTTTACATTATGAAAATTATGCCAAACAATGCTATAAGCAGATATTTTTCACTTTTATTTTTCACTTTTATTCTAGTTCCTAATTTTGCCACACATCAATTAGTGGTAGATGCGGTCTACTTCAGCATTGTCGGACAAAAGATTCACATCGCTGCAAGGTCTTCCTTTTGAAAGCCAACTGCATTAAAATCGTTTTGAATTGCAGATTGTATCAGGCTTGGCAGGTGCACTCATCAACGTGAGCTCGATCTGGCCTCTCAGCGCGGTGCTGTTCATCATCCTGCTCACTGACGTCATCAATTTCGGCTTCCTCTCTGCTTTTACTGTCGATCTCTTCCCTACCTTCCTCAGGTAATTCTTAGTTTTAGTTCGAATAGTTTCCATCTTTAAACATTGAAATTCAAAACAATTGAATTCTAGTTTAGATATGTGAATCTAAACGACTTGATGTCTTATAATATTATTGTCATCAACCATTGGCTTCACATTTTTGAATGCAATGAATTTCTTAGTAGCTGCATATGTACCTAGTAACATATTACGATCTTTGTCAATACAGTCCATTTTTAAATGGGATATATTGGTTTTCCTAAAAGTATTATTTTGTAAAGGATATTTAGTTAAAAAAATAATATTAACTTTAGCTTTATAATTAACTGTTTGCAATTTTTCAGGGCAAAGGCCGTGTGCGTAATGTTGATGTTCGGCCGAGGCAGTACCATCCTCGGCATCAATGTCCTCAAGGACTTGATAGAGAACGACTGTGAACTAGCTTTCTATATATTTGGCGGTGTTACTGTCGGTAAGATTATACTTATACCTTATAACAATCCTGGCGAGTTCGAGTATATCTTTTTCGATATTAACATAGATTGACTAGATACTTACTAAAGGATTTCATGCACTTTACCCATGATATGACAGTTAATGATTAAAGGCATTTTTCTTTGTAACTGAATAAACCTACTGTGTTTTTTACTTCTTCTAATTACATACACACATAATCTCACGCCTTTATTCCCGAAGGGGTAGGCAGTGGAGCCACCAGGATACCCACATTTCGCCTTGTATGTTCCGTCACGTTGTTGTATGTTTGTATGTCACGATGTGATAGGGGGCGAACCTATCGCCATATATGGCACAATTTCCTGACTTCAAATTATAGACTAATAAAACCAGTTAATTTTAAAATTCGTATGAATTTGCACAGTTTTATAAATTTAGCTAAACAGTTGTACCAAATGATGCTTAATGATTGATTTATGTTTACAGCTGGTGGGATTATTGGTTTGCTGCTACCACCCGACGGAAACCTCTTCTCTCAGAAGACTAAAATATAGACTGTAGATATCTCTTAGTCAATTATGCAATTATTTTTGTAGGAAATTTAATATAAACTTAGAAAGACCCATTTTACATCATGCAGTATAAATTATATAGTATATAGTACGAATATTGCTCAATAATAAGTTTCTAGATATCGTAAAGTACGAACTAAGGTGATTTCATGCCTAAAATTGTAAATAATTAATTATTATCAGAAGTACATCAAGTATTAAAGTGACTTGAAAACAGTGCAGTTCGATTAAGATTTAATTATTTAGTTTAGAAACAAAATAGAAATAAGTATTAAGATTTAAGCAAACGATAAGCTAAATAAATATACGCATAATATATAAAAATAATAAAATATGTGTAGCGGAGAACAGCACAGTGGTATTGTAAGGGAAAATATAAAATCACACCATACGCACTTCAATACTTTATTACGACAAAGACCTCAAACAAGAACAAGATAGAAAACAACTAAACACCAAACTGTCAATACAATATTCTATATATAAATAAAACATTCTAAAAAACGACCAGCTTCAATTTATAGTTTGCATTCTTTAACAATATGTAGTTCTATGTTAACGTGTAAATATAGAAACATAATATTAAGATTTTGTGACGTAATGAAATATTAAGTAAATGTTATGGATTTTAACGCGTGTAGATATTTTATTTAAATTCCGATTATCTAATAGGAGTTCCAATAAAAATCTGTTTTATTTATTTATGTTGTCGTAACAGATGCTCAGTAAGGATAAAATAAAACATGACGTGTATATTGCGTACTGTAACTGTAAATTATTGTTTTATTTTCCCGTAAAGTATGAATTTAACTATGTATATGTCTGTATCAGCCCTTATACGTCCCATTGGAGGGAACGAGCCTCCTCTACAGTCGAGAGTACGATTAAGAGGAGTTAGGACATATAGTCCACCACGCTGGCTTCGTGCGGGTTGATAGACTTTTACATACCGTGGAAATTCTTCCGAATCGCTATGGTATGCAGGTTTCCTCACGATGGTTTCCTGTACCGTTATAGTGCGTGGTGATTGACTACAATACACATGACTCCGAAAAGTCAGAGGTATGCCGGGATTTGAACCCGCAACCACCGTAAACATGTTAGCAGCCGCGTCTGGTCCATTGCCAACAGGACACCACGCACTTCCACTGTAATTTGCCTGATTTGATCAACAAAACAATTCAACACGGTTACATAGTTTCTTTTTAAAAAATTAAAGCAGAAATCGGCTGGCTCGACACCTGAGATAAGGCTATCTCACATAAAACCAACTTGAAGTTATAGCTTTGCTGTCGTGTTTTGTTCAGTGAGATTGACGAAGGCCCAAAGACCTTTCTTCCATTTTCCTTTGCTTTCCCTACTGTTCTAAGGGCTAGTACGATCTAAACGTTTTAAATTGTCATTAGCTTTAGATATATCACAAATATGATTAAAACAGAACAAAATAATAACTTCATGTATTTTATTATTCACCTCAGGTACACTTGATCACTTCTAAGACTCGTTTAAAAAAAAATCTTAATGGTTTCTTAGATTTACGCGAATGTTACACATTGAAATAAAACTAATTTTACCAAATCGCGATAATATCCGTAAAAATTAGTTTTATTTCAAAAAAATCTTTATCAAAATTGGTTAAGAAAAAAATCGCATTTGACTAGATGTTCGTTAAGTAATACTATTACAATATATGGTAAACGTATTATATAAATGCATTTGTATAAAGCACTATTTGTTCAGATTAATTCAACAGAAAGTAAACCTTCATTCTATACACATAAAGACGGAGATCCATTGGCTTTCGGAAACGTATGAGCATCACAAGACTTGAATGCGAATGATATCCTGTATCCTGGACAATCCTGAAGTAATCAGGACTTCAGGATTATTACAATAACGTTTTAAATTCACACTACATCTAAAGCTTTTTTCTTGTCTTCGGCAATCTTGGCATCTGAGGGCAGGAGTATTCCAACGAAGCCACCACCTGCAAAAACGTATTTAATATTCTAAAATGCATTTTAAGTACAAAAACTTTAACCTCTCTACTTGAAAATGTAATTAATATCACCACAACAAAGACACTGACAAAATCTCCAATACTACGGGGGAGCCATTCTTCAATTAAAAGAAGAAGAAGTACAAACACTAATTCTTCCATAGGATATTACTTATCATCAGTCAAAATCGAAGCATTAGGCTCTCTGGCCACTTCAACGTAACATGACATGACCGTTCTTATGAGGCAAATGAATGTGAGGCATACTGTACTCTTTGGTGAGGCAAAAACATACTCTTTGTATGAATGTCTATAAATGATGAGTGATGACGCAATGAGTCTTTGGGATATAGACTTTGGCATTATTTTTTCTTATTTATACCTTATGATATGCCATGTTATAGTGGGCATCTCTGTCGTCAAGAAGACAATCTTGCCGTGCTTCGTTATTAAATAGGGCTTTTGCCATCGAAATTATAGGGGCAGAACAGAAAATAACTAATACTTACACATAGCAACACTGCCAAAAATATAAAATGCAGCTTCGCAGTTACTTTCTAGTAGACTCTTGAGAACGTTGATTCCTATCACAGCACTGCCGCGACCCACCATCAATGTTAGGCATACCGCCATTGCCCTGAAGCAAACGGGAGGATTAAAATAAATCTTGCTCTGTAATAAATATAATCATTAATTTCACCCTGGTCTTTATTACAAATTCATTAATTTGCTTCATTTTTTTTTACTGTTGGTAGTTCTCTCATATGTGAGAGGCCGCCTGGAGGTACCACCGCAATGTCTATTTCTCCCGCCAAACAGTAGTGCAAATGTTGTGTACCGGTTTGAAGGACATTGTAGCCAAAGTAACTACTGGATATAATGAGAATTAACATCTTATGTCTTATGATGGCGAGCGCAGTGAAATGCGAAGCATTGTTTTGTAAGTCATGGTGTTTATTGGTTTCACTTACCATCAGGCAAATGGCATGCTCGTCTCGCCATTCGTGGCAATAAAAAAATGTCAGTTCTTTTCTCGTAATGTGCACAAGTCTTAGCACATGTGGGGCCAGGAATATTTATGTCGCTGTGAGGTGTAAAAGAAAAAAAAACACGCTTAACACCTACCCCTTCTTAGTTTTCCATACATGTGCTGATGCACTAATGATTTTTTTACGTCAGACCGTGTTTTAGGATCCCTACTGGCTTGATTATCGCCATGCTATTATGCTTGACTGTACAACTTGCCCTTTAGATAAGACTTCATGCGGTATCCCTTTGTGGCCTAACTGGATTTAATGCACCACTACTGTTCTCCATGGAACTTGATAGTCAATTCACAACTTTTAACGCAAAATTAAAACTTAATTTTACCATGGACGATGAAGCAATGCAATTTTTAAAATCTTACGTAATCCATACATAAGTTTAATAATAAATACAAATACCAACGCACTTGATATAAGTAGGGAAGATATCGACGCTGTAAGTGGTTAGGAATCCGAAGTTGACGATAGGGAACATGTAGACGATGAACATTACTGCGCTGAGGATCCACATGTGTGACGCGTTGATAGACAAGGCGGACACAGCCGACAAAAACTGAAATATAAATAATTACAATCAAAATTCTATTAAAAAGCACCTCAGAACTTAAGAGCTCTTTGTTGTTGGCTTAACAGATGGAGAGATTCCTGTAAATGACCTGTATTTCTGGAAACAGTAAAGACAATAAAACGAAAGGATCGAAAATGCAAACAGTGATGCAGCACATTTACAATTACATTCTGTCAATTATTTAACAATTTAAGAAAGTACATGACGACAGGCCTTGAATTGTTGTGTTATATTATACTAACCTGAAGGAAGATTAAATACTTTTTCCGGCCGGTAAATTCAACAATTTTACCGCTGATCATGTTCAAAAATGCCAATAGGAAACTGGTTGCAAATACCATGATCATAGCGAAAGAATCCATGGAACAACTGATGAGCTGAAAACGAAATCATCACCAATTAATTCTTTACTCATCCGTGAAGTTATAAGGTGAAGGTAGCTATTTGAACTGATGTAGCTGTTCCACTTACCTCTTCAGCACCCTCGGTACTGTTACTAGCAGATCTTATCATCTCACAGATAGTCATGCCCCTGTCCCCATTCTGCATGGATATCATGAACGCGTTCACCATGTAGGGGAGCCAGATGACGAAGGGATTCACACTGAAAATGGAGACATTTATTTGTTAGATAATATTGACAAATATATTTATTATTGTAAGTCAATACGAATAAATAAGTGATAAGTAGGCACACCTCACAGTGACATACATATTCCTGGTCCCACATAAAAATACCAAGTGGTAAGAGTTGTGCACAATACGAGAAAAGAACTGACTTTTTTTTATTGCCACGAATGGCGAGACGAGCATGCCATTCGCCTAATGGTAAGCGATACGACCGCTCATGGACAGTAGCAAAACAGCAAAACCAAACAACACCATGAATTACAAAGCAATGCTTCGCATTCCACGTCGCTTGCCATCCTGAGACATGAAATATTAAGTCTCAATATGTCCAGGAGTTACTCGGGTTACAATTTATATCGGAGACTATAATTATTGTAATAATTTTTGAAAACATCACACAACTGTCACATACGTAGTCCTGCCCCACACTAATACAAAAGTCTTGTGTCGTGGGTATCAGAAACTACAAGCGACTTTTCAGTGGCACACACACCCGGGCCCGACACAAATACCTGTGGATCAAATAAACATTTTTCTTGACGCGTGGCTTAAACCTGCAGCCCCTCGTTTTGCAGCCGGAGTCAATCAACAGCACAACGGGGACTTCATTAGCAGAATTAATTAGGATTTCATTTCCCTTATATTGTCTGTTATACATCGGTGGTAATACATGTAAACGAGTATATATTTTCATAAATTTCAAGCAATGTTAATATTACACTGAACTTGACTTTATTATCTTGCAGTGTAACAGATAATTTCAATTACGTAAAGAATTTATATTTGAAATAGCATTAAAGTCTGAGTGTGCATTCAGTGACTACATCAATATTTAAATGGGCTATTCATATTTTATCTTATTTTAAATATGTTACAAATTACAATCAGTGCGTTACAAAATAATTGTTTTGTAATTTAATGAAATAATTTTAGAAATTTTTAGTGACTATTTCGACTGCCTTAATGGAGTTGTTGTACCACGGTACGATTACAAAGCCGAAGTCGCGGGTTCGAATCCCTGGCCGTGCAAAGTGATATTGGGTTTTTCTATTCATTATCAGCCCGGAGTCAGGAATTTGTGCCCGCTGTGGCAATAGACTATCACATCATGGGATGTAACATACAAGGCGAAATGTGGGTGTCCGGGAGGCGCCTCTGCCTACCCCTTCTGGCATAAAGGCGACAGTTTATGTATGTATGTATTTTGAATTTAAACTCTCAGTTACAGTAATAGAGAAAGTTAGCACAAAGGATAAAGAAATATGAATATACTTTACCAGATGAAAACTATGAAAAACAACGCTGCTAGCAATAAAGTGTTCTTTAAAAGCGGTGGTCGCATCATGGGGAGAGTCTGGGCAACCATCGACGACCAGAAGCCCTTGGTAGCTGTCGCGCTTTCTTCATCTAAAACTACAGAGTTCACCTGAAATAAAACAATAGTATTAATGCTTGTAGGATTATTCATTAATAATTATAAAATAAAAAAATACACACAACATTAACATACGTAGTCATGACCACACACTAAGATCGCGTCTTGTGTCGTGGGTATCAGGAACTACGAGAGACTTCGGTTTCACGAACACCCAGATCCGAAACAAAAACTTGTTTCGATTTCGATTTCAACAAACATTTGTTTCGATGCGGGGATCGAACCTGCGGTCTTTTGTTTCACAGGCAACATCTAAAGAAATGCGCCACGGAGGCTATCTGTATCTATATATTTTGTATTACATATCTAAAGACACTTAGGAAGTTAGTTTGTTCGTGTTCTCAAAATTATCAGCATTTAACAATTTTGTCACCAAGCGAGAAACTACATGACTTGTAAATATACCAATATCTAAAATAAATATTATGCTTTCCATTGTGTAGTCAGTAGATCACGCCACAAAGTTTAATGAAGCCTCTACCATGATTCTCTTAGATAGAAATATACAAAAATTTATCTCTGGTTAACTAATAGTTTATCTTGACTGCACTACACTTAGCACCGCAAGTACAGTAATCGTTTAAAATGACAGTATATATATATATATATATATATTTTATTGCAATGAATGGCGAGAGGAACATGCCATTCGCCCGATGGTAAGCGATACGACCGCTCATGGACAGTAGAAAAACAAAAATCATGAATTACAAAGCAACGCTTGGCAATCCACTGCGCTCGCCATCCTGAGACAGAAGTATAATTATGTCCAGTAGTTACTTTGGGAACAATGTCCTTCAAACCGGAACACAACAGTGCATTTACACTGCAGTTTGTGGGAGAAATAGACAATGCGGTGGTACCAAGCCAGGCGGCCTCTCACATAAAAAAAGACCTACCACCAGTAAAATAATAAAAAGAAAAGAATTCACTTTACCTGATACAGTTCCCGATCTTTTCCCGAATTAATTTTGAAAATGCCTTGCAAAGCCTTCAAGGCGTCCTCATCCCTTCCAACACTCAGGAGGTATTTAGGACTTTCGTACGAGCACGAGACGCCGATAGCTCCAATAGCACAGGGCAAAGCAAAGATCAGGTCCAGGAGTCGCCAGGAGTTGAAGTAGATGCCCAAAAATGGAATGTAGTAAGAGAATGTGAGAGGTAGAACCGGTATGGAGATAACTAAAAGCAAAGTTAATGAAGTAGGTGAGGTTCCAAGGCCTTGATAGATAAATTTTAATTAGGGCAAAGGAAACTTCTAAGGTCCTTTTGTCAGAAAATGTATACTATTTAATCATTTGTGAGAATTTACCATCGTAACATATTTATCAACATAGTGTTTTTCTTTGTTCTGTACTAGTAAAACTCGATAATTAATTAATATGCCTAGCTGCTTTTATGAGTCACAATACAGATAACAATAACTATAAACGCTATTCAATTAATGTTTTTCAATAAGGTCATTTTATTTTCATAGTGCCATTCTTAAAAGTATAAAACCTAAAAATAGATCTGGTTTACAGGTTTGTTAAGCCAAAACGGTATGCTGGTTCCACTGACGTACCAGCCATATAGTTTGTAGTTACTGATGCCTGCTGAGTCCCTAAAAACCATTGTGGGTCCCTTAATTTAGTGAACCAGTTAGTATAAAATGTGTTCTAAAAAACCTTCGAGACTTATGCAAATGACTTTGAGAGGTATAACCTCCTTTAAAAAATACTGACTGAAAGTTACGGGTTAAAACAAAGGTAGCATTTCCGAAACCTCAATGATCTGATTACTGCAGTGGAAGTACTACAAATGATGAGGAATGGTAATATGTACCTGCCATGATTCCAGTCGAAACTAGAAACACGCTCGTAGTAAGAATAACGAAAAATGATTTTTTCTCTCTTGGAGTACATTCGCTGAGCAGCGTCATCGATAAGGCGAAAGCTCCTGCCACACTGAAAAAGACATAGATAAAATAAATAAATAAATACATCCAACAGGCACATACATAGTCCTGACCCCACACTAAGATCGAGTCTTGTATCGTGCGTATCAGAAACTACGAGAGACGTTTCGATCTCACAAGCACCCAGATCCTATATATATTGATATAATTTGTATTCCTTGTTGATCTTAGGGGAACAGCACGCCAGAACAATATTGATGAAAACATAAAAATGTCTGAAGAAATGCTTGTTCGTAACAACATTACAATGTTTTATTAATAAACGCAATGTTCTGCAAAAATATCCACATTAAAAAAATATTTCTAAGAACCAACGCTTAATCTTTGAAAGAAACTAGGATTCTTACGATGATACAAAGAGACACATAGAAGAATATACTTACGCAGCTGAGGATATGAATTTAAACAGGCTTAATGCGATCCAGTTCGGAGAGAAGGCTGCAAGGGCTCCAGCGACGAAGCCCAAGCACAAGGAGACCGTGAGGATCTTTTTCCGTCCCCTGGTGTCTGCCAGGTAGCCCCAGAAGTGGGACGTGGCAATGATACCTGGAAATTGGAAGACGCTGGAGGTAGACATTTATACCCATCTGGATAAGGATCATTGTACATGATGGTGGAAAACTCAGAGTGACCACAAGTGTGATGCATTTCTAATTTAGATTTTATTATAATGGTTTTTTAGATTTACGCGAATGTTACATTAATTGCATTGTGTCTGTAACCACTCTACCACCTGGCTTCGTTTTCCGTCGCAGTCTTGATATACCCTGTTTATTTTCAGTATTTATACATAGACTAAATAAAATAAAAATAAAGTATAATACACTACGTAAACTACAAAACGATATATAAAATATTGATTTAGCGGAAAACGTTAAGTAATAACAAGTTATTAATGAACTGCTCTGATTTAAACCAACGTGTAATTTTTGTAATAATCACTACATTGTAAACTGGTTTTGAAAAGAGCAACACTAGAGTTTCTTGCCCGTTCTTCTCTAGTGAAAACCGCTTTCCGAACCGGGTGGTAGTTCAAAAATGACTGAAACTAAACAATGTTGAACATTTTAATGGATTCAATAAATTATTTTCATTTCATTTTCATAACAAATTTAAAGTGACACATAATGTGATCTAAGGAGCTTTTCCAAGATGGAAAGGGATTTGTCTTATCTTATTGAGAGTGGCAATTCATTCCACAAGCGAGCAGCATATACCAAAACCGATTTACTATCTTATATATTATATTTAAGAACTATCTATATTTATCTCTTTATACAGATATTATATTTGTTCTGAGGTTGTCGGCTTACTTATTTACATTTTGTAATTAAATAAATGTAATCTTTATTTAATTTACAATGTGACTTTATCAGAGTGAGAATAAAAAAACCAAGTATTCTACCATAACTATGGCATCCCGTGAAGAACTCTCTAGTATGTAGCTAGTAGCGATGTTTTTTATTACTGGAGCAAGTGATAATTGACTAAAAATACACACATAAAGTTAAATAGTCTGTGAAGTATACCTGATTTGGCAATGGGGTCCTTAATTGAGTTGTTTTAATAATGGTACAATGCACTTGTTGCTAAATTCAGTGCTGTCCAGTTAGACTATCCACCAACGCGACATGCCTACATTTCGCCGGTCGACTATATGGCCTAACCCTTCTCAATGCTCTTGGTTGTGGAGGCCCCTACCCATCAATGGGACGTACATGAGCTGATACAGGTACAGACAGATACACAATTATCCCAAGCAGCCCATAACTTGAAAACCAATTGCAACATATTATTCAATTTAAAAGACCATAAGACAATGTCAGTCAAATGTTATCTAACAAATAACTATACATTGATAAACAGACAAGACGCTACTCGAAGGTCATATTGTGAGATAAGCATTGTCTAAATTGGTTTACTATCGCGATTTTTTGCACTGTCACGATAAACGGACATACCAACTGATATTAAGATTTTTTGCACAGTCACGGACTATACCAACTGATATTAACAGTAGTTAAATCTAGATCCAAATTGGTGATACCCTAACAAGGGTCAGGTCAAAAGTACCCTGAACCTACGAGAATGCGTGAAGAGATTGATGGAAGTGGATCAAGCGAAAGTAGTAAGTCAGGATCGAGCAAATGGCGATCCATAGTCTCTGCCTACTCCTATGGGATACAGGCGTGAAGGTTATGTATGTAAGTCTAGATAGAGTTAGTTCTTTTATGGGTCAAAGTGTACGCTTCTTTAACAAACTTCCAATCAGTAAGTTTTAAATTATTTAAAGTTACGCTGCGTAAAAAGGCATATTGTAGAATCTCTGACTTTATGGAAGACAAAACTGCTTGGGAATAAATTGCTCAATTTCTACCAAATTGCAACAATTGACATAATAATATTATATACAGACAATATTGTGACATTTATTACATGAACCATTGTAATTATAAATGGCTTTAATAAAAGAAAAAGAAAGAAGAAAAAAAGAAGACAGTTCGTGTTGCTAAGGGAATTTCTTGCGCCATTGCTTCTTCACAGCTACAAAATGTTCAGAAGCGATGGTAGCAGTAATCAATTATTTTAATAAAGAATATTTTGATTTTGATTTTTTTTTTATTGTGAAAATTGGTGATCTCTCGTTGGTTGACACAACTATGTCGGCATGCTATTAACTAACGTACAAAACCATCCACAAAATCTCGGAGATTGGAAATAGAGTACGTTTCTCCCGACATTTTTTTCACGTACTACAAATCTCTGGAACCAATTGCCAACAGCAGCATTTCTGGACAAATACGACCTGGCGACCTTAAAAAAGAGTTTATTCCCACCTTAAATGCCGGCAACTCATCTCTATGTCTTATGGTGATGCAGATGTTCATGGGCAGGAGTGACCACCTACCATCAGATGAACCGCATGCTCGTTTGCCCAGAGAGAGTGACTAGAGACTTACCGACTAAAGGCACTCCAGCCATGAGCCCCTGCTGGGAGCTGGTCGTGTGCAGCTCACAAGCACTGCCCGGCACCAGGTAAGACACGGAGAATATCTCAAACGACATCCCCACGATGATGCTGCTGCATAGCACGAACATCAGCAGGTTGTACTTGCCGAAACCTGTTATAGAAATGCATGCATTATTCGCCTGTGAAACCTGAGGCCCCGGGTTCGATCCTCGCACCAAATATCCACATGTATTTTGTTTCGCGTCTGGGTGTTCGTGAGACCGAAAAGTCTCGTAGTTTCTGATATCCACGACACAAGACCCGATCTTTGTGTGAGGTTATGAATCAAGACTAAGTATGTGACTGTTGGGTGTCTGGGACCCAGATAAATAAATAAATACACCCAGATATTGGGTGTAAAACGAGTGGCCACAAGTTCGATCCGACACAAATGTTTGTGCAGTCCACAAATAATCTAATAACTATATCTTTTCTGTCATCGAGCAGCAGTTTACACCTCATGTCTCTATGTGACCAGGGCAGTGTTGTGCTGAATAATAATGTTGGGACGCTTCTGTCAATTTCACAAATGTAAGATGCTAAACACCATCAATATATATGTATTAAGGTTTTATATAGGTCATATATTACGTTACTAAGTTTCATTCTAATAATATAGCTTAAAAAGGTGAGTAAAGGTACAAAAAGACACTTCAATAATAATATAATAAAGCGCAATTTACTCGGGGAGAGTTTCTTGCGGCGAGAATAGTATGCCACTGAAGTATTGTACTTTGTATCACATTGTTCTAACGCAATTTTATTTTACGACTGCCTCGGTATCGTAGTTGTATTACGGTACGGTTACAAAGCTAAGGTCTCGGGTTCGAGTCCCGGGTCGGGCAAAGTGATATTGGATTTTTCTATTCATTATCAGCCCGGAGTAAGGAATTTGTGCCCGATATGGCGATAGGCTCGCCCCCTATCACATCGTGGGACAGAACAATGAACATACAAGGCGAAACGTGGGTGTCCTGGTGACGCCTCTGCCTACCACTTCGGGGATAAATTTAATTAATTTTACTTAAATTCTCTCCAATTACATTTAAAAGGAACGTATTAAAACCTCTACTAAATCTCAAAAACATTACTCACCAGCCATGCACAGAGCGTCCTCATAGGGCACTTTATCCTGTTTCACCATGTTGAACTGTTACCACGGCACTGCACTCAACAGCCTCCGTGGCGCAGTTGGTTGGCCGGCTGTGAAACGAGAGGCCGCGGGTTCGATCCCCGCACCGACACAAATGTTTGTGAGACCCACAAGTGTTTGTCTCGGGTCTGGGTGTTTGTGAGACTGAAAGTCTCTCGTAGTTTCTGATACCCAAAACACAAGATTTAATTGATCTGAATGCGGGGTCAGGACTATGTATGTGACTGTTGGGTGTATTTATTATTTTTATTTATTACTGCACTGCCACTCCGATTCGTGAGAGGTATCCGGCCATACTGCGCTAAACTCAGCTTATAACATGGAGAGCCGCGGGTTTGCACGTATGGTATTTAAATAGGGGAAATGTGGTGGTTATTGGCTGTCCTAAAGTCTTCAGAAAATAAGCCTTTGCCGTGAATTTGCACAGCTCTTTTTCAGATTAATTTCGCCATTACTATTAAACTAACAAATCAAATCATAATAATTGCGTTATGTTTAAGATGTTTCAAATTAAATTTAGTTCTATACATTTGAATTATATGCAGTATACGAAACAACTTGACTTATGTATAGAAAGTTAGTACTTAAGTTTAAGTACTAACTTTAGTAAATGTCTCTACAAAGATCTTAGTAAGACTCAAGAGCAATATAAAAACATGTCTCATTTTTTTTACAAAAGTAAATTTGATCCAAAAGAGTAACTTACAAACGTTTCATGAATTAATTTTGAATTAAGCACGTTTAAAACAATTTATAACTATGAAGTTACATGTTACATTAACACGTAAGAAAAAGGGCATTCAATATGAATATTGACGTCACCGCAATCACACAGCAGGAGTATGGGAGTGACACATTGGCTGACAGTGATCTTTAGAATACCAATAGCAACTTCAATTCCCCAGATTTAATATTCCTTTAATCCTGGGTCCTTCCGCCGTAGCATAAAGAGGCATTTCAGCAGGCCGGCACGATTTTATCGAATGGTACGAGACTACCGTTCGATACCATTCGGTACTCTATCTGGAAGGCATTAGCACTTACCACCAGGTGCAATGCAGTCACTATGCCGTGCGAGATTAAAAAAATATTTATTAAAAATATTTCTTAATATTTACTGAAATTTAGAGGGGTATTTTCTCTTCTTAAAATATACGAAATCGAACTTATTACACTACGTCATTGAGAATAATTAAAAACCGATATGGCAATGTTATTTTACGGTGGCGACAACAGTACTGTTTACCCTATATTTGTTTATACAACAAACGCGATAAGACAAGACGTGACGGCTTAGATAATACGTTATAAAAAATACTTACAAATTACGTATTGTCATGCGAATTGCCAAAAAATAAATGATTTGGTTAAAAATGAGAACCAGAGGCGGCGCTACATACGGACTAATGTGGGATTCAGCCCGCGTTTCGTAAGCCAAGTGATTTTAAGTAGCTTAGGGTTACATAACCACTCCCACGTCCCGACCTCCGAATTTGACATATGTCATTTAGTCTTCCGATTCCACGCGTTTTTGCTTGTTTTTGTTATTATTTCAAAGCATTTTTTTTTCATAAAGTATTTTTAATTATTTTGAGTGTAGGACATAATAAAGCATTAAAATAATGACAAAATAAACATGAAAAACGCGGGGAATCGGAAGATATAAGTGACAGTGACGTGGGCGCGTGAGAACATAAAACAGTGAACTCAAATATAGAATTAATACATAGATTTGACCAATAAAACGATGCCCTGCTTGTTTTAAGAAGCAAACAAAAGAGTTCACCGAGTGGTGTCTCTCACTAACAGCGACCCTGCGAGGGCCGCATCGTTACATGGCCTCCCCCAAACAAGAGCTCGGAGTTTGGGGTTGGATGTTCACTGCTCATATGTCATTTCCAAACTTTCTATTCACTATTAAAGACTGGGATACCTGCAAAGTTCCGTTACGTTTTCGATGAAAAAAGTTCTGACGGGTATATAGGTGATAATTAAAAATACATAATTTTAATTATCATAAATATACCGGGTATATCAAGACTGCGACCGAAAACGAAAACAGGTGGTTACAAACACGATGCAAATAAAAATTTCGTCGTAAGGGTGACAGATTTTTTTTGGAATTTTTAAAAATCATCGTGTTTGGGTGGTAAATACCTAGTTTTTGCGAAAATACTAATTTAAACTCTTATGTACCATTGCGTGTTTAAAAATAAAGAGGTGTACATCTTTATTTTAGGAAAACTATTTAAATATCACCCAAATACGACGATAAGTAAAAAATTACAAAAAAAACGTTGTTGATTTTTTTTTGCGAAATTTTTACTTGCTTTGTATCTAAAGTCACTAATACTACCACCTGGCTTCGTTTTCGGTCGCGGTCTTACCTACCCATATACCCTTTATAATTACAAAAATAGTTTAACATAAATTATGACTTTGTACATATTTTATCAGACGCGGCTAAGATTTCGCTTTAAAATCTACATTAAGATAAGATTGTTACATTAGTCGAAAATATTTTACAAGTTAATTCACGAATATACGCGCTTTTATAATCTCATTATCTCGTGTGTACCGAAATACGATGTAATTAACTTAACTTGTGTCGTCAGGTTAATAATTACCTGCGGTTATCTAAACCCATAAAAACATTTGTATGTGTTGAATGGCTTTGTTTTTTGAAGAATGTAGTGGCATATATGCCTGCCTTTAGGACCATTATAGGTTCGAAAATTTCAAGCCTCGACATATAGTTAAAACCAAATGCTATATGGATTAAAAGCCTAATTCATAGACAGTTTTAAAACCTATTGAAGTTATCGAATGTTGTGTCCCTTTCGAACGACTTTAGAATTTAGTTTGAGCGAAGAAGACAACATTCGATAACTAAAATAGTTTTTAAAACTGTCTATGAATAAGGCCGCAAGGTATTAACGGAAAGATAGCTAAAACTTAAATTGCCAGGTGCCTTATACCCAAAGGGGGAAGGAAAAAGTTAACAATCTAGAGCTTCTTAAAATTATAATCGATTAGAAAATACAAAATAGTATTAAATAATAAAAACGTACATTTCTGCGAATACTGCAGACTTGTCAAACAACAATATGATACCAAAAATAATATATAAGTATAGGTAACAAAACTAAACAACACTTTTATTTTACTTGATTTATGGCTATAATAAATCGTTTTTGAGACCTGGAATAAAACTAAAAAAAATATTTATTTAGACATTCACTTTTGCATATGAGTTAATATGTTAAAATGAGACTCACATTCAAAAATCATTCCAAGGTCAAACCGAAATACGGTTTATAAACTTGTATATTTTTTTAGATTTTTATTAAATAAATAAAAACAATAAAAAAGGAATAACACTAATTATATGTTTGTAAAAGTGGCGCTAATTTAATTTAATTTTTGTTGAAATAAAACTAGTTTGAACTGGAGTCCGCCCCGTGACCACGAAAACTGTAAAGCAATTGAAACGTCGGGAAGTAAAAATTGTAAAAATTAAACCACCGATAAAATCCGTAAAAACTAATTTTATTTCAATGTGTAACATTCGCATAAATCTAAGAAACCATTATTCATTTTTGTTAATATTGCCGCAAATATTGTGAATAGTTCACTCATAATAAAACACAACACAAATATTTTGTGTTCCATAAGAAACAATGCCTAGAACTCAACAATTGCAAGTCATCCCGCCCCATCTCTGCATTAAACATATCTATACAGGGTATATCAAGACCGCGACCGAAAACGAAGCCAGGTGGTAGTTTTAGCGGCTACAGACACAATGCAACTAAATTTTTTGCAAAATAAGCGACGGATTTTTATTTTCAATTTTTAAAAAACCATCGTTTTTGAGGGGTAAATACCTAGTTTTTGCAAAAATAGTAATTTAAACCCTTACGTACCATTGCGTGTTTAAAATTTAAGCGATGTACGTCATTATTTTAGAAAAACTATGTATTAATCACTCAAATAAGACGATATGTAAAAAATTACAAAAAAAAATTGACGTTTTTTTTTGTAAAATTTTTACTTGCATTGTGTTTGATATCACTAATACTACCTCCTGGCTTCGTTTTCGGTCGCGGTCTTGATATACCCTGTATATCATATTCATATATACTTAAACTATGTTGAATTACATTTAATAAATATTTAATTTCCTGTAGGTATCTGATGTCTTGGTATTTTAAATACCAAGTATACATTAAATATGACAGGTTTGAGGCTTAAGTTTAAGTCTGAGGATGATTAAAAGTTTTCTTGACGGCGATGTGTGCACCGAGTATTTCATTATTTGTATTTTCCATCGTGTGATGTTTACGTGTGTATAGCATACTATAGGTAGTAAGCTTCTCTGGCATTGTTGGTTAAGATACCAGCTGTAAAAAGAGAGGCTAAAGACTCGATTCTAGCTCCGAAACAAAAGCGTAGTGTGGTTTGCATAATGGTTTCTTAGATTAACGCGAATGCTACTCATTGAAATGAAACTATTTTTTACGGATTTTATCGCGATTTCAGTCCGCGCCGTCACGTCGGGAAGTTAAAAAATGTAAAAATTAAACCAAATCGCCATAAACTCCGTAAAAATTAGTTTTATTTCAACGTAGTGTGGTTGTTGTAGGACCAAAGGAGAACTTGAACGAGTCTTCCGTAGTTTTCTCGAGGCATTATTTTTATTTATTTATTAAAATACGTGAAGTTAATGAAGTGCGTGGTGGCCTGTTGGTAACGGACCAGACGCGGCTGCCTACATGTTCACGGTGGTCGCGGGTTCAAATCCCAGGGCACACCTCTGACCTTTCCGAGTTATGTGTGTATTGATAGTCAATCACCACGCACTTTAACGGTGAAGGAAAACATCGTGAGGAAACCTGCATACCATAGCGATTTTAAAGAATTTCTACGGAATGTAAGTCCGCCAACCCGCACTAGGCCAGCGTGGTGGACTATATGGCCTAACCACTCTCAATCGATTCTCTAGATTGTAGAGTAGGCCCGTGCCCTGCAGTGGGAGGTATATGGGCTGATATAGATGGATAGATCTTTATATTGGGCCAGGACTATAAAGTGACTGCGTAAAATACGCAACGCAAGAAACGCCATGATTGGCGTAGGTATAATGAGACCGCAACCTGTACACTTTACACAATCTGCTTCATAACTCACAAAATCGAATATCAAATATAAAAATTGTATTTTGGCCGAATCGCAAAACTTCCTTCCCACTCGGTAATCAATTAAAACAAGTCACAATTTATAGCCTAACCTCGTTAATTAATGGCGGGGACATTTGTCATTCGTCAGTAAAAAATCTATACGACGCGTCGTCTTTATTTATAGACAAGTTAAGCGACATCGGTATTACGTTTTACAATTCGAAACACGTCAGTCGCAGTTTAATCCCCGTTTTAACATTAACCATTAATTAACATACACAATCTAACGCTAAAACGTTAACAACTCGCGTTTCATCGAAACTACGCCCAAATTATTTTTCAAAGAAGAACTGATGAGGAAATCAATAGCTTTGTCTTTGGCATCTATTATAATTATTCTTTTTCATTAAAACCATGACATTACCATTCTTTGTAAACACTATGAATAAATTCCAGATTGGTTGGTAGCAAACAAAAGTGGTCTTCTTTGCAAAAAGATGAAATAATGAATTAAATTAAAGATATAGGTACAATAACATTCACTGTTTAGTGAGACAACGAAATTCAGTTTCGTGGGACCTATGCATAAACTTGTTTATTTCCTTGTATTTTAATAAATAATATAATAAAAATATAAAAGCATTAGCTTCCCTCAATTTGGATTTGCCAATATTCGCTTTACTTGGCGTGTGTGTTGGCGAAGACATTAGATCTTCTTGGCATTGAATTTGACTATACCATCAGAGCTTTATCAAATGTCAATTAACTTGTAGAGTGCACATCGAGCAAGTGGGCTCCACATTGATAATACGTTTATGTAGTCCACATGTATTTTGTTTCTTGGTTATGTGACTTACGACGCCGAAATGCATGTGAAAATTTCTGCTGCATAACTATTAACTAAAGACTTAAATCGTGCAGGATAAGGATATGTGCGACTGCTGCGTGTAATTGCTTATTTTCTGTGGGTTCAGTTTTCAGGATAAATTAAATATTAATTTTCAATTATTTCTACAAATATGCATTTATTATTGACTGCCTCGGTGGCGTAGTTGTACTACGGTACGACTACAAAGCTGAGGTCTCGGGTTCGAATCCCGGGTCGGGCATAGTCATCTTGAGTTTTTCTATTCATTATATCTGCCCGGAGCCAGGAATTTGTGCCCGATGTGGCGATTATCATGGGACGGAACATACAAGGCGAAATGTGGGTGTCCTGTTGCCGCCTCTGCCTACCCCTTCTGGGATGAAGGCGTGAGTTTATGTATTTATGTATGTACATGTGTTATTGATATTATTATATCTCTATTTCATGTTGTGATAACTATATGCATTATGCAAACGTTATACGATATTTATAAATATTAGAATATTTACTTGTAATCGCAGTAGTTGCCTTTGTTTCTTTAGTAGATAATATATTGCAAATAATAATATAACAGCACAATACAATATGCTGTGAAACCGTGATTTGACAGAAATTAGAATCGGTATAGAACCTTCTATGAATTGTGTCATGTTCCAAGACCAATCTTTGTATCGATTTCACATAAGATACCCATCGATATCAATGTTACACTAGATAAGACATTCAATACAAAAAATGTGTCCCACCTACTTGCGGTGCATGCACCACACATGAATCAG
This sequence comes from Deilephila elpenor, assembly GCA_949752805.1. Classification (NCBI taxonomy): domain Eukaryota; kingdom Metazoa; phylum Arthropoda; class Insecta; order Lepidoptera; family Sphingidae; genus Deilephila; species Deilephila elpenor. The sequence goes on along the minus strand of OX457106.1, from coordinate 13,147,926 downwards.
TTTGGTTCGTGACAGTGACAGTGCAATACGCCTTATCGCATACGTTTTAAAGTAATAAATGAATGTTTCGCCGTCAAACCGAAAGCAAATCGTCTGAAAATACAATATTTTAATAAAATACCAGGTAAGTGATGTAATATTGCAGTGTGCTTTTAAAATACGAGGGCGCTTTATTTCTTTGACGTGTCTCGTCTATCAGTAGAATATAAGTCAATGTAGACACCTATTAAATCTGGAATTCACTACACTTAGGCTTAGTTACATAAACTAACTTTGACGATAACTTTAACTTGGACAATATCATCGCAATACATTTGTGACGTATTTGACATTGCTAATGTATGGGATTGACATTGTCAAAGTTAAAGTCATCGTCAAAGTTAGTTTATGCAAGTGAGCTTAACTGTCCAATATTGATAGCAATAAAAAAATATGTTTCCTTCCTCCCACAATATGCAGCCTTTTTGGTTAAGCATTCAAATTAAGTAGACCTACATAGTTAAATGAATTGTAGACTATTAAAAGAAAGTTATTTATAAATGTTTTTATCTCACTTAATTTACTCAATGTCAATGCAAACGGCATATATTTTTCTAGGCAAGTAATGAAAATAACATTAAATAGTGGACTCGAAACTGTTTTGTACTATACTTTGTATATTTTATAGTTCGTTAACGATTTACACATTTAAAGCAAGTAAATGCTGATGTTTTGAGTTTATATAAGGCAATGACGTTGTTAGCGCTGGTTATAATAAAATATTTTTTTTTCTATCGCTATTCAATTTTGCGAAAACCGTAGCTTCGCAGCGCTAAAAATAAAATAAGTAATGAGTGACTGTTACAATTAACTACCATTATTTTAAAATTAAAAAGTTAGTTTGTTTTTATGATCCGATCCACGAAGAAGAAGCTCACTGTGTCTTCAGGTCTGGCAAGATTGCTAATTGCAACAGTCACTGAGCGGATGACTAATACCTCAGTCCGCCCCGTGGCCACTAAAGCTGGAAAGCAATCGAAACGTCGGCAAGTTAAACATATAAAATTAAACCAAATCCGCGATAAAATCCGTAAAATATAGTTTTATTTCAATGGGTAACATTCGCGTAAATCTTAGAAACCATTATACAATAAGTTATTCAAAAAATAAAAAATATTATCTGTTAGAATAAATGGTCCATTGGAACATAATGCATTATTAATGGTGCATAATAAATTAACAAGGTCTATGTCATCGCGTAAATTTAATGTGCTTAAAGTCCACAATAATTATGGTGATAGAACCCTAAGTAAACTGATATACTTAATTCTTTACCCTAAGACATAATAGGTGAATCTAAAATTAATTAAATCTTCATAGAAAACTTGCCTTAAGCTGACTACTTTAACATTTGTACAGTGGAAACTGTTTAAAAAAAACACTGTCGTGGTTTGCCATGGTGGGCTTTCCAATGGCTTTCCATCATTGTGTACGATGGTCGCTATCTGGGCGGACATGAATTTTGAATGTCCTACTGTTGTGACGAAAGAAAGAAAGAAAAATATTTATTTGTAACAAGTAGCAATAACTTAACTAAACAGTTTTATATATAGGTACAAACAGTGCTCGTTACAAAAACGGACCACACTTAGCATGTGCTGGTTTACCAGCGCCGCGCTGGTCTCATTAGTTTTAACGGTATACCGTAAACTTCCATCACTTTTAAATAATTTGCAAGAAGTATTTTATAAGGTATTAATTGAGGCAATGGACAAGGTTATGATAAATAAAATGCCAACAAACAAAAATATTATTCATTTATAGTACAAACGCATAAACGTAAAAAAGTACACTATGTGTATTTACTATGTGTTTCCTTTCTTATCTGAAGGCAGGAACAATGTCACGATGATGCCACCTGAAAAATACGTTGAAATTATATATCAGTACGGAGATAAAATGGTTTTTGCATAGGCTTGTTAAGCAAAATGATATTTTTTCTTGGATATTTACAACATCGTGATTGCATGCGTTGCAGATTTCTCAAAAAATGAGGATTGAGAACCTGTCGATCTCACCCGTACAAACCACGACAGCAAATTCGTCGCTTTTAATTAGTTTTTTGGTAGCAGCGGTACTACCCTAGTCCAGCCATTATTAGCGTAGTCTAAAGCCATTAATGTTTAAGTCTACCACTTTATAATAAACAATAGTTAACATTTTGTAACAACAAGACTAACAGCACCTTATTTTTCTTATTAGATTAACGTGTCCATGTTGGCAGTGGCATGTATACTGATACAAATATAACTAAATATTCAAATTAATAAGAGTACTAGCATGAAAATAAATCTTCATCGGTGGCGTATTTGTACGGTACGACTACAAAGCTGAGGTCTTGGGTTCGAATCCCGGGTCAGGCAAAGTGATATTTGGTTTTTCTATTCATTAATCAGCCCGGAGTCAGGAATTTGTGCCCGATATGGCGATAGGCTTGCCTCCTATTACATCATGGGACGGAACATACAAAGCGAAATGTGGGTGTCCTGATGACGCCTATACCTACCTCTTCTGGGACAAAGGCGTGAGTATATGTATGTATGTAAATAAAAACAGGTATAAAAGAAGTTGCTGTACTTACTGAACACGAAAACAGACCAGCTATAGAAGGTGGTGCTACAGTTATTAGCAATAACTGCTGTGACGATATTCACGCTAATGAAGGACATTTGTCTCGCCACCATCACAGCCAGGCCAGTTGCAAGGCCCCTGGATGAAAAGGACAATTAATAAAAGTGCGATAAACTTGAAGGATTGATGCTCAAGTCAATGTACGCTCAAACTTTTTCCTAGGTGATTTTAAAAGTTTTATTTTACTCTCAAATGTATTTGTCAATCCAAGATGATAAATGGATCTAGTAAAAACCTGTTGTCAGCGACATGTGGTCGGTAATATGTTTTAGGAAAATGTCACTTGAAATTAATATTTCATTTACCACGGTTTTAAGGCTCGTTAATCATTAAGTTAAATATGAGCTGTTTCACGTTTCAATGTAAGATACAATATAAGTAACATTATCTCCAAGATTGATGTTTTCATTTGTATGTATAATAATTATTAAAAAGGATAACTCCTGATCCAATTCTGAAGACACTTTATGCTACTTTCGTGTATTTCATTACTATCAAGGAGAATGCCCGTTCATGGTATCGGTAAAAAATATCGTAGACCCCGATACCGATACTGCTTAAAATTCATTATAGCATTTTTATGGTTTGTCCCTAAACATTTACTGTTTTATCTTGGGCGACAGATATTTATAAAATAATATAATTATCATCACATTTTACGATACGTCAGCCATTACAAACAATACCATTACAAATGGGGCTACCAGAGTGACTGGGCTTCAAGTTTATTTTTCCTAGAAGCCCTCGGTCGCAACTATGTTTATTTTTATTGAAAGTGTATATTTTTTTCTACACAAAAATGTAGGTTTTATCGAGGGCACATCGACAATAATCTTAGCACCGATACCAAGTTTCATAGTCAAAAGGGCATTCTCCAATCTTTAAATTTCAAAATCGTCATCAAAAGTCTTACCTATAAGCCGTAGGGTACAAATCCACAAAATAAGAAGCCACACTGCCAATCCCGATCCCAGTGCTTTGAAGGAGGACAAAGAATACCATATTCGAGATGGGTTCCTTCAGATTGACCAGACAGCAGCTGACCGCTGAGACGAGAAGTATAGTGATGAGGACCAGCCGTCTCCGCGCAGCCAGGGTCGAGGTGGTCAGGGTCAGGACTCCAAAGAAGAGGCCGTATGCCATGCCCGCGTAAATCGTGTTGGTTGATACTATCTCGTTGCAGACGTACTGAAAAGAGATTTAAAATTATCTAGTGTTTAATCAGTGAAATGTTTTGTTAAATAAATAAATACACCTATCAGTCATATTAATTGTCAAACCAAGATTCTTGATTCTTCAGGATTCTTGACACTACACTAAGAGCGAAACCTGTGTCGTGGCAAAATAATGTTGAAGAAATTACATTTTTCGAATATCTGGAATCAAACTTAAAACGATTTGCGCCCAGCGAATGCTGTTAAATGCAAAAATTACGTTGCATCTAACACAGAACAATTTTTAGTAACAAATACGTGTAATAGTCGAATTTTCTGAAATTCTTCTTCTTCTTGGAGTGCCTGTTCAGTGCTGAAGGTTGGCCATCAGCTTCTTGTATTTTTCCCTGTCCTTAGCCAGGTGGAATAGTTGTTCAACGGTGCTGATACCGGTCCACTCCCGAAAATTGAACACCGCTAAAATAAATGAACTCCAAACATACTTCAAATTTATCGTTATATTTATACTCGTACTTACATTTTCATCAGTAGAGAAAACATTGTTACCGCTAAACAACCTTTCACAGAAGCTTTTATCAGTAGAAAGTTCATTCCTGAATGAGTTAAAATACTGGTTCACCATCGTCGGAAATAACACAGCGAACACATTGTTCCTGAAAAACAATAAAGACCCATATTCGTTTATTTTATTTCATCATCAGCCCGTTGCAGTCCACTGCTGGACATAGGTCTCTTCCAAGGTACGCTACAGAGCCCGGTCTGCTGCTTTACGCATCCAGTCGCTGCCGACCCTCTTGTGCAAGTCGTCCCGCCATCTGGGCAGAGGACGTCCCACGATACGTTTTCCAAGACGCGGTCTCCACTCCAGAACACGCTTACTCCAGCGGTTGTCTGTTCTGCGACATATGTGACTAGCCCATTACCACTTCAACCTACTGACTTTCAGAGCTACATATGTCGGTCACCATGGTTCTCTGGCGGATGACCTCGTTTCGAATTTTGTCCTTCAGAGAAACTCCGAGCATAGCTCTTTCCATAGCACGTTATTTTATTTATTTGAAACAAATATATCACAGTTCACAACGCAATCAACTTTATTATACACTGCCCTTTCTTTCTCCTTCTCATAAATCCATCCAATTTCTGTCTGGTAGACATTGGCTTAGTGCAATAAGACCGCCATTTGTACTTTGTTATTTTATTGTCTACATATACCTACTGTTATTTTTATTTGTACAATCAAAATAATAATTCAATAACCTTATACCTAAACTGAAAAATTCTAATGTTCTAAAAGCTATTTTTATACCCCTAAACTGGCAAACAAGCATACGGCCTGATGGTAAGTCGTTATGGATCTTATAAGGATAAAACAAAGGGGACGGGAGGACAACCAAAAAATTCTACGGTATATAACACGTTTCCGTAAAGGATGCTTTCATTGTTCACCTGACTTTCATATAAACTCATATTATACGAAAATAAATTCTGTTCCGATTAAACATAAACATACATAAACTCACGCCTTTATCCGAGAAGGGGTAGGCAGAGGCGCCACCAGGACACCCACATTTCGCCTTGTATGGTATGTTCCGTCCCATGATGTGATAGGGGGCGAGTCTATCGCCATATCGGGCACAAATTCTTGGCTCCGGGCTAATAATGAATAGAAAAACCCAATATCACTTTGCCCGACCCGGGATTCGAACCCGAGACCTCAGCTTTGTAGTCGTACCGTAGTACAACTACGCCACCGTTCCGATTAAAATAAAATAAAAATTAGATTTTGAACTTACGTGCTACAAAGTAGGGCTAGTAAGTAGAACAGCTGCAGAGTCCTCCACAGTAAAGGCTGCTTGAATATAGGCACAGTCTGCTTCACCAGCGAGTCCCATAGCGACAGCTTGGTAGTCACACTGTCGCCCGATGTTACAATGTTCTCCACCTGAAATTAAAAGAGCAAATTTTCATTTCTGTTAATTGTGATTTGTGGCTACTTTTTTAGGGGCTTGGGTTTAAGAAAGATAGATTATTTTAGAAGAAGACCGCCTCTGTGGCGCAGTTGGTTAGACGCCGCCTCTGAAACGAGAGGCCGCGGGTTCGATCCCCGCACCGAAACAAATGTTTATGTGATCCACAGGTGTTTGTGAGACCGAAAAGTCTCTCGTAGCTTCTAATACCCACGACAAATGGCTCGATCTTAGCGTGCAGTCAGGACTATGTATGTGACCGTTATTATTTATTTTTGAAGAAAAAGAAAGTGTATTTATTTATGTTTTAAGAAATTGAACCAATATAACGGGTTGCGGAGACGACCTTGCGCTGTTTTGTCTTCGCAAAGGTAATATTTTCCGAAGTTTTCGTCACTGGTAGTATCTTTCATGTACTAACTACTACCCAAATAATCAAAAGATTTTATAAAAGAAACTATATCTTTGGTAATGCTTCTTCCGACGAGGAATAAAAAGAAGTGAATAGCGTTTCTACGCCCCATGTCTAATGATCATAGATAACAGAGACCACAGATATTCGCCTGTTTCGTGGCTACTTAATTTATATATTTAGTCTTTATTGTACACAACAATGAAACACAATATATAGAAATAACAAAAAAAAGTACAAGTGGCGGTCTTATCGCTCTAGGCAACTTACGACGCCTAAAAAATAATAGGGCATTGAAACTACGTCAACTTTGCTACAACATATTAGTAAGGGCATTTTTAAATAATTAAAAGCCAGTTACAAACTTATTGAATAACAATACCTCTCTAATTGTTTAATTAATAACAAACAACTATGTGAAACAGGTTGATTTTTCATTAAGGGCTTATTAATTTCTAAACAATCTTGTTTTGCTGAATACTCTCAATGTTGTAAGATTTAAAAAATAGACTGCCTCAGTAGCGTAGTAACTACTACGGTACGATTACAAAGAGGTCTCGGGTTCGATTCCCAGATCAATCAAAGCGATATTGGATTTTTCTATTCATTATCAGCCCGGAGTCAGGAATTTGTGCCCGATATGGCGATAGGCTCGCCCCCTATCACATCGTGGGACGGAACATACAAGGCGAAATTTAAGTGTACTAGTCACGCCTCTGCCTACCCCTTCTGGGATAAAGGAGAGAGTTTAAATGTATGTCTGTGAAAAACTAGCATGGGTCACTGTGGCCGTCTTAACCCATGTATACTGAGATCGCTATCCAGGTAACCACGAGTACTATACCTAATTTTATTGGCGGCAATCACTGCAATGCACTGTAAAATCAATGCGACTCCAATAAGGCATTCCTAAGCGAAATATGGCTCTGAGGCGTTCTTGGGAGAGGCCTGTGTCCAGCAGTGGACTGCAACCGGCTGATGATGAAGCGAAATACCTATGGTTTTCCACCAGCTATAATCTTAAACCTTATATTTTGCCCATCCGGTGTAGTCTTACTATCCCAACGGATGCAAGATAGTAAGCTCATATCCGGCGGATATTGGACATCCATTAAAGGTTTTGTCATGAGCATAAAAACAGTGATAACCCAAAAAAACAACATTGCTTAAAAAGTCAACGTACCTATGCATTAAAAAAGTAACTACCCAGTTGTACTGAATTACATGTTTTTTTATACTTCCATGATAACATTTTTTTTTTGCGGTGAATGACGAGACGAGCATGCCGCTCGCCTGATGGTAAGCGATACGACCGCTCATGGACAGTAGCAAAACCAAACACCATGCACAAAGCAATGCTTGGTATTCCACTGCGCTGGCCTTCGTGAGACATAAGATGTTATGTCTCATTATGTCCAGTAGTTACTCTGGCTACAATTTCCTTCAAACCGGAACACAACAGTGCATTTACACTGCTGTTTGGCGGGAGAAGTAGACAGGTGGCCTCTCACTTATGAGTTGTATTGCCTTATTTAAATTACCGGTTCAGCCTGTCACATATGAGAGATGATAATCACATTCTTCCTCGAGTCCTATTTCCTCGCCTTTCGCCTCTCATTCTTAGAATCTAACGTTGCATCAATCCAAGAAGTGTATAAGTCTTATAATGTAAGATAAAATATTATTAGGTAAGATATTCGCTCGCTTTAAATATCTACACAAAAGCAAATTGACTGCTTTCAGCCTTCTCATTTTTAATACAATACAAAAACATATGTTTACTTACCGGATATGAACCCTGCGTCCCTCCATTGCGCTCGTAAATCTTTCTCAATACTTTCAAAGCCTTGGTATTATCTCCTTTATTAGCCAGGAATTTGGGACTCTCGTAGATGAAGAACATCATTAAAGCTCCAAAACCCAGCGGCAGTGCCAAAATGATGGTGAAGAGACGCCAGGGTCTCAGGGTCAGGGTAACCCAGGGTAGAGGGATATTGAAGGGCAGTGGCAGGATGAAGTAGGCAAGTGCTGAGAACAAATAAGAATTAGTTTTACCTAAAGTTATACCAAAAATGTAAAGTATAAAAATTATTGTATTTTAGAAGGTCTCAGGTCCGAATCCCAGGGTCGGGCAAAGTAATATTGGATTTTTGTATTCATTATCGGCCCGGAGTCAGGAATTTTTGCCCGATATGGCGATAGGCCCGCCCGTTATCATATCGTGGGCCCCTATCACATCAACACAAAAGGCAAAATGTGGGTGTCCTAGTAGCACCTCTGCCTACCCCTTCTGGGAAAAACCTAGATCAACTTTGTTCCTGGCAGGGATCTTACAAAACCTCAATTTAAAACTGGCTCAGAAATTCCGGCACAAAAGAAACAGTGTTCTGAATTGTCTTATAGATGACGATGGTGTAACATTGAAGAGACTTTTTAGTTACTGGCCTAAGCGATGGTAATTGACCAGTAGAGCCCTAAAACACCTTAAAAAATTGGTAATCAAAATTACATTGCCGAATTTTGGTTTGATTAAGCTACCAAAGCTAAAGGTACCAACAAAATAAAACTGCAAAGTTGGTGTTCTACAAAACATTAAAAGTTTAATATTTCGGCCTACTCATAGTCTAAAATCAAGCAAAAATAAAGCTCGATCATTTAAAAAGCATAATTTTCATGAAAATATCAGATATTTTGAAAATGGTAATAACGGGAATTTTTAGGTACCTACCATTTTTTATCCAATCAGGATTATTTATTTAGTTAGTTATAATTGATTAGTTAGCGATCAATAAAAAATGAAAATCTTTTTTTAAAGTACTCTTCATGCATACTTCGGAATAAATCCGACGGAATGCTAAAGTCTGTAAGCCATAATCCCTTGCCATTCCGTCCCCGTGTGCGTAAGCCTTAACGTGACAGTAACAATTCTACTTATGACTTTCGTGCGGGGTCTTGTATTACCGATGATCCTATACCCATTTTTTCTTCTCATGCCTACTTTTTTTTACTTCCTTCGCCTATTTTGGGTGATCGACAACCCACGATCCATGTTCATTGGCGGCTACAGTCACTTACCATGACGTAGCCCGTATGCTTTTTTCTAGTTTTCATGGAAACTCACCAAAGTATACAAGTTCAGCAGTCAGGTTGATGCTGTTCAAGATGAATAAGTACTGGCTCCTGTGTTTCTCTCCGGTACATTCTCCGAGAAGCGTGATGGTTAGTGTGAAGCCGGCGCTTGAACTGAAAACAAATTTACTTTAATTTTAGGTTTTTTTTTACGGACCTCGTTAGTGGCAGTGCATATTGTATAATCAGCGACTATCGTATATTACAATAGTTTCAATGTGAATCTCAAATTATAGTCGAGCGTTATTGCCTCTACATTGCGAGCTAAATTTCATCCCTAGATGTTTTGATGGAGGGCTGAGCCTATTCCGACGCTGAATATAAATTCCGTCCTAGGCAACTCATTTGAGATTTTTTTTTATCTCAGGACCTCACGTTTCCCAATGCATATAAAAAATATGGTGAATTTCGTGTCCAGCCAATATACATAATTAGATATATCTGATTTCGAACATGCTGAAATAATTGTGGGTTTACTCTATTATGTGCAATATACATACATATATAAACTCACGTCTTTTTCCCAGAAAAGGGAGGCAAAGGTGCTACCAGGCCACCCACATTTCGCCTTGTATTATCCTTTCCACATTGTGATAGGGGCCGAGCCTGTTGCTATATCGGACATAAATTCCTGATTCAGATTATAATTAATTAATAGAAAATTCCAATATAAGTTTGCCCGACCCGGGATTCGAACTGGACACCTCTGTGCCCCTAGCCGGAACATTTTGTAGTATCGTAATAGAATAGTAATAGTAAAATTTTGTATGGGAATTTAAACAGCGCCATTGTGAGCGTATTTGGAACTAAAATTTCACAGCGGGAATCGTTTACTTTACTATACGAGAATTACTATACGATACTTCAAAATGTTCCGGCTAGGGGCACAGTTTTGTAATCGTATCGTGGCGTGTCAATATAGAAAAGAATATCTCTCTACAATCACGAGAAGTCGACAAAGTGGAAATACATCTTTGTTAAGGTTGCAGGAAATCTCCGAATGCGAGGCGATACGAGGTCGCTATTAAAGTCCTTGTGGAAGACATATTGTGCAGGACGACTGCACATAACTTTAGTCTTAAGTGTCTTTTATTATGTACTGTATTATATAAAGCTTATTGTAAATAATCTTATTGGAAATTGTGTATTGTGTTCTTATAAGACTAAAAGAATTAACAAATAAAGGCTGCGATTATAATAAAATAGGTATAATATATAGGTATAAATTAATTGAACTGTCAGAATTGTATAAGAATAAGTGTTAACCAGTATTATGTATAATGTTATGTAAAATGTCGAACAATATTTATAGTAAATAAGCGAACACATGGGGTAACGCCCCGCGCGCCCGCGGACCGAGCTACCGCCCCGCGCGCCGACGCAGCGACGCATCGAACCAAGGCGTCCTATTGGACGAACGCGTCGCCGTCGCGCGCGGACCCGGCACCGGGGATTAAGCCCGAACTAGCAATAAAAATAGCAGCCCCGGGCCGGGTAAAATCAGTTCGGTTCGGATCTCTCCAAGCGCACAAGAAACCTCAAGAAGTCAAGAAACCTCAAGAAACAGCAAATAGTCAGCAAGTAGTCAGCAAGTAAGAAGTGATCGTGTCAACGTTGGACCGCTGCTACTCCGTGACGTCATCGTCGTGTCGTCACTCGCCGTGCTGCCGCCAGTCAAATAGATCGTCTTTTGTACTTTTCAGTACGAAATAAATTGTTTCTTCCGAATCATAATCACTGGTATTATTTCCGCACACACCCAGCACGTATCCTGATCTACATTAAATTGTACGGGATTGTTCGAAGGCGGTCTCGTACATTCTGGTCCTTCAGTTCGCCGGATACGTGTGTGGAATAATGCCAGTGACGAGATCGGTGGGAAGGCACACCGCCTCGGCTTCGGCCTCGGCGTCTGCCACGGTGACATCCGCCACTGCCACGACGGACGTGACCGGTGCCTCGCGCACCGCTACGACCGTCACCGGCACTGATGAAACCGCTACCACCTCGGTCACAGATCAGTCAAAACAACCCGCCGCGGTCGAACCTCTGGTGACGGAACCCGCCACCTCCGCCGGGATTGAAGACCAAGAAAAGAACAAATCGCGGACGGCGTCAAGAAGCAAGAAGACCTCAAAGTCGCGCCGTCTCGCCGCCGCCCGAGCCGAACTCGCTCGACTCAAGGTCGAGCTCGCCGCCGCTCGAGTCCAGGAAATCGAAGAGGACTCCAGCTCTGAAGACGATAGCGCAACCGTCACAGAAGTTGAACAGGCACTCCGTGTCCGCACATGGCTGCGGAATAGTCAACTTCTAGCCATCGATAGCGAGCCGCATCAGGCGACGCCGCCGCGCGCCGATGCCGCCGCGCTCGCACCGGCGGGAGTCACTGCCGCACACCCGCCGCGCCCGACGTCGGTTGAAGAGGGCGCACCCGCGCCTCTTCTCGACCTGCAAGCGCCTCCGCCAGCGACCACTGCCGAGTCCTGGGGACCGAACTCCGGCGCTGCACACCCGCCGCCAGCGGCCACTGCCGCGCCCTGGCAGGCGAACCCCGACGTCACGCACCCGCTGCCGACCGCCGCCGCCGCTGCCGCGGCCTGGCAGCCGAACACTCAAGATGAACAGCAGCCGCCGCCCGCCCTCGCCGCCTGGTTCACCGAGCAAGCAGCGCGCGCCCCTCCGCCAGCGACCACTGCCGCGTCCTGGCGACCGAACTCCGGGGTTGCGCAGCCGCCGCCGCTCGTCGCCGCGTGGTTGCGTGGCAATGAAGCGCCACCGCAAACCGCGCCATGGGGCTCGGCCGCAGCCGCTACCACCGACGGCCTCACAGCTGCCGCAGCCGCCAACGCATCGTGGCAACAAGGCCACGCCGCACCGCCGCCGCAGCTGCCGCCGCCGCCGAACAGAACAGAACCTGCCGCCGCTCCGCTCGCACCGGATGGACAAGTCGCCGTGCCGCAGCGGAAGACGGAGATGCAGCCATAACGAACGCCGTGCAAGCCGCACAAGTGAAACAAACGAGGTATGTCGAGTTACCATTCTTTAACGGTGATCATCAAGAGTGGCTTACGTTCCGCGCCTCGTATGAAGAATCCGCGCATAACTTCACGAACCTAGAGAACATGTCCCGCCTGCGCCGGAGCCTGCGCGGGACAGCCAGAGAGGCAGTGCAAGGCCTCCTGATAACGAACGCGGATCCAGACAGTGTTATGCGCACATTGGAAATACGTTTCGGCCGACCGGAGTCCATCGCGGCGGCCGAAATTGAGCGGCTCAGAATACTACCACGCCTCGCCGAAACTCCGCGGGACGTGTGCACCTTCGCCACAAAAATCAGTAACGCGGTAAACACGTTGCGAGCATTAAGGTGCATTTATTACATGTATAACCCGGAGACTGCACGCGCAGTAATAGAAAAATTAACTCCAACACTGAGGCACAAATGGTACGAGTTCGCCGCCGTTCAACCAAGAGAGGAACCGGACCTCTCAAAATTGGAACGCTTCCTCCAAAAAGAAGCGCAAATCTGCAGCCCATTTGCAACGGCAGAAGCGATCACAAGCGAACGGTTCCGAGCGCCTCGACCGGAACCAAAGACCCGACAAAAGGTGTTCACTACGGAAGTCACCCACAGGCCGAATTTTGCGTGCGTCCTATGTCGCAAGGAGGGACACGCAGTAACCGAGTGCACGCGATTTAAGCAAGCAAGCATCGACGAACGGTGGGACACAGCGAAGAGAAATAAACTATGTTTCCGATGCTTACGGCGCCGCACACAGCAACACAGTTGCAAAACGAAGAGGTGCGATATTGACGGGTGCGAACACCTGCACCACCAGCTGCTGCACTCAACAAGGGGCGCACCACGCAAAACTGAAGAGGAGCGAGAACAAGTGAACTCCGCGTGGAACTCTTCAGTGTCATATCTGAAAATAGCGCCGGTACGAGTTTCGGGACCGGCGGGAGTCCACGAGACATATGCGCTGCTCGATGACGGGTCTACCGTAACCCTCATCGATGAAGCACTCGCGGACACGATAGGCGCCGACGGACCGGATGACCCGCTTCGTATCAGTACATACGACGGGCACACCACGGAGAACAAAACGTCGCGCCATGTAAGGATAAGGATCCAGGGACAAGGTCGTCACGCCCAACAAATACACGCCCGAACTGTTCCTGACCTGCGCCTGGCGGCGCAACGAATCTCTGAGGAAGCAATTGGTGACTGCCCGCACCTCAAAGATGTACTCCACACCGTCACCACGAGCCAGGTGGTACCAAAAATCCTTATCGGACAAGACAACTGGCACCTCCTGATCGCCACGAAGACGCGATCAGGGAGAAGAGACCAACCAGTGGCATCGCTCACGCCACTGGGATGGGTGGTGCATGGCAGCAGGACTCGAAGCCTCGGACACCACGTCAACTTTGTCGGCCACACCGCCGCGGATGACGAGATAGAAAAAATTGTGCGAGAATTCATCACGGCCGACAATACGTATGTGTCACCAAAGCGCCCGGAAAACGACCCCGAACAGAAAGCCCTCCAAATACTGGAGGCCAAAACGGTCCAGCTACCCGAGGGGGGGTACCAAACGGCGTTATTATGGAAATCGGAGGAGGCGTCGCTCCCCGATAATTACGAAAATACGCTCCGTCGACTTTACGGAGTCGAGAAGAAAATTGACAAAAATCCTGCATTAAAAAGCAAGTATAACGCCGAGATGAACAAACTGATCTCCAAGGGCTACGCAGAGCCAGCACCGACTACAAAAACGCCAGGAAGAACCTGGTACCTGCCTCATTTCGCCGTCGTCAACGCACTGAAACCGGAGAAATTAAGAGTCGTCCACGATGCAGCCGCCAAGACCAGAGGCGTGTCACTGAACGATATGCTCCTGACCGGACCCGACCTCCTGCAACCGCTCCCGGGAGTGCTGATGCGCTTCCGCGAACGTAGGATCGCCGTCACTGCAGACATCGCGGAAATGTTTATGCGGGTCCAATTACGAGAACAAGACAGGGACGCTCTCAGGTACCTGTGGCGAGGGGATCGCCGAGACGACACACCACCGGAGGAATTCAGGATGAAGTCGCTGATATTCGGAGCGTCGTGCTCGCCCGCCACCGCTATCTACACAATGAATAAGAACGCACGAAACCACGAACATCGGTACCCGGAAGCGGCAGCGGCCATTATAAGGAAGCACTATATGGACGACTACTTAGACAGCTTCGACGACGTGGAACGAGCCGCGACCATAGTCAACCAAATACAGGAAATACACAGCGCGGCGAATTTCCACTTGAGAAAATGGAAGTCCAATTCACCTGAGCTTCTGGAAAGGATAGGCGAGGAAACAGAAAATGCATCAGTAAGTTTTGAAGGCAAATCGGCGGAAAAGGTACTCGGTTTGACGTGGGAACCACAGGCGGACGCGTTCCAATTCAACCTGGACGCGACCCGCATCCCGCCGAGCTTACTCGAAAGACCGCCGACAAAACGAGAAGCGCTGAAAATAATAATGTCCATATTTGACCCACTCGGACTCATTACTCCCGTGACAATAGAAGCAAAACAACTTTTACAGGAAGTCTGGCGAAACGGAATCCAGTGGGACGAACAACTTAAAGGGAGCCTGGCAGAACATTGGCAAAAATGGATCATCTTATTACGTAAAACTAACCAAATAACCATCCCTCGTCTATATCCAAATTACAGCACAGCCGAGCGCCTTGAACTACACGTCTTCTGCGACGCGAGCGAGAGGGCATATGCGACCGCGTTATATTGGCGCGCGGTCGACCGACACGGGGGCGTGTCCACCACACTGGCGGCCGCCAAGGCGAAGGTGGCGCCACTGAAATTATTATCCATCCCGCGCCTCGAACTACAGGCAGCCTTGCTCGGCGCGAGGATGGCGGCAGCAGTGAAAAAAGAACACTGCAGAACTCCCGACGCGACTACGTACTGGACGGACAGTCGAACCGCGCTCGCATGGATAAGGACCGGCGCGAGGTCCTATAAGTCATACGTCGCACATCGAATAGCGGCGATTGAAGAAATCACACAAACGACAGAATGGCGTTGGGTACCGACCCGATGGAACGTCGCGGACGATGCCACCCGCGACGTCCCAGAAGATTTCAGCAACGAACACAGGTGGTTCCGGGGCCCGGAATTCCTGCAGCAGGATCCGGTGACATGGCCGTCAGAAGAATCTACCACACCACCGACATCGGGTGAAGAGCGCGTGCACAATTTGCGCCGTGTGGAGCGCAGAAGTGTACTGCCCGAAGCCACACGCTTTTCGAATTGGACCCGATATTTGAGGGCCACTGCAAGAGTCTTGCAAGCAGTGGTCGTGTTTAAAAATCTCATTACAGAAAAACTCCATTACAAGCGGACCAGGAAGAGCCCGCGCGCTGACCCCGAGTGGCGAGTCAACCCAAGGAGAGGTCGCGCCGCTGAAATACAGAAACCAAGAACGGCGCCAGAAGACAGATTCCCCACTCTGCCAGCCGAGTTACAAAAAACCGCGGAACTACTCATAATACGTAACATACAAGAAGACGCCTTTAGCGTCGAACTAAAGGCCCTAGAAGCCGGCAGGACTGTGGACCGAGGCAGTCGTCTCTATCGCCTCAGCATTCAATTAAAAAACGGCCTAATAACACTGAAAAGCCGTATCGATGCCGCCACCGGGGTACCAGAGGAGGCGAAAAATCCCCCGGTGGTGGATGGAAATCACCACGCCACACAGCTATGGATACGACACGTGCACGAGTCATTGCACCACGCGGGTGTCGAAGCTACACTGAATCAAGTGAAACAAAGTAAATGGGTAATTAGATTGCGACCCACGATCAAGACTGTAATATCAAGTTGCAGATTTTGCCGCGCCAGAACTGCAGCACCACCACAGCCAGCCACAGGGGACCTACCAGCGTGCCGACTGGCACATCACCGCCGGCCCTTCACATACACAGGGCTGGATTACTTCGGCCCACTGACAGTCACAGTGGGACGTAGCGTGCAAAAAAGGTATGTCGCACTGTTCACATGTCTCACAGTGCGAGCGGTACACTTGGAAGTGGTGTCCTCGTTGAGTACCGAATCGGCGGTCATGGCGTTGCGCAGGATGATCGCGCGCCGCGGCTGCCCGCAAGAAATTTGGTCAGACAATGCGACCAACTTTCGTGGCGCAGACGCCGAGATCCGTCAGACACTACTAAGGGGCACCGAACAAGAGGCGTCCAAGAAAACTATATCATGGAGGTTCATCCCTCCTGGTGCACCGTTCATGGGGGGCGCCTGGGAGAGGTTGGTGCGCTCAGTGAAGACCGCACTCACCGCCGTACTCCACCAAAGAAGCCCGAACGAGGAAACCCTCCACACGCTTCTTACAGAAGTCGAACTTACACTTAATAGTCGTCCGCTAACATATGTGTCAGTAGATCCCGCCGATCCTGAGTCTCTGACACCTAGCCACTTCCTGCTAGGCGGTCAGGGACACTCTGCTGCCACAAGCCTGCCAGCGGACCACAGCACGAGCCCGTACGCCAGCCTGCGTGCGACGCAGGCCCTCGCCGACGCCTTTTGGGCGCGTTGGCTGAAAGAATATCTACCCGAACTTCGCAACCGGCGGGAGCCCCATGGACGGGGCTTAGAACTCCAAGTCGGCGACCTGGTCAGGATCGTCGACAAGAACCTCCCGAGGAACACCTGGGTGCGTGGGCGCATCAGCGCCACCTACCCGGGACCGGACAGCGTCGTGCGGACCGTCGACGTCGCCACGAAGGGCGGCGTGCTGCGACGGCCAGCTAAGAAGATCATCCTCCTTCACCGAAGCGAAGAGGAGCAGTCGCCCTGCACCCAATGAACATGCACCGTCGTCGCGACACGATGCACGGCGGGAGAAATGTGCAGGACGACTGCACATAACTTTAGTCTTAAGTGTCTTTTATTATGTACTGTATTATATAAAGCTTATTGTAAATAATCTTATTGGAAATTGTGTATTGTGTTCTTATAAGACTAAAAGAATTAACAAATAAAGGCTGCGATTATAATAAAATAGGTATAATATATAGGTATAAATTAATTGAACTGTCAGAATTGTATAAGAATAAGTGTTAACCAGTATTATGTATAATGTTATGTAAAATGTCGAACAATATTTATAGTAAATAAGCGAACACATGGGGTAACGCCCCGCGCGCCCGCGGACCGAGCTACCGCCCCGCGCGCCGACGCAGCGACGCATCGAACCAAGGCGTCCTATTGGACGAACGCGTCGCCGTCGCGCGCGGACCCGGCACCGGGGATTAAGCCCGAACTAGCAATAAAAATAGCAGCCCCGGGCCGGGTAAAATCAGTTCGGTTCGGATCTCTCCAAGCGCACAAGAAACCTCAAGAAGTCAAGAAACCTCAAGAAACAGCAAATAGTCAGCAAGTAGTCAGCAAGTAAGAAGTGATCGTGTCAACGTTGGACCGCTGCTACTCCGTGACGTCATCGTCGTGTCGTCACTCGCCGTGCTGCCGCCAGTCAAATAGATCGTCTTTTGTACTTTTCAGTACGAAATAAATTGTTTCTTCCGAATCATAATCACTGGTATTATTTCCGCACACACCCAGCACGTATCCTGATCTACATTAAATTGTACGGGATTGTTCGAAGGCGGTCCCGTACACATATATTCAGTGTAAAACCTGAGGCTGATTGAAATATACAAAACAGCTATTCTAGCTTTCAGTAAGCCATCGCTCACTGACTAATCCGCGGTGGAATTATCGATAGCAGCTGACAGATGATTATCTTCACATTTTGCAATTACCACGATAAAACTAAATATTGTTATGAACCGATATGCTATTTATAAATGTAATTTGTATTCGATAATGTGTATCAAAATATTGATCTGCCATTGTTTTGCCGATTTCCTGTGCGCGCTTATGTAATTAGACGTAATGTTATCGATCTAATGAAATCTTAAACAACGAAAACAGTGATAGTGATAAATTTATTTAAAGTTATCCTTTTTTATATATTTATTCCTTGTACGCAAAAAATAAATAACTTAAGAGGAATCGCGGTAGTCGCGGGCTCAAATAAATTTAAATAACTGCGCAAATCTTCAACACTACGTTCAATTTCTGATTCGAGACTGGTGGCACTGACTGGCACTTGAACGTGTTTGACGGCCAAAACAGCTGTAGTATATGGGCCCATAATCTTCACTTGTTGAGCGCAAGACTCCTCTTCAACTGAAAGATTCGATTAGCTTAGGCCAGAGTCCACTATGCTGGCTTGCTGCGGGCTGACAGAATTCACATACTTTGTTAAGCTCACTATGGTATGCTGGTTTCCTCATGATGTTTTCCTTTACTGATAAAGTGCGTGGTTATCTATACTAATATTATAAAGAGGAGATTTGTATGTAAGTATGAATGCAACGAATTGGCTCAAAAAGTACTGGAGCGATTTTAAAAAGTCTTTCACCATTTAAATGCTACATTATCACTGAATAATATAGGCTATTTTAATTGCAAGATAAAAATAAGGACCCCTACTAAAACTACAATAATGTTACTCAAGGTGTAAAAAAAATTATATTATTTACTTTGCGTGCGCTGCGAGAACTATAATATGTAATCGATGTGGACTGGACTCAAAAACTATCTGCTCCCAGGCGAAGCTGGGCCGAACCGCTAGTTGATTATTATTACATAATATCTATATCTATCTATATCAGCCCATATACGTCCCACTGCAAGGCACGGGCCTACTCTACAATCGAGAGAATCGATTGAGAGTGGTTAGGCCATATAGTCCACCACGCTGGCCTAGTGCGGGTTGGCGGACTTACATACCGTAGAAATTCTTTAAAATCGCTACGGTATGCAGGTTTCCTCACGATGTTTTCCTTCACCGTTAAATTGCGTGGTGATTGACTATCAATACACACATAACTCCGAAAAGTCAGAGGTGTGCCCTGGGATTTGAACCCGCGACCACCGGTAACATGTAGGCAGCCGCGTCTGGTCCGTTACCAACAGGCCACCACGCATATGACTCTTTTATTACTTTCCCGCCCACACACACACCACTGCCACTCCTTTCAGCCAGGATCAACAATGGCATGCAATGATTTAACACCGAGCTCCGGAGCTCGCCGAATCTCTTAGGGAAACTAGCTTGTCTTTACCTATATAACTTTGTCAAGTCAAAGTATTGAACCTGGGTCTCAGCAGTTACGTCTGGTTGCAACAGGCCACTAACAGCTGTTGGTAATATCTGTGCGGATATCGACCACTTCTTATCGGTCACGGGGCCGACATAAAAAGATTTTTATGCAGAATTATTCCTTTATAAGTTTACAGCCGGCCGTTAATTTTTATTTATAGCATACTTGATAATTTTAATACTTATAAGACTCCAATAAATTTTAGGATATTTTCGGTTTTTGTAATCTGCTCTTTTAGTATTTAGTAATAAGTGCAGAAATGTGCATATTGCCTCATATCGTTATTATTCTACTGCCCTGGTATAGTGACTACAGTGCAAATGATTGTAAGTGATTCAAATACAATTCAATACAAATAGAGAATTCACTGGTGAGAATTACTCATCTCATATCTCTCTCATCGAAACCGGTTACACGCACGACGAACCCGAAACGCGTATCACTCGCGTGGATCAGTAACATGGGTTTTCTTTCTTTACAGCTGTTTCTATATGGTTAGATACGC
This sequence comes from Deilephila elpenor, assembly GCA_949752805.1. NCBI lineage: Eukaryota > Metazoa > Arthropoda > Insecta > Lepidoptera > Sphingidae > Deilephila > Deilephila elpenor. The sequence goes on along the minus strand of OX457106.1, from coordinate 13,127,814 downwards.
TACCACTTAATCAAAGCAAGTAACTATTACTCTTTCTCTCTCTCTCTCTCTCTCTCTCTCCAGCCACAGGAAGTTTAAATGAAAAAATATCTCAAACAATACGTAAAAGTCATTTCTTTTAAATTTCATTTGTAGTTCCAAATTTCTCGGTGACTGCCTCGGTGGCGTAGTTGTATTACGGTACGGTTACAAAAGCTGAGGTCTCGGGTTCCAGTCCCGGGTCGGGCAAAGTGATATTGGATTTTTCTATTCATTATCAGCCCGGAGTCAGGAATTTGTGCCCATATGGCGATAGGCTCGCCCCCTATCACATCATGGGACGAAACATACGAAATGTGGGTGTTCTGGTGGCGCCTCTGCCTACCCCTTCGGCGATAAAGGCGTGAGTTTATGTATGTATGTATGTAGTTCCAAATTTCAAAATTTAAGATGATCTGTATTCTGTATGCACTTAATATTTGGCTACATACTGTTACATTAACACCATGATTACATCATAACAACTATTATATACACGCGCGTCACGCTTTGATTAGGAATGATAAGAACTCCGCATTATCGATTACGATTATACGATAATTACTATCGATAAATAGACAATATAGTCTAAAAATAGTTTATAAGGGCTTTAGGCAGATTAGTTTTAAAACTACGTCTAATCTTTAGGATACTATTTTGGTATTTATATTCTTCAGCACTTAACCTACCAAAGGTCACTGCTACATGTTATTTATCCACCATAGAAATTAGACACCAGGTCAGGGTGGTGGACTTTATGCCCTAACCCCCTTCAATTGTACTCTCGATTGTAGAGGAGGCTCGTGCCCTACAGTGGGACGTATGTGGGCTTATACAGTACATTGCAAATATGCTTAAAAACATGAAATTAAAGTAATAATATTATTAATAGTATTATATCTACACTTAATAAAAGTCACTCAATAATCGATACCGGAGTAAGATACATGTCATGCGGATGTAAACAAATACCAAATACTTTTCAGTAAAATCACCCACAACCAGAAATAGAATAACAAATTTATCTCAGCTTGGTGCTCTACCTAACTGACATTCATTTCACAACTGGCTTTTATAATGTTTTGCCATAAATTTATCCATTAAAGCTACTTACCAGCTACAAGCCAGCAATTTGGCAACGAACATAAACTGCCAGTTAGTCGCCAGACTAGTGGCAGCTGCGAAGAAGAAGCTCACAGAAGTAGAGAGAACGAGCGCTCTCTTCCTGCCTCGAGTGTCTGCGTAGTAGCCCCAGGGATAGGCGAACAGAACTCCTGAAAGTTAAGATAATTACATTGTCATAGGTAGTAACTTATAAAGTAAAATATAAAGTAATTAAATAAATAAATAAATATACCTAACAGTCACATACATAGTCCTGACCACACACTAAGATCGAGTCTTGTGTCGTGGGTATCAGAAACTACGAGAGACTTTTCGGTCTCACGAAAACCAGACCTAAAACAAATACCCGTGGATCACACAAAAATTTGTTTCGGTGCGGGGATCGAACCCGCGGCCTCTTGTTTCACAGCCGGCGACTAACCAACAGCGCGACAGATGTCGTCAAATGCCAATTATGTATGCCATTCATTAGAGATGTTTTTTTTACGACTAAACATCGCTGAATTAATCAGTACCCCAACGAACTCAACCTCATATAATTAACTTCCAATCTTTTCTTCATGCTTTTTACAAACTGTCCATGCAGTAACGATACTTATGTTATCGGTCTAACATTAATGTCATGTCTTGATCACTTGTCATAAAGTATGCCTTGTTTATAAACGAGTACCCATTCCATAAAACCTGGTACGCTGACAATAATTGTAAGTTTTATTTATTTATATCATTAGCAAAAACCAAGAGACGCGCGGACCACTGGCCTATTAGGAAACCTGCCCGTAACCATAAGCAACACTGCTCAAAACTTACTATTAAGCACTGCATGCCTCGATGAAATATACCAGGTATATCAAGACTACGACCAAAAACGTAGCCAGGTGGTAGTTTCAGTGGTTACAGACACAATGCAACTAAAAATTTCCCCAAAACAGTGACAGATATTTTTTTAGAATTTTTTAAAAAATCGTCTTGTTTGGGTGGTAAACACCTAGTTCTTGCAAAAATCTTAATTTAAGCCCTTACGTACTATTGAGTGTAAAAATAAAGAGGTCAATATAATTATTTTAGGAAAACTATGTATATTAACACCCAAATACCACGATAAGTAAAAAATTCCAAAAAAAAATGTCGATTTATTTTTACGAAATTTTTAGTTGCATTGTTTCTGAAGTCACTAATACGACCTCCTGGCTTCGTTTTCGGCCGCAGTCTTGATATACCCTGTATATTTGACCGAAGACTGCGCTCATCAAAAGACAATATTAGGTTTGAAGTATCTCAACTTTACCTGCAAAAGGCGCAGAAACAAGGACCCCGATCTCCCTCAAGCCGAGTTGAAGATCGCAGCTTGCAGCCGTCACCACCACGCTGAACCCAAACATGTCCATCGAAACAGCGTTCATTATTATACAACATGCTGCCAGTAACAGGTAGTTGTACCTTCCGTGACCTACCAACAGATACTTTATCTTATTATTTATTTGCGAAGCAAATAGAACTATTTATAGAGGTGCTGTACTGTATCAGCCCATGATTAATCAAGCATTACTGAGCACAAGACTCCAAATTAAATGAGAGTTCGATTAGAAAGCTAACCACTATAGTTAATGTTAATAGAATTATAGCTGTAAGCAATAACTATAAATAATAAATAAATAATACACACAACAGTCACATACATAGTCCTGACCCCACCCTAAGATCTAGTCGTGGGTATCAGGAACTACGAGACTTTTCGGTCTCACAAACACCCAGACCCGTGACAAATACCTGTGGATCACACAAATATTTGTTTCGGTGCGGGGATCGAACCCGCGGCCTCACGTTGCACAGCCGTCGTCTAACCAACTGCGCTACAGAGGCTGTCAATAATTAAGAATGATGTTTCACTTATGTTTAGTGATAGTATTATATTCATACATTTTATAAGATTTACAGTTGTCTGAAAAATACCAGTGACAAGTTAAATTATGGAATATCATGAATTTTATAATTTGCTGGATTTTTTTTATTGGTCTACAAACGATAAAATCGAATAATAATTTTGTTTTATTAAAGCAAGGTACACATGGGCCTGAAAACCATTATTTTTCAAAACACTAATTAGAAAACCTTACCAGTTAACTCCACAGCTTCGTCATAACTACACGTGTTGTTTTTACACTCGTCAGTACCCATTATTATGTCACATCTGCTAATTTTCATCTCAAATTGCAGTCATATTCACGTATCACTGAGTAGTGATCTCTTATCTCATCTTATCAATCTTTATTTATTTATATATTACGTAATTAAGGACCATAGATAAGGGGCTTTTTCCTTATAACAATGGCATCCGTTTAAATCGACCATTCGGTTAAGAAGACGTACGGTGGATTGTTTGGTTTTCATATAAAAAGAAGAAATAAAGACTGCTTGTAGTGAAGTGTCGCTTACCTTAATAAGTCTGAATATAAATACACCAAAATAAAATAATAAATACACCCAACAATCACACATATAGTCCTGACCCCACACTAAGATTGAGTCTTGTGTCGTGGGTATCAGAAACTGTGAGAGACTTTGTCGGTTTCACAAACACCCAGACCCGAAACAAATACCTGTGGATCATACAAATATTTGTTTCGGTACGGGGATCGAACCCGCGATCAACTGCGCCACGGGGGCTGTCACAGATATGATGACAGAAATCATGATTACCAAAAACCTCAGCTCGTGCTTGAGACCCTCTCACTCCTTTCTTGCAATGACGTTTGGTGCGCTGATATTACTATTTTCGTATTCTGTTTTAAATATGATTTTTTCCAGCAATGTGACAATTTTGTCTCTTTTATTTTAACTATTTTTACTTATACAATTAGATTATTTTCTAAAATGATGCTTTGTATGGCTATCGTATATTAAATATGACATGTTTGTTTCTTCGCTTCGATGTCATTATAAGCGGATACTAATGTATCTTTATTTTCCCGTCAATCTGCGCGAGTGCTAAGCCTGGTGGAATTATATAAGTATATTTGGCCAGAGCATTGTGTTATCATTTTATTTATTTCTTCATAACCGGCAGTCACAACAGGTTCACGAACATACAGAAGCCTCCACCAGGAATTCAATAGCGACCTGACTTGACACATTGTGACGTTGTAGAATGTCACCCGGAATAGTTGCGGTCTATGGCTAATGAGAGACCTACCACCAGCAAAATTTCCAATTATCCCTCGGCCCTCGCTATAATTTAAACGAGTAATATTTTTACTTGTTGGGTTAGGTTTTAATCCGATAGCCACAAACCCTAAAGTCCTACAAATAACCTACAAAGGCCAAGTAATAAGTAATAGGTTATTCCTGATGGCCTCGCTTGCGCTAGGAAGTGACCGGATTCTATTTATAACAAAATGTCTATAGACCTTTCGACATTAGATAGCTATTGAACGACATCCGTTCACGTCACAGATCATAGATTACTAGACACAGATAGGACAGTTTAATTGTACCTATTTTCAATCGAAATCTTGATTGAAAATAAGTAATAAACAATATAGAATACGGATACATTCACAGTCAGTCACATACGTAGTTTAACCCCACTCTAAGATCAAGTCTTGTGTCATGGGTATCAGAAACTACGAGGAGGTGAATTTAAACTTTGTGAGGAAACATGCATTATGATATCGCCCCTAGAATATTGAATACCAGTATGAAATACAGAAATTAATGTGATGTATGTCTGATAACCAACATTCAATTTCGTAGGACCGGAAATATTTTGCAAAATAATTTTATCTACATACAGCTGCCTGAACAAAGCTGATAATGCGATAAATATAATATTTACAAATAAATATGATTAAATTTCTATGTTCTTTCAATTATTTATACACATAAAACTACATATTTTCTTGGCAGTATTAAAAGTTGTGCCTTGATGCCGTTAGGTGCCGTTGACATTCCAAAATTAATATCATATTACCCTCACGTAAAGGATTTTCCGTGTAATAAAGTAATGTATTTTAAAAGCACGTGCGCCCAATTTTATATTTCATTTGCTTTATAAAAAGAGAGATGTATGGGTGTTTTGAGTGACGTTACTAAACTGCTGTATAGGTTGTTTATTTAAATACGGTTATTGACTTCTGAATAGCTAACCATACAGTGCATGTTTGGTTTGATTTACCCGTCGGACGCATTTCAGATTTGAAACCTGATTTCGTCACACAATCGGTATGTTATGCTCCCGATTTTATTAAAATTTGTTAGTATTCACTAAGAATGTCAAGCGGTAATGCAAAAGTTTATTGTACTTGGTGTCACCATGCATTTTCTGTGTATTCCGCTAGGCTTGATGGCAAATCAATACAGTAAAACCCTGCATGATTTCGAAATTCTTGAGGAGAACTTTCAGGTATGCAGATTTTCTCACGATATTATTCCTTATCGTTAAATGCACCCTGACATGAAACGCACTATATCTGGTTTCGCAGTCCGATTCTCACCCAAATTATCTACAGTACTACAATTATTCTTAGCATTTTTATTTCAAATTTTATTCATACGAAAAACAATATTAAGTTTTTTACAGTAAAAACACATACATACATAAACTCACGCCTTTATCCCCGAAGGGGTAGGCAGAGGCGCCACTAGGACACCCACATTTCGCCTTGCATGTTCCGTCCCATAATGTGATAGGGGGCGAGCCTATCGCCATATCGGGCACAAATTCCTGACTCCGGGCTGATAATGAATAGAAAAATCCAATATCACTTTGCCCGACCCGGGATTCGAACCCGAGACCTCAGCTTTGTAACCGTACCGTAATACAACTACGCCACCGAGGCAGTCAAAAACACATATGGTTTAATAACGCAGAAAATAGGCGCAATGAAACAAATCACAAATGTTTTAATCTTTGCGCAGCCCTAGCGGTGTCGACCTGCCATTGTCAAGAACTAGGTCATCGGTCCAATACTAGCACATACACGCAGCTGTGATCTCCGGAACTACACTACACTCAATAATGATATTATAACTTTGTGATTAACTTATTAAACTAATATCAGGCTGATTTGCTGGACCTAGACATTGGATTGGATTTGCTGGACCCGGATAGTAACCGTACACAGTCGGTTAAGGACCCTTCAGAGTGACAAATGAAAACAATAAAGATAAAAATAATGTTTAGTTACTAAAAATTCCCGCAATCAAATCTTATTACAACTATCTAAGATCATAGCGATTACATCGAACATACTTTGTAAGAGTGCCGAAAATATTGACATACCAACCAAATATATTATTTATTCGATTAAATATTTAATTCATTTATGTGTATGCGAAATCGAGAGATCCAATAAGGATAATTATCATTATCAAATAATGGATGTCAGACCATAGAATAATTATAGATAAATGTACAATTTATACTCGTAAGTACGTAAATACTAATTAGGCTTAAAATAATAATTAATCCTATTAATTGGATTTGGCACACGAGGTTACTGAATTGTGGAATGTCGACTCAACAATTATTGTCCCGATTGTTGTTTCTGCACATGGATTGATACCAAAGAGCCTCGACCAACATCTCCAGAGGCTCTCAATGGGCCGTTGGGTCATGAGCCAGATTCAGAAGGCAGTATTGCTTGACACGGCACGTATAGTGAGGAGGTTCCTCACTTTGGGGTCCTAACCACCGGTGGCTTGGGTCTCGAGCCTCGCCATCGTTGGGTTAATCTCTTTTTTTTATATTTTTATATGTATTTTGATTTTTTATTATATATGTAAAAATGTAAAAAAATAGTAAAATAAATAAAGAGAAATCCTATTGATTTCTTAATACAGCAAAAATAGCAAATAATCTTAAAATTTATAATAAGATAATCTTAAGATTTATAATAAGAACACCTGACTGTCTGTCTCGGTGGCGCCAGGTGTACTATGATGCGATTACAACGCTGAGGTCTCGTGTTCGAATCCCGAGTCGGGCAAAATGGTATTGGATTATTCTATTCATTATTCTATGGTGATAGGCTCGCCCACAATCACATCGGGGGACGGAACATACAAGGCAATACGTGGGTGTCCTGGTAGCACCTCTGCCTATCCCTTTTAAGAAAAAGGCGTGGGTATATGGATGTATGTATGTATGTAAGTATATGCGTGTGATGGGCGTTTCTCTTTATATTATCATTTGTTCAACTTATGCCCAATTTCTGCCAGTCGAACCTTGTGTAATGTAGAAATGAAACGATAATGTTTTTATCGTGATAATTGCAGATTAATTTAAGCAAATATTTTCAATACCACATCATCGATACAAATTATTAATTATTATGATATCTGATGGTTTGTCAGATAATTTTTACTGGTAGGTTTCTTTTAATACGTGAGAGGCCGTCTGGGTAGGCACCACCGCAATGTCTATTTCTCCCGCCAAACAGCAGTGTAAATGCACTGTTGTGTTCCGGTTTGGATGACATTGTAGCCAGAGTAACTACTGGACATAATGAGACTTAACATGTATTGTCTTAGGATTGCGAGTGCAGTGGAATTCCCAGCAATGCCTTGTAATTCATGATGTTGTTTAGTTTTGCTACTGTCCATGAGCGGTCATTTTGCCTACCATCAACGGCATGCTCGTCTCGCCATTCATCGCAATAAAATAAAATAAAATTTGATTGATTTGTTAAATTTAGGCAAGTTTCATATGGACCAAAACCCATAGAAATTTTTTGCACCTTTTTTAATAAAGGTTGATACAAAAAAGAAAAGTGAACTATTGAAATAATGAATATGAATTGAAAAGTACACTATTGAAGTGGTATTGGATAGCTAGCCTAGTAAGAATACATTTTTAAACATTGTTATTTAATTATGTATAAGTATAGCAAAGTGACTGCGACTACCAAGATAAGTATAGGTAATGCAGTCCCAACAGGCGATAATTTGCTAAATAGACAATTATGTTGGCCTACTGGGAATCGTATTTACACTGGCTGATTCCGACCACGACATACGAGGATTTTCATCTTGTATTAGTATCAGCATCAGCTCATATAGAACGTCCCACTGCAGGACACGAGCTACCTCTCCATTGATAACGGTTAACAATCAAAATTCGCCGAATTAGATTTGCTTTTAAAAATGCTCTATCATTCTCCTTATCTGTGACTTTAAGCTTTTTATCGAACTTCTCCGTAACGATAGAAATTAGACGAGTCATAAAATATTTATTTCATAGATAAATTATACGTTTCGTAACACACATTGTGCTAATAAGGACGTGTCATAATTCACATCCTAATCACAGGAATGTTTAGGTCCAATTGTGGTCAATTTATGTAAGACAAAAGACTCAAGTCTGTATTACGTGTTAGTTGTGAATTGATCACTGAATTCTAAGAATGGGCATTATAAGAATGCTCTTTACTTTTCACCCAGCTAGAACGTGGACTTCGAATCGTGATAGGATAACGCTTATTGGAAGGACTGGCTGAAAAGAACTGTAAACACGTTTTTTTATTGCCATGAATGGCGAGACGAGCATGCCATCCGCCTGATGGTAAGCGATACGACCGCTCATGGAAAGTAGCAAAAACAAACAACACTACGAATTACAAAACAATGCTTGGCATTCCACTGCGCTCGCCATCCTGAGACAAGATGTTAAGTCTCATTATTTCCACTATTTACTCTGGCTACAATGTCTTTCAAACCGGAACTCAAGTGCATTTACACTGCTGTTTGTTGAGGAAATAGACATTGCGGTGGTACCTACCCAGGCAGCCTCTTACTAATAAGAGACCTACCACCGGTTTGTATTGGTCGATCAGCTAATTGATTGCTTATCACCACGCTCCTACGGAGTGACCGACAGATTCGGTTTTGGCGAATGCGATAACAGTATTTACGCGATTAATGATTATATAAATTGCACACTGATAATGATATGACTAATGTTGGGTTACAAAATTTTGCGATTGAAAATTTTGCTTAACATGGTGATGGATATCATATTTCCACTGATAAAAAATATAACAGGTTTCGAAAACGAATTGTTGATTATCATTAGATTATAACTTTGTCCAAACCTATTGTTTTGACCTATTTATTATTTTTACCTAGTCCCTACCGAATTTTATATTTGTTAAATAGTCACACTTTATTGTTCGCCATACAAAAAGTAATAAAAACATGCGAGAAAATAACAAAACTGGGCGATCTTGTCTCTATCGAAGTTCTCTTCCAGACAATCTTTCGACAGACAGAAATAATCAGTGGGCAGAAAAAGAGGGTTAGTTAAGTGGCAACCCGCAGTAGGCCAGCGTGGTGGACTGTCTGGCCTAACCCCTTTCAATCGTAATCTCGATTATAGAGGAGGCAAGTGCCCTGCAGTGGGACGTTAAGGAGCTATTGTATATAGATACAAATTAGTTAAGCGGTTAAAGGTAAAGGAATTATGTCCATAATATTGCACTAAATATTGATGGCGCCTCATAAAACTCCAGATATTACATCATAATACACAATGAGCTTAAACCTGTCGGCACGTGCTGGCGCATGGTTATAATTAACGATGTCTGCCCATCTAATCCAATCTCAAAGATCGTTCACACTGACTATTGTATCCATGACAAAAGGACATTTCGGGATTTTAAAATATAATTATATTATACAGGGTATAGACTGCGACTTAAAACGAAGCCAGGTGGTAGTATTAGTATGTAGTAACTTCCAACACAATGCAACTAAAATGTTCGCAAAAAACGACATTTTGTAATTTTTTTACTTATTGTCGTATTTGGGTGGTAAATACACTGTTTTCCTAAAATAATAATGTACACCTTTTTATTTTTAAAGATACAATAGTACGAAAGGGTTAAAAATATTCTTTACAAAAAAGTCTTTTAATTTTTTTGCGAATTTTTTTGTTGCATTGTGTCTGTAATCACTAAAACTACCATCTGGGTTCGCTTTCGGTCGCAGTCTGGATGTACCCTGTATATATAGTACAAAACAAAATCTGCTCGCTACGTACCTCTGGAAGCTTAGACTTTTTAAACTACGCAACAGATTTTAATGCAACTTGCAATAGAAAGAGCGCGTCAAGATGAAGGTGTACATGTATAGATTGTTTTTATATACTTTTATTAGGTTTCTGGTGTGAAAGTAAGTTAAAGAATATCTGCAACCGTGTGAAGTTAGGCCGATTCAATAGTTTAAAATAAATTCAAGTCCATTTATAAATTTCTAATACTATTTAAAAAGGTCATGGAGTTGCTTTATTAGTTACTGGCAGTGTGTATAGGTTATAAACTTGAAATCCAGGTGCGATTGCAATGTTCTGTGAGTTTTTTATTTGAAAACTATCCAGCGGTCGTTCTTAATTTTATCAGTCAAAGACCATATCTTGCAAATGTATACTTTATCAAAACATTCTTAATTCTCGAATCACGTCTTAGACTAGTGCCATTGTTACTAAAAATAAATTATTTTATTTATATCGATAAGATAATACACATTATTGTATCTGTAATAATATATATTAGAGTCGAAATTATTAAATATGACTACACGTGCCTGATTACTGATAAGTATGTACAAATTTATTTTGGATAGCTCTTAACAAAGTCGATATCGAATAACTGCGCTTCCAAAAAAAAAGTATGTAGAATATATACATCTATTATACCATCTAGACATCTACCAATAGAAGATGTATATATGCATAGGCCTCCTTCGGTTTTTTTACGTTTACGCTGTATCCAAGCCTCTTCAATGCAAGTCAATCATTTTTTGAGTGTGTCTTTTAATAAAGTTTAATTTAAATTATGACGTGAATAACTTTTGGACTGACAGATTTAGAAAATTCATGAGACACGTTGTTTTGTGGACAATAATTAATGTTTCTAAATATTTTTTTCACATTACACTTTTTTTTGGTTGGTGCAAAAGGATTTTTCTTTCTTACACATCTGAAACATTAGCAATGATTTATAACAGCCATCAAGCATATCACTCGCTGAACAATTACTTCTTATTGCCATGAATTAAAGTATTTCATATTTTATAACACATAATGCCAGGAAGGCGGGATTAATGACGTAAAGATATGCTGACGTCATTTATTCGGCTGCGATTTTGCTTCTGAAATATATCTTATCCACTAAAACATCCAATAAATTTGTTCATGTATATTGCTCTGCTTATCAAGTCGTATAAAGGAATAGAAGAAAGCAATTTTGCATTTCAACATATGAATGGTCTTACATTTTATATCTACAGTTTTAATTGCAATTCTCGCAAATCACTGATTTGTTTATAATTTTTATTTCGAAATTCAACCACTAATAAGAAAACAATAGAAGAAAAGTAATTCATTCCGCAATTTCCTGATAAAACAAAATACAAAAGGTACTCTCCGGCGAGGAAATAAAATAAACAAAATTCAAAGTAATATGACGCATGCTTCGATCAAATATATACATATTTTATATATTATATTTGATCGAAGGTCGCATGTCGATGATTCTAACTCATAATATTTTCTCCTACCAAAATACAACACGCCGAATGCAGTTTTTATTACAAAAATAAACTTTAGATCATCTATCCGTTTAACACGCAAAAAAAGTGTAAACAAAATCCAAGTAAATAATTATGAAACGTTGGCCACCCTACAGAGCCACGGCAGCTACTAGATTTAATTAATCCTGTACCCCGATATCGACCGCATCACTACACAGTACACACAGGTGTAGTAACAGTACTATGACGGCGATCTTCATCAAATATTGTATCATACTTGCTCAGCTTTGTAATTATTTATGGGGAAAGTTTACTGGTGGTGGGTCTCTCATATGTGAGAGGCCGCCTGGGTAGGTACCACCGAAATGTCTATTTCTCAGGCCAAACAGCAGTGTAAATGCACTGTTGTGTTACGGTTTGAAGGACATTGTAACAAGAGTAACTACTGGGCAGAATGAGACTTAACATCTTATGTTCCAGGATGACGAGCGCAGTGGAATGCTTAGCATTGCTTTGTAATTCATGTAGGATTTTAATGTTATGATAAAAGATGAGTAGAATGAAATGTTAGACATGGAAGTACTAAAGAGTAAAAGAGTTAGAGGATTAATGATTAAGATGTTGAAATATGAAAGGACGGAATAAGAGAGAAAGAACAGTTTGGAAGACGATGGAAGACGTGAACGACGAATGACGTAAAGACGCAATAAAAGACTGTAAATAATTAAATTAAAGAACATCTCCACGATCTTTGTTTTGATTTGACCCTAACGGAACTATTCCCACATTTATTGTGTTGTTTGGTTGTGCTGCCGTCCATGGGCAGTCGTATCGCTTACCATCAGGCGAATGGCATGCTCGTCTCGCCATTCACTGCAATAAATTAAATCGTTGGGACGGTGGCAGCGTTTATGGAAAGTATGGATTTCTTTTTCTTTCCTGTTGAATCTTCTGTTGTATTGGTGAACAAACTTCTTATAAATTAATGTACACACAAATACTTAGTAGTTTATTATATACTTATTACGTATTCATAAATAATGGAGATTGTAATTATTTTTAACGTAAGCCCAAATATGAGCTTTTGATATACTAGCACCACTAAGTAACTATGTGTATAGAAGAGGATAAGGAACTATTATAAGGATTAGGTGCCGTGTTTTTAGTCGGTCACTGTAATAACGAGCGATATTATACGTATTATGATGGCCTGTTGGTAACGGACTAGACGCGGCTGCCGACATTTTCACGGTGGTCGCGGGTTCAAATCCCAGGGCACACCACTGACTTTTCGGAGTTATGTGTGTATTTATAGTCATTCACCACGCACTTTAACGGTGAAGGAAAACATCGTGAGGAAACCTGCATACCGTAGCTATTTTAAAGAATTTCTACGGTATGTGGCGTGGCGCAGTTGGTTTGACGCCGCCTGTGAAACGAGAGGCCGCGGGTTCGATCCCCGCACCGAAACAAATATTTGTGTGATCCACAGGTATTTGTTTCGGGTCTGGGTGTTTGTGAGACCGAAAAGTCTCTCGTAGCTTCTGATACCCACGACACAAGACTCGATCTTAGTGTGGGGTCAGGACTATGTATGTGACTGTTGGGTGTATTTATTTATTATTTATTTATGTAAGTCCGCCAACCCGCACTAGGTCAGCATGGTGGACTATATGGCCTAACCACTCTCAATCGATTCTCTCGATTGTAGAGTAGGCCCATGCCCTGCAGTGGGACGTATATGGGCTGATATAGATATAGATTATACGTAATATTTTTTCATGTTCAATTCATCCTTTCATCTTTTTCTACAATGTTTCATCCCGAAAACATAAATTGTCAGTAATTGTACAGCCTCGGCCGATAAGCGCCATTCTTTACAAATGTGACGTCTCAACTTGCAAAAACTGTAGCGAGTGTGATTAGAATAAATAAACTTAACAGCCATACTGAAATACAGTTCAATGCCCTTAACATGAATGACAAATTATACTAAGAGTCACTGGACAGAATAAAACCACACTGCTTCTGTTAAATGAGAGATCTATATATCTCTTGGAGTTTTGCTGAAATTTCAATCAGTTTAACAGACTTCATAAAACCAATCGCCATATCGGGCACAAATTCCTGACTCCGGGCTGATAATGAATAGAAAAATCCAATATCACTTTGCCCGACCTGGGACTCGAACCCGAGACCTCAGCTTTGTAACCGTACCGTAATACAACTACGCTACCGAGGCAGTCCTTTTTTCTATTCTATTCTTTAATAATAGAAATAGAATGCAAGCAAGTGAAGTATCTGACGCCCACCCATAAGGTGGACAGATGACCTGGTTAAGGTCACAAGAAGTCGCTGGATGCAGGCCGCTGCGAACAGGTCTATGTGGCGATATATGAGGGAGGCCTATGTTCAGCATTGGACTTCCTGTGACTGAAGAGAGAGAGAATGTATTGCTTCTGTGTTTGAACAAGAATGACGCTTACTATTGGAAGAAACACCTGCTCTTTTATCATCGTGACTATTCGAAAAACATTTATCTTAAATCTGTCTCGATACTTGATTACTTTTAGGTAAAGATATCAATGAAAACGACCGCTACCGTCTGTAATCTCATTAGCTAAAATCCGGCATTTGTAGACTGATAGATAAGCGGCTAATCTAAATGAGGTTTGCTAATTCGAAGCCCAACAAAATCGTGACAGGCTCGTTTCAATATGTTACGTCTACTCCCGAAACCGGAGTTTCAGCAACATAAAGAACATTTGAAGAAGCCAGCTTGAACAATAAGTAAAAGTTGAATTGAACAAAAGAACGTAACAAAAGCAAAATTCAACAAACATTTATTTATTTGCGAGAACGGTTTCATCACGTTAGCATCAAGCCTGTTTAATAACAGGGGCACAACAGCTTCGAACTTATTAATATAATAAAAACTGTACTGCACTCGTCGCGTCAAGATATTACGTCTTATATTGCCTCATAATAACTGCAATATCCCTCAAACTTTTGCTGATTGCTGATGTCGACAAAGCGCTGTAATCGACCCAGACTTTTCGCTTATGAGGGATCTACCACCGATGAATGACGAGAATAGCATGCCATCCGCCTGATGGTAAGCGATACGACTTCTCATGGACTAATGTCCATGCATTAGCAAAACCAAACAACATCAGGAATTTCAAAGCGATGCTTGGCATTCCATTGCGCTCGCCATCCTGAGACATTAGATGTTAAGTCTCATTATGTCCTGTAGTTATTCTGGCTACAACGAATATTCATGGGCTTACTTTTCTACAATAACCTCATCCTGTTTAATCGAACTACATACATTCGACTTAAGTGTAATACATATCACATACGTAATATAAGCTGATTGGACTTTATTTTTTTATTCTTTTTGTACACTAAATCAATCTTAACAACTAAACAGATCGACAGCCTCGGTGGCGCAGTTGGTTAGACGCCGGCTGTGAAACGAGAGATCGCGGGTTCGATCCCCGCACCGAGACAAATGTTTGTGTGAACCACAGGTATTTGTTTCGGGTCTAGGTGTTTGTGAGACCGAAAAGTCTCTCGTAGTTCTTGATACCCACGGCACAAGACTCGATCTTAGTGTGGGGTCAGAACTATGTATGTGAGTATTGGTTGAATTCATTCAAACGAATATTTAATATTAAAGTGTAAATGGCGGTCGTATCGCTCGAGGCAAGTTTCTCTTAATTCCCTTATCGTTATTTCCATGTGCTTTCTTAAGCATGTCATACGTAACAGCCAGACAATATAACAATAAACTTCGATAAACGATACTGTATCGCTTTTTTTATGACATTCAGACATACTGAATATTCACGACTAATTATAAACGTGTTTGACAGTACATACTTTTAAAGTTTTTAAATTTTATTGCCAATTTGATTGTTTCTGACTGTCGTTCTAGACAAGTGCTAGACTAGCAAAATAGAACTATATTTTAAGCTCGGTTGTTCTTTTATACAGTACATTCAAATAAATAATATAAAAGCACTGGTGGTCTCTCATTAATGAGGGGCCGTCTGGGCAGATACCACCGCAATGCTTATTTCTCCCGCCAAACGTCAGTATAAATACTTTGTTGTGTTCCGGTTTGAAGGACATTGTAGCCAGAGTAACCGCTGCACATAATGAGACTTAACATCTTATGTCTCAGAGTGGCGAGCACAGTGGAATACTAAGCACTGCTTTGTAATTCATGATGTTTGCTTTTGCTACTGCCCATGAGCGGTCTATCGCTTACCATCAGGCGAATGGCATGCTCGTTTCGCCATTCATCAAGATAAAAAAAATACAGCGGTTAGGAATCCTTATGGGGACCCAAGGAAGTGAGTCTTATTTTGTGTTTACCTGTGCAATGAGATTTGCACAATTATAACTTAAATCTATCTTGAAAACCATCTTGCAGCAGTGTACTTGCCGTCCAATGCATTGCAGCAATTTTATATTTACAACGTTTTTTTTTTAAATTCAATGTGAAATTGTCTCATTACTATTATACTATCACAGGGTATTAAATCCCAAAAATAAACTAATCATAATAATATGTAGACGGCGTCGCGCTTAACTGGGATAGTATTTTAAGGATCATATTTTTTTTCTTTCTAAAGACAAATGTAAGATCCGAAGATTATTTTTTTATTGCAATGACTAGCGAGACGAGCATGCCATTTGCCTGATGGTAAGCAATACGACCGCTCATGGACAGTAGTAAAGCCAAACAACACCATGAATTCCAAGGTAATGTTTGGCATTCCACTGCGCTCGCCATTGTGACACATAAGATGTTAAGTCTCAATATGTCCAGTAGATACTCTGGCTACAATTTCCTTCAAACCGGAACACAACAGCGCATTTACACTGCTGTTTGGCGGGAGAAATAGACATTGCGGTGGTACCTATCCAGGCGGCCTCTCACATATGAGAGACCTACCACCAGTAATAAAGGGATCGGTAACCTTATTAATTTCTTTCATTAGACATAATATCCACTGCCTTTTTTATTAACATGATATAATTGCTCCAATACACCTGTAATTTTATAACAATCGGAATAGAACATTCACCTGTTTACATAATGCGGCAGTATCTAAATAAATGCCAGTCTACACAGACCTAGGACACATTTATAGACCTGGGAGCATCTGTTCATTGAGTTTAATCATCTAATACGCAAATCTTTCGCGGGTCATCGGTCGCTCTGCCTTACGCGGCCCACTCGTATGTTTAAAGGCATTTTGCACTAAAGAACTCATTTGTTCTCATTCAAATTATAGCTTTACTTATAAAGATGGTAATAGAAATAAACCTATTAACTCATCCAACAGGCATATTACTCGTAATTTCAATGATTGAAATGAAAAGAGAGAAATATTTTCCTAAAGTTCACTATTTTTCTCCTCTCCCAATAAATTTTTAAAGTGAGGACAATGTAAGAGATAATTTTATATTTTTACTACTATTGTAGCCATATTTATTCATAATTCCATTTAAATTTATTGTTTATTATCTTACGATAGATAATTTATCTTTACAACGATTATCTTATTATTATACTTTTCTGGTATTATAATTTTCCGTGAGTATACGTTTGTAAGTTTTTTTATGTTTCTTCTCATCGTTCGGGTTGTTATTAAGTATGTACCGTGAGTGGCCCGGTAAGTTTCTCGGAGCTAAATTGTATAAAATCTGTGCTAAACGCTAAAGCTATTACGGTACGGTTACAAAGCTGAGGTCTCGGGTTCGAGTCCTGGGTCGGACAAAGTGATATTGGATTTTTCTATTCATTATCAGCCTGGAGTCAGGAATTTGTGCCCGATATGGCGATAGGCTCGCCCCCTATCACATCGTGGGACGGAACATACAAGCGAAATATGGGTGTCCTGGTGGCGCCTCTGCCTACCCCTTCGGGGATAAAGGCGTGAGTTTATGTATGTATGTAAAGTCATCATATTTGTTTTCTTTCGGATATCTTCCTCGCGGGTTCAGTTCCCGCTGTTTATCAAGGGCAGCAAGAGTTGCAGTGGTGTAGTATCTAGCCATTTTCGGAGCCCCGAAAATCCTCAGTGATCCTGACTCCTGAGACTTTATGGGCGATCACTCCCAATCAAAAAGGCGCTTCATTTAACAAACGTACTTATATGGTAATAAATAATACTTGTTCCCAGATATTATTTCCTATCGGTAATATCGGTGTGATTTTTTCAATTTGCATTCAAATACTTCCTTATTATCGCTGATATTGAGTCGGAACTCGATGCAATTTTAACGCATCTGTCCCTCCAATAAACTCCCCTATTTTATTCCACGAAGGCATTACTCATTATATTATTTATTAACCTCATTAGTTTGTGGTTGTTTGTTTAGGTCGCAGATTGGAAGGTTCAGGGCTTAATTCCCAGGTCAGCCAATTTGTGTGAATTTTTGAATTCGAAAACGTGAGATGCAAGGGCATGGAAAATGTGCCCGCTTCATATTTTTGTTATAACTGAGCAACCTATATTAAGCAGGTTATAAATTTGTTATAGAGGTTCTATAGGTCATGATAACTTAATAAAAATAAATGATCATATTTATATATAAATAAATCATCACAATATTACTCAGAAAGTTTACCTCTGAACATAAGCTTCTCCCAAGCGGGAAAAATTTATGGCTGCTCGGTTCTACATTTTCTTGAGTGGAGTCTACATAAATTCAAGTGCAGTGTCGGTCGTAAAGTAAAGTGCACAGACGTTCTAAACTGATTATGCTATTAACAGCCTCCGTGGCGCAGTTGTTTAGATGCTGGCTGTGAAACGAGAAGCCACAGGATCGATCCCCGCATCCACCCAAATGTTTGTGAACAGATATTTGTTTTGGAGATAGGTGTTTGTGAGACCAAAAGTCTCTCGTAGTTTCTGATACCCACGATACAAGACTCAATCTTATTGTAGGGTCAGGACTATTTATGTGACTGTTGGGTGTATCTATAAGAAAGAGTCAACACGAAAAGTCATGTTGTTTAAGCATAAAACATATGTATACCTATGCAAATACATTGATGCTTGCATGCCAGTGTATGTATATATGTGAGTAGGCATAAGTGAAACTTGAGATAAATCCACCGTTGCCTAATGTTTGTCTTACTCCAATAACCTATTACTTAATAATCATAACTTGTTACATTGCTACCGTGAAGCTGTGTTATCCGCAGTATCGTTTTCATATTAAAGAATAAATTTTTTATGCAATTCTCGCTTTATAATTGATATTAATATTCGTACTGCCTGACTGTCTCGGTGGCGTAGTTGTATTACGGTACGGTTACAAAGCTGAGGTCTCGGGTTCGAGTCCCGGATCAGGCAAAGTGATATTGGATTTTTCTACTCATTATCAGCCCGGAGTCATGAATTTGTGCCCGATATGGCGATAGGCGCGCCCCCTATCACATCGTGGGATGGAACATACAAGGCGAAATGTGGGTGTCCTTGTGGCGGCTCTGCCTACCCCTTCGGGGATAAAGGCGTGGTGAGTTTATGTATGTAAATATTCGTAAATATTGAATTGGAAATCATGTTATTTTAATACTGAATTCCTTTCTGACAAAATCTTCAATTTGTTTATTTGTGTCACGCGCAGCAAGCAGGCATATTCATGTATGCTGTTCTGATTACACATTAATAGCTTTGCCTGCTAGGTGGATCTGCGAGGTATATCTATGCGTGTATGCGTTGTCCAACACGGCGTTAAACATATTATTTACGTTATTGGGCGGCCGTAGCCACTAAGCAACATTGCGACTCCAAGTTAAGGCTTAAAGAGAGTACTCTCCTTAAGGTAGGCAGCGACTTTGTTGTGCTGGACCCCTGGCACTACGAATTTCTCTGGTAGCGGGCCGCTAGCTCGTCTGCCTATAAAGGCAATAAAAAAAAAGACACGATAAGTAACTTCTATCTCACAAAAACCATCATAAGGTGTTCAAGAGGTCTTACTCGTATTTCACTGTGACCAAGATTGCTGGAGACGCAAAATGTCTTTCTTATATTTTCCCTTCCCCTAATGATGAAAGTTTAACAACGCACCTAAAATCCAAATGTTATAGAAGTTTAACGACAGCCTCCGTAGCGCAGTTGGTTAGAAGCCGGCTGTGAAACAAGAGGCAGCGGGTTCGATCCCCGCCCCAAGAGAAATGTTTGTGCGGCCCACAAATATTTCTTCCCGGTCTGGGTGTTTGTGAGACCCAAAAGTCTCGTATTTCTGATACCTGCGACACAAGACTTAATTGATCTTAATGTGGGGTCAGGACTATGTATGTGACTGTTGGGTGTATTTATTTTATTATTTTATATTTAAAGACAGCTATAATTAATCAATTACCATCAGGTGAGTACCCTCTCTTACCGGACCTACGCAAAAAATAATTCTCCGACAATCCAAAAATATTAAGGACATTATTAGGCGTTATCACACCCGAAAAGTTCTAATCAGGTTTGTTAAATGCCACGTCTGTCTCGGTGTCAATGGAGCAGAAGCTAAATGAAGCCGAATGCATCTGCTTCCCTCTAGTGTTTTTGATTAGTAAATTAGCTAACACGGCTAGCGGTAGGCGGCAGCTACATTCAGACCTCCGCGAGTTAGACCGTGACACATTGCTATTGGCTTCGTACAACAAATTTAATTGGATCAACTGGATACTCGATCTCGTTGACCTAAAACTAAAAATAACTTAAGGTTACTTTGGCATTATTAACTTAGTGATAAAACTAATTTTAACATCATCAAGTTAAGCAGGAAGAAAGCAAAATAACAAATACTGAATTGTATTAGGCCAGAAGCATGTGACCGTTCAAAAAATAGGAAGCTAATTAAAGAACTATCGATTGACATTGCTTTTCTACATTTATTTATGTTTAAATTACTGTTGCTTATTATAAAATAGGAAGTTAAAAGTCATATTATTCAGACCGTCGTTCAGTCATAGATATAAATAAATAAATAAATACACCCAACAGTCACATACATAGCCCTGACCCCACATTAAGATCGAGTCTTGTGTCGTGGGTATCAGTAACTACGAGAGTCTTTTCGGTATCACAAACACCCAGACCCGAAACAAATACCTGTGGATCACACTAATATTGGTTTCGGTGCGGGGATCGAACCCGCGGTCTCTCGTTTCACAGGCGGCGTCTAACCAACTGCGCCACGGAGGCTGTCATCTTACAAGGTAAGTTATTACTTAGAGCTTAATACTAGTCTTTAACTGCAAATTTACCTGCGAAATCTAATCAAGTGATCACCATATAAAAATGACCTTGGTAATACATCGCGCCACGTGTTAAAGGGAGGTCAGATTGGTACTATCATACACCCAATCCGTTGCGAAAAACCTTATCGTATCATCGAATTATGATATAATTTTAACGTAATGGTGACCATGGTTTCATTAATCTGTAGTAGCCATGGTGGACTAAAACTAACGTACAGAATTGAAGAATACCATCCCTAGTAGTGATCTCTCTCTCTCTTTCTCTCCAGCCATAGGAAATCCAAAGCTGAACTTAGGCCACCCCAAAGAATATCCACATTGACTTATTGGAAGCGGCCTGCAACCAGCGACTTCTTGCAACATGAACCAATATAGAACGTTAACTTACCTTTATATTGTATTGAACTGATAAATATACATATACCTACATAAATATCTTTAAAATCATTGACTTATATTCTACTTATAGACGAGACACGTCAAAGAAATAAAGTGCCCCCGTAAAAGTACACTGCAATAGTACATCACTTACCTGGTATTTTATTAAAATATTGTAACTTCAGATGATCTGCTTTCGGTTTGACGGCGAAACATTTATTTATTACTTTTAAACGTATGCGATAAGGCGTACTGCACTGTCACTGGCACGAAGCAAACTGATTCATGTGTGGTGCATGCACCGCAAGTAGGTGGGACACTTTTTTTGCACTGAATGTCTTATCTAACATTGATATCGATGATTAAAATAGTTTTAAACATACATGAGTACATTATAGGATATATACTCTCTGCTGGCTCCCAACATTATCATTTCAGCTACAGGTGTCTACAAATATCTTTCCTAAAAATATCCACAGTTGCTTGTATGTATGACAATCATTACCATCAGCCAAGAACTTCCACAGCAACTAGTGTCCTCCTGTGCCTGTACCTTTTTATTGCCTTTTATATACAGTAACTCCCTTTTTACAGTAATATTATTAACGGCTAGATTGATTTTATAGCAGTGGTGCAATGGAAAGAAGCCCGATAAGTTCAGCGGCTTATGTCATAATGCAGATATTTGTTTTATTGTTGTTTTGTTCCGCCTTATGAAACACTTCATTGATCCAGCTGCGACCTACGGAGTTGGAAAAGATGCTATCTACTCTAAACTACTACAATTAAGGTTTTATAATGAATGTAAAAATATGCTTCATTCAGTCAATATCATGAATGTCAGGATTTTTGCAAATAAGTTAAGGCTCGATGGTTAAAGTCTGTGTTACAGCTCCGTAAAATTAATAGCCCCAGGAGAATAGGTGTTAGGCCAATTTAAAACCGAGTAAAACCACGAAGCATAACACCCTTTTTTTCTAAGTCATTAATTGCAGTTACTTTGATCACAGAAAATCTTTTATATAATAAAAATTGCACTATCAAATGACTTTTTTAAAAGATATCTGCATAAGTATCAGACAATGCCCGTTAACACTTAATTTTTACAACTCATCGCCTTGACACTTCCAAGTTGCAATATTGCATACACGGTCAATGTCACGGCCATTCAATAAAGCTGGCCGTTGCACCTGTCCGTGTGTAACAGAGCGCCTATTATCGTTCCGCAGCCAGTATAGAGCGCTAGTGTAGGCCGCGCAATCCGAAGCGTGGACATGGTGTGAAAAAAAAAACAAAAACAAATGAAAATGTATAAAAACTTTTTCACAAAGCCTCGGTCAGTAGTCCTTGTCGGTGAGTGAGTGTGTGAACATCGGGGACTGAAAAGTTGTGAAAAAAAAACAACAAACATGAAAGTGTTCACCGCGTTGGTTTTAGTTTGTTTGGCTGGTGAGTTTTTTAAAATAACGGTTGATAATTGTTTTTTATATTGGGTTTTTTATGCAATACTTTGAGAAAAAAAATATTTTAGTTTGTGGGGTACGATTCTAGTTTATTTAAAAATAAAGGGTTAAAATAAACAAACAATATTTAGTACATAATAAATAAAAAAGAACAAATTTATATGTGCTTCTTTAGTTACAAGAAACTTCTTAATATAAAATCAATTATTTTTATCACACAAATATATGATGTTAGGCAACGAATGACAATAAATTGTAACAAAAATAAATCAAATAAGATAAAATTACTTTGTCTTATAAAAAGTTAAATATTAAACCTAGATAGTAATGTGAAATGGCAAAACCAATGTAAATAATAATTCGCATTCAATTTCAATGACAATATCCAAAATATTACCATATAAAATACTACAGAAAATGTTTTATGTATCAAAATAAAAATATTTTTCACTATTTATATTTAAGGTCAACAGTCTACGTAATTTCATAAACTGATCTGGTATTACAGTATAATAAGTAATGTGTTTAACCTTAGCTTTTTTCCATACTTTTCAAAAAGCCTCCTTATTGGTCTCAGTCGATGAATTCCTGGTTTCGATACTCGAATTGGTCTTTTATATTTCAATTGAAAACATCGTATATGCGTAACGTGGAACCAAAATTTAAGTCCACAGCTATAGGCCTCTACACCTTCGGACGGAAATAAGCTCGGTAGACAATTTTTCGATATTTCGTAGACATACCTTTTTTTTTATTATTCTTAATTTAGGGCTTTTTCACTGAGTGAATATGTCGCCCTGGTGATTAAGATACATGTACTTACAAAAAACTAAAATTAAATTATGACTAAAATTACAAACTTAAATTATACAACGCTTTGGCTAAGTCCGATTGGGGCTCTGCCAGAATACTGTTACAAGCTCCAAGATTGTAAATGTTAGACGACATTTACGTAGTCCAGTCGACTCGGTTTCATTTATAATGCACGGATTTTACCCTCGGGAAATCTAGTTCTAGCAATTTCATTTTGTTCGGAGAATTTCAAATAAAAACTGCATTATGTAGTGATCAAACACAGAGCTTTTAATTTTATTTATTTTGAAATCATATACCAAAACAGTATATAGGCGGACTTATTGCCAAAAGCATTCTCTTACAGTCTACCTTTGGGTGATGCAGAAAATATGCTAAGCAGGTTTTCATCCACATTGAAATATATTTAAACAGTTACATTATAATTTAAATACACCTACAGCTAAGTAAACTTTTGTTCTTAGGGTTTTCAATAATTATAATTACGCCTCTATGAGCTGAAATAAATATAGGGATGGGCAAAGAGGGCGCATTGGTCAATCTTAATAATATGTCTTTCATTTAAACCACTTTCAACAATCTCTTCATGTATTCTCGGTTCAAATTACTTCAAACCTAATCCTTATTTATTTATTTACATACATACACTAAAGATAACTGATTCCTCCTTATTAAGGTAAGGCAGAGTATTCATAAATGGGTAACAATCTAATCAAAACTGACAACCCAAGTTAAATATCTGACCAAGGAACCGAGCCATGAAAAAATAAAATGTTTATTGTCATATGTATAATGTAAATGTAATAATGAACCGAATAATTAAGTTGTAATAAAATGTGATATGAATATTATTGACCTTTTTAAAATTCATTTCCAAGAAAGGAAAGTAAATAAGGCACATAATATTTCTGTTAATTGAACTTAAATAACAAACCGGATAGGAAAAAGCTGATCCCAGAACAGGACACACTTGGATCACAATCATCGATCGCTAACTGGGCGGAACGGAAAATGTCGCGACCAACTTGAATTTCTCGATTATTTCTTATTCTTTTTCCTTACACTGAACTTATTAAAAGAACATCATTTAAACTTTAAGTAAAGTGGCATGTAACACCATTAAAGGGTTATAGGAAATGTACATTTGGCAAAATAAAAGACAGAACTAAGAACAATGATATTTTGTTTAATGTTTCATTTATCCGTAGTTTTTTTACAATAAATCAATCATTTATACTACACTTTTTTTGTGACATGAGGAGCTTTTACTACCAAAACATTTTTATAATTTGATCCAGTTACTTCTACTTGATTTTAAATAATCACCGGCATTTTAAAACTAAAAAAGGCTGTCTCCAGTTGATTGAATACAAAATAGATTTGAATCCATCCAGTTCTTTTTATAACTACCTATATAATACACTCGAACAATGGCAGACCTCTATCATTTTATTTATATTGTTATAGATTATTTGTTTATTATCCAAAGCTGATTACCATAAATATATATAAAGGCTTTATGGTAATAAATATGTATAATTGCATAAAAAATATATTCTAATTTATTGTTTCTGGTAGCTTGGAAAACTTTTATTTTTATTATATCATCCAATATGCTTAATACTTGTAGAGGACAAGGTCCAACACAAATATTTAATTTTAATGAATAAATCCATCAAACGTATCATTCATAGTGCTGCCCCATAGAATGATTCAAGTCCTGTGTTTTGGGTATCAGAAATTACGAGAGACTTTTCGGACTCAAAACAAATGCATCGGAAAAACATTTCTCTCGTTGCGGGAATCGAACTAGCGCCCTATTCACTTCCGGCGTGTAAACAACACCGTTGTTAATATATGTTTTCTATCTGTCTTTATCAGTATCAGTCCAATATACATTTCACTGCAAGGCACGGGCCTCCTCTACAATCGAGAGTACGATTGAGAGGGATTAGCCCACAGTCCACCACGGTGGACTTTACATACGATAGTATTATTGCAAAAGCTATGACATGCAGGTTTCCTCATGATGTTTTTCTTTGCCGTTATTATAAATACACCCAACAGTCACATACATAGTCCTGACCCCACACTAAGATCGAGTCTTGTGTCGTGAGTATCAGGAACTACGAGAGACTTTTCGGTCTCACAAACTCCCAGACCCGAAACAAATACGTGCGGGGATCGAACCCGCGGCTTCTCGTTTCACAGGCGGCGTCTAACCAACTGCGCTACGGAGGCTGTTTGTGCTCGTATTATACAATACGAGAACAAAGTTCAAACCAACGTTACAACCGAAGTACAAGTGGTTATTAATCAATAAGCATAGGAAACAAGCAATATCATTAAATACGTAAACATAAGCTTCGTTCATGTATGCAAAACAATAAAAAATTCCGAATTTCAAGACAACGCTTTATCTAGCAAATAAATATTAGGTATGTCAACGCTTCTGTAACAAACTCTTCTGAAACGAACAAACAAACGAAAAGACACTATCTTAATGGTTTAAATGTGATAAAAATGCTGAAATATCAAAGGCTTTGTATATAATTGACTTTCTTCGTGTCTTGTCTATAATTTTTTACGCTCGAATTTTTTTAAGAAGTCTTTTGGAATCTTTAATTCTTTAAGAATACTTTACATCAGGTAGTTTAGTATTACTGTGTACATTGTAGTCATAGTATCGTGCTAAAATAAAAGAAAACAATTAAAAAATAATTACTGTATCATGGTTATTATTTAAAAAAAACGTCCAATATTGTTTACACCCTTTACTCTTTACTCTAAGAAGGAGGATAGAGGAGTTTATATGGAAAATAAAAAGTTTCTGTAAAAATATTCGATTTTTTTCTATTAATGACACTAAAAGAAAATTAAAAGGTAAAGCCGGGCTTAACAGTAGTTTAATATAAACGTAATATTTTAATAAACATACAGTAGTAATCGCAATGTCAAGAGCATAATATGTTGACTGATAACGGACTTTGATAACAACACGGCACGGCCGGCGCGTAGATAGACGAGAAAGGCCGCGGGTTCAGTTCCCGATGGGGACATTTTGGAAAGACCGTAAATTATTTGTTTTTGATAGTAATTTTGTCAAAAACATAAAGTTGTGTGTATTGCAATTATGTTCTTAAGGGTCATTCATATTAATTTATTTATTTTGTATTGATTGCCTCGATCAGGCGCAACATGAGTTTGTTAGAGTATTGGACCGTGAGGTACTAGATTCGAAAACAAAACCGCGAAATTCAATTTGTGGGAGTTTTTCGGTTAGTAAAATCTCATGCCAGTATCTTGGTGTAGTGAATAAGACCGCCTGTTTTACTGTTACTTACTGCCTTCTCCGCTGTACCGAAAGAGGAGTTTTACGGCTTTTCCTATTGACACAAAAAAAAAAGTTGAATGAAGCAGCTATATTTTATTCATAGACAGATTTAAAACCTATTTCAGTTACAGAATGTTTTGACCCTTTCGAAAGACTAAAATCCAGTTTAAGCGAAAAAGACAAAACATTCAATAACTAAAATAGGTTCCAACTATTAATAACTATTAATTTAACTTTTTGATCGATTTCGTTGCGGGTTAAAGACAAGTTAGACATTCCCGGAGACGCGCTGAGCTTCAATGCTCAGTGTCATTAAAATGCGTGCCACTTTGATTCTGGCTTACAGGAGTTGCAGTGGCGGGTGTGAGGGCGGGACAGTCTCCATACCACGATAGTTATGCACCAAATGAGCCTGGCATGGCAGTAAAATGAGTCTCTATCACGTTTGAAACGACAATTAGCTCGTCTAATATTGTGAATTGCACTCATCTCACCGCAGCTTACGCCTTCGGGATATTGGAAGCTTATAAACATAATATTAAGTATATACAATATACATCAGCACCAAAAACAATAAATTAAGTTCAACTTGATGGTGACTAAGAATATTTTTGATTAATGTTTAAAATTGTTTCAGATGTGAGCCTTCAAGCGGAGTGGTCTTACGACTGTAAGTAATTTTTCGTCTATTTTTTTAAAATTAGTTGAAAGAATAAATGGCAACACTTCCCGGCCCTTAGGGATACGTGTCTGAGCTTCTTTATTATGTAAATCGAGCAACTTCCGTAGCGGTGCAGCTTCTATAGACCGCTTCACCCGCTGACACAGTTTTAAGTGTCTCTTAAATGGGTCGAGGCCGTATTGACTGCCACTTCCAGCTCCAGTTGTTTGCTGTTTTATAAGAGCCGTTTCAGTTGACGATTTCTTTCTTTTTTTATTTATAGTTTATAGCAAATGTCGAATCGCGTTGTATTGATTTCGTGCTGGGATGTGTGGCTTGTGAAATATAAGGTTTTGGTTTCGATTCATAATTCGTTTTTATTTCGCTTTGTGTGGAGAATTAGTTTTGAAACATCTTAACTTTGTCCCGGGACTGAAATATACCCCATCAAAAAATTGTGCACAAAACCTTACGAGATACAATATATTTATGTTAGCAATTGGCTAACGTAGCATAAAAAATCATAACGAAAATCCAAATTTTCTTGTTCTTTTCTTCTACTTAATCATGTCTCAATCATTAACACTAAATTTTCGAGCTAACGAGCTGAGCCCAAACTTCGCCATTTCGGCTACTTATTATCAAAACACAAAATAAATCTAATTTCCCCCGCAGACGAGACTCAATGGCCTGGTGTGTGCCGGACCGGGGAGATGCAGTCTCCCATCAACATCATGACCAGAGACGCCATCTTCGACAAGCACGAGGCGCACATCAGGGGCCCGCTCGAGTTCCGAGGGTACACCAATGTCAGAGTCACCGCGAAGAATAATGGACATACGCGTAAGTTCATCATGTTTGGAATTTTTTCTTGCTATATTAGATACATACATACATACATAAACTCACGCCTTTATCCCCGAAGGGGTAGGCAGAGGCGCCACCAGGACACCCATATTTCGCCTTGTATGTTCCGTCCCAGGATGTGATAGGGGGCGAGTATTAGATACATATAGTAGAAACATTATGTCTACGTGTCTGTCGCAGAACAAAAGGAGAAAAAACGTGGATAAAGATAACTATATCATAGCAAGTTATTAATGAACTGCTCTGATTTATACCAACGTGTAATTTTTGTGCAAGTGCGTGATGGCCTGTTGGTAAACGGACCAGACGCGGCTGCCTACATGTTCACGGTGGTCGCGGGTTCAAATCCCAGGGCACACCTGTGACTTTTCGGAGTTATGTGTGTATTGATAGTCAATCACCACGCACTTTAACGGTGAAGGAAAACATCGTGAGGAAACCTGCATACCGTAGCGATTTTAAAGAATTTCTACGGTATGTAAGTCCGCCAACCCGCACTAGGCCAGCGTGGTGGACTATATGGCCTAACCACTCTCAATCAATTCTGTCGATTGTAGAGTAGGCCCATGCCCTGCAGTGGGACGTATATGGGCTGATATAGATATAGATATAGATAGTAATTTTTGTAATAATCACTACATTGTAAACTGGTTTTGAAAAGAGCAACACTAGAGTTTCTTTCCCGTTCTTCTCTAGTGAAAACCGCTTTCCGAACCGGGTGGTAGTTCAAAAAATTACTGAGTCTAAATAATGTTGAACATTTAATGGATTCAATAAATTATTTTCATTTTCATTTCATTATAAAAATATTGGTTAAAATAGGAATTATTATCTTAAATTGAGAAATATATTTCGATTTTGTTTTAAATTACCTTTGGCACCTAATATTTTTATAATCTAAAATATAATGCTTTAGGTATATACATAGTTTCTGAGAAAAACATAATTTTCATTTTAAAATACCTAAAAAACGGAATATTCAGGAGCAAGCACTGCTAGTTTGCAAAACTATTACTCACCCAAGCAATTAGGAAACAAAGTAGAAAGCATAAAACTTCTTCATAACTTGTAGGTTTTACTAATTGGTGTGCAAAAGCTCATTAGTCATGTTTCCTATATTACACTTATTTTTAATAGCTAGTATGACGAGATGAGCAAGTAATTCGCCTGTTAAGCGTCATGCCCGTTCATCGTATAGAGAAACTCGTTTAGAACTTAATAAGCAATGCTAACCGTGATGCGCTCATCAGCTTGAATACGTTATTAGGTCGCTTAATGTGCACTAATAACTGCCATTGATGTCTTTCAAACCAGCACAAAAATATGATAACACACTGCTGACGATGGCTGAAATAAAAACATCTGCGGCACTTCAGACAGCTCCTTGCTGATGAGAAAACTACCTCCTAATTACAAACACATAGCAATGGTGGTATATGATTTTTGGAATATAGAGTTTTAAAACCTATTTTAGTTAACGAATATTTCTCGTTATCGCTCAAATTGAATTCCAAAGTTGTTCGAAAAGGACAAAACATTCGACAACTAAAATGGATTTTAAAACTGTCTATAAATAAGGTCGATAGTGTTTAGTAGGGACCTATGTTCCAAAATGAATAATGTAACGTTTTTTTTTTTGCTCGAAAGATAGATCATTCCCGTACTTTAAATCTAGAGCTTAGTTCTACTAGAACGAAGTTGGAGATTAAAACCATTTAATAGACGGTACCATAGATAATATATCTGTTAAGACTTTAAAAATACTTAAAAGTGCTAAAAATGTCTTAATTCTGATTGAATATACACAGCTTATTGTTATAATCCCAAGTATAATTTATCATGATAGTTATGACTGAAATGTTTTTGATGTAATTAGCCTGATGATAATGTTATTAAATCGAACGTCATTTCAGTGATTTGATGATCAATAATAATGTCAGTTCCGTGAATAGCTAAAGCTTTTGGCGCATCACATTATCATCGTGCAAAGAACCTCCAAGTTACTGTACAATTTTACACTATTAATGCGTTTTTGAGACTGCTTGTGAGACCGAAAAGTCTCTCGTTGTTCCTGATACCCACGACACAAGACTCTATCTTAGTGTGGGGTCAGGACTATGTAAGTGACTGTTGGGTGTATTAATTAATATTTTTAAAATTAAATTATTCAAAATAAAGACAACCAAAAGACATGCGTAGCTCTGATCCCACACTTATACAAAGTTTGTATTGTGGGTATCAGAAACTATGAGTTTTTCAGCCTCTCAATATCTACATCCCATGGCATCACATTCACAGCAGCTTTTTAACCAAACTGTGCGAAAATGGCTGTTATATAACTTAAATGTTGTCTTATTTATCGGTTACTGATAAAAAAACTGACGCACTTTCTAATCAAAGATTAGAAGACCCAACGAGCTTTGTCTAATTTCTTTCAATCATAACATAAGTAAATAGTAATCAATGGGCGTTATCATAGATTAAATTCTATAATAATCCTCCATTTATTGATTGCAGAAATAGATTTCATAGAACAAGCATTAAAATATTCAATATATTAGGCACGTGGCTTAGTACAGTAAAATAAGCCTTTGGTTTTTAGAATATTTGATAATCTTTCTATTAAATGTCTATTAATATACGCCGCCTGATCAATTCAGTAGTAATGTTAGGTTCTTGGAATCTAATAGTTGGAAAATTCATTATGTGACTTATTTA
Organism: Deilephila elpenor; assembly: GCA_949752805.1. Classification (NCBI taxonomy): domain Eukaryota; kingdom Metazoa; phylum Arthropoda; class Insecta; order Lepidoptera; family Sphingidae; genus Deilephila; species Deilephila elpenor. Next base: position 13,096,627 of record OX457106.1, on the reverse strand, counting down.
TTACTCGTATTACTGACTTATTAAATATATAAAAAATATTAGGTACTGCCTCGGTGGCGTAGTTGTACTACGGCACGACTACAAAGCTGAGGTCTCGGGTTCGAATCCCGGGCCGGGCAAAGTGATATTGAGTTTTTCTATTCATTATTAGCCCGGCGTCAGGAATTTGTGGCCGATATGCGAAATGTGGGTGTCCTGGTAGCACCTCTGCCTACCCCTTCTGGGATAAAGGCGTGAGTTTATATGATAAAAAAATTTACAACAATAAAGTATTTTGCAAAAAAAAAAGTTGATTTGTTTTGAAAATTTTGACGTAATAATTTGATCAATAGACGGAATACGAACAAATAGACAATCTTGGCGTCATTTGCACCAAGAAATGGCTGTTAATTAAGATGCAAATGTACTTTGATGCTATGAAGACTTCATCTAATTAAATCTAATTAAGGATAAAGTGAACTAAGTTACTAATTTTGTTAACAGTGAGATGGGACGTGGTGCCGGGGACGGGAGCGCCAGTTCTCTCCGGAGGTCCTCTGAGAGGGAACTACACCTTCATGCAGCTGCACATGCACTGGCTCTCCGAACACGCCTTCGACGGGATGAAGTGAGTACCTCTCTCTCTCCCACTCTCTCTCTCTCTCTTTCTCTCTCTCTCTCTCAGATAAAAGGAAGTCCACGACTGAACATAGACCTGTTGTAAGGATCTCCCCAGCCAACTGTTGGAAGCGCACCTCTGCTTATTACTTATGACAGCCTCCGTGGCGCAGTTGGTTGAACGCCGCCTGTGAAACGAGAGGCCGCGGGTTCGATCCCCGCACCGAGACAAATGTTTGTGAGAACCACAAGTATTTGTTTCGGGTCTGGGTGTTTGTGAGACGGAAAAGTCTCTCGTAGTTCCTGATACCTACGACACAAGACCTGATATTAGTGTGGGGTCAGGACTATGTATGTGACTGTTGGGTGTATTTATTATTTATTTATTTATTAGTATCTGCGATATTTTTCTAGTTGAATAATACAAATAATAAACAATAATACAATCACAATTCTAAATGCTCAATCACAATTAATGCAAAATGTTTCTGCAGAAATAGATAACATAATCTTTACTAACGACTAAACGCCCGATTATGTGTGTTATTTCTCTATGCGATATTTTTGATTGTTTCTTATTACATCCTTGTATATTTCGTGAAGTCAGATCGAAATGTTCTGTCGCAGCGATTTAACCGTAGCACTAGCATTGCTAAGTTCAGGAGCGGCGCTAAGCGCTTGTCATTAGGACCATGGCTAACTTATATTTATTTATTTAATTAATAATCCTTTATTGCACAAAAAGAAACATTTACAGTAAATAAATGGCATAATAATAGTACAAGAGGCGGCCTTATCACACTAGGCAATTTCTTATACCACGTGGTATCGAATATTTTTGCTCTACGAGTAAAAAGCTGAATCAGATGCTAATAATTATGTCTAAGTACACTAAAAAAGCAGTATAAATTGGGAATATATTTTAAAACAATTGCTATTACGAGCTTTAGTCTTCAATCCACGACTTCTATTCAATCTGGAACAAAACCAAAACTAATCGGAAAGAAAACAAAAAGAAACAGTTGGAACTATCTACATCCCTTTATAGCAGAGTAAGAGGCTCTAAAAGCTAAAAACTACTCGTATTACATTTCGACAAGGAGCTGCACAAACCAGATATAAAGCAACATGGACAAATATTTGTATGAATGTAGTAATTAAGTTCTAAGCTTTCCCGATAGTGAATATTATGGTACTTTCATACAAAAATCTTGGCAGATACCTAAGCTTTTGAAATAATTTTAATACGATGTAATACTAAGAATAAAATCGCAAGTCTGCTCAAAAAACTAATTAGTCAAAAATGTACATTTAATCTGTTTTCACACGTGATTGCAGAGGCCGTATCTGACGAGATAAACGCCTTATTACTTAGACAGTGATCTTAATGATTTATTTTAACACGAATCGATAATGAATTATAATTATATTTTTACATAAATAAATCCCCCACAATCTGATACTTATCGTGATGCAAGCCGTTTTCAAGGACAATTTATTTCGAAAAAGGATCTAAAAAATAATATTTTGTTTGTCGTATAATATTCATATCCGCTCGCAATCTCAATGTGTAAAAATTGCTATAATGGCCCTCTCGAGCGTCATTATTGCAGGTTCAGCATATGTATACTTATTTGAATAATGGATTCAAATAGATCGTCTTTGTGTAGGCTTACGGGTGTACTAGGACGGCACTGCATATTCTAACATCAAATATATTTTATGTGCGAACTATAAGTAATCGTGTTCCATTCTTAAGTCGAATAAGTAATTAATTAATATTAATAAGTAATTATGTGTAAGTTTTTCTGGGTAAAAAAAACTCCATAAGTTACCCATGAAGTAATAGACCTTTAAAACACCTTGGAATGGAAATAATCTCAACGATTTGAATGAGGGTGGCATTTTCGCTCTCTGACCACCCTTTCCGGATTACACCTATTTACATAACGATGTAATGACAATTTTCAATTTATTTTCTTTCTAAGATGACATGCAATAGATAATGAAGTAATGAATTACATTCGGTATCACTTATCAGGAGAAAATACTGGTGTAAACTAACCACAATATATGACCAACAATAACTGATTAGATTTGATGAGTTAAGCTTACCGGACACTATCGTAAAGCCAACAGATCCGCATGCCATCGCGACATATTAGGATAATTAAGCAAATATTGTAGTCTAGACGTTGTAGTCACAACAACGTAGGCTTGGCCGTAAGTAAATAATACCTGACGTGCTGACAACCTCAAATACAGATAGATGATACTGTAATAACAATACGTTTTAATTAACTTTAAAGTGAAGACGACGATATAAATGACAATGTATCTACGAGTCAAAATAGCTTAAAATATTAAATTGGAACTCACATCAATATTTAATAAATATTTTCAATTAAGCCAAAGTAATATAACGTATTAAACAACAGTCCATAATATAACATATCCTATACACTGATGAAAATAACTTAATGCTTTTTGGTGTACGAAAAGCTGAATCAATGAACGAGAAACCCAATTATCAAATAAAGTCGTGAGTGATCATCATACCAGCAATGATGAAGCAAGTTAGCTAATCCAATGGCATACCACAGGTATCCCCTGGAGATCCACATGGTCCACATCAAGACTGGGCTCACAGTTGACGAGGCTGTAGTAAGACCTGACGGACTCGCCGTAATTGGAGTCATGAGTGAGGTAAATTAACCTAATTTAAATCAAAATGAATTTATTAACTTTTTAGCCATTCTTTTACAAGATTTTTAGAATTAGTAATACTATAGAAAGTGTTACAGCTGCAGAGATATCATAAAATTCTCGCAGTATAACATTTTTTCTTCTTTGTTTATTAAATATGAGTTTATACATAATAAGAGTTGCCTTTGTGCTGTATGTATGCGGGCTGCTGTGAATAAAGTCTTCTAACCGCCCACATAATCCGCGTAACTTGATTTTTTTATCATTTAAAAAGGATTAGGCTTATAATTTTACGACCTTCCGCTTCCCTGACAGCAGCTCTTACGACCCTTTAGTCCAATCAGGCTATCATTCTTTGAGACAATTTTTAGATGGACAGATCTTCCTATGGTTTTCTCCATGGATAGTTAACCAAACTGAATTCTATAATCAATCTATCTCTTTGTTCAGATATACAGTGAGACAGAGGACAGTGTTCACGCACTGGAAGAGCTGATGCCGGCGGTGCCTGGGCTTATTGATCGTAACGCAGACATCCAGGAACCCTCGAACATCGACATCACGTAAGTACCTCTAAATCCTTAATCTTACAAGGAAATTTAGACTGATCCAGTAGTGGCTTGATCTTTTTAAATATGAGCCTGGTTTATACGAGATTCTTAATTAACATTAAGTTAGAGCTATAGGTCTATCTTATATGACATCACACTAAATCATAGATTACATATCTGCATATACAATGCAATTACATTTTAAAAATTCCAGACGTTATGGCTAATGCTTCTGCTTATTAATTACTCTTTTTCTAGTGTAAGTAATGTCTTATTACGTTGTTTTTCTCGTTTAGCCGGCTCATGAGCCCGAACCCGCAGTCTTACTTCACTTACCACGGCTCCCTCACCACTCCACTATGCCAAGAGGCAGTCACGTGGATAGTCATGAACAAACCCATCACCATCGCCGATGAACAGGTAGGACTAAAAAAATACATACATACATACATAAACTCACGCCTTTATCACCGAAGCGGTAGGCAGAGGCGTCACCAGGACACCCACATTTCGCTTTGTATGTTCCGTCCCATGATGTGATAGGGGGCGAGCCTATCGCCATATCGGGCACAAATTCCTGACTCCGGGCTGATAATGAATAGAAAAATCCAATATCACTTTGCCCGACCCGGGACTCGAAACCGAGACCTCAGCTTTGTAACCGTACTGTAATACAATTACGCCACCGAGGCACTAAAAAAATATTGAGAATAAAAATTTTGAGAATTGAGAATAAAGGATATTAGATAGGAAAGCGATGTACCGGAAATTAAATAGGAAAGCAGACGCCGGTACTTGTCGGAATGGTGTTAGGTAGAACGAACATAGCAACTGGAAATGTATGCTTGATAAAGTGACTTCCTGGTTTCATTTAGTTTCATTTGTTTAGTTTCGCTTGCAATAAAGGGCTTTTTGTAAGAGGTACTAAATTATCGATAAAATCCAAGTTTTACTAAACTGCATACTATTTTATAGTGTTCTTTGTTTTATTTTGATTGTGAAAGTCGTTATACAGAATGGTGCAGGAAGTATTAATGTATTTTATGGTAGTTTAAATAGGTATATGAGGGACGTCATGGGGGTCATGACCCCCCCTGGGCTGACTCCAGATTGACAGATTTTTTAAAATATATCGTTGATTATCACTTTAGAAAATCGTAAACATATTCACGTACACAGGTGTAACAAACTTTGAAATAAGCACTTTTAAATGTATAATTGTAATCGAATTCGAGTACGTCCAGTGTTCTGACTAGAACTATGTAGAATTATATGACTCCCCCCTGACTAGAAAGCTGGATCCGCACTTGCATGTACGTGAAAAAGCAAAAAATGATAAAACTGTTTATCGCTGAAAACGATTTCTTTCAAAAACAGGATGTAACAATGTTATTCAAAATGCAGAAAATAATCGCTTTTAATTTTGGACTCTCTACCACACTACCCTATCTCTAGCTTTTACTACACCACGTTGAGTAGGTTTCAAATAACTCACTAAATCTGGTCGCCAACTCTCAGCTATACAAGGTTCTTCACGATGTGTTCCTTCAACTTCAAGTCAAGCTACAATCCACTCTCAATACTCACCTAAATTCAAAATAATCTGATTTTTTGTCCTAAAATCTCTTGTGCAGCAATCCAGTTTAACTAAACTATCACTTGCAATTCACCAAATCGAGATACTAACCCAAACTTTCCTTCCAGTACAAGGAGATCACAAAGGCTGACGTCGGCGGTCGTGACAACTACCGAAGCCTGCAGACCGTCAACCGCGTGGTCTACCGCTCTCTAGCTTCATGCTCCAATATCCTAATGCCTAGCCTCTTCGGCACCTTCGCCGCCCTCTTTAGCTGCCTCTCCTCCACCTTCAGCCAGGGCATTAACAAGGGCATCTGCGTCATCGGCAATCTCAAGAAGACTTTCTTCGGCGTCAAGATCAAGCAGTGCGCCATTTAAGTCACTTGTGTGAGTGTTTTCATGTATAGGAGTTAAAGCATTTGAGGTTTTGTTTGTAGGTATATTGAACCTCAATATCAAATCATGGAGGATGTCAGTAGGCGACAAGTATTGTCATTTGAAACAGTTTCTGAGTGTAACCTTACTTGAAATACGTTAGTTTTGATTTCATATTTAAACGTCTGTTACTTTCAATCGAGCTTCTCGTGCCAAGTTCGTTTCAAGTCAACGTCATTGCGTGACGATATAAGTAGTTAGGTAAAACCAGTTTTATCCAAAATAACTTTGCTGACATTCTTCATAAATATATTACAAGAATTAGACACATTTCTGAAAAATCCGCCATCATAGATTTTAGAATTAATGATAAAAATGAAAAATTAAGTCGTATTTGAGAAGTGATTAAATTCAAGATAAAACGTCAAAAATTATGAATCTTCTAGGGAAATATATTCAAATCGGCTTATTACGATTAGACAATTTATTACGTGCAATCATCTCGTCAGCCCTCCGTCTACGCAAGCTAAAGATTTCTTTATTATTAGATAATAATCCACGATTGCGTCGTAAATCATTTTATAGGTATTATGGCATTTATTGAAGTAAATCATTTAATACTATAAGCTTTGTTAAGTGTCGTCTGTTATACAATCAAATGTTATCTAATCATTTTTAATAATTTATGTGATTATATTTTATATATTCGGAGCCCGAAAGTTTGTATTAGAATCAATTAGCAACTTATTAATATAATCCAAAGTATTTAAAGTTGGTAATTAGATAAGTCAGCTTTAGCCGATAAGGTCATTAACCAAAGCTATACCACTCCGACACTCGCATCGATAAACGACTAATAGATACTGTCTAGTGACTACCGTGATAATGTCTATCCCATGTGTGAATTGTTCGTAATATCAATTAGTCTACGATTGTCATTGCCTTCCACACCTTTCAGTCTCCGCGATGTTTTAACTCTCTATAATGCTTCTAGTCACCTAAGGCACTGTGTAGACGAGGCGAAATACGCGCGAATCAACTTACTGTATCTCGACAATTAATTTGTATTGTATTGTATGTATCAGCGTACGTCCCACTGCAGGACACGGGCCTACTCTACAATCGAGTACGATTGAGAATGGTTAGGCCATATAGTCCACCACGCTGGCCGTTGGCGGACTTTACATACCATAGAAATTCATACAAATCGCTATGGTATGTAGGTTTCCTCACGATGTTTTCCCAACACCGTGAACATGTAGGCAGCCGCGTCTGGTCCGTTACCAACAGGCCACCACACATATCAATTATTCGCACGCAAATCGCCCCTATGTGAAAAAGTGTATATAGTTTATGTGTACAGTTCGCGCGTTATTCGCCTCCTCTGGACAAAATCTTATTTATATTCAACCCCAAATTTAATTTAAATTACCACGGATTTCATAATGGTAATTTGAATTTTAAAACTTAGAATAATATAAATCGGGAGAGTTACGGCTTCAAAGACCTCAATAAATTATTTTGTAAGTAGCATTTTATGCGTATTAAAAATGGATGGTTCGAGTATTTCCCTTAAACAAACATTATTGTTGCAAAATTCACGCACTTATTTGAATAAAACATACAGTAATTAGTTATTTTTGTGTGGTCAATGTCATTCTTATGTTTTGACCTCAATAATATGCTAATTATTGTGCAAATTAGCATAGTAATTTTATTTAATATTTCGCAAAGAAAGCAAATATCCTATGTCTCAAATTATATTAAGTTAATGTTAAGTATATGTTGTATTGTTGATTGTAAATAATGCTTTTAATACTTTAGCGCAAATAAAATGCCTTCGATGAGTTGCCTCATGTAATGTGCAACTTCATAAGTTACCTATTCCTTATTATTTTTAAACCTGGATAAAGCATTTGACACATATTTATTGTAGATTTAATTAATTTATAAATAAATATAGTTTAAAATTATATTTCATGTCAGTCAATTTGATTTAAGGTTATAATAACTATTATAAAGAATTTACATAAAATAAAAAATAATATATTTATTTCTGTAATTATGTTTTACATTTTAAATATTTAAATAGTTTATTTTTTTTACTTTTTTGAAGTAAATGTTTCGGATTGGGTAGATATTTTGACGGATATGCGTAATAATTACACGATTTAAAACAATTTATCTGGCTGTGAAGGTGCAGCGTAGATGTTATAATATGTGATAAGGTTTCTTAATGTTGTAATCGTTGAATTGTGTTGTGTTTAAACTTGGCTGTCGCACTACAGAGTGCTGAAGGTTCACTAATAAATAATAAAAAATATTTATTTTTTATTTCTACCCCTTTTTGAACTACGTATTAGAAACAAATAATAATTACTATCACAGTAACATAACACATATATACATATAATATACATTTAAAGATCCAGAACTATAGATAATACAAACATAAATAAACGCACCCCTTTTTCCTAGAAGGGGTAGGCAGAGGTACTACCAGAACACCCACGTTTCGCCTTGGTTGCGCAGTTATACTACGGTAAGATTACAACGCCGTGGTCTTGGGTTCGATTCCGGGTCGGGCAGTGTTGGATTTTTCTATTCATTGTTAGCCCGGCGTCGGGAATCTGTGCCCAAAATGGCGATAGGCTTCCCTCTATCAAATCGTCAGACGGACTACACAAGGCGAATCGTGGGTGTGTTGGTAGCACCTCTGCCTATCCCTTCTAGAAAAATGGGGTGAGTTTATGTAATTATGTATGTATTCATACATAAGGTAAAACATGCTAAGCGCCATATTATTCCAGCACAACTACAGAGCCACTTCTTTATTTATCGTAAAATAGTAGGTACCACTAATAGTTAACGTGAAAGATTATTCAAATATATTGTTATCTTTCATGATTTATTACACAATTTAAAATATGTAGTTGGAAATTATTACGTTTTATTGCATTTTAAATGTACGCACGGCGATAAGAGATTACAATGGCCTACCATCACATTAAATAATATTTGACTTACTACTGTTTATTACCGCTGCTGACAACGGGGTCTTAATATTTTCACACTGGAATGACAAAAACACTGGCTTAATATCAAGTAAGATGTAAAAGATCTTTCAACTGGAGACCCTGATGATAATACGAAGTAGAGACTGAATAGAACGGTGGACAATAACATACACCAAGAAAACGTCGTAAAACCAATGAATTTTGAATGTTAATAAAATATCGCCGACAAAATACTAGTAGCGACATCTAAATATGTCAACCATAAACTTTCGTTTTAAATAAAAAAATATACAAATACACCCAACAGACACATACATAGTCCTGACCCTACACTAAGATCGAGTCATGTGTCGTGGGTATCAGGAACTACAAGAGACTTTTCGATTTCACAAACACCCAGACCCAAAACAAATACTTGTGGTTCACACAAATATTTGTCTCGGTGCGGGGACCGAACACGCGGCCTCTCGTTTCACAGCCGGCGTCTAACCAACTGCGACACGGAGGCTGTCAAATTAATCCTTTGCTAAAAAAAATTCTGGCACAATGAAGACACTACAAAACAGCTGATGGCAAATGCAGTCAGGTCACCGGAGCGTGGATGGTGGATAGAGCGTCACCGGAGAAGGATGCTTATCTAATCGCGTGCCGGAAGACGCATTATACTGGCCCCGGAACACGACAATCTTACTTTTGTCACTATGACGAGGCTTACTATTTGCATACGGTCAGTGTCCAGGCGGAGATGAATATCCTACTATCAATTGCTTGCATAATCTGCGAATCAAATGATACTGACCTGGTTTTACTATGTCTTTGTGTTCGTTTTCTACCCTGACAAAATATTTTTCAGTCTCAAAATACACTTTAGGAGTAGTGACCTCAGCCTTTTAGCAATCGTTGTAGTGAGTACAAAGCAAATAGAAAATCTAAGTGTATCTCCCGTTTAGCCACTGAACTTCCCACTCAAATACTAAATAATTGTGATAATTATTTCTAGATTTAAACTCTAGTTATCAGGTCTTAACGAACACATTTTTGAAGCCATTTTGTACATTTGTACTTTCTAGCTAGATATCTAATTCCATTTTTAACTCTAAAAGCAATGTCAAACATTATCTGCTATTGTTTTCTACATTTTCAATATCTGCCATATAAAATTTTATATCCCCGCCTAAAGATTAGATGAGGTAACAGGCTTAAATAGACGTCTAGATTTCCCCGGCGATTAGCTGATACACACCGAGGGGACTCTAGACCCATTATCTAGTTGTCTAAGATACAGCACGTACTGCAAGTCGACCTGATTTGAGTGGGCTGGATGACGTCACATCGCTGATAATACCCTCAACACAACAGACTATTAACAACTTAGTCCAGCCCTATATTGAAGATAAACTATTTTAGCTAACAACGTGCGTGCTGATAAGAAAGGATTTAGGACATGAATACAATAAATAGTTTCATTTGCTGAAGGTATTTCTTCGGTACTGTTGAGTCACAGTTATTGGCAAAATTCTTAAGCCTCTGTTAATGACTGAAAGCATGTTAAGCAAGCCGACTCAGTCATTATGGCTTATTGCAGGAAACGAAAACTTCCAATTTGTACATTCTAACATTTAATTGGCTTTACTGTTATTATATTATAAAGGCTGAAAAACTCAGTCAAGATATGGAAAGAAACCTATTCGCAGGCTTTGGATGTGCATAAAATTATTCATAATCATATATGTACGAATGAATTTTCATGAATGCTACTGTGGCCTTCGCATAGTATCACGATAGCAACGCTGTATGGTTATGAGATTCAAATCTGTTTTTTCTCATACTATTTACTTGGGAGATGTTTATAGCGTTTTAAATAACCACATTATCCTCTATGTATTTTTATTTATTTGTTTTATACAATATCCAATTGTTTTAATGCACTTAATATGTATTTCCACCAAAAAAATCCAATGACAAAGTAACCAACGAAATGTTTGTTTATCAAAACAATCATCGTGAAATTATACAATTGAAATCGTACCAAAATCTTGTACAATAATAAAATATGTATGACAATCGTTTGTTTTATAAACAGCATTTATTTACATGAGCGTAAGAAATAATATGTGAGTTCAGTCGAGCATCTGTTCTGCTTGCAACACAATGTACGGGTGGGTGGTCATCACTGCTATGGTATTGGGTAAGTCTTTCAATTTCATTTTAAGAACTTTTTAACAGTCTTTTATTCAGGGGGAATACTTTAATTATGTGCATAAGCGTTAGTATATACGTAAACGAAGTCTCTATTCGTTTTTTTTAAATTATTTAATGGGTAAATTTTATCATACATAAATAATTACATGATCAAAAACCACTAAGGTATACTAGAGCTGACACGAGTTTACAACAGCACATAAATGCTTATTAATTATGATTAGTTTTGCGTGCCTTCAAAAAGTTGTCTCTATAAGAGTTCAAAGAAGTCCAGATTTTAAGTTTACCTGACTTTTTTATACAATTAGGATTACTATGATATTGAAACCACAAGTGGTAAGCCGCATTATACCAGCATGGTGAACTTTGGACTGTAGAAGCTCGTGCCGTGTAGAATCTACAGGAGCTTGATGATGTTGGGAGCTTTTTGGACATATTTTGCCAGTAAAACTAATGAGTTTAGCTTTGTTCTACAGAAATAGCGTCCTCAGTATCGAACTACGGGCCAGCGTGGAGTTACGACGGTGAGTTCTGTGTTTACACTATCTGTATTTTCTATACTCACAGCTAAAATTTTAATAACAAACCAGGAAATATAAATATTACCTATCACAATGGAAATCTCGAGGTGTTTGTTATTTATTTATTTGTATTTTTGAACTGGTGTTGGTACAAACACCTGGGTGTATAAATAGCATGTTGATGAAAATATTTTGGAATGAATGAAAACTTCTGCTAGTCCGTGTATTGAGATGAGAATAGAAGAAAAAAGAAACTTTCGTGTATTGAAATATTCTTTATTCTTCCTCTTAACTCTGTGATGACTCACGCATTGAGATTTTATTTATATTTTTTTACTTCGATCTTCGCGTGCTGCTATTACTTAAGATGCTGATTCAATAATCCTGCACCGACAAATATTTTACCCGATTTCAAAAGAGGAGTTTCGACATTATTCTGTCATTAAAACTATAATCTACAAACACGTGGGTAGAATATTCTTATTTTAATAACGAACACTTTGAATTAGTTTTCAATCATAATTGAATGTAAAGTAGCAGCTACTCGTGGGTAAGCCCTCTGGATTTATTACATAATATTTTTACTGACTCCTACCAACAGATGAGACCCACTGGCCAGGCAACAAGTGCAGGGAAGGTGGCAAGAGACAGTCGCCCATCGATATCAAGACCACAGACGTGATCCGCGACTTCAACAGCCAGTTCATAAAGTATGGACCGTTGAAGTTCGTCGGGTACCAAAAGGTCCTCGTGTCCGGAGTCAATAATGGACATACCAGTAAGCATGTTTTATTATACTTTTGTTGCAAATTGGATCTTATTATTGAAATAAAATTATTTTTTTACGGATTTTATCGCGATTTGGTTCAATTTTTAAATTTTTTAACTTCCCGACGCGACGTTTCGATTTCTTTACAGCTTTCGTGGTCATTTTTATTTCAATTCAGTTTTATTTCAATGTGTAAAATTCGCGTTAATCTAAGAAACCATTATGGATTCAATTATGTCAAAATGTTACAATTAGGGTGCGTTAGGGTTACGTAATAAAAGAAAGGAAGGGATAAGAACGTAAACTCCTATAAAAGGTAGGAGTTTCATCCCCTTTCATCCTTGTATTACGGTGACACCGTTACGCATGGTGAGGTACAATTGATTTCAAGAAAAGTTTTTTAAGTTTTCTGTTCTTGAAGTGTAGAGCCTAATTGCAGCTCGGTAAAGACACATTTAATAGTAGTTACTAGCTAGGTAATGAAGGGTCAGGAATATGTTCCCTATATCGTGATAGGCTAGCCCCCTATCACATCGTGGGCCGGAAAATACAAGGTGAAATATGGGTGTCCTGGTGGCGCCTCTGCCTACCTCCTCTGGGAAAAAGGCGTGAGTTTATGTATGTATGTAATCATTTAAGGGCTGGTACGTTTCGGTAAACTTAATCCAATTAACTGTGACATAAAGCATTATCTACTGATAACTGAAACTCAGACTTGTAATTGATCACATAATCTATTTAAGTTAATTTAAGCGCCGCCTTTAACAGGTTTTGCAATTGATAAATTGCACTCTTTACCTCGTTATTTAAAAATACGAGCGATGGAAACACGATGAAATTAATTGTAACCATAATATGCAGGGTATCAGTATTGAAAAACCAAAAATCGTCAATTTAAATTCATCGGAAAAGCGATTGAATATTATTTACTGGATTGATTATGTTCTTATTTAATTCGTTTAAAAATAGTAATTTTGGAATAACATATAGGCAATTTTATAATATTTCTCTTTTTATTTTAATTTTGATTTTTTAATTTTATGTGGTCAGTAATAGGTTTAATGGACAATCCAATCAGAGCGAGCTTTTGTAGTGAATGATGGCGTAAGAATTTCCGAGACTGATGATATGCTCACATGCTATAATTTGTGACGTAAATTAGCAAATCATAACTAGCAATAGGAATATCTCTACCTTACAGCCTGACAGCCTGACAGCCTCCGTGGCGCAGTTAGTTAGACGCCGGCTGTGAAACGAGAGGCCGCGGGTTCGTTCCCCGCACCGAGACAAACGTTTGTGTGAACCACAAGTATTTGTTTCGGGTCTGGGTGTTTGTGAGACCGAAAAGTCTCTCGTAGTTCCTGATACCTACGACACAAGACTCGATCTTAGTGTGGGGTCAGGACTATGTATGTGACTGTTGGGTGTATTTATATTTATTTACCTCTTCGATGATAAGGACTTATGTGTGTTTTCTCAGTACAATTCAGCTCAGAGGGTGATGAGAGTATCCACCCTATCCTGACGGGCGGGCCCCTCAAGCATCAGTACAGGCTGGAGCAGATGCACTTCCACTGGCTCTCTGAACACTCTGTCGATGGCATGAAGTAAGTACACGAGGTATTTTTATGTAGAATGAAGAGGTAAGTATTCCATATTATATAATATTACATTTTTATTATATGTATAGATAATATATTAATAAAATATTTGCCTGTCTCGGTGGCGTAGTTGTATTACGGTACGGTTACAAAGCTGAGGTCTCGGGTTCGAGTCCCGGGTCCGGCAAAGTGATATTGGATTTTTCTATTCATTATCAGCCCGGAGTCAGGAATTTGTGCCCGATATGGCGATAGGCTCGACCCCTGTCACAGCATGGGACGGAACATACAAGGCGAAATGTGGGTGTCCTGGCGGCGCCTTTGCCTACCCCCTTCGGGGATGGAGGCGTGAGTATATGTGTATGTATGTATGTATATTAATAAAATTCTTAACTTATCTAAGAGTAGAAAACTTTCAGAAAGGGATGCATTCGAGATGGAGATGGCGATGTGATTTTCATGAATAATAATATGTTTTCTCGAGTATATGCGAATTGTATTGCCATAATCAGTTATTGATTCTGTATGAGAATTCTATAGTGTTTAAAATCCAACAACGCGAAATAGGTCAGCGTGCTGATTTATAGCGCTCTCAATCAAAGAAGACACCTCTGCTCTGTTTGTGACTGTTAAAGGCATTTATTTATTTTTCATTTATTAGATTGCCTGCCTCGGTGGTGTAGTTATACTACGGTACGATTCAATCAAAACTGAGGTCTCGGGTTCGAGTCCCGGGTCCGGCAAAGTGATATTGGATTTTTCTATTCATTATCAGCCCGGAGTCAGGAATTTGTGCCCGATATGGCGATAGGCTCGACCCCTGTCACATCATGGGACGGAACATACAAGGCGAAATGTGGGTGTCCTGGCGGCGCCTTTGCCTACCCCCTTCGGGGATGGAGGCGTGAGTATATGTGTATGTATGTATGTATATTAATAAAATTCTTAACTTATCTAAGAGTAGAAAACTTTCAGAAAGGGATGCATTCGAGATGGAGATGGCGATGTGATTTTCATGAATAATAATATGTTTTCTCGAGTATATGCGAATTGTATTGCCATAATCAGTTATTGATTCTGTATGAGAATTCTATAGTGTTTAAAATCCAACAACGCGAAATAGGTCAGCGTGCTGATTTATAGCGCTCTCAATCAAAGAAGACACCTCTGCTCTGTTTGTGACTGTTAAAGGCATTTATTTATTTTTCATTTATTAGATTGCCAGCCTCGGTGGTGTAGTTATACTACGGTACGATTCAATCAAAACTGAGGTCTCGGGTTGGAATCCCAGGTCGGGCAATGTGATATTAGATTTTTCTATTCATTATCAGTCCGGAGTCAGAAAATTGTGCCCGATATGGCGGTAAGCTCGCGCCCTGTCACATCGTAGGACCGAACTTACAAAGCGAAATGTGGATGGCCTGGTGGCGCCTCTGCCTACCCCTTTTGGGATAAAGGCGTGAGTTTATGTATGTTTATGATGAAAATGTTGTTTTTATATCAGGTATCCAATGGAGATTCACTTCGTCCACGTTCGTTCAGATCTCACAGTAATGGAGGCTCTGAGAAAAAGAGACGGCTTGGCGATAGTAGCTGTGTTCTGTCAAGTAAGTTAAGTTAAAGGTTTGTGGAATATATGTTAAATATGTTTGAATTAGGTAAATCTTTATAAGCTGGATTCCTCTCCGCCAGTTTCTAAGTTTGCTTGTTAAAATCTCGTGGCAAATCGTCATTCGGAAAAACTTTAGGTTATAAACTCGACTCTAGTTAACTTCTCAACTGTTATTTACCTATAAGGACTTAATCTTGACGGTTTTGAAGAGATAAACAGAAATGAAATTAATTTACTGCACGGATAAAATGTCAAATTTCTTTCCCTTCATGATTACGTAATACACTTCTACAGAACTCCAAGGGAAACCTTTCAAAAACTTCCAACTGATCGCAGTAGAAAACTTAGGAGGGAAACAAAGTTCAGCAGTGAATAGCCTATGATGATGACAGAGAAATAAATAAAATGGTATTACACATATTCGTTTCCGCATTCACCAGGTGCAAAGTGAATTAGACGAGTTCGAAGCGGAGAACACAGAGGAACTGGCACAGAACATCCCAAGACTCCTGAACACTGGAGACAGGGTCAGCGGTGTACTTCTCGACATGACGTAATGTTCACAGTATTTTTTTATAGTTACTGGTGGTAGAATTTTTGCATTTTCCCGGATAAAAAACCACGACACACGAACGTGTAAACCTGCCATAGTGCCGTATACAAGGGAGCCTTGCAGATTCAGTTTGTGTAAATTCATTTTCGAGGGCACTGGTTTATTTAAGAAAGCCAGCGATAAGATACCATCCCTCGCCGAAAGATGCTCTATCTAAAATTCATGGCATTTCCAAAAACAAACAGTCCACGTCTACCGTCTGCTGGATATAGACTTACGTGCACACCACAATTTACTAGTCCTTTTTATGTTTACAAACATGAAATCTCTATTCTAGGGAATTTGATACCGTATGCCAATTTATTGTAGTTATTCTACGATTTAATCTTATTACGAGATTAAAACAATGACTAAAATGATGATAATGAACTTGTCCGCAACCAAATTGCACGTCTATGTGGGCGGAAATCGAATGTTCCAAGGAATTCGGGAGAGGCCCACATGATTACAAATTTGGGACAGGATAACGCTCATAAGAGACTCCTAGCTCTTTATCAAATTACTGCAAACGATTGATTACCATGTGGGTAACTAGGCACTGATGATGCTTATTTCTAATAATATTAATCTTGGATTTCAATTAAATATTACTCTAGTGGATTCAGTGGTCGGCGTACACCGACGTCCTGGTTAATTCCCAATTCGGGCTCGCCTCAAAATACTTAGTAATCTAATTTCTAAGTATTTTGAGTAATAAAATCTCCTAGTTCCCCAGGGTTTGGTATTTGTGCCAACCAAAGCGATGGCAGTATGATATTTGGAGTCAGCCAACATGCAAAAGACTACCGTAGTGGCTGTCACCTAAACCTTCTCGATCATAGAGGAATTGCAGAGGAATCCTTTGGACTGAATTATGGTCAATTCACACTGAGTGAATTGACTGTATCGTAGTCTGTATAGCGTCTGTGTATACTCTAGCGACTAAAGTATCTATAAATAAATAAATGCATACATAGTCCTAATCCCACATTAAGATCAATTAAGTCTTGTGTCATGGGTATCAAAAACTACGAACTTTCGGTCACACAAACACCCAGACCGGAGAGAAATATCTGTGGGCCTTACAAACATTTTTATCGGTGCAGGTATCGAACTCACGGCATTTCACTTCACAGCCCCCGAAATCTGATTTCAGAAAGCTGTTAAGTCCCAATAAATACAACTACTTCACATACGCCGGCTCGCTGACGTCCCC
The DNA here is from genome assembly GCA_949752805.1 of Deilephila elpenor. Classification (NCBI taxonomy): domain Eukaryota; kingdom Metazoa; phylum Arthropoda; class Insecta; order Lepidoptera; family Sphingidae; genus Deilephila; species Deilephila elpenor. Next base: position 13,079,290 of record OX457106.1, on the reverse strand, counting down.
TGAATGCAACGAAGTCGTCATCTGGATAATATTCGAGTCGCCAATCTACATGTCTGATGCTCAGGTATTTATTTATTTTTTATTTATATTCTTTACTGTACACTACAGAAGCTTGGCAAAAAAAATCATATCGCTCGAAGCAATCTCTTACCGACAACCTTGGGATGGAAATAAGAGAAGAATAAAAGAGAGGGCAGTCAATAGTGTACCAATAGCTTGACTGATAAAAAAAATGAAATTACTTATAACAAGTGCCTTAAAATAAAAAATAACAATACTTTATTTATCTATCACCATCATAAAATACAATAGGACTAGCATGGTGGACTGATAAGCTCATTTTTGAAAGCGTTGAAGTCAGCAAGATAATGAATTATGAGCTAAATGATTCTGCAACATGGATACACAAACCGTGTTGCGTCAACCGCATGTATGTTTCAGGCAAGGACTGACTGGTCATCAGCCCATTGATTATATACTTGTAAATCCCTTTAGAATATCGTCTTCTCTAACTTTAGGATGCTAAATGATATTATCTACTACACTAACACACAGCATCAAAAACGTAGATCTGAGCGTAAGCATTCCAAGGAATCTATTTTTTTCTACCTACTTAAACTTCTGCTTCTTGTGTCTATAACAAATTATAAGGAGTCACTACAATATTATAAAGCATGTTAAAGAGTTTTGTTTCTTTGTTTTGTGGTGTTTCATATATTTTTTTCATGCATGTAACAATGATTATGATCATAATTTATGTTCTATCTAAGATACCACACAAGAAATGCGTATAGACAGTTTATTGATTATATCCATAAATAATACACTATGTAGGAAAATTATATCAGTCAAATATTTACATAATCAACAATTGGGTATTTGACTCATTTTTTTTATTAAATTCGTTAAAAGGTATCCATATCCAAAATCTAACAAACAAAGAATATTGTAAATCCATTCAGAATTTAAAAAGTTAGAAACGTTTTTAATCTTGTAGTGGGGGTAAAAGAAAAGGGATGCAAAACAAAATTAGTGACATCACTATTCTTAATATGCATTATAGTGTGCGGGTGCGAAAGAAACAGTAAGATGTCCCCACTACGTCCCCACTCTTTCATTTAAAATACTAATATTTGCCTCATGTTACAAGCTACTTTATCACTGTTTTCACAAAAATGTTTTGTTTTAATGGCACTTTTGTTTGTCTGCAAAATAATACAAAAAATCGATGATAGTCAAATACCCAATTCGCATTAGATCTCATTGATAAGTTAAAGCGTACTGTATCGATAATCGATAATTGCTAGGTACTAATATTTAATCAATATACCTAAATAAACAGTATTATTGACGCAAGCAAAAAGCATGATAATTTAATTAAAGTAGCCAAATTACGATTGTTAGACTTTATCCGGAAATTTCTACTCAATACTGGTTTGTAATATCGGGGTGGATTAAGCAGTAAATAATATTATATGAATGTTGTCTTTTTTATTATAGCTTTTACCCACGTTCGGTCGCCAAAGAGCATTTTCAGATTGATTAATGGTACGTTTTCGTTTCAAAATGTGGTTGTGGCGGAGAATGCTCCGTATACCATGGACCATGAGAACCAATGAGTTCATTTTGATTGAGCTAAATATTCAAAAGAGACCTTCTGCCATTTGTCAGGAACGTGTTTTGAGCTTCTTTGGACACATGATGCGATCTCCCAGACATGAATTAGAGAAGCTCATAATATTGTTTAAATCTTCCTTTGAGACTTTGAGGCGGTTGGTGGTAGCTTATACCACGCCGTCCATGCCACCTAGGACCGAACACTATGGAGGAACATCACATGTGATCGCAATCCTCAGTAGTGAGGGAACGATGAGAATATATAGAATAGAATATAAAAATTTGGCAATGGAATTCAAACCCATGGTCAAATTCGCATATTTTTATTGATACATCTGTACTCTCGATCAACAAACCAAGAATGAAATACATCGTCTCTTAAAAATGCATACCTACACGATGAATTATAAGTAATGAGCAAACATAGCTGCAACAATGAATTATCTAATTAAAAGCATCATTGTTCTATTTTTTTAATGTAGCCAAAACAACGATATAAAAGCATCTCAGAAAACCTTACCTAAACCAACTAAGGAAGTTACTTTGTTCTCCAGTACCGCATGTTCGGCAAGGTAGGAGTGGGCAGACACAACTTCCGAAGCCTGCAGAAGTCAACTAACCACCTGGTGTTCTGCCCGCCTGCCAGCCACATCAACACACCCAAGATCGTCATCTTTTTCGAGAGCGTCGTCAAACTAGTCGCCGAGTTCTTCAAGAACGTCACCAGGTAAGGAAGTAACTAATTCATTTACATTTGGTCCAGAAGAGATACAATTGGAAGGCAGGATTAAGAAGTCACATATTTGACAATTTTGGTTATTACGCAAAAGTTAGAATTTTATTTTTATGTATATTTAAAATTCTTCAAACAAATCTGGGATTTAGTTGAAATCAGCGCCATAGCTCAGGCTGCGGCATTAAGCTGAGCTGGATCATTTTTGGTTTAGGGAAAATATTTAATTTTATTTGGTTTTTGTTTCTCACCACGTATACAATAATATTGGTAAGTAGATTTGTTTAGTTGATTCTTTTGTAATTTTTTGTGATGTTCTTATTTTCATTTAAAATTGTAAGTGTTATCTCTAAACCAAATAAACGTTTTTATTATTATTATCATTTACATTTGTTCAAAGTAGAAGAAATGCAAGTATGATGTGACAGATTTTAGAAACTTTTTAAGTAATTAATAATGTGTAGACGTTTCATTAAAATCCGTGACTGATAAACTACAATAAATATCACTATTATATGCTATAACCTTTCTGCATTATAGTCACGTTAGGTGCAAGTAAAAAAAAATTGATCACACCACTGCATACATATAGTACTTGCGGAATATATTGTCACATCATATTAATCTGAAGAAACTGTCGACATAGCACCCATTTATTACTCTGCATATTTCACTGGCATTATGGAAAAATAGCTCAACTTATGAATGAATCACCGCTCATGATCACCTCTTATCTGTTATAATGGGTGCATTGCTGGCTATTGTGAAAGTAGGCGGGTTAAACATTGTGTCATTGATAGGTGTCATTTGGACAGGCTCTGTGACGCAATTGGTAAAGAGCCGGGTGTGATACGCGGGCCCCGGGTTCAATCCCCCCGGCGGAACAATGTTACGGCTCAGTAATATGAGATTGGTACCAATAAAATAATATACATCACCAAAATAATATGATAATTGTTATGAACACGAAAGTTAAAAAAATGGCAAGTCAGGAAAAGATATCCAAACTCCAAAGCCGAGGGATGTACATGAAAAGATGTATGAATGAGAAAGAAGTAAAAAGGGTGTTTCGGAATAACTTATTTATTAATGTTTCACCACCTTCATGGGATAAAACCGTTTGTGTGTGGGCATGTATGCATAAGTTCTCCTTAAAATGCTTGTGTGCGGTCTTGGATATAATCTAATACTTAATGACTACCGAAAAATAGTAAAATTATTATAAATATTATAACAAATAACTACAGAAAATAAGTACTATGTGTATTGACTTGTCATAAGACCTATTTCATTGAATACGTGACCAATAAACGAATTTCATTTCATTCCATTTCAATATATTTTATATTTTTTTTTTGTTTCAGTTACATGAGAAAAGGACTAAAACCCCGATAACTAACATTAATTGTACATTTATATTAGTTTACTTGTTGTTTTAAATAAAATTGTTGTACATTGAGTTTATTATTATTTGCATACAATACCTGTTATAACTGTCCCAACTTTTCGAAGTCATGTGTGTATTGATAGTCAATCACCACGCACTATACCGGTGAAGGAAAACATCGTGACGAAACCTGCGCACCATAGCGATTTGCAATAATTAATGTGGTATGTAAAGTCCACCAACCCGCACTAGGCCAGCGTGGTGGACCATATGGCCCAACCACTCTCAATCGATTCTCTTGATTGTAGAGTAGGCCCGTGCTCTGCAGTGGGCCGTATATGGGCTGATATAGTAATGTAAATTTCAACAAATTTGGTTTAAAATTAACAAAATGGGAACACTTTTTCCTTTCATGCGCTCTCCTGAAAAGTAGCTGTGTTGTACATAGCTCATTTTACTTCGCACCCGTCCATATGATAAGTAATGTTGCCTTACATATGGTAACAATCGATAACATTGTACCACAATGTTGCTACACAAAAGGTAACTGGAGTGGATGGATACCTAATATATACCTAATATAATAAAATTAATATAAATGTTACAACGAATATCTTGTAAATAGAAAATAAGTAGGGGTAGACTGGGTACGGTTGAAACAATTTAGCTTGTATCGTTTATAATGTTGTTGTTTACGAACCAACTGACGATAATGATGCGTGAAATTCAAATTTGAAGTTTTAGGTACGATATAACAGTATCATTATAGTATTCGGATAACTATCTTTAGAAATATATGAAATTTAAAAAAAACAATAATTTGTTTCAATCGTACCCATGCCAGGGGCGGTTGAAACAGCGATTGGGATCAGTTGAAACACATACAAATAATACAATTAAGACTAATGAAACATGTTTTATTTATCATTAATACTAAATATATTAATAATTATGGCACCACATGACATCATTGATCATTCTTCAAGATTTTAATACTTCTAAAAGATTCATTCCTCTTCTGATGCTTTAGATGACAATTCCTGCTTAGTATTTCTTCTTTCTCCTTTTGAAACTTCTCTTTTACCTTTTTCTTCTTTTACCCTTTTCTTAACTTGCTTAACTTTGGTCCGTTTTAATTTTGCTTCATGCTCTTTTCTTATCTCTTCTTTCTCTGGTGTATCAGTATAACAGTTTTTCGCCCTTTATTACGTAAATATATTTATATTAAAAACACGATTGTGTGTTTTATAACCCATACTTGTATCATCTTTGCCGGTCGCATCTCTCTTACGAATTTTTCTTAACAGGGAACATTGGTTTACACCATGTTTTTCCGCCGCTTTCCGTAGTGGATCTTCAGCTTTTACCTCCTCATATGCGTGACTATAGCTCGATAAGTCAATATTCCCTCTGGAAGTCTTCCCAACCCGAACCCCGGCATCTATAAATAATAGAAATAAATATATATTCTGTTTCAACTGTACCCACAAAAAATGTTTCAACTGTCCCCAACCCCACTTTTTGTAAAATACACTTTATAGTTTCAACAGTAATGATAATACATTAAAAATAATCACTATCCCTTATTCTACAAGCTTCGTAATAATCGCAAACACACACTTAACACATTCATTTAAAAAGAACAGATAATATAAGCGTTAATGTCAGAAGAAAAATACTTACTTTTGGGTAATAAAAAACAATGTGGTGTCCTGCACACAACAACAACGCGCGGGAACGGGTGCGACACTGTATTCGTGTTCGGACCTGTCGTCCGCTTCGTTTTCCCTTTGCACCCATAGGTCCCCGCGTAACCGTTTATGAGATATTTGCTCTGTTTCAACCGTACCCAGTCTCCCCTACTATGTGTATTGACTTGTCATAAGAGCTATTTAATTACCTACGTGACCAATAAACGAATTTCATTTCATACCTCAGAAAAGACAATAAAAAACTGCATTACGTACAATTATTTATTTAAATTACAGAACTATACACTCTTTACACACTCGCTCAGCTTCATTTAACAATTTCAATAACTAAAAAATATATTTACTGGAGTGAAGTTTGTTGCTTTTCTTTTTATTGCAACAATCCTAATATAGCCATATTGAAGTTGTCAGAGGATGAGGACACTTTTTTATTTGAACAAGTCACCTGAAGGTAGGTGCCCACTGCCGCCCATGAACGTCCACAACGCTTGGATCAAGGATATGTTGCTGGACCATCAAATTGGAAGGAAAAAGGGTGGGAAGAGGAAAGCGGAATTGGGCATCCGGGAATCTCACTCACCGAACTAAACACGACAGTAAAGCTGTCGCTTCACGTCGGTCTCCTATGAGATAGAGGTACCGCCCCGGACGAGCCTGCCCATTCGTGCCGAGTCATCTGACAACGTGGCTCTACCACTTTCTAAAAGACTCGAAAGATAGATACTATCATAAATAAAGATAGTTCATAGTATTAACATGTACCACATTATAATAACTGCCTCGGTGGCGTAGTTGTATTACGTTACGGTTACAAAGCTGAGGTCTCGGGTTCGAGTCCCGGGTCGGGCAAAGTGATATTGGATTTTTCTATTCATTATCTGCCCGGAGTCAGGAATTTGTGCCCGATATGGCGATAGGCTCGCCCCCTATCACATCGTGGGACGGAACATGCAAGGCGAAATGTGGGCGTCCTAGTGGCGCCTCTGCTTACCCCTTCGGGAATAAAGGCATAAGTTTATACAAAGTTGATACGACCGATGGGCATTTTTTTAAACTGCATATACTAGGTTCCATTTCCAAGTTCTGTACTAAAAATCAATTAAATAGGAGCAGTAGTTAAGTCATCAATGATTTTGTAAGTTTTTGCTCCATTTGAACACGATGTAGCTTTTCTAACAGCTGATTACGTTTAACGCACAGGTCAAACACCTTAAAACGATAGATCCTACTAAAATCTACGCGCTGTTGCCGCTCTTACACAAGTCACATAAATAAGTACAACTAAATTACTTAAAAAGTTGGCGATGCAAATAAGGAAGCAATAAATACACACCTGCACTTTCATTACGAGAGAGACAAATCATAGCAAAACATCCCGCGCGTAAAAGAAATAGAAATAGGTCAGTGTGTTGCTATTGCATCTTAACAAATAAAAATTGTTTGCTGTGACAGGACACGTAACTTGGGATAATTATTAGTTAGTGTTTTTTTTGTTATTGACTGTTTTTTATTGTCGAGGACAGGAAATTAAATTGTGTTTGTGTTTGTAATTAAACTGTTTAACAATGCCTCGTGTAACATACACTGCGTCAGAATACACTGCTTGGTTTTTATTTACGGCGAATGCCATGGAAACTCAGCTTTAGTTCTGTGTACATACCGCGAAAGGTATGGTGACAGCCACAATTGCCCCAGGAACGCCCGCACAATAACATTGGCAGTACAAAGATACGAGACAACAAAAGTATAGTGCCGCAACAGGAGGGAGTACCAGCGCGGCAAATACCCGCTGCTTGGAAAGAACGAATTTTAGACTTAAAACTACCTTCAAAACTAAGTAACTACGCGCGGTGCGCCGGCGCGGCGTCCCGCCACGACACGACGATAACACACGCCCCGCGCGACGTTGCCAGTTCAGTTTATCAATGGTCAGTGAAATTTATTTACAAAGGATGGTTGCGTTTTACTCTTATTTGTAGGCTATTTAGTTTGCTTGAAACAAACAAAATCTCATTTTTGGTATTATTAATTTTTGTGCCGTGTCGTATTAAAACTAAGGACGTATAATATACGTAGTGTAATTTAATGCCCATCTGTCGTATCAACGCGGTATATGTATGTACATTATAATAAAGAAACTGACCTCTATTTCTCCTACTGTTATATCCATCCCATGGTTGTCTGTAAGAGATTGCCTAGAGGGAAAAGTCCGCCTTTGTACTATTACCATATGTTATTTCTGAATATTATGTATTTTTGTACACAATAAAAAGTAAACAAAATAATATTAGAGCTGATGGCCATTGAAAACAACTAGGAGGGAAAGGGTTAATGATTCTTGCGTAAATCCCTCACCTTTAGTATTGCATGGTCCCCCGACGGGGGTATGCGCAAAAATGTGTGCGCAAGTAAATATCATTTAATTTAAAAAGACGCCGCATTATGAAACCTTTTGCGATATTATTTTTAGGGATTCCTTTCGTTTTCATTGTCGAACCATACAATTATAAACTGTATTATACATGTGCAATTTTGCAGGTAAACACATTACGATTTGCACGTTTACCGTTTGGAAATACAAGCAGAATTATGTACGTTGCATAAAAATAATCTTAACGTATGAACATTTAATAAGGTGATTACACCAAACTTCACTGCAGTAAAGTTAATTACTTTAAACCCGACCGCGAGGCTCATTTTAATCGTTACTTAATAACTGGAAACTGGTTGCATTTTGATTATCAGAGAATGAATTCGATATTTTATTGATCTGTGCTAATACTGGATAAAATAAAAACGAAATATTCAGTTTGTGCATGCCTACAGAAACACGATGGAATATTATCATGAAATGACAATTGAATAACTGCGTTGTTTTTCTGATACTATAACACTGGAGGCATTAGTCTATATAGACCCAAATAATCTGAAATTCATAGCAATACTCGGCTTTAGACTTTCATAATAAAACCATTATTCGTCATTTAATACAATATTTTTACAATTTAGAATTACTTAGTCATTTGCAACATACATACTTTAAAAAATCAAAAGTACAATTAATTGTCGATAAATATAACAATCAAATTGTTTTTATTCGTTCGTCAAAAAATATGCACTTAAAATAAACAAAGCAGTCGGGTTTTATGCAACTAAAAACCTATTTAACATCGTACAAACATAAATATCTGCATCACATATACAAATTGTTACTGAAACTTCGAACGCTTTTATCGCCAAAATTACGTCGATTTTAATATTAATTATTTCTACCTATTTGCACATAAATAACGTGAAGAATTTGTCGAGTAATCGCATGGAAATGATAACAATAAATATAGCACTGCCAGTTATCTTTTAAATGAATGCAATATGTAGTTACTTGCATGTTTAACAAATCCTGGAATACGATGATCTCAAAAACTCTACATGTTATACGACTTTTAACATTTTAATTAAACATTAAACGATTCATTGAATTGTGTTATGCAAAAAACTATCGATACGTGTCCCAGCACTGAAATTATGATCATATCGATATTTTTCTGTCTATTGTATACAACTTCCTAACTTGACTTGAATTGTTTTAGTGCCCACTTTTAGTCGAGTCTACTACCGACTAGTATTTGATCAACAGAGACTTAAAAATCTGAAACATATGAAACTTTACATATTGACTGAACATAGCTCTATTTTATACCAATAATTTGTATTAAATCATTCCCACGACTAAACATTAAGCATTGAACCTATAAAGTTATTTGCATAAATACTTGTCTCCGTAACATCCACATCGACAATATTCAAAATAATCGATAATTTTAAACGTCTCTACATTCACCTATGAAAGATTGTCATAATTATTTGACGACGACACCCACATTACGTACGTACAAAATTTATCGATTGTGTGTGCAAAATTACACCGCTACGTTATCCGACGTTTATCTATACAAAGTAATATCGATGATGTGTGAAAAACTATTAATAATCTGGAATAGTATAGACAGTGTGTACTAATTACCGATAATTTCGATTAGGATTAATTGTATGTGCAAAATTATCGATAATCTCGAATAACCCCTGGAAATATCTACGCATATATACGTAATAAAATTTGTACAACTATACATAAGTCATTATGTACAAAAGCCTACGCGTTGGACCCAACGAGCTCTTTCAATCTCTTCTCGATGTACTGGACTCGCGTCACCAACTTGTCTTTAGGGTTGAACTCTGTGTACGGAATCTGTAGAACCTTGTAACCCTGTCGATAAAAAAAATTGAAATAATTAACTGAAGGTAATTAATATCGAACGAATGCAAAAGTATGAGTGACTTTCCATGAGCGTTAATAAACAGTATATATGCAATAATGTGAGACAAATATGTGCGATTATATTATAAGCGATTTTCAAGCGTCGATTTTTGTTCAAAGTAGCGACACATGTCGGAACATATCGTTGTAATCACAACGTTGAAAGCACTGAAAATATTTTTTTTCTTTTTATATCAACAACACTACGCAATAACTAGAAACAAATTAATCAAATACTACCAATATTTTGCGCATGTGCTTGAAGTATGTCTAGGCTACTGATGGTAATGTATTATCTTAATAGACAGACCTTGAGTTGAAGCATCCTGGTGTAGAGTTGGTTGACTCCGAGCGGCGCGGTGGTCTTGCGAGTCATGTCGTGATAGTCCAGCCCCAACACTGCTATCCGGAATATCCTGTGGGACCAATTAAAAACATAAAAATAACAGTTCAAATTCATAAGTTAAAAAGATCTTTATTTAAGTAAATGTAACATCATTCCTGATATTAGGAAAGCATACGCTGCGTCCTTAAAATTAAAAGTATATATTTCTGACTAATAATTAACGATAAAACAATTACAAGGCAATGTTTATATCTTTACTTCGCAACAGAAAGCCAATCTCTTTAACAGTCTGACTCGACTTATCGATAAACAAAAGCACATCATTTTATACCGATATTTAATCCATTTTTTAGAATAGTATGTATAATAGATTAATAAAAAGATCGAAAATATATGTTAATTTTAAATTAAATACCTGTCGTCATTCGCAGCTTTATCTAAAGGCACTGGATGACATTTTGAGTCAACAGCGAATTCGGCGTCTGAAAAAAAAAAAAACTATTAGTATTTTTAATACTTGATACTGATTAAAAAAGTTTACCCTTTAACAACATATCTTTAAAGATGCTTAAAGAAAGTCGTAATTTTTCTAGATGCCAACTTTTTACATGCACAGTGTTTATTTTTAATATCTTATACTATCGAAATATATATTTTTCCTGTAGAGTCGATGTTTTTAAATAATGCCCGTCCCCGAAATAAGCTTATTATTATTAACAGCCTATCCCATCCCAGCCATTTAACATGCTCTAAATTAAACGGCTACATTCTTTAATACAATATTAACCCATCCAAGATTAGACCCATGTTAAATTAAGTAACATTACTCTCATACCCCCACTAGGATCCCCTTCACACTGACTTGAACAACACAACACATCACAATCGACCCAACCTGGGGACAAACACATGCCTTTGTACAAAATGTTTACAGGAGACTGTCCCGCCCTCACACCCGCCACTGCAACTCCTGTAAGCCAGGATCAACAGTGGCACTCATTTTAATGACACTGAGCATTGAAGCTCAGCGAGTCTCCGGGAATGTCTAACTTGTCTTTAACCCGCAACGAAATCAATCAAAAAGTTAAATTAATAGGAGGAGTAGGAAATAAATTATTGTCCACTTCCCTCCCTAATAAAGCGGGTGACAAAACAATGAACTAAAGAGGTAAATAGACTCGCATAAAGAAAACAAAATGTTTGTCAAATATACATAAATTATGGTTCACATACTTATATCCATCGTTTAAATATTAGCAGCCAACATGTTGTGCACAATCTTCGTTTAACATCTCTTAAACCCGTAACCATATTCTTTAACTTTAAGGGCCAATTGCACCAACTAACTGTGCCCATAATTTTGACTTTGAAAGTATCAATCTCATACATTAGCAATGTCAAATACGTCACAAATGTATTGCGATGACATTGTCAAATTAAAGTTATGGTCAAACTTAGTTTATGTAACTGAGTCTTAGAGTTGAACACACTATACTTTTGATAATGTTCCAAGTTATAACACAGCATTTATATATCGATAAAGTATGATAATAAGTATCGAAAAATTGAACCATTTTTAAACCATATTAATGTAGGTAGGAAAATCCAGGTCAGTCATAATTCCTTATTATCTTTGACTTATCAATCAACTAGTAAACATTTAAACCTGTCGAAACGTTGAAGTATAGAATAGGTATCCATTTCGAAGCAACCAAACCAGGATAATTCAAAATACATTCACACTTATCATTTTTCATTTTTTTCATTTTTTTCATTTCACTTATCTATCACATTGGACTCACCATACAAAAACCCCATGCCAGAGTTGCAGTTCTTCTTGAGGAACGTCTCAGCGGAGACCAGACTCTTGAAAGTGTCCATGATAGCGTGGATGTAGAGCGCCTTCTCCTTAGTGTGTAGGAGGGGCACCCCCACACTCACATCCTCGGGAAGACCAGGGGAGCCGGGCCAACGCAGGGACGTGTAGGCGTCGATGCACATCAGCTTCCGACGTGATGGTATCGTGATCTCTGAGGATAATTAAAGTATTTTGACGTGTGTTTTTTTATTTTATATGATGTTGATTTGGAGAAGTTGAGAGTAATTTATTTCCAAATTATGTTATTATTTTTGCTATAGAATTAATATTGTTGAAGCCTGAAGGTTAATCAACAAATCGCCAAGCTTTGCAGTGCACGCGATTTCAATAAAATGTATGCTCTTGTCAAATATCGATATGAAGACGGAAAGTCTATAATTCAACTTATACACATGCACGTGTATACGTATGCATGCACGCACGTATGTTCAAAGTTCAAACGCACGCAAACATGCACGTAATCACGCGTGCCATTCATCAGTAAGACATCAGCATCATTAGTAAGAGCCAAGAAGTAAAATCTGTACCAAGTTATATTCCTAATTCATTGTTCTGGGGTTCAGTAATTTTTACCCCTATTTTCATTTCAGTCTATATAAGTGTAATAATACAGACCTCCAGCCGAGAGTAATTTCTCTATAAACTCAGGACGTATTGTCGAAGTTAATTGTTCTTTATTAGCCTTGTCCAAAGTCAGTAGGGAGAACACCAAGTCCAACCACATCGACGCCTTCACCATTTCCTCCTCTTTGAGGGCCAAGGCTGCCTGGAATAATTAGCAATTATTAACTATATGCCAGTTGATATTACCGAGTCTATTCTGGGCTACCAACCTCGATAAGCGATAGAATCACATTATAGTATTTTAGACAAGTGCAGAAATGGGCCAGCTCCACCAGAGCTGTACGCAGCCTCACAGAAAACTGATACAAAGTAGGGGAATTGCCATCATATTTAATTAGGTGAGTAAGAATGCCGAAGACCCTTTGCTTCTTTTCTACTCTATCTATCTATATCAGCCCATATACGTCCCACTGCAAGGCACGGGCCTACTCTACAATCGAGAGAATCGATTGAGAATGGTTAGGCCATATAGTCCACCACGCTGGCCTAGTGCGGGTTGGCGGACTTACATACCGTAGAAATTCTTTAAAATCGCTACGGTATGCAGGTTTCCTCACGGTGTTTTCCTTCACCGTTAAAGTGCGTGGTGATTGATTATTTATTTATTTATAAATTCTTTATTGTACACCACATACATACAAAAAATAAAATAAAAAAAAAGAATTAAAACTAATTTAAATAAAGGTGACAATCGGCGGTCTTATCGCTTACAGCGATTTCTTCCAGACAACCATTAGATGGACTGATTTAAAAAGAAATTAGGAAGAAGAGGGTGGTCACAACATAGGCAAAGAATAATGATAAAAGTAAACAACAAAAAAAAAAGAAATCAAAATATGAAGAAATGCAAACACATATTTTCATTAATTATACATAGACTACATAAAATAAAAATATAATACACTACATAAACTACAATACGATATATAAAATATTATTTAAGGGGAAAACGTGAAAATAATAATAAATTAAAGTGACAGGTAATGTGATCTAAGGAGCTTTTTGAAGATGGGAAGGGATTTGGCTAATCTTATTGAGAGTGGCAGTTCGTTCCACAAGCGGGCAGCATGGACCGAAAACGATTTGCTGAGGAAAGAACTGCTATGCTCGGGGATTGCTAATACCAAATTCTCTGAGGATCTAAGAGATCGTGCATGTGTGCTGCTAAGGAAAGTAAAACGCTCTTTAAGGTAACGGGGAGTAGTGGGATGAAAAAGAATAGTATATAGGAGGGATAGAATACGAGTATTTCGGCGAAGGCGTATTGATAGCCACTTGAGCTTTGTACGAAATTCAGAAACATGGTCATATTTGCGAAGTCCAAATATAAACCGGATACAAAAATTTTGAAGTCGCTCAAGCTTTTCAAATTGGGCTTCGGTGAGATCAAGATAGCTAGCATCAGCATAATCAAGGAGAGGAAGAAGAAGAGACTGAACAAGCGCAACTTTCGTGGGAATTGGTAAAAAGTTCCGTAGTCTTCTTAAAGACCCCGCAGCTGCAAATAATTTGCGGCTGAGTTCTTGAAGTTGGGGGCCCCAGGATATGGTTTTGTCAAAAATTAAGCCCAAGTTCTTAACCCTGTCACTATAAGGGATAATGCATCCATCAAATACCAAGCAAGGTATCAGATTGGTATCTATTTTGGAAACCATCCTGGAGCTCCCAACAACAATAACTTGAGTTTTCGCCGGGTTAACTTTCAGGCCATGCATCTTACTCCATTCGTTTATGCGTGAAAGATCTTTGTTGATTGCAGATATGGCCTCCGTCACCCTGTCAACTGGTGCTTGGTAATATATTTGTAAATCGTCCGCATACAGATGGTAGGAAGAAATAAGGTCATTGGAGATAGAATTAATAAATAAAGCGAAGAGCAAAGGAGATAAAACGCCGCCCTGAGGAACGCCAGCAGAATTATCGCACCACGAAGAAACTCCTTCTTCAATACGTATACGCTGTCGGCGCCCCATCAGGTAACTACGAAACCAGTCAATTACCGTTGGAGATATGTTAATAGAGCAAAAAGTGCTAAGCAAGACATCATAATCAACAGAGTTGAAGGCATTGCTGAAGTCCAGTAGAGCTAGAACTGTCAGCTTGCCATTCTCCAAAGCCGCTCTGATGTCGTCTGTGATATGCACCAATGCAGTTGTGGTACTATGCCCAGGACAAAATCCCGACTGGAAGGGATTAAGGAGATGATTAGTGGATAGAAAGGAAGAAAGCTGGTTATGGATAAGATGTTCTAACACTTTAGAGAGGAAAGGAAGGATGGAGATGGGACGATAGTCGGTGTAAGATGTAGGATTAGGTCGTTTAGGGAGGGGTAAGACTTCGGCATCCTTTCAAAGGGACGGGAATACGGAATTGGAAACAGAAAAATTGAAGATATGACAGAGGACAGGAAGAATTTCGTCCAGAATTGGTAGCAACATATTGCGACTGATACAGTCGGTACCAACTGCATTAGAGGAAATCGATAATATGCTCTTTTTAACATCACAATTAGTGAATTGACTTAAGACGAACTGAGAATAGTCAGGGGTTGGAATAGAGGAAAGATCTTTTATAGTTTTATCTTTAGTCGCCCTATCAAAATTGGGCGAGGCTGTAAAATGAGAATTTATTAAATTTAAATTTAAATTATTAGAATAAGAATCAGGACGAGAAATTCCAACTCCCATTGAACGAAGAAATTTCCAAACTTTTGCTGGATCACCATTTTCTACGGACTTATGGATATGACGGCGTTGAGCATTCCTACACATCTTGTTGCAGAGATTACGGAGAGCTACATAAATATCCCAGTTATGAGACAGAGGACGACGTTTGAACCTAGCTTTCGCCGCGGCTTTTCGCGACATAATCTCTTTAATTTCATCAGTAAGCCAGGGTGACGGATAATGCTTCAACTTAACTGCACGAAGAGGAGCATGAACGTCATAAAGCTTAATGATATCAGACGTAAAGTAATCAACCTTGGCATCAATACAGTTGGATGTGAGTAGAGGAACCCAGTCAATGTTGCTGGCATCCTTAAGAAGTTTTTCGGAATTAATTCCACGAAAGCTACGCAGCATCCGAACCTTATATCTCGCTTTAGGAAGGCGAATCTTATAAGAGAGATAGATAAGATCGTGATAGGAGAAGGCGTCGGCAGAGCACTGTCCATGATTATCAACAGAATGAGGAGAGGAGACAAAGATTAGATCAAGTAAAGAAGGTACAGAATTAGGAAAATGATGAGTGGCGTTTAGAGGCAGGACAGACAAGTTGCTAGAATTCACAATAGAATATAGAGAAGAAGCACGATGATTGTTCTTAAGAAGACATGTATTGAAATCTCCCATGATTATAGTGTGACTGTACGATGGAGTGAGGTTAATGAGGATAGTTTCTAAAGAAGAGAAGTAATCAATACGAAGAGAAGGACAATAGTAGACACCGAGAAGTAGTTTAGAATGTTGGAGTTCAACCTCCAGGAACAAATGCTCACCGCCATTTGGAGGTGGCGGCTGGGGTGACGTATGAACAATGGTAAAAGGAATTCCCATTTTTAGGTATATAGCAACCCCACCGCCACCACCAACAGCGCGGTCGTTCCTGATAAGTTGAAAACCAGGGAGAGAGTATGAGTTAGATGGAACACATGGCTTAAGCCAAGATTCGGAGACAAGAATAGCGTGAAGATTTGTACAGTCAAAGCTAGCTAGCAAATCAGGGTAGTGAGCCGGAATACTCTGAGCGTTAATATGCACAACATTAAAATTCCTAGGAACACTAGAGAAGATGGAAATTAGTGAATCATTCAGTGTGGGAGTACTTGTAATACTGCCACTGTCACTACATGCCGAGAAAAACTCATCAGAATCGTCATTACTCTCACACATAAATAAAAATAATTATATAAACAGAATGAAATAAATAATTAATAACAGAACGAAACAAAAAAATCAAGGCTAATAATATTAAGTTAATTGAAATAAAACTATTTTATTACGGATTTTATCGCGATTTGGTTTAATTTTTACATTTTTTAACTTCCCGACGTTTCGATTACTTTACAGCTTTCGTGGTCACGGGGCGGACTGAGGTATTAGTCATCCACTCTGTGACTGTCACAATTAAACTACCCTTAATTTTCAATTATTAAATTAAAAAGTTAACTAGTTGTTGCGATCCGATCTACGCAGTAGGAGCTCACAGTGTCTTGAGGTCTGGCAGCTGGTCTTTTGGGTTCCGATTTAATCAAATGCAGAACTGGATCCCATGATGGTGCAAGCTTCAAGCCATCTTCTCTATTGAAATTTGGATGTTTTTTAATTTCAATAGCCTCGCGAAACATCCTGGGTAGGAAGCGGTGTTCTTTAGCGAGGATTAGGGGCTTATCAAAACGAAGGTAATGCTTGGAGCCTTCTTCGATGTGTTCAGCAACTGCAGACTTCGTTGAGCGTCGGTGTTTGACGTCAGCTATGTGTTCTTTTACGCGGGTCCCTATGCTTCTCTTGGTTTGGCCGATATAAGAGAGGCCACAGTCACAATCTATTTTATATACGCCCGGTTCTTGCAAAGGTATATGACACTTGACAGGTGGTAAGAATTGACTAATCTTCTTGGGCGGCTTGAAGTATGTTTTAATGGAAGCACGCTTCAGGATGTAGCCAATCTTGTCTGTGACTCCTTTGATGTAAGGTAGTATAACCGGGGCCCGTTCAACTGTGGCTGGTTTCACTCGGTTTCTGTGACGGCGGCGTGGAACTTGGAGCTTGTTGTCTCGCAGTACCTGCTTGACGTGTTGCAGCTCAGTCGCCAGGTGTTTCTCATCACAGATTCCTTGTGCTCTCTGAAACAAAGATTTACCCACGGTAGCTAACTGTTTCGGATGGTGGTGAGATTCACCGTTCAGATATTTATCTGTATGGGTCTTTTTTCTATACACGGTATGACCTAAGGACTGATCAGGATTACGGATTACTAAAACATCTAAGAAGGCAAGAGATTTATTATGTTCCAACTCCATAGTAAATTGAATTTTATTGTTAATGGAGTTGAGGTGATTTAAAAATGCAGTTACTTGGTTAGATGGTAAGATTGTGAAAGTATCATCTACGTACCGCTTGTAAAATCTTGGTGAGACCGGGGCTGTACTAAGGGCTGTCTCCTCGAAGTCCTCCATGAAAATATCGGCAACTACAGGAGATACAGCCCCGGTCTCGCCAAGATTTTACAAGCGGTACGTAGATGATACTTTCACAATCTTACCATCTAACCAAGTAACTGCATTTTTAAATCACCTCAACTCCATTAACAATAAAATTCAATTTACTATGGAGTTGGAACATAATAAATCTCTTGCCTTCTTAGATGTTTTAGTAATCCGTAATCCTGATCAGTCCTTAGGTCATACCGTGTATAGAAAAAAGACCCATACAGATAAATATCTGAACGGTGAATCTCACCACCATCCGAAACAGTTAGCTACCGTGGGTAAATCTTTGTTTCAGAGAGCACAAGGAATCTGTGATGAGAAACACCTGGCGACTGAGCTGCAACACGTCAAGCAGGTACTGCGAGACAACAAGCTCCAAGTTCCACGCCGCCGTCACAGAAACCGAGTGAAACCAGCCACAGTTGAACGGGCCCCGGTTATACTACCTTACATCAAAGGAGTCACAGACAAGATTGGCTACATCCTGAAGCGTGCTTCCATTAAAACATACTTCAAGCCGCCCAAGAAGATTAGTCAATTCTTACCACCTGTCAAGTGTCATATACCTTTGCAAGAACCGGGCGTATATAAAATAGATTGTGACTGTGGCCTCTCTTATATCGGCCAAACCAAGAGAAGCATAGGGACCCGCGTAAAAGAACACATAGCTGACGTCAAACACCGACGCTCAACGAAGTCTGCAGTTGCTGAACACATCGAAGAAGGCTCCAAGCATTACCTTCGTTTTGATAAGCCCCTAATCCTCGCTAAAGAACACCGCTTCCTACCCAGGATGTTTCGCGAGGCTATTGAAATTAAAAAACATCCAAATTTCAATAGAGAAGATGGCTTGAAGCTTGCACCATCATGGGATCCAGTTCTGCATTTGATTAAATCGGAACCCAAAAGACCAGCTGCCAGACCTCAAGACACTGTGAGCTCCTACTGCGTAGATCGGATCGCAACAACTAGTTAACTTTTTAATTTAATAATTGAAAATTAAGGGTAGTTTAATTGTGACAGTCACAGAGTGGATGACTAATACCTCAGTCCGCCCCGTGACCACGAAAGCTGTAAAGTAATCGAAACGTCGGGAAGTTAAAAAATGTAAAAATTAAACCAAATCGCGATAAAATCCGTAATAAAATAGTTTTATTTCAATGTGTAACATTCGCGTAAATCTAAGAAACCATTATAATATTAAGTTAAGACAATTAGCACCATCTGCCGGTTGTGTCAAGAATTAATACTACATAACACATTTAAATAATAAAAAAAAATATATAAAAAAATAACTAAACAAATTAAGACTATGACTGGCGGGTAACGAGCGTCACAATACATTGCATAAAAGAAAAAAAATGCTGTAATATTAACTAAATTAAAGAATAAATTCAAAGGTAAAAAAAAAGAACAATTATACATTAAAAATAGCGTGAAATGATGACGAAAAAAAAATGTATAAAAGAAAAGTAATTCAAAATATTAGGTACAATTTGTTGTTTACACTAATGTTACAATCAATACACACATAACTCCGAAAAGTCAGAGGTGTGGCCTGGGATTTGAACCCGCGACCACCGTGAACATGTAGGCAGCCGCGTCTGGTCCGTTACCAACAGGCCACCACGCACATTTCTTTTCTACTACTGTCTTTCAAATTCGGTTAAGCACCTATAATCCACGTATTGCAGATGTTCATGGAATGTGGTAATTTTCTAGCAATCAAATGAATCATTTACTTGTTAGCCGAATCAGTACTTATCACACTAACTTTACCTCAAAAAGTTCCTCACTCTCTGGAGGCACATAGTTGACAGTGGCCAGTGTGACCACAGCCGAAGCAATATCGCTCGGTCTACACGTCTTTACATTGCTCTGTACCCAGTCCACAAGAGCCGTGATTGCCGACTCGTGTCTATACTTCATGAGCCCTAAAGACACCAGTATAGAGGTCACTACGGCTGGTCGGTCTTTGTTTGACGGTAGACGGGTTATTACGTCACTGGAATGAAAGGCAATGGTTTAGTGGCAATAATCTTCTTTTATGTTCCTATGGCATAAAATAATAAGGTCCATATCATTTGAAAAATATTATTATTGGAATGAATAATTATAGGGTAGAAATTATGATTCCTGCCAAAAGACACAAGACTTCTCTACTCTAGGGCGGAATTCAACTTTAGTCCGCTAAACTCAATCTATATTCTATACAGATTGGTACTCTTACATTATAAGTCAAATGGCAGCTAGATGCATCGAAAAACTATTGTTCTAATTGCATTTAGACAGCCTCCGTGGCGCAGTTGGTTAGATGCTGGCTTTGAAACTAGAGATCCCGGCTTCACTCCCCGCAGCAAGACATATTGTTTGTGAGGCCCACAAGCATTTGTCTCGGGTCTGTGTGTTTGTGAGACCGAAATAAAGTCTCTCGTGGGTTCCCTTCCCCACGACACAAGACTTAATTGATTTTAATGTGGGGTCAGGACTATGTATGTGACTGTTGGGTGTATTTATTATTTATTTATTTGACCTATTTAATACTCACTTGCAAAGCCTATCCAATAACACAGGGTCAGGGAAGTTCAGCTGAGCCATGGAGAACAGCAAGTCAGCAGATTTCTTGAGGTCAATGGTCTCCGCTTGCTTGGCGATGTTGTGGGATAATGCATGCAGCAGAGGTGTGCTTCGACGACCCTTTTGCTGCAGAGCTTTCATTACCTGATGAATATTACGTATAAGTACATAACATACATAAACTCACGCTGTCCTCAGAAGGGGTAGGCAGAGATTCTCCTGGTAGTAACCAGGACACCCACGTTTCACTTTGTCTATTCCGTCGCAGGATGAGATAGGGGCCGAGCCTATCGCAATATCGGGCACAAATTGTTGACTCCAGGCTGATAATGAACAGAAAAATCCAATATCACTTTTGCCCGATCCGGGATTCGAACCCGAGACCTCAGCGTTGTAACCGTACCACATTATAACTACCAGTGTTTACATATAAATATATTGAAGTAATATAACTTGATTCAAGTTGCACTAAACATTTTAGTTATGATTTTACAACCAGCCTTGTGCTTGAATAAATATCTCGGGAAATATTTTTCTGTGTATGAAGCATACTGAAGGAATAAAATCTCACAATGAATAGACCTTAATACATTAATAAAGCAATAACAATTTCTTAGAGCAATTCAGATAAATGTTTTAAATATTTTTTTCCATTAAGAACCATTCTGTGATTTTTACACAGTTACATTAAATAAATTGTGCTTAATTTGTGCATCTATAACACCAAATAAATCAGGAACAAAGCAACATAAAGGTGAATATCAGAAAAATACCTTCACTAGCTGAGGTAATGTCAAGTTACTGATCAACCTGGCAGCTTCATCATCGCCAGTGATGCCCAGAACGGTGCCCAGGTCTTCAGCCACGGTTAGAGAGCTCATCGCTTGGGAAGTGGATGTCCTGGCCAAGATCCGACACAACTTGAGAAACCGTGGGTCCTTCTCAAAGTCTGACAATTTTGCTTTGTTTACATTTGACCATTCTGAAAGGATTGAGACCATCTGAAAACAATTTGAATTATAAAAATATGTGAAATGTCCTCTTTAATTATCATTTTCATAAAAAAATACTGGCTCAATTATTGCACAAGTAAGTTTGCCATGTTGTCCTGGCTATACCAGTTGAAATTAAATATCTGAAGACTAAAGAGACAAAATCTAACCAATTTATTTTTTGGTAATTGTGTAATTATAAAATAATAAAAAATATAACAGCAGAAAGAGAAGGGGAGTAGGGTAATGTTAATGGGCAACCGGCCATGTCATTCACCAAAAATTATACAACAATCTTGTTTTTCATAAGACATTGGTAATAACTTCTATTTGAATTTGAACTTTACCTTCAGAGCATGCCTCCGTGACACCACAGGGTTCTCAGCAATCATGAGAAGAGTGTTAACATCAGATGCTTTTGCAATTTGACCGTCTATTGCCTGTTGACGACTCTGCTTTGCTGATTTTGGACTTGGTTTCTTGGGCTGCTCATCAGTGTCTAATGTATTCAATGATGCAAATGCGGCTCGGACAAGACCTAAAATAAGAAATCATATAAATTTTATTTAAAGAGTGGAAAGTATCGATTTTACATGATTAAACTCTAAAAAACATGAGGTAATTAAATGTAAATTAAACTCATCAATTTCAATATATATAAATTACTTAAAACTCATAATAACAAGAACACCCCACAAATTTATACAAATGCTTTAAAAATATCACTGAAGGAAATGGACCATAGCCCCAACTCCACATTGGCATATTTTATTGAAAGGGTTTTCGATAAAGAATCTGCTCCTGTAACTCAATCTTCCCTATGAGAAGGCATTAAGCATAATATAATTGCTATGACATATCAGTAAAAAATATTTTATTTGTGTATGAATATTATTTATTTACCTGCATTATCCTTATCATCCATTTTAGGTGTTTTGTCAGACACATTCTTAGAGACGTCGACCTGACTTGTCTTATACATTTGCACCCCAGGAGTAGTGTACTTCCTTACGTGCGCCCTAGTACCTAACCTCCAAATGATTGAACAGCTGAATTTCAACATCTGAAACAAATAGGGTCATTATGACTAAACAGTGTAATATTTCAAACGTTATTTATAATATATTTTCATAATTTCCTAGTATAAAGTCATAAATCAAAAGAAAACCCATACAAATACCCCGTCTTACATCACGATACAAAGTAAGTTTATAGTTAAAAATTGCGCCAGCACAGTTAGCGTTTGAAGTGATTAGGATAGAATATATGTACCTTATATGTTATTCTATTAATTTTTATTAGGTAAAGTGAGTTTTTAAAACATTGAAATCTAGGGAATTCTATTTATCTTTTTGACAGATATTTTCTAGTGTTGCTACAAGCCACAATGTCAAACGTATATTTAACGTTAAATAAATTCCACATATTATTTTCTATGGAATATTTTTACTTTTTAGTGGATATTGTTGTTTCGAACTCCCTTGAAATTATTGCTTTTTATTAAGTAAAATGTTGTGCAAATATGAGACTACGGACTACATAAAAGCTACATGTGAACAATTTACAAACCATACTCTCCATTTCCATCAAAATCAAAATTAAATTAATAACATTGTTAAGATCATAAATGTTTGAGAACATGAAGTAATTTATTTTTATTTTTATACAATTTTTATTTATAATTTTGACATGAACTCGGAACTCTACATTATATTTTTTCAGCATATAAAATAAAATAATTTAATAAAATTTTAATTAGATACCCGATATCTCGTAACATTTAAATTGTAGAAGAAATCGTGGATACCCTTTTAATATTTTTATTGCATAGGCCATTTCACATTGCAATTTGCATCAATTTAAATAGTGGAATTTAATCGAGTGCACAGATTAAAATACCTGTTACACACATCCCTAGCTCTGAAAATTGCAAACGGCGGTCGTGGGTGGAAGTTTTGTTGTGATATTTTGTTGTTATTTTGCAATCATCGACGAGGCCGGCATTAAAAATTACAGAAATGGTGAGCCAAATTCCTGTTTTATGTAAAATTATTGAATGTATCCGCAAAATCTCCTATAATCATACAATAAATCACGTCTTAAACGACGGTGCTTTATGTACAAAATTCTTGATATAACGTAAGAAACCGTCGCATATTTGAAATGGAAACAATTCTGAGTTACACAGACACTTATCTTCTACTTGCATCGTATCCTGTGCTATGAAATACAATAATTATACATTATTTGTATTGAATTTTCATTATATTCAGCATAGGAATTGTATTCCGTAGCTACCTGCAACTGATAAATTGTTAGTGCATATTCTTGTGCACGTTATCTAATACGACGTTGGCCGTGCACTATTTATTTGTTGCATTTGATAATTATTTGCACTAATACAATCTATTAGATGTTGTTCATCTTGGCAGTAATTGAAAACAGATAAAACGCGTCGTTATGGGTATTATCGACATGTAACTGATGTAACGTGCCTTATCTGGTTAAGATGAGCCTTATGAGAATATTTTTGGTGTGTTAATTGCGACATTTCTTCAATTGCATGCACCCTGCAATTACATAGTATTAGGTTAACAATACAATATTTAAATTGTGGGTATTTTACAAAAGATAATTTTTCAATGAATATTCAGTTTTAGTCAAAATAAATACATTCTTAAATATTTAATCAATGATTGTAATACTACAAAAACTTATTTTTAAATGTAACCCATCGAAAAGTCAAAATAAAATTTTATCCTATAGAATTATATCTATAATTTAAGCTGTGTATCCAATTCAATAGAAACAGCAGGTATGGTATATTAAAACATGCCAATTTTGATTGATGCTGCCTAAAATTCGGTTGCTTTCCAGTGTTATAAAGGCAGTTAATATTTAACTAAATTATGATCACCTATTTGACACTGCACTTAGAAATGATCAAATAAATAAATGAACAATGATTGTTATAAATGCATAGTCCATATCAATAACAATGTACACATAATCACAATACACTTTAGAACAAACATATAGGTTTACAAATATTTTCTAGGTGTTACTTATGGAAAAAATTGTATAGCGCAATAAATAAAAAGGATCTATTCAGGGGTCATGTTTTTATTGATGTCAATGTCTTAATATAAAAAGCAGAAGAGAAACGGAAAAATAAACATGCAATAACACTGACGTCGAATGCCTCAGGACTAATATACTGGAGACATTAACACAGTGACTCCGGTTGCAAAGGTTTGGTGTGTAAAAGTATTTAATTATTATATTTTGTATTGTATCAGCCCATATATGTCCCACTGCAAGAAACAGGCCTCCTCTACAATCAAGAGTCTAATTAAGAGGAGTTAGGCCATATAGGGACACGGCTACCAACATGTATTTAATTTCAGCAAATTAAATTTAAATCACTGTACATTAGGAGACTTTAATGCCAAATAGCAGATGACCTCCCCAATTCCTCCATCTCGCTAGTAAAAAAACTAATTAAACATAATAATATATGATTTTTACATTCTGTTTCTCTACTCTATGATACTATACTAATATATTATGATATTTTAACTTAAATGTTTTATTTAACATAGGTATTTGGTAATAGTGTGGACCATGAATGGTTAATTTGCATATTTTTTATTTTAGGTTACTAAGAGTACTTTTTTGAATGTCTAAGAGATAATAATTCAATAAATCATAGTGAAAAGAAGTTACAAAAAAGCTAATTATACTTATAAATCAATTTGAATGTTAAAATCTCATTTTTCTGTGTAATTTCATTTTAATATTTTATTAGTGATGTGATAAAACATCTTTAGGTTTTAGATTACTTAACAGCAATTAACATTTATTTTGTGAAAATCGATCATTTAATTACCATAGAACAGCGTGGTTTGTGTAGTCCACATTAAGTGAAATGTTCCTTTCATTCACAAACATATGTTTACCACACCAAGGTAGATAAGGACCATTAAAAAGGATTAGACAAAAGTGTTGTGTCTTGGGATTACATGCCTATTTTATGTAAGAGTAAAAACTAAACACTACACTCATAAATAGTTATCTAATTATTACTCAAAGTATGTTAATTACCAATAAACCCACACATTAAACCAAATTAGTCTCATAAACTGTCTCAGGGATTTTGAAAGCAATCTATTAAAATCTTGGTTAAAAATATCCCTAATCTTTGAAGAAAGATAGATTGCGTGGTTTGTCATAATATTCTATAAATAAAGTAAACAAAACCGTAGGGCTAATATATTATGTCTGTCCGTGCGTCACTAAAAACTAAAATAGATCCTGCTGGCGCCCCTACTACGTGTGCCATATGGTAACGTAAATTCTGTACTTAATGTCGGTTTTTAAGATGTGGGCAATATACTTGGTAAATGTCTGTAATTGTGATAACAATGTGTGAAATATGAAGACAATTAGAAAAGAGATGATGCTGTTTTTCGTTTCTTATGCTGGAATATAAATTTTCTTGTTTTGTTGGAATACTATTATATTTGGGATTCTCTTAGCATTGCAGTCTTTGTGTAAATTAAGCGAAATGCTTAATATTTAGTTGTTTAACATTTAAATCGAAATCGAATTGAATATTATTTATTTTTTATCTCCCAGAATAAAAGCTGTTCCAAGTTACAACTGATGTGCGGTTGAGTTTCAAACTAAGCAGCTGGTAGGGGCTCTAGATACTTTTTCATTTTTCTGTTCGTTGAGGCGACAAATAGTGTAGCAAGTTGGTTTGGATGAGAGATCGTCTCGTTGATGAGCACGCACGAAGCCGTGTCTTCTGCTATTTGAAGTGACAGTTAAAAATTAACCTATTCTTGTCTCTTATGTGTTTTGGAATTGAATTTGTAAGATAATATATCTTTATGTTTGTATCTGTAAGACAGAAAAAAGTTTAGTGTTCTTTGGCTAGGGTAGTTTCATAGTGGCGGCGTAAGGCCTACATTTGGGCGAGATAAAAAGGGAAAATCCATTCAGTTTAAAATTTTAAATGAGTAATTGTTGGCACGGAACATTTTAATACCTGTATGTATTGTTTAGCAACATTTGTATAACCGCAATATCACGCTATCCTTGTTCACCTCGAGGTTTTCGTCTTTCATATGGTTTAAACTTTAAATAATACCTTGATATAAAAAGCGCAGTATATGTTTTCGGGTCAGGTTTTTGGTATGATTCACACTTCACATCATCCAAAAGACAGTGGAAATGGTATTAAAAAGTCGTTATGTTTATTGATTTATCGTGTTTCTATTTCGCAGGCGGGGGCTGCCGGCGTCGGTGTCGCTCTCTGAGCGCGCCCCGCTCCCCGCCCCCTCCCGCAACACTTGCCGTAAGTATTACGGACTTATATCAAAATATTATTAACTAGCGGCTCGGCCCGGCTTTGCCAGGGTGCAGATCTAGTTTTTGAGTCCAACAACAACAACGTATTATGTTTTCGAAGCGCACGCGATGTAAAGAATATTTTTGGTTATTATTTTTCGCCTTGGTTTACTTATTGGGGTTTCAGTAAGGATCCCTATTTTATTTTTAAATATAATATAGCCTATGTCAACCGGGGATAGTGTAGCTTGCCAACAGTGTAATAATTGTTCGAATTAGGTCAATAGTTTCGGAGCCTATTCTATGCAAACAAACAATCAAATCTTTCCTCTTTATAATATTAGTATAGATTTAATTTTACTTTAAATTTGATTTGTTAAGTATCCTTCGCTTTAGAATATTGGATGTAAAGAAGCAACGAAGTATGAAATTATTCCGCAGCAACAATCAAATTATATTATATGCACGCATTTAATTTGAATATATTTTTATTATATTTGTGAATGTACCTAGTAAGTCTAGACTTTATCTAGACATCTTTTAGATCATTTAGGCTTTACTTAGATTGCTAAGTAGTGGACTCAAGATGTTAAAACTTTAAAGCAATGCAGAATTAACTACGTATTCGTGGAAGTTCGTGTTATTTTAAAACCACTCGCGTGTGATCTGAGAACACGCAACCACCGTCTCGGTAGTGCATTCGTATCAAAATGTATTACTAACTTTGTTTCAAGATATTTTTTATTTCTTTACTCAGGCTCCCCAACCAACGTCCGGATGTCCATAGCGGTCAGCCTCCAAGGAGTTCCAATGGACCGCGAACCGACTTAGATAGACAGGTTAGTGCTACATCTAATTCTGGAAAGAAAAAACTATTTACAAACGTAACGAATGTTTTAAATTATTTTGTTACTCAGAATTATATTTTATTTTATTTTTATAAACATTTTAAATTAATAAACTGTAAGAGGTTACGTGTTTGCATATAGTTTTTTTTGCTTGTAAAAGTATATTCTTGTAGAAATATTTTCTGTTGGAACTGAGGTAATCCGCTAAAACGATGTGTATCAAGATTTCTTTGTTTGTAAGTAGGTCGTTACTAAACTACGGAGCAATCGATGCTTGCATGTTTTAAAACATCTTACTGTTAAAATGTTTTATACGGTGAATAAGGATATTACGTAAAAATATCCTGTCATATGTCATACATTTTTCTTTTTCTCTATTCTTACTCATACATATTGAATCCTGAAAGAGTGACCACACATCTGCTTACTCGCGTGTAGGCTGTAAGCCAGTGCAAATAATTACCAGCTACTATAAAACTAATTTACTAATTTCTCGTATTTATGTGCGTCGTAAAATCAACGAATATGAATAAAATCACGCACATCGCTTAATATTTTCAAACCCTCCCTTTCGCCGCATTCCGTTGACCACTCAACCCCGTTTATGACGACGAACCCTTTTATTTTAAAACTAATTTAGCTCGACAATTGCCTCTACTTATTGTGTAATAATTCATTTTACATTATAAAAAGAATTTATAGCGTTTTCCAATAATCAACCCCAAATACTTCAATATTGTTATTTGCATGCAACAGAGTATAAATTCCTACTACACCGATAACAATAACTATAAATATATTCCAGCAAATTTAACCGTCATTTCTTATTTTAAAAACTTCACGTGCATATTTTTAGCTTGACCTCCACAAGATTAAACCAAATAGACCTTTGGGTAATGTTAATAACGTGTAGAACATTTGGCAGCGCGGAGCGTCGCGTCCCATAACAAATTCCCTTATCCCCCTCCCCCCATCCGCGGGAAGTATCAGCCGCCAAGTATAATGGCGAGTGGAAGTCAGGGCCGGAATAGGATACAAAAGTTAGGGGCTATGCCCTATACTATAAGTTATAATATACAGGGTATATCAAGACTGCGACCGAAAACGAAGCCAGGTAATTTTAGTGACTTCAGACACAATGCAACTAAAAATGTCACAAAAAAATCGTATTTTTTTATATATTTTTACTTTTTGCCGTATTTGGGTGATAAATACATAGTTTGCCTAAAATAATAATGTACGTCTTTTAAATTTTTAAGACGCAATGGTACGTATTTGTTAAAATTTCTATTTTCGCAAAAAAAATCGCTTTTTTGCGAAATTTTTAGTTGCATCGTGTCTGTAACCACAAAAACCACCACCTGGCTTCATTTCGGTCGCAATCTTGATATACCCGGCATATAAAACAAGAGCAATAACTTTAGATTATTTTCAAATTATCATCATTACTTCCCTCGGTAGAAAGTAGTTACTTAAAATGTGCATGAAAATTAAAAGATTTCACATATAAGTATGCCATCAAAAACAAAACTTGTAAAAAACGCAAATCGTGCAACTTTTACCATAAAAAGTTGTTAAACTAAATACTCTTTCGCCTCTCTCTTGTCTAGTCTCGGTTTCGTGTATGTAAAGATATTCGTACTTCCTGTGTGAATAGGTATGCGTACCAAAAAATATATAAAGAAAATACCTGTGATCTTATTGCTTTTTCTGGGACCAACAGGACTTGACGAAGCCCCGCTCATTCTTGAATATTCGTCAAATGTTGAATTGTCTAAACACCTTAATCGGAGAAATATACCAAAAGCAGTGTTTTCTCAAGGACAGATAATAGTATAGGAGCTAGCAACGTTTTCGAGAAAGAATTTTAGGTCAGCTGATTTTGTGATATGTCGTCCTTCTTGCACTTTCGGTTAGAGTCTGGGCTATCTGGCTGGCGGTAGCGGTTGCGTTCTTTAGTGCGCATCCTACTTGTCCAGGTAATAATCCTGGATTTTAATATCATTTTAGAAGGCGTAATTTTTAATTTTTTGTTTTTAAATAAGTCTACCTGACATACTTTTTTTATTGCCAGACATTTTTGACAATGCTAACTATGTGCCATACGCGATTATTTATTATATTTTTATAAAAATTTCAAAGTATTTTATAATGTCTGTAATTTTAATATTATGTTATTTAAAGATAAAAAAACTTAAAATAAATTTGCCAGACATTAATTCGATTGTTAAGTCTTGAATTAAAATGAAAAAGTCATGAAAAGTATTGCAGTATAATGCTAGTAGTCCGAGAGAGTCAGTTGCAGAATAAGTCGAGAATGATACAGAGAACCATTACGACAGTAAATAAATAATAATAAATAAATAAATACACCCAACAGTCACATACATAGTCCTGACCCCACACTAAGATCGAGTCTTGTGTCGTGGGTATCAGAAACTACGAGAGACTTTTCGGTCTCACAAACACCCAGACCCGAAACAAATACCTGTGGATCACACAAATATTTGTTTCGGTGCGGGGATCGAACCCGCGGCCTCTCGTTTCACAGGCGGTGTCTAACCAACTGCGCCACGGAGGCTGTCTTGACTTTGATGACTTTTCATTGTGCATATAATAAAAAATAATAATAATAACCGGAAACTATAGAACACATAACTGCGGGATGTCCACTACTAGCCACCAAACAATACACAGATAGGCATAATAACGTTGCCAAACAGATACATGCATTGCTAGCAAAAAAATATGACCTAATAAATAACATAGAACCCTATTATAAATAATATAAACCTAAAAGTGTCTTAGAGAATCATCAAGCTAAATTATACTGGGATAGAGAAATTATTACAGACAGAACTACTAACAATAACAGACCCGACATAACATTAATGAAGAAAGACGACAAGACTACATATTTAATCGATATTTCCGTTCCGAATACCGAAAATTTGCGCCAAAAACACATTGATAAAATCCAGCAGTATCTACTTACCATTAGCTGAAGAAATACAACAGATGTGGCACCAAAATCAAGTCAGAATAATCCCTATAATAATATCTTCAATAGGAGTTGTCCGTTTTACAGCTCTAATGACAAAATATCGTAATTTATCTGAAATTAATTTCTCGTCAACAGTAGATCTTCCCAGCACATCTAGTTCAACTTCGTTATCAAATACTGCAGTAGATGTTAGCGAAACCCTGCCAGATAATACGTCTCAGAATTCACATACAGAAGTTAATATCCAAGAAATTGACACTTCTAATGCAATTAACAAGTGCTTTTCATACCGGGTTGAAAGTAATAAGGTTATTAAAACTGTTAAAGATGTACTATCTTGCGAAGAACAAGAAGAAGCCGATTCTCAAATAATAATATATCACATTTGTCAAATAAATGTCGATGGCGAAGTTGTGATACGCTGCTCAGACACAGATATTTTAATAATACTTCTTGGTAACATGGAGCATTTGAATGCATCACTAAAATCTGGGTAAATTTGGGCGTGGGGAATTATGAGCGATTTATAAGCGTCATCAAGTACACGAAATTCTAGAGAATTCTTTATCGAAAGCTCTACCGTGCTTTTATGCACTCACTGGATGCGACTACACACCAGGTTTTTTCCGGAAAGGCAAACTTCGATCTTTAAACTGTTAGAACAATCAGAAGAGTATCAATTAGCCTGTCAAAATATTATAACAGATGATGAAGAATTGCTGGATGAGACATTTAAGATCTTAGAAAAGTTAATTTGTCATATTTACGGAGCTCGGGATTCATGGAACGTCAATGAACTTCGGTGTCATCTGTTTTCAAACACATATCGGTCTACAAAATCAGATGATAATTTTGCAAAAACAAAATCGTAATTTTGATCCATCAAGCCTACCACCATGCAAAGCTGAATTTTATCAGCATTTACTACGAGTTCGTTACGTTACAAAGTTTTGGAGAAATGATCATTTACAACAACCAACATCTCTATCACCTCAAGTTTCCGGCTGGACCATAAATATGATTTTATCTGGTTTGTTGGAGAGCAATTGCCATCATTAGTTGCCGACATTATCATTAAAGGTAAAAATTAAAAATAAAATACTAATAAATTTATTTGCCGATAGATTATAAAATGTTTCATTCTTTTACAGATAATAACTTATTACAAGACGATGACATTTCAAAAGACGACGATGACAATAAAAATGACAACAGTGCTGAAGATGATGATGATGATGATAATTATCAAGATGCCTCTGTTTTTTTTGTGATAAAATTATGGATTGAAAAATATAATTTTTGGTTATTTTCATCCTTGAGATTGATTATTATATTATTTTGTACAACGATAAATAGTTATTTTGATACTATATTAATCCACACATTAATTCAATAGTTTTAAATAAGTTCTATGTAATTTATTCGACTACTATTCCTAGATCAAGCAAAATGATACCACATCACTTTTCACTTTTAGGTCGGTCTGGCTGAAGGTTTAACAATCGAATTAATGTCTGGCAAATTAAATTTAGGTTTTTAGATACTTAAATAACATCATATAAAAATTACAGCCATACTGAAATACTTTGAAAAATAATATTTTTTTAATTCAAAATTAGCGTCTGGCATAGTTTAAACAACAATAGAAATATCTGGCAATAATAGATTCATGTTGCAAAAAGTTCAATAAAAATAATAATAAAGGCAAAAAGCTTCTTAAAATGATTTTAAAATTCGATATTTTACCTGTATAGGTAGGCTGCGCACTGACGAACGCAACCACTACCGCCAGCCAGATAGCCTGTATGACGTCCGGGAGAGTGAGAGAGATAGCATATCTAAAAACTGGCCGACCTGAAATGCTTGTTTTCCAGACGTTGCTAGCTCCCGTACCATAAATACCAAAACACATTTAATATTCGTTTTTCAACTTTTTGTACATCACGTCGGTTCCCATTCCGTCCCTGTATTGCCATGTCGCGCCGGATCGATAGCGCCGCGTCGGGGTTCGATCCCGAGTCCCGACCTACGCGCCCGCGCTCTCCCCATTGCACGGACTTTCCGCCCGTTTGGATGAATTGTTTGTTTTGGGGATACGTTTTATTTACTATGAACTCGATGTGAATTACGGTTTTAAAGGATTTGTTAAAAATGTGGACTGCCTCGGTGGCGTAGTTGTACTACGGTACGACTACAAAGCTGAGGTCTCGGGTTCGAATCCCGGGTCAGACAAAGTGATATTGGGTTTTTGCATTCATTATCAGCCCGGAGTCAGGAATTTGTGCCCGATATGGCGATAGGCTCGACCCCTATCACATCATGGGACAGAACATACAAGGCGAAATGTGGGTGTCCTGGTGGCGCCTCTGCCTACCCCTTCTGGGATAAAGGCGTGAGTTTATGTATGTATGTATGTCAAAAATGTGTGGTGGAAAATGAGGGAATATAAAACACTTGGGTTTATAAAATCAAATTATGCTAAACCTTTAACAGTATCTTATTTGTCTACTATCAGCGAAAAAACGTTTACTATCGAAAAATCTATATTATACCCAGCCTTGCATGAAAAATGTTGCCAAATCGATATCATCCTTGTAAATCTTTTAATAATGAAAGTGAATTACTCACGAAGTGTGGAAACTTCGCCGCAAGCCGCACTCTGCAATAGCTCTAGCGCCCGCTAATGTATCGATTGATAGCTCCCGATTCTGAAGGATTTGCTGGGTTTACTCAGGGTTGACAAAATTAAAGTGAGTGTATGACGGAATATGCAGATGTGTCTTATTAGTCAAGGGTATAAATAGATGTCTCTACAATCGATTATTATTACATTGCTAGGGTCCAATGCCGTATCGATTGATAGCATCCGATTCTATCGGGAAGGATTTATAGTTTATTTTATTCAAGGTTGAAAAGGGGTGAGTTTATGCACCTGACAATAAATGTAATGTATATCGTTTTCTATAATCGATTATTAATACTGTCTAAGGACGCTAATGTATAAATTCATAGCTTCCTATACCATCTGAGAAGATATACTGGCTTTATTTTATTCAGGGTTGATAAATTGTTTTAAAAGTCATGAATATACATTATTATTTATTATGTCTTGTAAATCGGTTCTATTATGTCGGCGAAATCAACAAGCTCTCGTTTCGCATTCCGATTTTTAAACAACCTTGCCACAAAACATCATTGGAGAAACTCATGGTTTTTTCAATAATCTTTTACTTTCTACTCATGTCTTATACGCTCATTTCCTTCTTCAATTCCTCTCCAATCAAATAAATGTAAGGTAACAGAGTTCCCCACCGGGACAGTAATTGCTGTGAATTGCAGCACATAGCGCGTGGGGTGCGGATAAACCAATCTCCGCGCAATAAGTTGTAATCCCTTGCTCGCACTACCGAGGGAGTGTGGAAGTGAAATATTCGCGTTTTATTCTAAGCTGTTGCTGACACGAGGATTTCCAAAGATTATTATGTTTATGTTGTGTGATGCGTACTTATAAAGGTGATATTTAAATGTAATTATTCCTCTATTTAAAAAACACAAAACAGAGCTGTCTCGTCCAAATCATGTTTCTATGTTCCTTAATGGTTTACTTAATGCATTAAATTAAAATCGTATGTAAGTTGACTTGTGGCACAATATTCGTAATCCACTGAATTGCAATCGACGAACACGATAGTAAATACCCATCATATGAAATGAAATGAAAGTATGTATTGAACCCATGAAATGTCATACATTATAATGTTATCGCCAGAGAAGAACGGGCAAGAAACTCTAGCGTTGCTCTTTTGAAAACAAGTTTACAATACAGTAGTTATACAGAGGTTGCAGCGCAGTTAAATTTAGAGCAGTTCATAGATCATTTAGAACAATAATGATGAATAGTGTTATTGGTCATATTGACTCATACAAGTGTTTTGTTCATTTTCTGCATGCATGCATAGCTTCTGGTTAACCTGTGCATACCCGAATACAATAAGGCGGCATCATTGCCTCTAACGGGAGAGAGACCCATCTCTCGTTGTTGGTTACTCTATTTGGTAAATTATAACTATTATATCACTATAAAAAACCCTAAAAAGTTCACAAGCAAATTGAAACAATTAACCAATTAGAATAACAAGAAGCAATACAACTTACTCACAAGAGTAGAACCTAGTACCTACACATCAATAGCGTCTGTTACGGTCGCGTACGTGCACGTGGATCAATACACGTGGCTCCGTTCACGTGTGGGTACTGCGACGTTGCTGCGGCTTCGGACCACGTGACAATGCATATTCGAAATTTGAATGTTATAGTTTATCTCTCTCCTCGTAATCTAAATATCCTTGTAGTTTTTCTACAGCCAAAGGAAGTCCACTGCTGAACATAGCCTCCAAGAAAGGTCTGCTAAAAGTTGGTGATCATAGTTACACAGCCACTAAAAACGGCTAGATCAAGCAAATGAAAATGAAGTACTCTGTTAAAATACATTTTATTACGTTATTTGTTTCAATGGCTTAGAATTTAAAATTGTGAACAGAAAATACTGGGGAAGGTTTAATTATTTTTGGTCTTATCGTCAGGTGACAATATCAAATATCATCTAGATTCGTATATGTAGAACTTGTAGAGACTAGGCGCAATTTCCAAGCTTTCCGTCGTTTTGACACGCCTATTATTTGAATCAAGTACAACAGCTCGCATAATAGGTCCCGTTTAATTTAATCTGTGGTGCTTTATAACTACGCTCTCAGCTGGGAGTCTTTATCCGAGATTTTTAATTCCTTAGTTCATTATTTTTCCAGTTCTGCTAACGTTGGGTGTGGCAAATAATTAGCTTGAACTCCTATGCATTTTACTATTTGATTAGTTTGTCTGACTCTATTAAAGGATTGGTTAATACTGGCTGTGAACTGATTAGCCGTGGGTTCGATCCCAGCATCAAGTCAATTGTTTGAACCAAAATCTTTTATTTCAGGTCTGACCGTTGTGAGACCAACTCTCCTGTAGTTTCTGATGCCCACATCAGAATTATATCTTAATAAGGAGTTAGGACATAAGCCTCTTCCAAGGTACGCCACAGAGCCCGGTCTGCTGCTTTACGCATCCAGTCGCTGCCGGCCCTCTTGTGCAAGTCGTCCCGCCCTCTGACCAGAGGACGTTCCACGCAACGTTTGCCAAGACACGATCTCCACTGTTAGTTCTTCCAGCAGCGGACTGCAACGGGCTGATGATGATGATGATGATGAAGGAGTTAGGACGTATGGCATTATTTTTTGATGATTCTATTTATTTAGGGAATGCGAAGATAGGGAACACTGAACAAGATGACCACATCCGCCACATACTCGGTAAATACGGCCTAGGTACCAGAAATGAAAGGGGTGAAATGCTCATTGATTTCTGTGTAAGCAATAATCTGACCATAGCTAACACCTGTTTTAAACACCACAAACGAAGGCTATACACATGGTCCTCTCCTGGTGACCGTTACCGCAACCAGATAGATTACATCACGATCACAAATAGATGGAAGTCGTCTGTAACAAACACCAGGACATTCCCGGGTGCGGATTGTGGTTCTGACCATCAACTGCTAGTGGCAGACATACGAGTACGTCTAAAGTCATGCGGCAAGAAAGCAAAAACCTTAATGAGACTTTCGGTACCGGAATATGATTTCTTCCAAAAACACACGGAACCAGAACTAGCAAAAATAATCCCTAAAGTAGCACAAATGAGCTCAGAAGAACAATGGCAGCAGTTCAGGCAGAAAATCGTCAATACACTGAACTCTATGGCCAAAAATCCCATAGATAAAAAAAACTGGATGTCAGAAGAGGTTTGGTCAACTATAAGATTACGCAAGGAGCTTAAAAATGGCGTAAGATCTGAAAATTTTGAAGGCGAATATTCTCAACTCACCAGGAAAATCCAAAGACAATGCAGAAGAGACAAAAATCAATTTCTAGAAGACATATGTACTGAAATCGAACATCACGCAAAAAAATATCAAACTGCTGATCTCTTCCGTAAAGTCAGACAAATCACGCGTAAATTCAAACCATCTTCTTGGGTTATAGATGACAAAAATGGGAACCCTATACATGAGGTTGCTAAGATAGCTGAGAGATGGAGGGAATATTGTGAGGAACTATATCAGATGTCCCAAACCGATTCAACTCCTTCATCCGAAGTCGTGGGGGAGGAGGAGCCCTGCATACTCCGATCAGAAATTGAAACCGCGATCTGGAAGCTAAAGAACAATAAAGCCCCAGGACCTGACAGAATCACAGCGGAAGTGTTGAAAGGACTGGGCCCAAATGGGATAACATCTTTGCTTAATATATGTAATAAGATATGGCAGACCGGAGATTGGCCATCTGACTGGGTACATTCCTCTATTCTTCCTCTTCACAAAAAGGGCTCGGTACGGAACTGTAATAACTACAGAACTATTGCATTAATATCTCACGCCAGTAAAATCTTACTATACATTATAAATGCGAGACTAAGAACTTACCTGGACTGGCAAATACCTCAAGAACAAGCCGGTTTTGTGAAGGAGAGGGGCACCAGGGAGCAAATTCTAAACCTTCGGCTCATCATAGAAAAGACCAATGAATATAACACCCCAACTTTCATGTGTTTTGTGGATTACCAAAAGGCCTTCGATTGTGTTAGGTGGGAGAGGCTGTGGAAAGTTCTATCCGAGACAGGTGTACCAGCCCACCTCGTTATGCTTATTCGCAAGCTATATAAGTCAGGATACGGCACTGTGACTGTGGGAGATCGAACATCAAGTCTGTTGTCTGGAAGAGATCGCTTTTAGCGATAAGACCGCCGATTTTAAACACTTTAATTTTTATGTCGTTTTTAATTTTATTTTTTATACTACATGGTGTTCAAATAAAGAGTTTATTATTATTATTATTTCTTGGTAAAGATATTTTATCTTCTCGGTTCTTGCAAACCGGCTTTATTTTAGAACCCACGGGCCTAGGCCAAGTGGGTCTAATTGGAAGTTGGGGTGTGTAATTCACTAGTGTCTATGTTACCATGTTCTCTATTATATGAATGTGTTGTGTTAAGTGGGTCTGTATTGAGGAATTTTCTAGTAATTCTACATGTATTTAAAATTACTGCTTTTTGAAGTTGAGTGTATAGAGTGGACGGAAGATCTAATGTTTTTATTGATTCATGCAGCTGTTTAGGTATTACTCCTGTAGTAGAAATAATGATAGGTACTATTTTCACTTTATTAATTTTCCACATTCGGGCTATTTCATGCGATAGTTCGGTATACTTAGTCAATTTTTCTGTAAGGGTTGCTTGGAGATTATGGGTATTTGGAACTGCAATGTCAACTAAATGGGCTATTTTCTGTGTCTTGTTTATAATTGTGATATCAGGCCTATTATAATGCACTGTCCTATCTGTTAATATGGCTCTGTCGTAGTACAATTTGTACGTGTTGTTTTCTAAAATGGTTAACGGATTATATTTATAGTACGGCGTTGGGGGTGTGGTCGGAGCTATTAATTTATATTTCTGCGCAAGTTTTTGGTGGATTATCTTAGCTATTTGGTCATGTCTGTATTTGTAGTCGGTCTGTACTATTGCTTTACAAGCACCTGTTATGTGTTGGATGGTTTCTGATAGACTATTACAACGTCTGCATACATCTGTAGGT
Organism: Deilephila elpenor; assembly: GCA_949752805.1. NCBI lineage: Eukaryota > Metazoa > Arthropoda > Insecta > Lepidoptera > Sphingidae > Deilephila > Deilephila elpenor. The sequence goes on along the minus strand of OX457106.1, from coordinate 13,040,993 downwards.
ATTGGTGATTTCACGATATATTTCATGTAATTTCGGGTTTCAATAATTTGATCCTGTATCGCTATCATGAAGCCCTCTGTCTCTGGGAAGAGTTCGCCGCGAGTGAGCCATGCGTTCGACGCCTCGTAGTCGACATTAGACCTGCACAAATCTTGGCGATGTCTCCCGTGGAGTGACTTTTGGGCCCATGAAGCGATTTTATCTTTATTTTCAATAACCTTACTGTTTTGGATGGTATTATTACTTAAATTTAATGGAGTAAACTTTTTATCTGCATTTACTATGGTTTTGTGTAATATACAGTGTTCTGCTTTATTGTAAAAAAAATCTCGCAACGAAGAGATTTGCCTATTGTGTAGGTTGAGGATATCTATCAGTCCTCTGCCTCCCTCACGACGTGGCAACGTTAACCTCTCAGTACAAGAACGTGGGTGATGCTTTCTGTTTTTAGTCATGGACGTATTAATTAATCTTTGTAAGTTTTTCAAATTACTCTGTGACCAACTTAAAACACCAAAAGAATACGTGAGGACAGGAATAGCATAAGAGTTAATGGATTTAGTTAGGTTTCGCGAATTAAGTTGGGTTCTCAGTAAACTATTGAGCCTGCGTTTAAAAGTGTCTTTTAGTTCCAGTTTAATGTCTTTTTGGTGTATTTGCTTAGACTGGTGAAATCCTAAATATTTGTATGAGCTGTTTCTATCTAATCCCTCCATAACTTCGCCTGTGCGTAAAGTGTAACTGTCCTGTACTATTTTTCCAGATGTAATAGTGAAAGTCTTACATTTATCTATACCGAAATCCATTTTTATATCCTGGGAGAACATTTGTGTGATGTCTGCGAGTTCATGTAACGAATGGGTATTATCACTGTAAAGTTTTATATCGTCCATGTACATTAGATGTGTAAGTCTGAGATGATTGTCGCCAGATGTGAGAGGGAAGCCGCTTTGTGACTGGTTAAGCAAGATTGAGAGAGGATTCAACGCTAGACAAAACCAGAGAGGACTAAGAGAGTCACCTTGAAAAATACCTCTGCGAATGGGGATGGAATCTGGGTGTATGGCATTATTTACTTTTAATTGTGTTTTCCATTGCAACATAGTTTGTTCCAAAAACTTTATTATGGTGTTGTGTACTTTATACGTTTTCAGTATATGTAGTAGCCAACTGTGGGGTACAGAGTCGAATGCTTTTTGGTAATCGATGTACATAGTAGATATGTTACATTTTGTAGCTATTGCCTGCCTCATTGCCACTGAATCAATTATTAGTTGTTCTTTATTATTATTATTATTATCAAGTCGTTTCAAATTCCACAAAGGAGTTCGCCAAGGATGCATAATCTCTCCCATCCTTTTCAACATCTATGGAGAACACATAATGCGACAAACTCTAGATGGTTGGGAAGGTGGTATAAAGATAGGCGGAGTGAAAATATCAAACCTGAGATACGCGGACGATACCACCCTCTTCGCATCATCGGAAAATGAAATGGCGGAGCTACTTCACAAACTGGAAACCATCAGTATGGAAATGGGACTTGCTATCAATAAATCCAAGACCAAGCTCATGATCATTGATCGGTTCGCAGTTATACAGCGCACCAATCTCCTACATGACTACGAAACCGTAAGCCAATTCCAATACCTTGGCTCGATGATCACCAATAGAGGAAGTAGCGAACCTGAAATACGGAGGCGTATTAGCATGGCAAAATCTGCAATGACCCAGTTGAGCAAAATTTGGAGGGACCGTAACATAACCCACCGGACTAAAATACACCTGGTCCGCAGCCTCGTTTTCTCCATTGCTCTCTACAGTGCAGAGACGTGGACTTTCAAAGCCGCAGATAGGCAGAGAATCGACGCTTTTGAGATGTGGTGCTGGCGTCACATGCTGCGAGTACCATGGACGGCCCACCGCACCAATATATCTATTCTAAAGCAACTTAAGATAGAAAACACTCAACGTCTATCCACAACCTGCCTACAACGAATATTGCGGTATTTTGGCCATATTGCACGCAGGGACACCAGCAATTTAGAACGTCTAATGGTGACTGGTAAAATCGAAGGGAAAAGACCTAGAGGTAGAAGTTCCAAACGATGGTCGGACCAAATATCTGAGGAACTAAAAATACCTGTCAGCGACGCACTCCATCAAGCTACAGATCGAAACCGATGGAGACAACTGGTTGACGGAATCAAACGGAGTCACGATCCTCAGCAGTGAGGGAACGATTTAGAGAGAGATTTATTTAGGGTTAGAAAAATATTCGCAGAAAGTCGATGATCTTCTATGCACGGTATTTGCTTTCTACTGCTGATCCTGTCTAACATGAGTTGCAGTGGTGGGTGAGTGGGCGGAATAGCCTCCAGCATTGACGAAGCAGGCAAAGGGTGGGGGCACCCCCGGCAGAGCTTGTGGGCTCGAACGGATATTCGTTTGAGATTTGATTTACACTGATTGCTAGCGGAGTTAGTAGCACTGATAGTCTGTTTCCACGGTAGTTGGAGATATACCATATTGATGCAGCAGTTTAGAAGATTTTCTGTGCAAACCTTTGTAATCCAAATGTTAGTCTAAAATCTAAACTTATTTATTCCGCATCGATATGAGATGAATGTTAATTATATCATAATTTTAAAATACATCCATGATTCATCAAACATTCTAAATAAATGAAAAATTCATACAAAGTGGATTCCCTGATTCGTGAACGAAATTCAAAACCTTACGCAGTTCACAAACATCACACAATAAACCTAGGTTTTGGTGAAAGCTACGCGTCTTAGCCTAAATCTATTCCGACCGATGAAGCTCAAAATATACGCGCTAAAAAACCCCGAGACAGGTGCAACAAACTCGTAAACTTTGCCCACCGGTAGAATCTCGTTGCGCAGTCTCAGTCGCGTGAATACAAACAATATGCAATTTTCATAACTTCCGTTCTCGTTAAATTTTACCATTTAATTTGTATTCTATATACGACGCTTCCTTTGCCACTACGTGCTGCGAATGTGTCTCTGCTTACTTTGTTTGGATGGTGACCGATGCACCTTTGAGATTGACCACCTGCGGAGAAACAAAGAGTTAAGCGTTTGCTGCGTTGCAAAAATTAAAGTTAGGCCATCATTTTTGCTCGAGTGTATTATGTTTAGATCTCAGGGCTGCCAAACTTACGTTATTTTAGCATACATTATTTTCAGAATTAAAAGAATAAGACTAATATGCTCAAAAAAAAGAGCAGTATATTGCCTAATTTGGAAGCGAGGTCCATTCTCGGTTTTTCGTCTTTAGAAGATGTTTGGCCTTTCAGTTCGAGCTGGTTACTTACAAATAGTCTTAAATACTAGTTTGCTTCTGTATAGTACTTGTACCTTATTTATTTCCTGCTAGTTTTGAAGGTCGTAAAACGTAAAGGTTTTGTACTCTGCGTTCCATGGTTGACATCCAGACAGATCCTCGGATCTATCGGAAATATCTTCGGATAAATGTAAGCGCATAGTCTCGTGCATTCTCTATATTCCAAATAAATACTAAGGCTTCCTCTCCAAGCCTTTGCGACGGAACACAACACTGCAATCGATAGATCCAAGGCGCTTGTATCCATCCGAGCGCGAACAGATTACTGGCTCAGCTAACACAACTTCGGATGTACTTCTTAAAAGGTTTCTGTCACTTATCTTTACGGAAATGTTGAGGAAAATCCACCGCGGTGGTGAATTCTTATTTATTTATTAGGCACATCTACTTAAGATATCCACTTAATATTTTACGGACACACACATTTATGCACACGACATTTACGGAGCGCATAAAATTTGCTAAATAAGTACTATCAATATCCCTAGGGAAATCTTGAGGATAATTCAACGCGGTGAATTAATCAGTTCCCTTAGATTGTGATGTAGTCGCTTTTATCTATTTATTTTAATAACTCGAGTGCAGATTCTGAGGTTATAAGTTGTTTAATTGAAGGGTTTTTATTAAAAAAGACTTATGGTACTTTTAATTACAGATTTTTATTTTATTTGTAGTTAGTAGTATATATGTATGTATGTATAGTCAGGAGATGGGAGGGATGGAATTTAGAGTCGAAACTCCTCTTCCTGAGAGTTTTCCTCAAGGAATTCTAACAATTCCCGCTTCCCGAACATTGTGAACAAAAGCTTAATTCCTCTCAATCGAAAGGAGGTCTGTGCGCAGCATAATAAAGGGCTGTTGTAATTGATTGTAGTAAAGATATATCTTGTTTTCCATTCGACGTCCTTTTTTTATCGACATTGAATTTTCTGTATTGGTATTAATTTAGAAGCAAGACCACGTAGAAAAGTTTGTCTTTATTTCTTCTGTAGCCATTAATATGTAAATTGTTAATTGTTGAAGTCGTTAAACCGTTGAATTACTGGAGCCCATACTCGTAAATAACTTTCATTCGTGACACGGACATTTCCACGTTCATTTCGCATTCAGTTGCGAGTAAACGTAAGCGCATGATCAATCGAATTGCTATTGGCTCAACCGCAATGGCTTATTTATTAGTTTCCGCTTGTGAATACTCAATAAAGAGTATTTCTCTTCAAGCCACGTCGCTTCGCAGTGACATCATCGACCACTGTCTTCAATACTTCTCACCTAAATGGCTAAATTACCAACAAGCCAAGTTTAATGGTAGCGCCCAGTAACAGCCTATGCCCCCCTCCGGTTCCCCCTATTCAAATTCATGTGGACCACCTCACCCCTAGGTTATGCCAAAACCGTGCCCACATTGTATATAAATCTTAATATCAATGTGATAGAGTTTAAATTCCCACGGTTGAGTAATACAGTTACGACGTTACGGTATAGAATTTATCTTGCTTGTTGAACGGTATTGTTTCGAGGTGAAAGCGACCCTATGTGTCGGGTGATTAGGTCGGTGTTGGGTAGTGAGGCGCGCGCACATACGCAGCCTCCCCAGGGCTGGCACGGTCGATCCTTGCAGTCGCCTCGCCGGCGTGGTCCGGGAACGTACCCCATACAACACGCTCGATACGTCCACACTTTCCTTCCCCGAGCAAGGAAACATGTCGGAGTAGCCAAAATTAATTCGCGTCTTTAACTGTACGGGTTAATTTCGTTGAGAATTTTTTTTAACCGAATTAGTGATCGAAATTTCTGGAAGTGTATTGTGATAGTGAAGTGCGCAGTGTGCCGCTTAGTTTACGAGCTTAGTATAAGGGATATAGTATTTTTTAAGGAGCATTAAACAGAGGTACAGTTTGTATTTGGTGTGTTGGGTATCGTCGTGTGGCTTGTAGTTAGACTCTGTGACTACGCTTTTGTCTGTGAGACAAACGAGCTTCGATAATGCGAGTTTTCACACGATTTTCAGGATTGTTGCCAACACAGAAACAATAAAGAACGGAAAACCTACGGAGACAACGTTTTAGCAAAAATTAAGACATGTTTAAGTTATAAAAATCAATATGCAATACAACAACAATAACAAAGCTACATTAAAATTGAAACATTTAAACTGTTTTTTTTTTCTTAAAAATACATTCAATCAATACACTTTTCAGGAAACATAAGATAATATTATGACAAGACCGCTTGACAATATATGCTTAATATTTACACCATACAATTTTCCTAAAAGGAATAAATACATAACATTCATTCATCTTTATTACAATAGTTGTGATAATTCTATAAAAAATTACCATGAAGTGGATATTACATAACAATTAGATAACGTAACCAACTTAGGATACTTATTACGTAGGAGCTATTCTAAATAAAATGGCAATTGACTACATACTGTACATACTGCATTGCTATTATATTTACAGATGGTTTTGGTCAAATATTTTGCCATTTTATATAAATAATTTCTCCACAATGCACTTAGTTAGTGCCTACAAAATTAAATAATACAGATTCTAATTATTATCGTTTTTAATATTATCATAAACAATAATTCCCTTGAATTAGTCAACCGGTGGGCGCGGGTGGATTATACCGGGGGGTAGTACCCTGGCGTGGGTCGTCGATACCCCGTGTTTACAAGCGCAATGCGCAAGTCGATGCGCTACGCCCACTGCCCACTCAGCTGATACGGAAATCGCACCTCCGGTGTGTACTGTGTATTGGTCATTATTGTCGCCTTGTAGGGAGAAATGGTCGGGATATGTGTGAGGGTTAGATTGGTTGGCTACAGAAATAATTAACCATTAGCTTAATAATAATATTGTTCCACGCAATCTCACACCACGACACAAACATCGTCTACAATGAGACAGATAAATTCTTGGCCTTAGTCCACCAAGCTTAAAGCGGGCTGGTGGAACAGCCAATTAAATGAACAAATACATCCAACGGTCACATACATAGTCCTGTCGGCAGACTAAGATCGAGTCTTGCGTCGTAGGTATCAGGAACTACGAGAGACTTTTCGGTCTCAGAAACACCCAGACCCGAAACTAATACCTGTGGTTTACACAAACATTTGTCTCGGTGCGGGGATCGAATCCCCAGCTTCTTGTTTCTCAGCCTCTAATCAACTGCGCCACGGAGATAGTCAAAGCTTTTGCTGCTTATAAATCTTTGATTTCAAAACAGTCTGCTGCGCTTACCATTTTGAATTACATACATAAAACAAAATAACAGTCACGTCCCACCGCTGACCATTTGGCACTTGATATTACATACTAAAAAAACCTTAATACCCACAAAATAAAACCCTTAAAAAATTAAAAGCTTCACATATGAAACACATGAAATAATTTCATATCAGCCCGCGCTTTGTAAAACATCTGACACTTTATAGCACTTCGCTTTATTGGTGGCGTCGTGCGGACCTGTAATACCCATTAGTGGAACTGCCGCGGGAGCGGTTATTTCATTAACACTAGCCACCGCCCGCGACGCCGCTCCCGTGACGTCACATAATGAATTGTTGTAGGGCTAGAGGAAGTTTGGTTTACGAGGTTTTTGAGCGGGACTTTTGGACAGGACAGCATTTGTTTTTTTTTATGTACATCAAAAATTATGATCGCCTGTGGTGGTTTTACGGTTCGTTTGGGACGTACGTAAGCTTGGCAAACTGTGAGTGGCTTTAAAAACTCTGGCTACACTTTCGGAGATAGAGGCGTGAGCATACCTATTCCTCGTTCGTTTTAATTACATAAACATCAACTCACGGGATTCAGGCACTTAGCTGAGGGATCAAAATCGTATGACTGTATAACCACTCTGGCACCTAGAAATTACGAAATACAGTGCCGTGAGATCAAAATGATCAACAAGAATCGCTTAATCATTTAGGTATTCCGGATGAGACCCAGCCATTAGTGCCAAGATACCGTTGTCCTACAGATGTGACACTAATCGCTTTAGTCTGGTCCACACAATCATGTCGCTGATACATCGATTTCGAGGAAATTTTCTTATTTACCACCCACAAGTGGGACTACATTTCCCCTTTTGTTATAAAGGAAAATTGAGATAAAAAAAAGAAACAAGGGATGGTACTGAAGTATGGTAAATGCTACAATTTTATTAACTAGAGTAGGTATAGTGGAAAACCCAGTCTAAGAAAGACGGATTTTTCCGGTTGCTAGGAACTAGTCTAAATTAATCTCTTGAGATGCCGTGATGCCGTTACAAGATTCTTAGTAGTATTCTAACAATAAATTGGGAGCAAAAACATTAAGAACAAAAAAAAAACAGGTGAACTTTTCGTTGGTGTGTCAAGTACTGGAAGTACTTAGGCACCCCAACGAAAAGTGTGACCCTTCATTCTTCGACACGCGACCCGAGATTGCAATCAGTTAAATCCAATTCCGAAGGCGTGTATCTTGATTGCGGCGGGAAGATTCTGCTAGTTGATATAATTACTAGTGCCAAACTCTATGTAGGAAGAAACTTTAGATCTGGTGAAGAGGTTGATCATCCCCTGTCTCATGCCGTTTCCATTTCCTTGTAATGGAAAGATCCTCTCCAAGTCCAGTCACAAGATCGGGAAGTTCAAAATCTCCAAGTATTGATTATTGCGACAGTCATCACTAGGTATCGCATTAGGTGATAAGATTGTTTTTGAATGTTTTTTTATAAAAAAATACCACTGCCAATCCTGAAATGAAATGAAAAACGCACGCACGAAAAAAAGGCATTGGAACCTCTTTAATAATAGCCTGGGTATTGTGACTTCAAACCATCACCTGTTCAGGAAAACTCATCCGTCTCCAAACCAACAACAGCCTTTCACGGCAAACTTAACTTAAAGCGCACTTACATAAAATGAGGCAAAATATGTGTCTTTTGGCATTACATAAGCTCAGATATGAATCCCCGAAGGGACCACCAAGGGTACTAATGCCACAAATTCTTCGAACTTATTTTCGCCCCAAGATGAGTTAGGGAGCGACCCAATCATCATGCTGTCCTTGTCAATAATAAATTTACAAGTTGACATATCCAAAGAGAGGGATATACAAGTGCTGTTATAGATTATACATACACAAATCATTTTGTAATACACTTTAGCATAATTACGGGCTTGCATAAAAGGGTTACTGTACTCATTTAATTCCCGAAGTAATAAGTCCATTATTGCGTGGCACAGCGTAATTATTACTTTTTTAATCAACCCTTCGTAGTAGTATAGTAATGCTTTGAATGTTATTAACACGAGGGGTGGATTGTACCTATGTTTTTCAATTGATGTACGGGTAGCTACAGCGTCTTTTGTACTTTATTTTAATACAATTAGACAATGTTATCTCAAGAAGTTGTGAAGATAAGAAGTTGTTTTCTTTGTTGTGTGTGAACAATTGCAACATCTGTGATTCCTCTTAAAGATTTAATGAAATCTGATATTTTAACATTTCAAGATTTAATTAGGCAAGTGATGAATGTGAGCGTGAATTACGATTAAAAAATGAAATTATTAATTATAGTGATAATTAATAATTTCATTTATTAGTTATTAATTAATAATTTGATATTATATATGTATACAGAGGAAAGGTTTAAGAAGACATATTGGTAATGCAAATCGTGCTTTAAACACTTCATGTAGCGTAAACCTTTAAACAAAAACAAATAACTTAATTCAGCTATTCCATAACGATATCCGTGAGTTATTCTTGTCGTCAATCGTGTAAACTACGTAGCTGTACATATCATAAGCTTTCGAATACGTCAGTACAGTAGTCGGTGGCAGTGTCACGTGCATTGGAATCGATCGCGCGTCAGCCGCAGCTCTGTCACGCTCTGAATCTGCGGCCTATTGGTAAACAAGTGGCGAGTTAAGACAACTATGCACAGATATTATTTGTATTGTTTTATTTCTATAAAAATACCTGCTAAAGTAAATTTCAGGACTACTGGTCGAAAAGTTAGGAAAGGACCTGCTTTCGCAAACTTGATTAATTTGAAAAACGTTTTTAAATTCGTTCTTAGACGAAATTTTACGCGCAGCGTATGAACACCCATAGCATCATTTACAATAATTAACATTATTTTACAATGAATTCGAACAAAATTCACATCATCACTGGTTTAGCTAAAATATTATGAAATTTACCTAAATCACTGAAAATCATTTGGCTTCATACTACGAGTATTGATAGTATAGATGCGCCCAAAATAAAAATCTCGTCAATTTAAGCGATACCTACGAAATAAAACCAGATCAGTAATTCCTTTGTTCTCGTATGAGACAACTACCGCTAATATTTGAGCAAGGAAAGGATGGGGCAAGGGAGAGAGGGAATTATTGATTCTTCAACATTCTTTCTGATCGAACGAAACGGGACAAAACTTGTATTTAGCGATATTTGCGAAACATTTGATATCCAAATGTGGAGCGGGATTATTCTTGATTTAGGCAAGACTGAAGCGTGGCTCTACCTTTGTCAAAATATAGTAAAATAGCGATGGTTGCATTTCCACTATTCGATTTGTCAAGTGCAGTAACATCAATGGCAACACCATACTCAATTGTTCCATGGTTAACATATTGAAATGCATTCGCAAACTCGTTAACGTTGTAGGCCGTACCGTTGCAACCCAGTGTCGATCAATTATTCAACATTCCATCGACTTGTATCAACCCCGGTCGAATTGCAGATATGGCAAGGCTCTGTAAAAATGTAGAAGTGGTTGAATACTGCAATGAAATTGTACGTAAGTGACTTCCATTTACATTATGATAAGAAAGTTAAATGCTAGAATATAATCATCAATCAAAAAAAGAACGTACTCAGAGAAGAATTGGGGAGGACTTTATCCTACATTGGGATCCTCCAGGCTATAGATCACTTAGAAATCTCAACAATAAATTTATAAATAACCCGCCAATATAATTTGCCGAGGTGTCGGGTTTCCGCGGTACAAACGATACTATCGGTAACACTATACACAACACTCGATACGAAAGGCGATCAAATGTGCGCCGCCGAGCGAACACACGGAATTGTGTTAACGCAGAGTACTACGCAGAAATAACGCAGACTCTATTGTTGCCAGTGATTAAACTTGTGTACATGGTGTTGATATGGCTGTATTTCAGATTGATAGAGATGGTAAAGGTGTAGAAAATGTTGATAATGAAATTAATGAAGTTAAAGAACATGTAGATTGGTTCATGGAATTACGAGTTTTTTGATATTGTCTTTAATAATTGTAATCTGTGATGCACTGATGATTATAAGCATCTTTAGAAAGTTATGCACTAAAATATTAGATAGATTACTATTGATCAGGCAGTTATTTAAGTCAGTGCTATGCTTGGCTAAGATCATAGGTAAATCGAATCTTGCAAAAATATATTATGTTGGTGCCACGCAACGAACAATATATGCAAACAATAGAAGCAAAAATCACAAAATCCTGTGATATCCTGCAGGCTACCAAGAATTTACTATTGCATAGCTATATTTTAATACTTAATTCACTCTTAATAGAGTTAGGCAATTTGGTTAGATTTTCATGAGTTGTGTAAACTGTATCACCTTTAACATTATAACCTTGCTCTTTATTATTAACTAGAGCTATGAAATTTTTTCACTACATTTTTTTTCTGTTGCGTATCTAGATATGAGGCATGTTATCTTTAACATTATGATGGTCCTCTTTTCTAACGATTGGAGTCGCGATCCTTTTTCCACTGCAAAAACTTTTTGCGTTTCATTTTAGGTAAGCAGGCATTACATAAGTAGCGATGACATTTTTTAATTACTTGAACTTTGAAAAGCGCCTTATCCTTTGTGACGAGGAGGTTCGGGCTGTCTTAATGAAACACGGTCCAATGTGCAACTGTCTTATGTTTTTATAAATCACCACTATAATATATTTGTTTACACGGCTACTTAAATATAATATGATTCTTATGTACTACATCACACTTAGGATAGGAATCTAGGGTTTACCATCATTCGTAGTGACAATTAACGGATAATACATGTGAGCTGTATTCTGTAGCCATTGAGTACTTCACGTTAAGATACAGAATATCCTAGCACCGCATTTGTCTTCAATGTTACCTCAAATCAAAATTATGCTATAAATTTTCATCCATGAATGGAAAAATCAATGAATGCACATTCAATTTCGATCAAGCTGTTATTTTTTATAATTTCCCATTCTATGTTTCACCAATCAATACTCTTAACAGCACAGCACCTTGAGGTGAAGTGCCAATATGACAGACCTGTACTATCAGTTGCAATAACTAAACCTGTAAGTTGAGGTAAATATCTATAACATTGGTTCCAACTGTACAACTGGCAATTGTGTCAACAACAGTATTTCCGGACAAATACAACCTGGCGACCTTCAAAAAACAGCGTTTTCCGAAATTAAGAGACCAGCAACGCTTCACCAGGCCTTATGGGGCTGCAGATGTTCATGGGCGGCGGTGATCAGTTACCATCAGGTGAACGGTATGCTTGTTTGCCCACTTTAGCATAAAAAAACAGTAAGAAAAACTCATTGCACTATCGTGACGGGTGCATTGACATGTCAGTTCACCTCGGCCGCTTTCTTACGTCGCGGCGCGTAATAGCCAATTAAACTTGCGGTTTCACTACTCCACGTTTCTATTTTCAAGGCGTGAGACATGCGCCGCTTCCTTCCTCCGGTTAATATAAGCCAGATGCAATGGCCTGTAGTGTAAACAAGCTTGGCGCGGGGATGAATTTGGGGCGGTTTTTTGCATGTTAAGGGATTGTGCAGCTTGTAAACAATGTATCGTGTGATACTGCGTTTTTATATTGGCCTGTGTCCTAAGCGTAATATGGTTTTCATGCATGTAACAGAAACATTGGGTGTAAAAGTATTTTACTACTGGCAAATTATCTAAAGTTCGCCGAAATTCTTTTTAATAATTATATTTTGCATAAGCAAAAGACTGGCTAGTATTGAAATGTAAATTAGAAATATGGTTATGTCAATTATGGCAATCAAACCTCACTAGCCTCGAGAATATATTTGTGCTTGAATAAACTAAAATACAAATGTTAATGCAGTAATTCCGAAGGATGTTGTAAAGTGTAATTGTATTTAACAAACGCAGTGTGTACTCCACAGTCCACTACACAGGCTTTAAAACACCATATAAAGCGAAATCTTAAAAAAAAAAAACAGATTTGTAGGGAAAGAAAATGTTTAATGTTTTAAATGATGGTAATTGTTAAGATGATATTTTTAGCAATTTATTTTAGACTTTATCCTGAAATGTCGTACAACACAACTCATCAATTCTCAGTTTCCTATGCTATCTATAAAGAGAAACCGCTATCCAGCGTCTGCAGCTAATAACATAAACAACACACGACGGTTGTCTCAACTTGGATAGAACCGTTCCACATTTGGCCACTGTCAACCAATATGAGCACCGACGTGTGATAAAGAACCATCGTGATCGTATGTAGGAAGCGTTGCCAGTAATAATATCCCACCATATTGGTTGTATGTGGTTGCCGGTTGCGGTGCGTGTTGCGTCCGCGCAGACTTAGCGTCAGTCGTCGATGCGCGTGCGGCCCGGATGGACTTGTCGCTCGTCGCGCTTTCTCTTCGGAATTTTCGCAAGTCGAAAATTTTCTCGTGTTCTTATTTCAAGTTTTTAAGTGATGTGTGATGGTGTACAGTGACGATATGTATGAATGAGTGTTTGTGCTATGCGTCGAAATTTTCACGCTTCAGGGAGTCGATAGAATATGGAGGTAAAAGAGAGATACCATTCAAGTGTTCTCAACTTTAGATTTCCACTCCCGTCGATTACTTCATGTAGGTTTCTGCTTTGTGTGTCAGAGTGGTGGGACTACTAAGTTAGGAACGTCTCAATTTCAGGCCTGAGTGTTCACGGTTGCGTCGGTGGCTGAGGCTTGCCGTTATTAAGTAATTAATGTACTACGATGCGTATATTTTTTGTTACGCTCTATGATAAAACGTGATAGGTGAAGCAAAGATGCGTGTGTTAATTAACTGCGGAAATAATTGCTGATATATTGATGTTGCATTGAAAGATTTGCAAGTAGACCAAATGAATGTCTTAAGTTTTTCTAAAGCGAGAGAAAAGTGGATTGCAAGTTTTAACTTTGAAAATTTCATTGTTGCAAAGTTTGAAGTTCTAAGGACTTCTATATTTTGATTCATTGTCGAGTTTGTATATGAAGAGTTTTATTTAAAAGAAGATTATTTAATTGGCGTCATTATAAGTGACTTACACAACCACAATTTCTACAAATAACATAATTTTAAACAGTCATACCATAAAACTATGTATATAGTTGTCTGAAATACTGTTGAGCTCTAGTACGTATAAAATCACACCCCAAAAATGACCCAACTTCTAACTTCGTATCTCGATAGTTGTGAGTGCAAAACTTTCTAAACTTATTGGACTTGTTGGTCCCCATAAATTATCACAGTCTACAGCACTTGCATGCATCCATGGCTCTTCTCTTTATTTCATAGTATTAACGAATGACTGAACTTGTCTGTGGTGTTTATCGAGCTGTTTTGGCTTAGTGGCTTGATTTGATGCGTCTCACACAAGGCGACATTCCCCTGCAGGACATTCAGACCTGACAACTTATAAGATATATTAATTTACAAATTACAAGGACAAATATTATGAAGTTATTTTATTTAAATGCCAATGTATAGAAAATTTCATATTACAGAAAATTACTTAGATAGATGAATGCCCTACCTGACTGTGGCAATTGGTCATATGTAGTAGACATTTTTGATAAACAAAACCAGATTTTTTACAAAACATAAAGTGTAAAACAATAGACACGATGGAAATTGAATGGGCAGTCAATGCATAATTTTAAAAACTATGTGTCATACTTATTGTATCGAAGTGTGTAAGCATGACATACAGACTACAGTTAGTTTTGTTTACACTAACCACGCATGCGTCTTCGTAAGATGAACAAATCAAATCGGGGCAGACTGTGTTTCTCGAATAAAATAAAAAGTATTTCCCGACGTGCAAATCCTATCCGTACTACTGCAAACGGTTTCTACCACTATTAAATGGACCAATGTTATGAGAGATATCACTAATGTGAATCAATTTATTAATGTAAATCAATGACTGCCTCGTTGGCGTAGTTGTACTACGGTATGGTTACAAAGCTGAGGTCTCGGGTTCAAATCCCGGGTCGGGCAAAGTGATATTGGATTTTTCTATTCATTATCAGCCCGGAGTCAGGAATGTGTGCCCGATATGGCGATAGGCTCGTCTCCTATCACATTGTGGGACGGAACATACAGGGTGAAATGTGGGTGTCCTAGTGGCGCCTCTGCCTACCCCTTCTGGGATAAAGGCGTGTGTTTATGTATGTATGTATTATTTAGTGCAATTGGAACGTCATCAATAAAAAAGGAATACATTTCCCGAGCTACCCAAATGTAATACTGGTGGTATGTTTCTCACATGTGAGAGGCCGCCTCGGTAGGAACCACCGCAATGTCTGTTTCTCCCGCCAAACAGTGTAAATGCACTGTTGTGTTCCGTGAAGGACATTGTAGCCAGAATAACTACACGACATCATGCGACTTAACATCTTATGTCTCAGGATGGCTAGCGCAGTGTAATGCCAAGCATTTCTTTGAAATGTATGGTGTTTTTTGGTTTTGCTACTGTCCATGAGCGGGCATAGCTTACCATCAGGCGAATGACAAGCTGGTCTCGCCATTCATCGCCACAAAAAAAATTCTGTTCAATCCTTTTGTTTGCTTAAAATAAAAGTTTTATTTTAAAACCTCAATTTTATTGTACGTATAGTTCAATAGGGTAGCATGTTAAGGACACTCACGATTTTTATTCATATCTGTTCGTGCATCCATGAGTCAAAAATGAATTTTTTTATCGAGTCGCCTTGGATATCAAGATTTTATTTGAACAACCCACTTCTAAATTCGCAAATTTGCGAGATTTCTTTAAAAGGCACAATTATATGACATTTTGAACGGTTTTCCGTGTGTGGGTTTTCTTTACTTAACCATATGGAATTTCTGAGGTGGTTAGACATGACTAAAGAAATTATGCTTATAACCTCGTTCTTGATTATACAACTCATGATGTACAAGCTTGTAACGACATAAAACTATACCTCTATTTCGATAACATGTAAAAAATTCTTCTAAAAATTCTCTGAAATAGGACTCCTATCTCTTTTGCCAAGTGTAAGTAGTATAGATACCTAATAGTGCAATGAGTTGCACTATTTAGATATTTCGTTGCATCACCCGCATGCCTACTCCACCATAACTAATCAAATCACACAAACAGTTTGCAAGGCGCACTTTCCCGTAACGAAAGTGGCAACTGCCAACTCGCAGGAACGTTGACAAAAGAGCTGTCGCGGAAGCTAACTGCACCGGCATTTTTCCTACAAGAAAAGGCACTCTATTCAATGAAGACGTCGCTTTGACTACCGGATGTTTATGAGGAGTGAGTTTTAGAACCGACGCACGAATCCCTCTTTTCGTCCTTAACTTCATGTTATTTAAGTCAAAATTTGAATGCATTTTGTGAGGATATTTCTGTTTTTCTCCCAATGTGGAAATGTAGACTGTTGCGTCTTTTCTCGATCTTAATTTGTTACTTGTAAGGTTGAAATTTGTTTTAGCATGTATTACAAACCCATATTTTAACTCAGCCGTAGGCTTACTAGTGCATTCTTTTATCCTTTAGTTCTACGTAAGATTTTCAATAATCCCTTCGCTATTCAAATTCCGTGTTATTTTCACAAATATGCCAAGAAATTTCACATTTTTTATTCATGTTCCCCTACAAATAAGGTTGAAATTCCTTCAACCCTAGTCAATGTCTATATTTAGCTTATTTTGGAAGTTCAAATGCTTCGTTAATGAGAGTCGCGCGGGTGGGTCTCGACTCTCGAGCAGATGTTAGGCTGACGATGGATTTAGTTCCGAGCGACATCAAATGCACGGTCGTTAGGGGATAATGGCTGCTATTGCCACCTGGATGCACCCCTTTTGTGTTGAATTTTCCTGGTTGTTTATGCTACGTATTTGTAGAGATCTGATAGAACTGTCCTAGAGAGACTTCGCTTTGAGCAGGAGTCCAAATGTATCCACATTTATCAGCGAGATAAAGCATTGAAACAGATCAGCGTAATTGCTATTGAATGGCATTAAATAATAATATTAAATAATCGTCTTTCTGTCTAGATGAAGACCATCCTGGTGGGACAGCACTTGCCATAAATTAATCACTTTTCCCGTACCAGTATAAAAAGAAGTGTCCATACCCCCCATTTATGATAATAGCAGCATTTCAATAAACCACATAATAGTCACTTGTATAAATTTATCGGCTTCAACACGTAACGGGTCAGCTTAATGGACAAATTTTCAAGCCCTCTGAAGTTGGGAACTTTGAAATGAAATGAAATTCGTTTATAGTCTGGAAGGCAGTTACCAGTTTCATATACAAAGTTGATACGACCGATGGGCATTTTTTTAAGCTGCATATACTAGGTACTATTTCCAAGTTCTGTACTAAAAATCAATTAAATAGGAGCAGTAGTTGAGTCATAAGTGATATTGTAAGTTTTTGCTCCATTTGAACACGATGTAGTTTTTCTAACAGCTGACTACGTATAACGCACAGGTCAAACACCTTAAAACGATAGATCCTACTAAAATCTACGCGCTGTTGCCGCTCTTACACAAGTCACATAAATAAGTACAACTAAATTACTTAAAAAGTTGGCGATGCAAATAAGGAAGCAATAAATACACACCTGCACTTTCATTACGAGAGAGACAAATCATAGCAAAACATCCCGCGCGTAAAAGAAATAGAAATAGGTCAGTGTGTTGCTATTGCATCTTAACAAATAAAAATTGTTTGCTAAAGAAATTGTTATTTTAGTGCGCCGTCGCTATCCTTTCGGAACGGATGTAACACGGAAACTCCTGCGCCGCCGCGCCGCGCCGCGCGCGCCGCTTTTATCTTGTCGGTCTCGCGCCGACAATTGTGATTTTGTATTGTTATTGTGATAGGACACTAAATGAGTTTAAGACATTATTTCTTTTTTTTATTGTGACAGTACACGTAACTTGGGATAATTATTAGTTAATGTTTTTTTGTTATTGACTGTTTTTTATTGTCGAGGACACGTAATTAAAATTGTGTTTGTGTTTGTAATTAAACTGTTTAACAATGCCTCGTGTAACTTACACCGCGTCAGAATACGCTGCTTGGTTTTTATTTACGGCGAATGCCATGGAAACACAGCTTTAGCTCTGTGTACATACCGCGAAAGGTATGGTGACGGCCACAATTGCCCCAGGAACGCCCGCACAATAACATTGACAGTACAAA
The DNA here is from genome assembly GCA_949752805.1 of Deilephila elpenor. NCBI lineage: Eukaryota > Metazoa > Arthropoda > Insecta > Lepidoptera > Sphingidae > Deilephila > Deilephila elpenor. The sequence continues at coordinate 13,023,127 of OX457106.1, read as the reverse complement.
GATACGAGACAACAAACGTATAGTGCCGCATCAGGAGGGAGTGCCATCGCGGCAAATACCCGCTGCTTGGAAAGAACGAATTTTAGACTTAAAACTACCTTCAAAACTACGTAACTACGCGCGGTGCGCCGGCGCGCGGCGTCTCGCCACGACACGACGATAACACACGCCCCGCGCGACGTTGCCAGTTCAGTTCATCAATGGTCAGTGAAATTTATTTACAAAGGTGGTTGCGTTTTACTCTTATTTGTAGGCTATTTAGTTTGCTTGAAACAAACAAAATCTCATTTTTGGTAGTATTAATTTTTGTGCCGTGTCGAATTAATACTACTATAGTATATGTAGTGTAATTTAATGCCCATCTGTCGTATCAACGCGGTATATCTGTGCATAGATCGTACATAGCCCTATGTAGTGATTTACTAGAAGTTTTCTAGTTAAGTACTATATAGAAAGCTTGAAGATATTGAAAGTGTCGCGTGGATCATTGATCTGCTAATGGCATAAGGTCGCATCCACAGACGAAAGTAATTGTTTATCGTCAACAACGTTATATCGATATTCTGAGCTGTTACTTATATAAAATAATTTAATATAATTGCTAATAACAAACCATCCTAAAAATCTGCTCCTTTTTAGTAAAAGGAGTCCGGAGGAGTAATTTCATAGATGAAATGTTGGTAACAAAATATATTCGTTTCTTAGTGTTCTTATCACAAGCGTTGGTTGTGGTATCCAATTACCACCATACGGGATGATTGCTCATAGACAACTCATACTCTATAATAAGAAAATGAACAAAGCCTACCACACTTTTCAGCCAAAACTATTAACACATTCAGCACTGAATGTTTTAGGATAAACTTAGGGTTACATAAAACAGTTCAGCGCACTGCTCTAATCAAGATGATCTCATTTTACTAGGAATTGGCTAAATATTTGGAAATAAGTATTGAGTCAGCTGTCAGCGTTTTCCATACGCACTGAAGTAATTAATTTCTGTTTTACTATGCTTTCTGAAGGATTTATTATTTTAAATTTATCTTCTAATAGTAAAGGGGTAACCAATTACAACATAGCTAAATAAGTGTTTAAGTGGATTATTTAACAGAAGGTAGTTCATGACCTAACAGCTACCTATGAAATCCTGCTACGCCTGGACAATCTTAATGAGCGTTAGCGGCCTAATGACATGAAGGATAGACTTTAGGGAAAGGAAATTGATTATCTGTCCTGTGACAATCTGGCCAGACGAAGCAGGACAGGAAAATGATAACTTTTGTAGAGTTTGCATAGATAAGAACGTATACATTCTCAGAGAACACAGGACAATCGCTGTAGTATTAACCCTGTCATGCATATTAAAAACATAATTATTATACATACTTTACAGTTTACACGAATACAAGGCAGGTGCGTCAAAACATTTTCCCGGCAATGGAAGTTAAATCACGGTTGTTTGCAATACAAGTCGTATACACCGGTTAATGTTCTTTTTTATAGTAGATGATTCGGCGGCACCTTGACCCGGTTATTTTCATCTCGGTGTGTTCAGTGGTTTTTATCTGATAGGATTTTGGAGATTCCGCTCCATTGATAATGAAGTGTTGGTAAATAGTAGGTGATAAGGTGATGCAGCGGTTTGTAAGTGGCAATCGTGTTTTGATATTTTTTTATTTCATACATACAGAGTTCGACGAGCTGATTTACCGTTCCAATATTTGATGGAATTGCAACATATTCCATTCCTGAAGGATTTGATATTTTCAAACCGAAAATTTCATTCGAATTTCCAACCAAATCGAATGCAAAGGCATACATACACACCGCCAATAGATTAAACTTGTCTCGTACCTGTTCGAAAAGTAATAATTCTTACAACTCCTCATGGAACATACGTGTTAAATTATTAAAACTGTGACGTGACGATAAAATTGAATTTAATGGACTCAGTGCAAAGTGAACCGTAAGTAAACTCGATCTTGACCCGCGCGATTAAATATAGTGCACAATTATCTAACACGGAGCGAGCGTGTCGTGTACTGGGGAGCTGGTAACCCGACGGCTATTATTAGACACGCGGCATCGCCCGCTTTGTGACTCATCGGTTGGGTTCATGTGGACTGTAGGGAGCTATAGTTACTTGCTGGTTAAAAAGAAGCATTAGTATTAGCTATCTTTCACAGTGGTTGATGTACGATATGATAGAGGATGTGTTTAATAAATTCCAGTCGCAGTTAAAATGTGTTTTTTTTTTTTTTTTATATCGAAAGTACAGAAAGTGAATAAACTGCCTGGCTAAGACGCCAAATCTAAGGGTTCACATGCTAAGCAATTGTTTTCGCTATCGCTATTAGAAAGGTTGTTATGAATAATGTGTATTTTTAGTATATTTACCTTAAAAAAGAAAGAACCGGGGAGGGCCATAGCTCAATTATGAAGCGCAATGACTCAGGCGCAGGTAAGCGGTGCGCGTTATGAGTGACGCGACGTCCGGCTGTCTGGCGTCTGCTCGGCCGATGACACTACACAATCAGAACTGTGTCAACTGTCAGAGATCATAACTCCGGCTTACACGGCATCAGTATCTCTGCACTCTAATAAAGTTGGATCGAGATTGCCACTTTTTTGTACGCTCTGCGCTAAGAAAGGTAAAGGGGAAGATTGTTTCTTGGAAAGAATACCGTACAACAAATTAGCAAGTTACCTGAGGCTCATTAATTGTGTTTTCGGGGACTTATCAATCCACAATAACCAGAGCTGGTGCAAAAATTGTTTCCATGGCTTCTCGTTTCAGTCTATTGTTTTAGCCACGAATTTTAAACTGGTGAATACTATATCAAATTGCGTAACATAACCGATCAATATACGCAAACTGCTTATTAAACTTTAGCTATTAGCCCCCTGACAGCTTGGGTGCTATTGATCGACGTTTCCATAAAGCAATTCGCTTCAATATAACCGAGAAACATTCCGGAGTAATGATCCGAGCGGCACGGAATCTGAGCCAACTCAAATTGTATCGAACCGCAATAGATCGCAATACTTCATGTTGTATATAATGTACTCCAGTTTTGCGTTTCCCTATTCTGTGTTAGGCGCGGATTAATCCGTATTATCAAATATTGTCGGCGGTGCTGAAGGGACATCGATTTTGTCCAATATTTTTGGTGTTGCAAGGACTTTTACGAAAGCCATACATATTTGCTTCAAGCCTAAGTGAGACTAATAAGTCTCGTACATGGTGGTGTTAGAACTATGTGACTATTTATTTATTGATATTGATGCCAGTCCATCAAGATTACCTCTGAACCTACAACACCCAAAAATATATAAAGATTGCATTCCGAGTATCAGTCAGCGCAAAAGAACGCGTATTGTTCGCGCCACTCCAAAACATGACACAGTATTGAAACGACCGGCGCCTAGCACAATGCGCCATTGATGCCCCGGCTGTGCACCGGCGTTAGTCAAAACATTATGAATAATGTTTTCACTTAGTGTTGAATTTCGTACCGTTCGCGACTCATATTTAAGAGAAAATTGTATAACAAACATGACGGAAGGAATTAAACCGAAGTGTTTCTTGACGTCTATGGTGTAACGACTTTCTACACTGAGAGTTAAAAATATGTCAAATTATACTTTTTATAGATTTTTACACGCTGAAATCTTTGAGATGAAATATTAAAAGAAGACCATACTAGAACTAATAGCTACAGTACTTCTACTGGTGGGGAAAACGTTGTGCTCTCTAGGAATTTCATAAACGCAAAAAATTACCATCATCTACTTCAAACCCGTACGCCAAACAGTGAAAAAAGCCACGACCTGCCCAACAAAACCAATATTGAGTAATCTACAGTTATTTGCCAAGCAAATTTCAATATCAATGCCAACAATACAAGCCGGCATAATGGGCTACAGTAAAATAATATTTTCGCATCAGCCTAGCAGCGACATCGCGATTTACTAATAAAACATTTTCCATTTAAAACCAGCGTTGACATGCTTGCGTGCCTTAGCGAAAACAGAAAGGTCATGGGTCACAATTGCATGGATAAATGTGGAAAGGTTTTTCTGTATGAAAAAGCTGGATTTTTGTCTTTAGAAAGATGGGTCGTTGCGTAGTAATAGTACTATTATAAGCATTTATTCCGTATCTAATATCTGCATGGAATTTTAGTTCTGAACTAGTAATTTCAAAGACTTTCACAGGACCTGTTAGAAACTGTCAGCATTTGTCGAGTTCCTAAGATCTTAACTTGGTCACCTCTCCTTATCCAGGAAAGCTCAATCCCTCGTTTGTCATGCCTTCTATTTCTTCTTATAAAATACTTTTTAATGACTTGTTCAATTATATTTGGAATTCTGTTTGTATATATATGCATATGGTAATAACCTATTGCTTTCTTACCCCAAAATTGGATCCGGTTGATATTCTCAAGGTTAATGTAAAACACGAAGGCAAATGCAACAATTAGCATGTTTCCCGCCGCCTACGCACTTCATTTAAAACATCTACACAAATATTTCAAGCATAACTATTACATAATACGAATCACAATTGGGATAGGTAAGGAAACACATCATTTTAATCGACATTAGTATAATTTGTCGATCTCGTTCTTCAAAATTACTACATAAATCTTGACTGCAAGTTTATTGCGGTTGAAATACAAAAAATACCGATAAATAATTTAACTATGCAGTGAAAATTGCTTTAACCGCTTAATTGCTTGCAGCCATTGGTGAAAAGTATTTTACAATAACATTGCGCTTCACTGACACAGATTCTAAACTAGGGTGTAGAATGATTTCTGCGGTATCTTAGGATCTTTCGTTTTTACGCAGAGAACGTTCCCAATTGTTTGTAGTTGTAGTTATTTTCCCAATGATTCACAAAACTTGATTGGACCAAGTTTAAACCTTACATGGATCTGGATGAATTATGTATAATTATGATTTGCAAAAGTATTTTAAGTCCTCCCAATTTTAATAATCTTACGGCTTACGCCCATTTGTAAGGTCTTCAACTAGCACCGTGTAATCGGCACTCAGGCGTTGGCAGACAATGGAAAAACTGCAAGGCTTTTAGTAATAAGCAAGTAATTTGCATTCACTGCGACTTGCATACACAGCATCCTACGTTCTGTTGGCATGGGATTGTATTGTTTACAGTATTAATATTATGAAAAGCGTTTTATGATTTTTACTGGATGAAACAAGGTTTTTATTATGCACACAATGTAGTACTGGAATTATCGTGTCTGGTTTTATTAGAGGTTTTGTTCAGTCCGTCTGAACGTAAATCAATGAACCCAATTGTATCAAAATTTGTGCCTGAATTTTGCTCTCATGAATTATTTTTGATTTTGTAATTGCCCCGTTTTCTGTCTAGACCTCGGTTTTTTCTAGTGGCATTTCTAAATCCCTTCGCTAAGTTGTACTTTACTCAAAACCTCAAATTTCACACCTAAAATTTTAGCTATTCTTCCAAAATTAAACCACAAGAATGCCACAGCCTATAGTCCCGCGGTCGCTGTACCACGTATCATTACATCACAGTGCACGAGTCCTGCATGAGTCACTCGGTGGGCGTCCGCGACCGGTTCGCTGGCCAGTTTTTGCCGGCCGTTGCATGTAAATTTCACTATCTGCACAATGTACTCATTACACCAACACACCTGTGATGTTGATGGATCGTTCTGGATCGTTTGAGAGTTAATAAAACTGGGTTATTCTCTTCAGAAGTGTGTTGACGTATTAAAAGATTTACGTGAAATAAGTTCTTGGTTTGATCTGTTTCAAGATCATTTATCATCAGTTCGTATATACAATTGTGTAAATTAAAGTGTAATGTGATTTATAACCTATTTACCTCAAATACACCTGCTTGTTTCTATAATGTTAGCTTTATCACGCAACACCGATTTTGGCTTATTTAAGACTAAAGGTTGATTTCAGTTCAACTATAATTAATTAATTAATCCGAGGCTACCGTGAAAATTGATTTTTAATTAACCTCAATCGAAGCTTTATCTGTGATCAATATAACCATTAAAAAGCTTTTAACCTCAGTAAATAAATCGAATCCGCTTTTTTGCAGTTAAGCGATAACCCATTATTGTATCTGTAAAAATCCGCAGTATTCTTTGTGAATAGCATTGATTTTTATCAATTGCAATTTGGAATTCCAATAGTTTTACTTTTTGCCGTTATAATAGTTATTATTGTGTTTCACTTTCCGCTTTCACTGCAAATAATCAATTTGACGGAACGGAGCCGCCGCAACGATAGCCACTCTAAATTCCTAAATTGTTTTGAGATTTTAATATTCTTTATCCATTTTATCATTATGCGGTCTTGGCTAATTCACTTAATAAGCTACGATAGGCCAGCGTTGGTGGACTATGGCTTAAGCCTTCTCAATCGAACTCTCTATTGCAGATAAGTAAATCCTCTACAGTGGGCGATTATGGTCTGATACAGGAACTCGTCTAATTGATTTAACGGACTCAATGTCTTTCCTAATTGGATTTAATAGACTGACTTCTGCACTTATGTCAAGGTTATGTCAATAAACATCAAAGCGAATCAGAAAGGCATAAATATGCTATTAGGATCTAGCGTTGGTTGTCAAGAACATCATTTGCGCCCACACCGATGTTACTGGTTGTTGGAGAGATACACGCCCACAATATTATTACCATCGATCTTGATTATAATTTAAGTAGAATGCTTTTGTCTGCAGCCTTGCTTCCATGATTTACGAGAATAATGAATAAAAAAAGTAGCTTAATAGAATCTCCGCCCGTAAACTTTCTTGTCGTGCCCTTTGGCATTTATAACATTACTGGGTATTATTAGTTCTTACTGGTCGTGTCTTAGCTCTTCGCGTATGTTTAATTCTTTTTGTTCCTAATTTTAAACTTAAATATTTAGTTATTCAAAGCACAAGCAAAGTTTCTATTGTAGTCTGTTTTTGCCATTTCTCAATAATGTCGGTTCTATGTCGCATCACTTCGTGTGAAGCTATGGCCATTTTAAAGCAAGAAAATTTATTTTTTAAATTTCACACTTCCAAAGGATTTTAAAAAAGATAGAAAGAAAATTCAAGCTATGCTATAAACTTAGCAGACATGATCATAACTGATTAGTCATAGACCTATTCCTTCCACTCATACAGAAAGCAATAATGAGTCATCCAGATTTAGTGACCTCAATAGTAGTCCTAACAGTCCATCAGCGCTTCCTTACATAATAACATAACTAATCGATCAGCTAGCAGTCGCAACATGAATCACGCTGCTTACATTAGAATACAATACGAATAGCTCAATACCGTCCTCGATGCGTTCTCAGGTGCCTATTATTAATAATAGTTTATCTAAAGGTGTAATACATTTTGGCTTTATTACGTATTGATTAATACCTGTATTAATAAACGCAGTTACGCCGTAGGGCGAGTAGTCTCATCTTATAACAGGAAACTAACATAGATTAAGATAGCAAACAGCGACTTCAGAACAGACTATTAAAACTTTAAATAATGGTTTGTGCTAGTCTAACCATTTCATCTCAACGCTCTATCTAGTTACTTTTCAAAAAGACCAAAACATCTCTCGATCAAGAATTCCACGGCTATGTGGAGTTGAAGCACATATTTCATTCCTAGCAAGCGATATTTCACACGGTACAACGTATGCCCTCTACAATGTTGCAGCCTACACGGCCACTTTATATGCAGTGTTTGAACCTCCCATAATCCGTTTTTGGCGCGTTCGGTGTTCCTACGTGTTCGTAATATTAATATTTGCATACTTATTGTTAAAAACATATGTTTTTTACTAACGTGATGTGTTGATTGGTGACAGCTAATGTTGATTTTTCCGCAGTGATCGATTCATAAATATATAAATGTGTATTATTTTGAAGAATTGCTCGTGTGATTGAGTTTAATGAGATGGTTCGTATATATTATAATATTTATTTAAAACGAAGATTATTTGCTATTAAAATTCCTTCCAAATTGTTTTAGCGATACTAAATATTTGCGGTGGTTCTGGAGATAAAAAAGTGAGGTAATCATTTGATCTGATTTTTCGATTTCAAGGACAATATTGCTTCGAGACAATTTCGAAAGCTTTGAAGTGATACAAGCATATGTATAATCTAATTTCAGATCTTTCCGCGTCTTGCATAGATAAGATGTCGTTCTGACCTCACGTACTTTAGAATAAAGGCATCTCGAACATAGCCTGAATTTTAATAAAGCTAAAAATACCTTAAAACATTTACATATCAGACCGAAATTTAACCTCTCCGCTATCTCAGCTACTAAAAACCGTGTTTCCTAAATGCCTTTTGTTTTTAATTTATAAAAGACTTGGAACGACTTCCGACGGCAAGAGTAACCGGGTCAGCAGGTAGTTGGTAATGCGGTACCGTGAATGAGCCTCACTTGACCCCGGCCGGAGATTGCCAGCCACTTCACAGGCCTCCGTCGACGCCCTTTTATGGATATTAATGGCATGTCCGTCAGTTGAGCTCACCTTAGATCCAAGGTTCAAGCAGTGAATGCTTTAGTGGTAGTTCTGGATATTAGAACTATTTTTATTGATGTCTAACAATGTAGTAGTTGAAAGTTACTTTGACATTAGCATATCTAGGTTTCCTGCGATAGTCCAGGAATTTGTTTAAAAAAAGGGTTACCTGGAAAGTTTTCCAACAATTTCATCATCATCATCATCATCAGCCAGTTGCAGTCGACTGTTGGACATAGGCCTCTCCCAAGGTACGCCACAGAGCCCGGTCTGCTGCTTTACGCATCCAGTCGCTGCCGGCCCTTTTATCCAGCAATTTAAAAATGGATAATTTTATAGATTTTACGCCGAAACTATTGATTTCTATTTTAATAGCATTACCAGAACTTCAACATTCAACACTTTCGAGTATCACAAAGCCGAATGGTCTCCAGACCGTCAAACCACAGTACCGAGCCACACCGCTCAGTTTCACTACATTACAGGTTGATCTATTTAGAATAATGAGGTGTGATTGATTGCGTTAGTGCCTAGTGGTAGCCGATACAGCTCGTTTGCTCATGCACACCAATTTGCGTAATCACCTGAGACAGATTATATTGCAGGTATTGTTGTACCAGCGTTGGTAAATAACACCGGTCGGTTTCTTAATAATTTATACAAAATAGTTTTGTGCCCTATACATTTACAGCACGATTATGGTATACAGTGTAGTAGGTAGAGAGCCTTATTCTTATTGGTATGCTTATTTCGATCCCACGAACATGAGACTATTTGTGAAGTTACAAACCAAAACTTAAATACATCATCTTTCAAATATGGAGGAGAACGTTCTAAAAGCTCTTTTATTTTTAAAACAATCCATCACTTGTTCATTTCAATTATTATGTTGCAAGGCACAGTTCAAAATTTAAATTCCCACCATCATGATTGCCTTCACAACACGCCTCACTTTTAACAAATTACCACAATAATCTAAGCAATTCATCTTATGTTCTGCAAAATCACGACAGATACTCCCAGACGGATGATTCAAGCAAGTCGAGTAGTTGAATACGTTATTACTGCTCTTTCGACTTGGCATTCGAGATTACTAAAAATAATTTAACGAACAGTTTGATGATAGATTAACAAAGGAAATCTTTTGCTTGTGCAGCCAGATTTAAGTTAATTATGTACCTTATTTTTAATACGAAGAAGAAATGTCTTTTCTAAACTGGTACCGATATGTCTATATAATACAGTAAATGGCAAGAAAAGTGCTTTCTATTCTATTTGTATTGTTCGAATCGTTTGTCTCAGTGGCGTAGTTGTACTACGGTACGATTACAAAGCTGAGATCTCGGGTTCTAATCCCGGGTCGGGCAAAGTGATATTGGATTTTTCTATTCATAACCAGCCTAGAGTCAGGAATTTGTGCCCCATATGGCGATAGGCTCGCCCCCTATCACATCGTGGAACGGAACATACAAGGTGAAATGTGGTGTCCTGGTGGCGCCTCTGCCTACTCCTTCTGGGATAAAGGCGTAAGTATGTATTTTTGGAATAATGAATAGATGAGAAATTCAGTTATTAGATTCTATATCAGCCCATATACGTCCCACTGCAGGGCACGGGCCTACTCTACAATCGAGAGAATCGATTGAGAGTGGTTAGGCCATATAGTCCACCACGCTGGCCTAGTGCGGGTTGGCGGACTTACATACCGTAGAAATTCTTTTAAAATCGCTACGGTATGCAGGTTTCCTCACGATGTTTTCCTTCACCGTTAAAGTGTGTGGTAATTGACTATCAATACACACATAACTCCGAAAAGTCAGAGGTGTGCCCTGGGATTTGAACCCGCGACCACCGTGAACATGTAGGCAGCCGCGTCTGGTCCGTTACCAACAGGCCACCACGCACTTCGTTATTAGATTACCCAATAGAAATGTAAAAAAATGGAGTTTTGTTATTCCACCCGCATGGGTCAATCGACGCACCCCTGGTATTTATTAGGTCATATGTCTGTCACATAATGATATGATTGTAGGTGACATTATTTTCCTTGTTATTGTTGTGAGTGATCATGTCTACTAATTACCCACATGTTTAACTAAACCACATCAGGGAATGCAATGTTTCAAGTCTTTATATTTATCGCATAGGTAAATAATTCAATTGTGCATTGCATCGTTTCGTTGTAATTTTCTATGTTTAGAACAACCTAATTGAAATATTTTTTTTTTCTTGAATCTACTTTTCCATGTATTTCTAAAGAAACCTTGAAGTAGTTTTAACTAAAGCTAATCAAATGTCGTACGTGAATAGTAGAAAGGTACAGACTGCCCGAAAAGTCGAATGACGCGATAATAAACCTCCTCTCACTTTCATTTCATTTCCACGTCCACGTAATTATCTCAAGACATAATATCTAATTTGTTTGTTCGGTAATGCTTTTTACGTTATTTGTAATCTTACTGCCCGATTGTAGCCAAATAATTATTATATAAACTTTCTACGAGTATAAATTGCATGCGCCATTCGTTTATCAGTAGGAAATTGTCTCTTTTCGCTAATTTTTGCCGGTTCATATCGGTGGGAACTTTTTCCTTCCGAGATTAATTTGCGAGATTGTAATTATGTACGTAACACGCTGCTGTTTTGCATTCTTTTGGTATTTAAATGTGGTGTTAGAATAACTGGATAGATAGAAAATATTTTAGCGTGTCACAGCTAGAGATAACTATCCTTTAACTAGGGTAGGCTATTATTTAGATAAGAACTTTAAAAGCATTACGGTGATAACGTGCCATCAGAAGAGTTACCTCATCTAGAGAGTTACCTCTACTATCTACATTAGAAAAATCTGGATCTAAAAACTTTCACTATTCATATCAAGCATCATAATCCCCCTGTTCACATAATCGATATGACAAAATAGCATGTGATTGTGGCACTTTTTGCTGTACAATTATGCATTGTGCTCTTGTTTCCTGAGCGTCTCGCAACTGCACTATTGTTATGAATTATTAGGTAACTGGTGTCTGTTTATTGTTTCCTGCGTAATTTCTGTGAACTTTTCCTTCTCGTATCTGATTGGTTGTTTCCGTTTGTTCCATCTGGTTATGTGTGTGCGAGATCAGTTTTTGTAGTGCAAGTTGTTGCACGACAACTAGATTTTTCACATTCATGTATTAGGAAAAGTTGTATTGCGAAAGTAATGTAATTAGAAATACGGAAGGTAAAGACGGTTTCATTTCTAATTTGGTAGCGTCTGTGGCAGTATTGAAAATGTCTCTTCAAAATTCGAGGCCAGAAAATGTTACTGCGGGGATAGAATTATGTATATCTGCCAGTTAGGTATATTCTGTAATAAATATGAAAATGGCAATAAGTATTATAAGAAACCAAATCGCAAGCAGGTAACCTGATTGGAAGAGATCGCCGTCTCCAACGGAACGGATCGATCAAATTTTATCCGCTACATCTTCGCGAGACTGCTTTGCTTACTTTTGAGACCTATATTTATTAAACTACCTTCAGCGAAAACACTAAATGAAGCGTGTGAACAGATATACAAAAACTATTAATTAAAACAAGTGTGATGTAAATTATCTCAGCTTTGCATCATACTAAATTATGAGATCGATTACGTATAGTTTTGTAATTGTTTTGTTATGTTATTCTCGCCAGTTATTATTTTTGTCGGTTGTCAAGTGTCTAAATTAACTTTCTAATATTAACCGGTAATTATTTCCTGGATTAAACATGATCTTTTTGAATTATCTAAAATTGAATAAATATTATATCATTAATGAGCTTTTCGGATACTAAATCTGGACTTCTGACGACCCCAATATATTATACCGTATCAGCCCATATACGTCCCACTGCAGGGCACGAGCCTCCTCTACAGTCTAGAGTACGATTGGGAGGGGTAAGGCCATATAGTCCGCCACGCTGGCCTAGTGCGGGTTGGCGGACTTACATATTATAACTAGACACAATTTGTAGAAGACAGAAAACATTAAAACCTGAATCATATGGAGGAAATATTATTTTGTGGGTTAGTTGATTTTACTTATTAAAGGACCACAATTTACTATCTTCTATACTCATACCAAAGGAAAACCTCAATGACCCCATTCACTAATAGGCAGTTAAATAAACTTTTAACTACACTTCAAATTTTCTCAATGTAAAGTTCGTGGCACGTAATTTTAATCGTAAAAGTAGTTCAATATCCATGATGTAATTAGCACAGATGTTGATTTTAATAAATTTGTTGGTATTAAGTGTCCGCACCCACACTGGTCATTGTTCAGAATGACTGTGAATATATAATTTCAACACTGCAAGGAATGTGGACGCATTCTCGTAGTTTATCTCGGCCTAGCTATGCGTATATGTGGGTCACTGTCACCTGGTGAACTCCGTGCGATATCACAGAGCAGAGACTTCGCGGGTGCTTTTACTGTAAGTGGCAAAATATAACAATTGTGGTAAAATTTCACATTATATGTTATTCTGTATGAAAATAAAACAAGCCTATATCCCTGAAGGGTAAGCAAACACTCACAAACTCACGCCTTTTTCGCCTTTGAAAGGACAAGTAAAGGTGCTACCAGGACTCCCACATTTCGCCTTGTATGTTTCATCCCACAATGTGATAGGGGTAAGCATTGCGTCACTAATACGACACACAGTCTGCCGAGGTTATTAGCACCCGAAGGTTTTATAGGAAATGAGCCTAGATCACATGAAATACAAACCAAAAACACAAGTGGATTGCCCAATAAAAAAGACTGTTTACAGTTCACTTGGTACCTAATGCTTTATTGTCTCCTGGTATATAGCCTTGAGCTCATGTATGTACATAGCTAGAAAATACCTTGAATTTAGGATTTGAATAATCGCTTTAAAAGGTCGAATAGTAGTAATATTATTTATTACCCTCTGTCCTTCCGCACGCGATATTTATTGTTCGACCAATTTCCACAGAATGCTGATTGATGGCTTGAAGGTTTTTTAATGAAAGCCTTTGTATGTGTCAAGCTTTAGTATTTATTATTGTCATTAAAGCGAAAAAAACTAGCCAGGTATTTTCAGTCAATCAATACATTCAATATCTTGGATCCTAAATATGTTCATAGAACTCATTCGGTTCTGCAAAATGTTTATTCCAATTTACGAATCAAATATTTGACTTCAAATATGGTTCACTGTATGCGCCTTCGGTAATAGTACCACCGACCTCTCATTTTACAGCAGGATCCCTGCGCACTGCGCCACCCCGGTTGTTAAATGTTTAAAGTTTTCCCTGGCACTTGGCAGCTTAACGGCTGTCTTTGTCGACATAAATACCCTTTCACTGCAAGGACATAAAACTAAAACATTATTGCGATAGTGGCGTGCATTCCTCACAGACAAATAGACACTGTCTACCCCGATAAATACTGCCAATCATACATCTATTCACTTATGACACATAAGTAGTTGCATCGTTGAAATAATTATTACCAAGCCCTCAATGATCAACTCTTATTCAATGACAGTGTGAATTAGATATGTTTTGAGTAAAACATTTCAAAAGATATGAATTATAGATTATTACATTATTTAAGTAGTTAATTTAATAAGATTTTTTGTGTTTCTTTATAGACCCAGTTAGTTAAAACACCAGTTCTGAAACGAAATACTCCAGACACGGTTCTCAAACCGCAACATGTTTTTGAGTGATCCTGGGCATTTTTATGGGTTTGGATGTTATGAGCCCACCATATTGATTTTCAATATTCCTCAGCACACTCTCTAAAGTAAGTTAAAGCATCAGCTCAAGGTTGACGTGTGCATCGCCGCATTGCAGTCGATCGGTTGTCGCGTTCTAAGAAATGTATATGGGTTAACTGACACTAAGGTGGAGCGACCGCTACTCGCTGCCAATGCTTTACGTCATAACCGAGGATAATAACCGGTAAAGTAACTGCCAAATAGCTTGGCGTGCATTGTGCTGCCCCACATCGGTTGAGAGGATTCTTTTAAAGGAGTATGACCATTCATGGTATCGGTAAAAATATCGTTGCTACTTAAAATATACTGCTTAACATTAATTAGAATTTGTATGGTTTGTAACGTTTTTCTGTTTATCCCGGGTGACAGATTTTATAAAATAAAGTGTTGGTCATCAAATTTTACGATACATCAGTAGTTACTACAAATGGGGCTACCAGAGTGACTGGACTTCAAGTTTATTTCTCCAAGAACTCCCGGTCTGGATTGCAATTATGTTAATTTTTATAGAAAACATATATTTTTCCCTACACAAAAAAGTAGGTTTCATCGAGGGACAAAAATCTTCGCACCGATCCTAACTTTCATAGTAAAATGGTCATTCTCCTTTTTCAATATTACATTATCGAGTATTTATCTCAGAGTAAATTTACGCTTATCTGTTCTGTTCACTTCATAACTATAAGCTATTTCAATTAGTATTCTCATAATTAATTTACCTGTTATTAAGAGCATCACTTCGTAATGCATGTTGCAATATGTTGTTTATTTATTTAAATCCTTTTATTTTTATTGTTTAATACACGCATTGTTTTCTTATTTTATAGACAAGAAAATTTAAAATTATATTAATGACATTCCCTTATTGATGGTTAGGCTAGACACAGGCTTTCATGTTTACAATGTAACAAGCTGATGAAATAATGGCATGTCTTGGACATCACTGTCATTGCCTAACATGAAACATGTATGGCTTCACATCCTCGCATGCATAAAAACAGTTCTTATAAACTAGGTGTTTTAATAGTCAAATAATTAGACTATTAAAACCCTAATAGCGGCTTTGCGGACTATTAAAATTTTGGTGTAGAGAGAAATTATTAGGCAATACATATATTTTCGTGTGATTTAAGCAACGCAGCATTATTATCTAGGACAATAATAGGGGGAGGCCCCTATTAAATCCCATGAGAATCATGTACTCTACATACTCTTCCCGAAATTCAAAAGTAATTCTGTGTCTAATGATAATACATAACTCAATTTCGTTGTAATGTTACCGCGATTCTTCTATCAACAATATTCGCCTGCAGAAAACACGTACATTCGACTACAACATATAAGGAGAACGATGTAGAGTATCTATAACTAATCAACTATTGCGGATAATTACCTACTTTAAAAATAGCTACGAAAAAACATAACATACTTATTATAAAAAAAAATGATAATAGCCATCGTCACAACATGTAACATCAGGCTTACAAACGACTCCCTTTTTCCTTTGTTTGAACATCACGCTATGAATTTCTACGTAATTTGTTGCTATCCACTTTGCATATGTTAATGTTACGTATTGCACGATTGTGAATACATCTTCATATACCTTACCATATAAAGTCATGTAAGAATTGTTAATTACGCCGCTGTCAACGACCCGTGTGTTGGTCCCGCTTTCATTGTCCATCTGTCTGTAACCGTCTCATTGATTAGAGGCCTCCTGATGAGAATGACAGCTGTCCCTGTATAAAAAGGAATAAAAATTAAAATTTAAGTTATCGTCGAGAGACAAACAAGAGGGCTGGCCTCTCCGCAATGAAGGATAGGCTATTTGAATTCTGGTAATCATTACATGGCACTTGACAGCACACGTTAATGTTTTTAGCTCCCGTTACATATCAGGATTTTCTTTCAATCTTCTTTCTTGCTACCCAAATTTGCCACGTCTGGTGTCAAAATCCGTCTTACAGCTTAATTTCCTCCCCCCGATGTTTAGCATCCTCGACTGTCTTTCCAATACTAGTGTAATTAACTTATTTTTCTGTTTAACATGGTAGCGCAAGAATCTAATTTATATTCCATCTTCATTGTTTTAAACTAAATGCGTCGCCGTGTTTGGTGCAGTAATTTTGACAAAAATGTTTTTTGCTGGTGGATATGAAGAAGCAGCAATTTGCATTGTAATGAGATGTCATGCACGAGCGCCCTTCGTAGGAGCGTTGCTCTCTGTATAATTTTTTTTTTACCATATCTCACCACGCAACCTCGGTGTGTTTCGATACGCGAATGTTTATTAACCCTCAGACTTTGACAGACGAGTGAACTTAACACCCCGTTCAGAAAAGGCCGAATACCCCATCAATTCATAAGTTTAGGTTTTAAAATTGAGCCCCAGTTACTCCAATACATTGGGTTCGAAAGATTCCCGAATATAAGTTACTTGCATTTGTCGGTTTGTAGTGAACTCAATCTTTAGGGTCCTATTATTTTTCCGTGTTAATTTAGATACCAGTTAGGATAACCATGCACCAAAAATGAAGAAATTTGACCTCAGTTGTAAATTGTATAGTGCTTACCGCAGTACGAGTACCATAAAAAATAACTATAATTTCAAACGGTTCGTTGCAACGGTAGTTTTACAAGTCGGAATGTATTCCTAGGATCCACGGCACTGGCATAATTTTCATAGCAAAACAGTCTTACACATGTACGAACTGTGTTAGTACTGTTAGCTGTGTGTATAATTTTAGCATTAACTACCTGTGTATTTATCATGCATACATACATAAACACGCCTTTATCCCCGAAGGGGTAGAGAGAGGAGCCACCAGGCCACCCAAATTTCGCCTTATATGTTCCGTCCCACGATGTGATAGGGGGCGAGCCTATCGCCATATCGGGCACAAATTCTTGACTCCGGGCTGATAATGATTAAAAAAGTCCAATAACTCTTTGCCCGACCCGGGACTCGAACCCGAGACCTCAGCTTTGTAACTGTACCGTTATTCAACTACGCCACCGAGGCAGGCAGTGTGTATTTATCGCAGGTCAAAATTTGAATTGTTCCCTAATTACCCATGTTGAGTTCAAAAACATTTCATGAATAAATATCAAGAGGTATAATATTTTGTAGTTTACTTAATGGTAAGCTGTGCCCGCTGCTTGAACCCACGCCCTTAGGGAATTTGTCGTGTATTGCCTCCCCAAGTATTAAGGCCGGTAATTCCATTAGCAGTTAGAGTCCTCCTGTTACGTTAGTAAAATGTTATGAAATCGAATTCTATAAAGTTTTGTGTTTGTGAGACCGAAAAGTTCCTGATACCCACGACACAAGACTCGATCTTAATGTGAGGTCAGCCGTGCTATTCTGTAACATCTCACGACCTAACTCACTTCTGAATCCGCAGTGAAAACTCATTTGGCATTTATCTACACTAGCGCCATAAAGTGAGAACTCAAGTGAAGTGAACTATTTTTAGTTGAGATCTTAGTTATTTGACGTTGATTGGTATTCTGAAACAAAGATTTCGATGTTCACTTCGAATCTCACCTCGATCCTTTATGTCAAATCATAAGTTACTATTTTGTGTGCGAGTTTGTGAGTGAAAAGAAAATAAATAGTGATTTCATTAGCAAAAAAAGGGCTGCATAAGTATTTAATATCAAGGAAAGTTCGAAACGTCAATAAATAACCTTTATAAATATGATTTACTGTGCTTTTACTTAGTTACTGCAGTAAATATATTTTTTGTTTGTAGATGGCTCGATCATTTATTTTATTAAGTATTCTTAAAGAAGCCTACGAATTAGAAGTAAAAACGAATCGTCGTCAAGCTCAAATTATAACAAATTTGCCCCTTACTAGTCGCAGCGATGATTTTATTAACATCTATAGACTTTCGGAAGACTTAATTCAAGATTTAGAGAATCAATTACGCCCTTTACAACTAAGCGACCTAGTCGAGAGCTTTCAACAAGGTGCAAGGTACTTGAGCACTTTTTTACCGCTATTTTTTTTTAAGCCAAATGGGGTTTCTCTTCTAAATATTGTACCAAGGCTTCAACTTGATTTAACGAAGGATGGGAAACGCGGTCAATTGATCTAAAACAACAATATATGCATTTAATTTCTTTCTCTATAACATAAACCACACCAATACAATGTAATTATACATTACTCACTCCATAATAATCAACGTTTTAAATATACTTTGAATTAAATAACAACACTTCACAAATTAACATAAAATACACTTTGTTTATAGTTTTAAATTTCGTCGCGCCGACGAATGACGTCACGTTTCTAGTTTTACAACAATATTTGAGTGTGGCAAAGGCATATTGCGTTCAGCCTAACTTTATTTATATTTCCTTTATTTACCATTTGTTATTTTATTTAACATATTAAAATGATTACGCATCACAACTTTACCATAAAAAACCATGAAATAGATTTATTCGTGCAAGAATAACGACAAAAATTCAATCGGTAACGTGGATTGAAAACCGTAACTTCAAAAGGTCTACACTAGCGCTATGGAACGATCTCAAACAACATTTCGATACTCACCTCACTTCACGCGACCTTGAATGATGTTACAGAATACCAAAACAATCTCACTTAAAGTGACTGTCGAAGTGAGAGTGAGTTCGGAAATGAGTTTCGATTCGAGTTTTGTTTTTTACAGAATCGCACTGCAGGACTTTGTATGTGACTGTTGAGTGTATTTATTTATTATATTTTTTTTTCATACATACATTGACAACTAGAAATATAGTAAGTAAGTACAGCCACAAATAAACAGACCACTACCTGTCGTGTCAAAGCAACGGTTATCAATATAAAAATCATAATACTTGTGTTATATTAATTATTTCATATTATGGTTTTTATTTTATTCGTGAAGACGTATAATTTTATTTCACACGAGAATGTTATTTTAGATAATATTTTTACGACTTATACCATGTGGATATTTCTCGCTGTTGGCCTTTCACACTTTTACAAGCGCCGTAGCAATAAAATATGATTTATAGTTTCAAGTTATGAGTTACACCGGCAGATATATAAAACCATATCAGTGGTGAACTTTTATAAAGGACATCTTTCAGTAATGATGCTTTTACTGGAAAGAAGCAATATTTAAGCTTAGATACTTCAAAATAATTTTTAATTGTTTATGCACAAATACTTCTAACGAAAATTCGTTTATGTAATTTTCAAAACGTTCGATATCTTTTACCCACCCTACTTCTCTGTTATTCCACAATGCAGGCACCAATATTTGATCTGACATTTTAGGTCTTCATAAACAGTAGAAATCTCTTTCCATCAATAACACTGGTCAACACAAGTCTTGTTTCCTTTATTTTTTTTTCTGTTATTGGGTATTTCTATGGCCCTGAGTATGAAAAAAATACTGGAAGATTCCTAACAGCTTCAGTTTTTGAAATATAGAGTTTTATTATTTTGATAAAAAAGTACAGAAAATTAATAAATGTTGTTAACAAAATTTCTATTGAACACTATCAAATGATCTTTTATACGATTTTCTTGAATGAACGACTTTAGGTAGATCACGTTGCAAACTCCAGCAGTAGTCTGCCATCATATGTGAGTCCCACCGCCCCTGATACCGCTCTTCCATTGTTCGAAGATCCTGATGGAATCTTTCACCCTGCTCCTCACTAAAATCACCTAGATTTTGTGGAAATCGGTCTAAATGTGAGTGCAGGAAGTGGATTTTTATGTTCATGTTGCACCCTAACTCTTGCAAGTTCGATAGCATGGACTCAACAAGCTCTACTTGGTAGTCAGATTTCTTTTTGCCTAGGAAATTACTCATAACCAAAACGAATGACTTCCAAGCTTTGGATTCGACTTCAGTCATTGATTTGACAAAATTAGGATCTTTCACGAGTTGCCTAATCTGTGGCCCATCAAAAATACCAGCTTTTAATTTGTATTGATAAAGTATTGTTGATACGCAGTTTTTACAAAGTCCGATATAGGTTTTCGACATTTTGCAAATACATATTCACCACAAATGTAGCAAAAAGAATCAGGATTAAGTACACAACACCTTCTTGACGAAGCCATATCGAAAACAACAACAAAATATATTTCAATGTCCAATAAAAAACGCAACTATAAGTAAAAATAGTAATGGAGAGTAGTTAGCTGTAACTCAAAAACAAAAGCTGTGAGAGAAAAACTGTTACCATATTTAAAAAATAAGCGTTAGTTTGAGATAGAAAAAAAAAAAAGTTAAAGGAAACAAACGATTTTATTTTTTTTGTTGACCAGTGTAATTGCTTCGCTTGCTCGTTTATCAAAAACATGGCACAAAAACCTTTAAAAACTTGTAACACAAATTGTGCGTTAGCTAATTGGTTGGTAGAAATTAGTAAAATATCCGGAAAAGGCACCCGCACAATGTTGAATGTTTATGATGGCACGACACGCACCGTGGCTGTCATGTGGCTGTATAAGTTTCAGTGCGGACGACAAGGCCGAAATAATGTAATCATGCAAATACTGAAAAAGCGATAAAACATGTTTGCATTGATGTCGAAATGTTATCGCGATATGATAACATTTATCAGTTTTATTGAGGAAGGCCAGGATTGTGGGTTATACAACCCTCCCCTTTTTAATCCCCCATCCTACTACCCTACACATGCGGTATGGTTGAAGTTCCATTGTGAGCTCAGAGCTGCAATCACAGTATGAATGGGCCGACCGACTCATCTGTGGTGCTAGCACTATCCAACAGAAAACTGGAATAATAGCTTTGCCGGCGTGATTCATTTGGTAAGGCATTGTTGGAAATTCTATGATCCTAATTCTCAATCAATTTATTGTAAAAGTTCGTCCTAACCTCCTCCATTTATTTTGACAGTACGTCAATGGGCTTAAATACCCCGATGTAACACAATCCATTGAAATTAGGTATAAGCAAAAAAACTAACGTTAACTTGAAATAATTTGGAAAGATAAGTTACTACCATTTGAATGCTAGCTGCAGTAACAAATGTGTGTCGAAGTCATTAGTGCAAAAGTGACTTTCATTTTTAAAGTCGACCTAGTAACGTATGACGTCAATTGTCATGCTGGCAATTATCTAGAGTAAAATAGGAAAGCGAATTATGGCTTGGCTTTATGTTATGTATACGTTTCCATAAGTAAGGGTTCTATGCTATTCCAACAATTGTTTATAAACCCTACATGCTTGCATTAATGAGTTCGCCTTTTCAATGCATATTCCATTATGATTTACTTTATTTAAACTATACCTACATCGGCCTTTATCATTCAATTACAGGACATCATTCAGGTCCTGAAAAGATTACGCCTTTGAGCGTGAATCAAGAAGGATTTGCTCTTGTTGCTTTGGTCCTCATTAGTAACGCTGTTGCCCACTAAATAAGTACTACGAGTATTAGTTAGACCCGATTTCTTACATGGATATACCGATATCGAATCAGTTCAAAACTTTGAACTCCACCTGCTTAATACCATTTGTGAATACTGTGTTCTACGTGTAGTAAAATGTTATTATTTATCGATCGATATTTTACTGACAGAGGACGAACAACTTTTAGTTCTTCTTTACCCTCAATGTTTTCCTGCCTTCAAAGGTTTAGGACCAAACTTTGCATCAACCAAGAACACCACCTATAGTTCGTAGACCGGTATGTTAAATAGGCTTGTTGATGTAATATTTTGAATTTCATAAACAGTAACGATTGCCAGTGAATGCACTCCCATGCCCTGACTACACGCAGACGAGCTCGCCGCGGTCTCACTCCAATTACCGTAATGGTTGTGAACATCGCGAAATTCCATACACTTTCACCGGCGCCTCGTGCTACTCGCTTTCGTACGGATAATGGACTCAACTCCTCGATCTGTTGAAGACCCATTAATCTGCGCATCTTGATCTATACAGTCAATAATAGGTGAGTAGATCGTGATTTATGTATGACAAAAAAAATTAAACCATTATTGATAGTATTCTTCTCGGTAGTCATTAATGAAGTCGCATAACTGGTCTTCTCTTTGCGTATGGGAGTTGATACAGATCCAGATGAAACACCGCGTTTTGGGTAATAACTCACACAAAATAGAATTCACTTTCTAAGTATGAAATCCAGCACACGTTGTTTACCCTTCACATAATCCATTGGCACGGTATGTAGTAGTACATAGTAAACTTTTTGAATCACGTACAATATTCAGTTGCATACAACGAATGCAGTGTTGAAGTTTTTCACGTGCTGTGGAACTATTTTTACCACGTCGCTTCCTGTGGTTTTGTCAACGCCCCACATCTATCGTCTGCTGCGCTTCCTCGTGGCAAACCGTTTCTTTCTACTGTGTGTTGCATTTCATTTGGGAAGATACATTTAATGTTAACAGCGGAAAATGTCACAATAATGAAATTGAAACTCCCGAAAATTAGCGTTGGTTTTAATTTCCTTTAATATTTGACTGGGCTGCTTGTATTTTTTTGTTATTAAGTATCTCTAATAATAAGATTTTACTCTTCATTCATTTATGTGGTATCGAAACACAAAATTGATATTCAAATTTAGGATAGGTTGCTCTGTTAAATGCTTATAGCTTCAATAGGCTTCCATAAACTCAATCAGCTGTTGATATTTTACAAGATAATAGCGACAAGATTATTTAACTTTAAATTACAATATTTACTCCAAATTCCGGGCTTATATTTATGAATGGATCTCGCGATATATTGAAGCAAACGTGTATCAGTTTCCTATAACCTTGAGAACCTCCTACTATCTAATGCGTGGTCGTCACTCAAGAACCAACTTGCCCGCCCACTGCCACTTCAAATATTTGCACTACTTGCTTGAAAATAATATAAGTGTTTATAAAGCCGTGCTTAGTTGAATAACGCTTAGCTGGACAGAAATAAACTTGAGTGTATTTGCATGTATGTTGCAGTAAAGATGCGTTTCGTATTTAAGACACATTATTGGGCTCATGTTAACCCTCTCGCAAACGTATCCTATTTCGATATAATAGTCCTTTTTTCAATTTAACTTTCCCGCCCACACGCCTACCACTGCAACTCCAGTCAGCCAGGATCAGGCACGCAAAGAATTGGTACCGAGCTCCGGTGCTCCGCGAGTCTCTTAGTGACACTAGCTTGTCTTTAACCCGCATCGAAATTAATCAGAAAGAAAAGAACAAATAGGAGTTGGAAACAAATATTCTAAAGTTGGAAACAAATATTATAAATCTTGTTTTATCAATCAAAGGGCCTTAGCCCATGACCTGCTGAGGACTTCTGTATCCGAGAGACAGAGAAAGAGTTTTGGATAATTTTGAAACATGTACCATAATTCCGCCAAACCACGGTGGAGGTCCCAAATTTCTACTAAATACTAGTTACAGGTATCCATAAACCACCATACTGAAAGCAATAGCCGCCACGCCAACGTAATCACACTGAATGGAGCTAATATGTCTCGCGGCGTGGTTCGTTGAACTGCTTCACACGCACTTGTGATTGTGCTGATTTCTAGATTGGCTTCATCTGTGCACATTGTTTTTTTATGAATTAGTGGCGTTGTGGGGTAAAAAATGGTTGTAATTAGCATCTTCAACCACTATGTCAGCCAGCGATTTGTTGGAAAATTTCCGGATTACGTTTACAACCATTTACGAAATTTTACAGGGTTGTATATACAGGGTATATCAAGACTGCGACCGAAAACGAAGCCAGGTGGCAGTATTAGTGACTTCAGACACAATGCAACTAAAAATTTCGTAAATAAAATCGTCAACTTTTTTTGGTAATTCTTTACTTATCGTCGTTGTTGGGTGATAAATACATAGTTTTCGTAAAATAATGAAGTACACCTTTTTACTTTTTAAGTCACGATGGTACGTTAGTGTTTACATTACTATTTTCGCAATAACTAGGTATTTACTACCTAAACAAAAATATTTTTTAAAAATTGCAATTTTTTTTATTTGCATTGTGTCTGTAACCACTAGAACTACCACCCGGCTTCGTTTTCGGTCGCAGTCTGGATATACCCGGTATATTTACATACCTAGACATTTATTTTTCTTAATTAACCAAATTTTGTGGATATATTTTGGACTTCAATTTATAAACGCTGTTATGGTTAACATGATTTATCTATATTAGCTCCTGCTCCGATTTATTTTATGTATACTTGAACATTCTTTCAGCTCCCCTTAATTCGATATTTTTACAATTTAAAACACCACGGTAGTCGCTATTAAAATAATCACTAACAACTAAAGCTAATGTACTAAAAACAAAATTGCAAGTCACTGTAAACATAAGCACCAACAATACCATTCAAAATATACAAACAATTTCATTCATTTAATTTGAATTGTGGAATGAAATATAAATTTCAATCTACACTAGGTCACTTTTATTGCAACCTTATAAAGGCCATGGGGTGTTATTGTTATTG
This sequence comes from Deilephila elpenor, assembly GCA_949752805.1. Classification (NCBI taxonomy): domain Eukaryota; kingdom Metazoa; phylum Arthropoda; class Insecta; order Lepidoptera; family Sphingidae; genus Deilephila; species Deilephila elpenor. Next base: position 12,998,321 of record OX457106.1, on the reverse strand, counting down.
CCAAGGTCTGTTAGAAGCTCCACCTGTTCAGAAGCTTCGTGCTTGCAGTTCAAGGTTAGCATGAAGAGCATTTCAAAGGCGTCTTCAGCATTATAAAGGGCTGAGTAAGTAGGGTTGTCATGTACTTCGCTTTCCGCGACATATTGCGTCATGTTTTGAAAATGTATTAGCAAATTATAGCAAATTTACGACTGCCGTAATTTTTATTTCCTTTTTCTTTTCACACCAAAAGTAAACACTGACCTTATATGTTATTAGTACTATCTTTGTGCTATTTTTTGACTGCTCGGGTTTTGTAAGAGCACATAATGATAACTGTATGTTGCATTTGAATTTTGACTCTAGCAGGCTGGTGCATTTGTATCGATAAACTTGAGTTACACATAACCCTCCGAAAGACAGCCTTATCTGAAATGCATTACACTCTCTATCAGGTGCCTTGTAGTCATTTTGTCCTACTAGACAAAACTCATTGAAATAGAACATACAGGACTTAAATCGTTTTGTAAATCTTTTCCAACCACTGAAAAGTATTAATTTAATTTTAAAATTCGCCAACCCTATTTATAAGGGCGTCAAGCCTGAGGACCATTGGAATATCGTCGAAGCACAACCGGAAAGTGGGTCAAGCGCCCTTCAGATAACTTGTACGACGCACAAGACTCGCGGCTCGACGCTCGAGATTATTTTGGGTCGTTTTAGACTGATATTACAGTTTTGTAAATGTTTTAATGCAATTAAATGAATATATTTTCGTTTCTGTCTGTATAATTTAGTTGGAGTCAGCGCAATTTTAATGTTGCCCACTGATTGAATTGATGCTTTTTGCAATTTTACAACCGAAATCCTACCATCTTTAGTTTTTTTTACGGGCGGGCGATAGTTTAATGTTCTGGTAAAACTTTTTTATTTTTTGTGACCTCTCAATAAGAAAAGTTTATTTAACACATTTTGCATTTACGTTAGAATCAGAAGCTATAATAAAAACCCACGAAAAGTTTAGATTACCAATGTAAATTTACTAAACCGTTACCCTACATTTTAAAAATCGTCGCAGAGCCTCGGAATGTAGTTATTCCTGCAATTAATTAGTACAGATAAACAAATTCCAATTACACAACAAAACCTTATATCTAAACCGTACACATATCCAGCGGCTAATGCGTCCCAACCTTGAATCGGACCCAGTGTAAACAGGGCTATTTCCACGCTTGATTTACGACCGCCATGTAGTCCCGATATACCCGTACCGTCGGATGTGGTTCTCGTGATCAGTAACACAGCTGTACATGTTGAACTTCGTTGCGCAACTAACTGATGGGAGAAATTGGTCTCGTAAACAGAGAGATTTAGTTTGTTCTTGGGCAAAAATAGCCTAAGCTTAACGCGAAAGGGAAAATCTCGTCTGAATGTTGTAATAGGAATACGAGCGATGCTCCCGAGTGAGATAGTTAATTTGTTGAAACGCAGTATTCCTAATATTAGTATATCCTTAAGGACCTTAAATATTTTAGAGTAATTCCATAAAATATGCTTTCTCTAAAGCTTTTTAGGATAATGGGTTGGAGCAATCCAAAGCAATCACAATATGAACGAGGCACATTCAAAACAAATATTTAATAGGTAATGCGTTAAGTGTTAAACGACTCTTCAATCAGAATACAAAATAATGCATATTCAAGTGAAGTTCATAAAACAAGCATTAAACTTGCTACATTTCCACTTTCCAGATAACTAACACTCAACATCATCTGTACTCTAAAAACATTAACGTTCAATAAAACTTTCTCGTAGAAACTTCCATTAACTCGTAACATTAAACAACTCAAAACAAATACTTTAAGAGTACCTCAAGTGTCTCGCGAACCGATTTACATTATAAATTGTACATCACTTTTATGTCATGTAAATTGTAGGTAAGAGCGAAACATGTAATATCAATTGTAAATTTCAGATATGATTTATTTCGAATTTTAAAAATATGTTAGTTAAAATTGAACTCAAACAGTTCCCTAAAGTAGGCCTTCGGAAACATCATGCCCGTGCTAAAACTTACATCAAGAACATTGAGCTAATATTACTATGTGCTCAAGGACCAAGAATAATAAAAATTAAAAGCAATTTAACATAAAAAACATGCCTAGAAACCTAGTCATTTAATATGACAAAGTGGCGCCATGCCAAATAAAAACGTCAGTAATATAAAATAAATTGCTTCTTACACAGGCGTGAGAGCCCTTCTGTTCTAAATCTGTTTGCTAGTTATTGTTGACCTATTTAGTACACATAGAGTGAAATTGAACACGCTGGTTATTATTTTATGGATACTAGTCTATGCCCTCTGGTTACACTCGCTTTAAAGCCTAAATTTATTGCCTAGGCATTTACATAAGTTTATAGAGTCCGTAAATTTTCGTAGATACTTTTATTGTTTAAGATGGGTTTACGAAACTTACCGATAAACTTTATTAAGTAGATAACGATAATTCAATCATGAATTCAGTTTGAAAATTATATAGAGCATCTTTATTCATAAGGAAATAACATTGTACGTATTATGCTATTTTCTATTCATATTCAATTTAAAAATATTTTAATAACTCACTCAACGTACAAATTTCCATTAAACTGATATAGAAAACTATAACATTCCGATATCCGAATATAAGAGCAATAACATCTGTGCCAACAATCTAGCTCATGCCTACGATAAATTCACTCGACGCTATCCAATACCTTACGCCACCGACACAACCGTACTTACGCCTCTTTCGATTAGGAGCTCCGTTTAAAATGACAAAACAATAGAAGGAAACGTGAACAGTGCAAAAATGAATGCCCGGGAATACTACAAACTGTACAACAATGTCGATAGAGCGAACCCATCGCGAGTAGACTGCAGCGACGTGCTAGACAACGACACTGAGTTCAACGCCAATCATTTCAAGCTGTACGATGATTTTACCACGGATTTGCGAATCACTTTCAATCCTCTGAGGCATAACTACCACGACATAGCCAGGAGTGATGTGCTCAGGAGGATCGTTGATCCAAATGACTCTGGCGTCGATATGGAGAATGGAAACCCATTGGATGATGTCTCGTCTTCTAAAGATAGCGATCTGGTGAGTATAAGGCGAGATAGCTTGTAATCTGTTCGACGTAATTGCTATTAGATATTTTGTGTGGATTTTGCATTGGTGGCTTGGCTTTCGTATTCTGCGTTGAGAAAAGAAGCAATAAAAACCGCTCCAATAAAAAAAATCGCAAATCTCAACATGCCTTGAAAATAATACATAAAATGCAATTTAGAAACTTTACTTACTCCGAGTCGCCAATGTGAAAGTCAATCTAATTTTTAACTGTAACGTTGGCTTAGAATTCTAATTACATTTCTAGCTTTCAGTGCTCTTCATTTAGTTCTCGTCTCACATCGCTTACATGATAATTCAGCAAAGCCTTCTTATTATTGTTAAACTTGTTCCATCTTGTTTAAGTTTTTGAACACTAATTAATTTAATCCTAAGTTTTCAATCAAAGTAATGGAGCAATTTAGCAATCTTAAATATATCTGTCCCAATCCACATTGATGTGTGAGCATTAAAAGGCGTATTACGTTTTTCCATTCATAATGATCATTTTGCATCGCGTCAATTTGCCACCGGATCAGACAGTGGCTCAGCTTGAAAGAGCTATTGTGGCGGCGCCGGAACATCGCATTCCCATTGTGCCAGACTGACAGCCGATGGCGGGAACACTAGGGTTCGACGATTTATTTGCAACACTTTGCAGTGTGAAACAAATGAAGATATCTGTTTTAATTTCTGATGTGTGGATGTGATGTGTACATGGAAACATATAAATTTATTTGATATGATAATCATGAAAATTGAAGTGTTCGTTTAAAAGTTTCGAATACTCCTGACCCGTTAACATCAATTAATGTAGCTTTTGATTGCATGTTGTGATTCGATTTAAGAATATTTTAGTAACTCATTTTGAATTAAAGCTTTACAATTCGGCAATTTACTACGACAACCTATAATGCTCAGTCAGATCCTGTCCCTATTAAACCCAGCATAAAGGAGCTATATTATAATAGTCCTCATTAGTCACGTGCCCTGACATCGGGCAGTGACTGCGGCACGTCTGGAGGTCGTCAAGTTCGTCCAACCTAGATCGAACGATTCGCAGTGCCGATTCGGTGACAGGATGTTCTATTTGCCGATACCTTAAACAATCGTATTCATTAAATAACTTCGTGCTATTTATGTAGTTCAATGAACTTTATGAAACAGGAGTAAGTAGGTACTCGTATTGATGGGAGTAACTGCAGAGCATAATAACGAAATAATACTAATTAATGACAACAACAAGAGTGGTAATTTTATATATGAACTTTAAACTTATGTTCACTAATTCGTTTTCCCTACATGGTGCATTACAGCATATCGATCGTGTTATCTTTAATGAACCTGTCAGTGTTTCGAAATAAACTGAAGTAGATGCTATTGAGGTCGCACTTAGTGTTTGCTAGTGCAATAAATATCAATCCCACGCGTTGCCTGGCTATTCTCTTAGTGGCCTAGTGATGGGCTGTGCCGTTTGTTTAAAATGATTCTTTTTGGTTTAGAGTTTAGACTCAAGGCTAGAGTTACAGATCACACACTGTCAACTTCTTAATTAAATGACCTATTTTGAATGGCCTTGGTTGGTTTAGTTTATGTGTAGAGCTTCTCTGTGTTTTGGATTTGGATAATCTGAAAGTATAAGTGTTTGACTTTAAAGGTCTAAGAAATGGTAGAAGTAAAATAAAAATACAACAGAATTAAATAAATTGTTATAATAAGGAAACCATTTAATACGTTAAACAATCCTTATGGCAGAAACCAGGTATATGAATGAATTATTAGATCATAACCTCTTTTGCAAGTCTAGACAACACACTTTGTAGGCGTTTTCGAATGTAGATTGCATTTATAATTTGCTGAGAATTCAAATCAACCATAGGAGGAGGAAGTTGTAATATCAAAATAAATTACACTCAGATTACCTCCACCCCTGCAAATTCAAGCAAGGATAAAAACAACTCTTAAAAGCGAGTCCCAGTAAAACAGACTCACATCCCTAGCGACCCCATTGAATGGTTTCTATTAGGACCGGACAATCGCGTGTCGGGTTTCATACATCGCAGACAGGGTAATTTGTAGGGCGATGATGTAATACATTGTAAGAGAATACGCCTGTTGATTAATGACGCCTGCCCAACTCTATCGAGGCCTTAATTTCTAAGTTAGTCATGGCAGTAACGATTTAATTGCGTCATTTCCATAGCGAAGATTCATATGGAAGAAGTAATTTGTTCATAAGGGGGATGATGCATAATTATAGTTTGGCAATTGGTCGATTTGGTGAGAAAAAAACATATAAGGGTTATACATTTTAGTAGAGCGCAATAAAATTAATTAATAAATTACATACAAAAATTTGTATCCACTCGATTTCAATGTAAGAATTTGTAAGGAATCGTACGAATAAACATTGTCTTTGTTATTATTTCGTAAATCTTTATCCTTCGAAATATTTATATCTACGAGCGATGAGGTACATATTGTCTCTTAAGCTTACACATTTACGTTTCAACTAGATTACTATTTTGAAGCGATGCTGAAGAATTAAATATATTTAATAGTTTGAATTTTGAAGTGTATCGGCACATGGCATCAACATCTGCAAGCTCGTAACGTATGAGTCACGAACTCGAAGTACGCGAGTTAGCTCGTGTCGGGAACAACAACGCAACTCGCTACTACGCGACCGGAATCCACAACCACTTCACACTTCGGAGAATGCTATTGTGTTTGCATATATCTTGTCTTTATTCATGAGTTAATTTGAAAATTGTGAACAATACGGAGGTTTTATGCTGGATGCTTTGTTGAAAGCTGTTGCAATTGAAACACTGGGCACTGGAATACTTAAATTGTTTAAGATAAAGGTATTTCAAGTTTATTTGGATGTTATTCACATGATTTGATACTTGGAAAACGAAAACAAAATTAGTCGGGGTCTTGAAGTGGGTCTTCCTGGTCATCGTATAATTTAGTTTCCACTAGCGGCCGGTCTCTATATGCTATCTATTTTTAACAAGAGCTTAAAATAGCTACCATTATTATGTCGATACAATTTTACGCTTCAATTAATAAACATTGACCTATATATTTATCCTACCTAGCTATCTATAAATATATTCATCATATCTAAATACCTTTGTTAGCGGAAACATAAAATGCATCTAAATATCTAATGAAATCTCTTGTTGTAGATTAATAGGTTATAGCAACCGGCCGTAAGTCAATGCTACTGTTGAAGATCGGACTGTGTGACTCACCTGTGTTCACCGGTAGACTGGCATAATATTTTTACCAACAGCCATTTGTCTCCTGGCCCTATTAGAGAAACTTTTACAAAAGTATCTTATAAAATAACTTGCAGCTAATAAGTGCTCTTGAAAACACATATATTAATCTGTAATCTTAATGACCGTTATTTATTCTGAAATTCGTTAATATCAATGTACATTATTTTTAGGTTTAACTTGTTCGCAATGCCTGTAAGATAATTACCTCGCTTGCGTAAATAATATGATTAATAGACTGTGAATGTCTTAGTAAATGGTATGCACTCAAATAGCACTGTGCAAACGTTTGTATCGGTGCTAACTTTTTCCGAGTTTACTTTGTGAATTATGAGTCATGTCCGTTATCTATATTTTTATAAGCATCATCACAACATGCATGCAGAATCCGTTACACCACGCGTACCGACTGCTAATGCTATAACCGTATCGTAAAATTTGCACCGACGTTTATTCGACATGTTGACGTAAGGCCGCCGCCGGATATTTATGTAATTAACATTGTACACACGAGGTGTCCCAAATTGACAGCCGTATTCGCTCACACGACCGTTTATTTTCACCATACCTACAAATAAATACGACTTAACGCACGGCTTACGCGGCGACCCACTGACCTTCACCTCGCAGCTTCGGCTCATTCCGAACATTCGTATTAAGCGGATTACCTCACAATTCACACAACTCCACCTTAACCTCGTTACCATAAAAGGCAAGTGTACTAATGATTTCATCTCGAATTGTTGCAGTTGGAGAACGAAGTTATGGTAGATCCTTGGAGCAGCATGGACTCCTCGAATTCGCCACTAACCGACTCCGGGCCTTCGGCAAGTGAAGATTGCACCCCTTCCACTTCCAGTGAACCGCCTCGCAGGCATTCAGATGTGTCTCCCGTCTCGCCTGACGCGCGCCGCTTACCCGACCAGAAAGACACCAAGCCAAAATCAGCTGTTCCCTCGAAAACAAAAGACAAGGCGCGCTCGCGAGATCTCACGCTAGAATTGGAGACGCTAGACCCAGATCCCAACCGACACCGGCCACATTTTTTAGACGATGACTATCAACCGCCTTCCAGATCAAACATAGAATGCCGTATCCCTAAACCCCACTTTCTCGATCATTCCCCTTCGCCCGATGAGTTGGACGAACGCAGTGACATAACCAATCCAAACTTCTTAGATGACGAAGTTGATGGCGACGATAGTCAAGCACAAAAGAAAGCAGGAGCGTTACCCAAGAGACCACAGAAAACGCCATCAAACTATTCTCCACAGGAAGAACGACCACATAGAACAAGTTACAGAAGCACGTTACATTATGGATTGGAAAATGCGGCGAGATCTAGTGAAAGAGATAAGAGAGCTTCCCAACTCTATAGGGGGACCTGGCCAGGAGAACGCGACGTCTGGACAGGTCAAGATTCCGTAAGCGTCCGTAGTTTCTCTAGCAACGGCTCTACAGAAGGACCAAGACCCTCTTCTAATTTGGAGAATAAAATGGAATGTGTTTGTTCATTAATATCCCTTTTAAGTTTATCTCCAGAAAATAATGCTGATTTAAGTGGACCGTTGTTAGAAATGAGCCGTTCTGTAGAAAGTTGCATAGCTATGAGGCAAGCTGGATGCATACCTCTGTTAGTGCAATTGATACACTCCAAAGTATCGAGAGAAACTAGGGACCGCGCTGCGAAGGCGTTGCGAAATATTATCCACACTCAAACTGATGACAAAGCCGGCAGGAGAGAAGCGAGAGTATGGAGACTATTAGAGCAAGTGAGAGAATATTGTTACGTTTTAGAAGATCTCGTAGAAGCTAGAAAAGAAGGTAAAGAAGTTATAGAAGATGATGCGACCAAACACCCGAGTCAGAGCGTCGCCGCACTCATGAAGTTGTCTTTTGACGAGGAGCACCGACACGTGGTGTGCCAACTCGGAGGATTGCAAGCATTGGCTGCTCTAGTCAGTGGTGACCAGGCGGCACACGGGAGCAGAACTGACGACAATACATGCCTGACAATGAGAAAATATGCAGGCATGACTTTAACTAACTTAACATTCGGAGATGGAAATAATAAGTCACTACTATGTTCTTTCAAAGATTTCATGTTGGCGCTGGTTGAACAACTGGAATCGCCCAATGACGACATGCGACAGGTTTGTATGAAATACATTGATATTGTGTTCGTTTTAAATTGTTTAACAAAATGTTAAATATACTTTCTGTAATATTTACAGGTTACGGCAGCTGTTTTAAGAAACCTATCCTGGAGAGCAGACACCAACAGCAAACAAGTATTACGAGAAGTTGGTGCTGTAAAAGGTCTTACAAAAGCTGCGATGACCTGTCAAAAGGAAGCGACACTCAAATCTGTCCTGTCAGCATTATGGAACCTTACAGCTCATTGTTCCATGAACAAAGTGGCCTTGTGTTCCGTAGACGGAGCCCTGGGATTCCTCGTAGATATGCTCAGTTACAATTCACCGACCAAGACGCTAGCGATCGTGGAGAATGCAGGTGGCATTATGAGGAATGTGTCTAGTCACATTGCCGTCCGCGAAGATTACAGGCAAATTCTCCGGGAGAGAAATTGCTTAAGTGTCTTGCTGCAGCACCTGAAATCCCCTAGTTTAACGGTAGTTAGCAACTCGTGTGGTACTCTCTGGAATTTGTCTGCGAGATGCCCTCAGGACCAACAGTTTCTTTGGGATCACGGGGCAGTACCCATGCTTAGAAGTCTCATACACTCTAAACATAAAATGATAGCTATGGGATCTAGCGCCGCCTTAAAAAACTTACTCAATTCGAAACCAGGCAAAACACATATAATATCGCTTGACACGACTGCAAGAAATATGAACTTACCAGCTCTACCGACTCTTGGTGCCAGGAAACAGAAAGCTTTAGAGCAAGAATTGGACCAAAACTTGGCTGAAACATGCGATAATATTGAACCAGCAACGTCTCCCTCGACCAGCAATAGAGACGAAAAGAATCTGTTCACGGCGACTGAGAGACAGATTGCGATGAACCTGGAGAGACACAGGATGACATCGAGTTCACCACTAATGGGCACTCTGACGTCACAAATTTCGTTGAGCCATAGTGCACATTTGGCAAGTTACCTAAGTTGCAGTAACACGCTGTTAAAGGGTGCTTTAGTAACGCGTTCGTCGACAGGTAGCGCGAGCAATGTCAATCGGTCTGACAGCAAGGACTCAGTGACGAGCACTCACTCAGACTCTGTGTTCGAAAGGGTCATGCGCACTGGCAAAGTTCCTGTACCTACGCCCAGAAACAAGGACCTAATGAAGAGTGAAACAAGCAACGAGGCGTTTAAGATGTCTTCGAAGCGATTGCCCAAAGACAATTACCTTCGATATCCATCGCAGCCACCGATACCTCCTCCGAGAAATTCGACGGATATGAGAACGAATTACACAGAATCCGGTTTTGACGTCGACCAGGATTCTTGCGACCAGCCCATTGATTTCAGTCGAAAATACTCGGAGACGAAGAACGTTGAAGTCGAAGCGGAGAAGCCTAAGGCAGAAACCAGTAAGAAGTATTCCAAGAAAGAGAATCCCGGGTACGGTGATTACCAGGAAACTGATCTCGATCAACCTACGGATTACTCGCTGCGTTACGCTGAACACCAATCCGAAACTGGTTCTGACATATCGGAGCCTCCCGGGCCATCAGTGCATGAAGACACCATAAAACACTTCGCAACAGAAGGCACGCCTTACGAAACGCCAATAATATTCTCAACAGCGACTTCAATGTCCGACCTGCGGGTGATAGGGAAGGATGGTAAGGCCAAAACTGCGACAAACATAAAAGAGAATCCCGAAGCGATGACCCACTCGGACGAGAAAGACACGTGCTCTATTGAGGATCCTCCGAGACATGATAACGATAGAGCAGCGTCCACACCGCAGGCTGCGGCGGCACCGGAGCCTATAGGCGAGAAACGAGGAGTCTTCGACACCAAGTTCAGCTCGGGGATGATAAGTCCAGAGAAGCCGGTGAACTACTGTGATGAAGGCACGCCTGGGTATTTCTCTCGTGTTAGTTCGCTGAGTAGTCTTGGCGAGCCGACCGAGGAAGACAGCTTGGCTAAGAGGAACGCGATGGCTACGATCAACGTGGAGCCAAGCCCATCGGAGCCGAATACTAGCAACTCCGCTAAGGATAAAGAAGGTAAACGTATAAAAAGATTTTTGCATGCTCACTTGTTATTTATATATTGAAATCATCGTGGTTTGAACACAATTTATTCAAATGCAAACAATCATGACGAATAATGTTGGGAGACTATGAGAAAACATTGCTGCATTAAATTAGGTAGTCATTGGCAAAATGATAAAGCACTGATATTTTATGTACAATTTTTCTACTGTGTGTTACAGGTTCAAAAGCGGTGACATTCGCAACGGAGCCGGTGGCGATAGGTTCCCAACCGGAGGCGAACGGCCGCGCGTCCGGCCCGGCGTCCGGACAGTTGTCCGGCGTGGCGTCCGGCCAGGCGTCCGGCCAGGTGTCCGGGCAGGCGTCGGCGCGGACATCTTCGCCCGCGCGCTTCGTGGAGGATACGCCGCTCATGTTCTCTCGCTGCAGCTCGCTCGGGTCGCTGCCGGAGTGCTCGCAGCATGATGACCAGGGATCCGTGGTGTCTGAAGTCAGGTTAGCACTCGTAGATGATATGCTTTTAACATCCTAGCCCTCTAATTTAAATTCAATAAAATACACAATTACATCTTATTTTGTTTGAACTTAATCAAATCTATTCAGATTTCTGAAATGGTAACCGAATTTCTAGTCATAACAAAATCCTTTGTGTTTTTAATCATAGTATTTTCCATAGTAACATTAAGGGTAATACTTCCAAATTAGTGTTTAATGTGTATAAACCCTGAACATATAATAACTAAATAATACTACTGTGTGTGCAGTCGCCTGACATCAGGCTGCATTTCTCCGAGCGAGATCCCGGACTCCCCCGGAGCGAGCGCGCCGCTGTCGCCACGCGCACGCGCCGCACCCGTGGACGCATTCACCGCCCCCTCTTCACCACCGCAAGGTACGACCATGCATCTTATCTACAGCATATTTCATCATAAAATCATATGTCATTTAATCATTATTCTTTGCTACGTTTTACAAACCCAAAAACAATGCAATCTAAAATATACTTTTTGAAATATGCATGGATAAACACGGTACGGCCATACATGAAATTTATGATGTTCAGAAGCTGGTATACACTAACATATAGAAAAACTAAGCAATTCTGAAAAATTAAATATACATACAGGTCGAATTGGTAATTAATCTCCTACTTTTGAAGTCTGTTTAAAACATAATATACATAATATATCTATAAAATATGTAAATGTTTTCTCATACCGCTCAAACAAGTACCCTTTGCAGCGATTCGATAGAAAAGGTTTACCTTGCCACTACTCCAAACCTTTGCCTCATAAAAATGACAATAAACAATCTAAATAAGCGTGTGTTGCACAGAGGCGCACTGCCCGGGCTCGGTGTTCGAGGAGCGCGTGTCGCGGTTCGTGGTGGAGCACACGCCGGCGCAGTTCTCCGCCGCCACCAGCCTCAGCAGCCTCACCATCGACATCGACGACGAGCCCGGCGCGCACAAGGTATTCCATACTGGCCCACTGCTGGCCGACACTCTCACACAACCGGACAGTTCCATTAAGGTGACTTAGGCCATACATCAAGCTGGTCTAGAACGCCAACATGGTACTGCACGTTATTGTATCTACTCATAATTTTCATTTTCAACATTAGTATTTTTTGTTTACTATTCTATAGCATGTTGTGGTCGCGTATAAATGTAACGGCATTTAGCAAGCGATACAAGTATTGTATAATTAACTTGTATTTATAAATATACGCTCTGATGGTGATCCAAATAAAATAAATAAATTATAATCGGCCACTGCTGAGCACAAAACTTCGACACAATCAATAGTTCGATTGAAAGAGATTAGGCTATGCTAATCTACAGCGAGTTGCTGGAAATTACATAAAAAAAATCTGTAAATGCCGTCTGCAGCAAAATCCAAACTTTACCAACAGGCCACCACAAACATAGGTAAATTAAACACTTTTATTTGCATGGGTAGCTATTAATCACTCTTTTTAATTTATTGCAGCAATCTTTGAAATTGCTGTCAAGGAAACCGCCCCAAGAGGGTTCTGGGGAACCCGCCGCGTCCAGTCTAACTGGGAAGTCTTCCAGTGATGCTGAGATCAGGTACATTTGGAAAATCATTAATAGGTTGTCACCTATATATTTTTATAATATAAATTTTAAATTCTTGCAGTGTTTAAAAATTACTTAATTGATGGTATGAGAAATTAGACACGGAATGGAATGGAGTTTAAAATAAGAATTTACTAATTTATATTTAATTTCAGAGACCAAATACAACCTCTATCGTCGCATTTCACATCAAATGCACAAATTAAAGGTAATTGTTTTCATCTATTTTTTTATATTAGTGATTTTTAAGGCGATACAATTTTTTTTTTCACAGTAAAAATATATTTTTGTTACACTTACCTTACCTGAAATCTAAATGTTATTTTTGCACTTTCTACTCACATAATAATCACAGAAAAATTGTCTTTACAGAGTCTCAAACCCCGGGAGAAGTGTGCAAAGTATACTTCACAGAAGACACTCCAGCCATACTGTCCAAGGCGGGCAGTAACTCCAACCTGTCGGCCCTGTCGATTGACTCCGCACCTGCCACGCCTGCCACCAGGCACGACGTGAACGCCCATCACTCCCGGGACACGCGGGACTCTCGGGAATACTCTAAAGACCTATCCCGGGATACTCACAACTATTCCCAAGACCTCTCCCGGGATACTCAGGATTATTCTCAAGATATTTCCCGGGATACGCACGACTACTCCCAAGATATATCCCGGGATACTCATGACTATTCCCGGGACGATACTAGGGATCATTCTGGCGATGAATGTCGCGAACACAATCAAGTACAGGATGCGCATGATACTTCAGATAGCTCCAATTTGAGTGATGCCGCTGATGTGCTTGAGGAGTGTATACAGAAGGGAATCGCTAAGGTATTTAATCTTTCTATAATATAAAAATTTTACCTTCCAATAAAATTTGTATTATGTTTCCTGAGACGTCCGAAGTCCAATATGAGAGTACATCGATTTCCCGTCACGATTCGCCGCTAGATGTCGTTGTTTCATGGCTTCCGATCAGTGAATTTCAGTTTTACGGCAGAGGTGGCGCCATTCCTCGGCGATGTAAAATGCAAGGCGCCATTTTGAGCTCATTGTTCGGCTCATAATATGAAATAGGCCAGGAAGACCTGACCTGGACTTCGGACGTCTCAGGAAACATAATACAAATTTTATTGGAAGGTAAAATTTTTATATTATGTGTTCCGTTGGACGTCCGAAGTCCAATATGAGAGAAGTGTTTGTTATCTCCTGGCGACTTGCAGTATAAAGAAAAATGCAACAATGTGATAATTGTCTTTAATTTAAATGATAATGATTAATTAACGTGGCCACAATCAATGTTAGCTGATCAACAATTAGTGTTAGCTGACTGAGACAAATCAAGAAATTAATTACATATTGAAAAATATTGAGATAATGATTTCTCAGCGACATTGCTTACTGTCGTTTTAATCTGCCTTTGATAAAACTTTCTAAAAGTACTTTCGTGTTGCCAGTTAGCCTTGGCAAGAATTTCATTGATAGGATAGTTTTCTAACCAATTTAACGATGCAACAGCAGACCTAAAACTTCCCGGGGTCGCCTGTAAACCTGAATCTAATAATACCTTCTTGACCCAACCCCCAATAATCGAAGGGGAAGCCGGTTTAACGGGTGTTCTAGTAGTGATAAAAAGGTTTGTAACTGGACCCCTTATGTCCTTTGTGACCTCGATTAGAGCTCTAAGCCAATACACCGGATCTATGTTTCTGTCCGCGGAAGCTAATAAGGTCCAGCTACTCTGTTGATACGATGAAGTGTCCGTCTTAGAACCAAACTTTGGAATTAAAGTGATTAATTCACCCTTATCCATAAAATGATCTGGATCGCAATGTAAAAGGGTTAGGTCATGCACCCTTCGCCCAGAAGCTAAAAGCAGGATGGTAGCCGTGCGCCTAGCGATGTCATATAAGGTATTGTTTGGAATATTATTTTTTAAATAATTAATGACAACTCTTGCATCCCATATGGGCAACTTTTGGGGAATCGGCCTAGCTAAGGAAATTGCTTTTAACATATGTTTCACAATATGACTGCTAGAGATTTTAGAGTCAGATAGTGTTTCGCAAACTGATGCTATTGTAGACTTATGCACAAGGATTGTACGATATGCTAGATTATTATTCAAAAACAAATGTGCTAAATACCTAGCTACCTCAGACGGTTTTGGTAACTGAGGCGTAATCCCGTATTGCCGACACCAAATCGACCATTTGGACCATATCGGGGCATATGTTTTTAATGTTGAGGATCTCCAGCAAGCTGAAAGGAGTTGTCTCTCTTCCAGGGACCATGTTTTTGTAAGTGTGTCCCACCCGAAATGAGCCAAGCTTCCAACTGAAGATTCTTGACATGTGCTGGAGGTCGACCGGTCGTTGTGTCCACTAGGTTGGTCCAGAGGTTTCGGATCTTCATCGGTCGGGCCCGTGAGCGACACTTGACATCGGGTCGCCAAAATGGCTTCTTCCATTTGGGAGCAATCATTATGAAGTGGCCTGCAGCAGTGTTGAGGTGTTGAAGTACCCGTGGGATTAGACCCGGCGGGGGAAACAACCAAGCGAGGTCGTAACGCCAGCATCTGCTGAAAGCGTCGTGAAAGCAAGCGTTCGAGTCTGATAAGTCGAGCGTAACATAATTTGGAACGACAAACGCTGTTTTTGAGGCGAACAGGTCTATGGATGGTGTTCCCCATAGCTCGAATATCCTTGACGTAGCTTCGCTTAGTAAATGCCATTCGGAGCCGGCGCGATTGCGCGACAGATGATCGGCTTCCATGTTGTACACACCCGGAAGGTGATGTGCGATGAGTACAACATTGAGGCTGTCCACCAGAGCCAGAAGATCCTTGGTCAAATCTAGCAATAGTTGAGACTTTGTTCCGCCTTCGTTCTTGATATACGAGACCACAGTCTTGTTGTCGCTCTGAAGCACCACTGTCGAGTTCGCGAGGGTGGATGCTTCCTGTCTCAAGGCGGCAATTACTGCAAACATCTCCTTTGCATTGCAATGCCACCCCTCTTGCGACATGCTCCAGCATCCCTGTATCTTCTTGTTGTTTACAAGCGCTCCCCACTGCACATCTGAGGCGTCGGTGATCATGAAATTTGTTTGCAGTCTTTTTTGGTGAATAGGAGACGTCTGGTTGATATTCTGTTGCCACCATTCCAGATCTAATCTCACCTCTTCTGGATAGGGAGCTGGTTTTCGAGGAGAGTTGCGAAGTAATCTGCTCTGACGCTGCATAGAACGGCAATGCAACCTTCCCCGTGGGGTGATGAAGGTCGCGAAGTTGAAAAACCCTAAGAGGCGTAGCGCCTGCTTGAGGGTCCAACTGCCGGCAGCGAGTCGAGATGAAAGGCTCTGGCGGATCTTGACCACTTTGTCCTGTGGCAGGGACTTTGTGTTGTATTTCGTGTCCCACTTTATGCCCAAATATTCCATGGACCTGGCTGGCTTGATGATTGATTTGTCGTAATTGATGCACCAGCCGAGACTGGTTAGGAAACTTACTGCATAATTTGTTTGAACTTCGAGACTCCTCCGATCGTGGTTGGAGATACAAAAGTCGTCCAGATAAACCACTACTCTGAGACCTGACGCGCGCAGTACCTCGGCCGTCCAATTTGTGATCGAGGCAAACATCTTGGGCGCTGTAGCCAAGCCGAACGGTAAGCAGGTCATTTGAAAGAGGCGGCCCTGGTAACTGATACGGAGGAATCGACGATGCCGCCTTGTTATAGGTACATGATAATAGGCCTGGCTGATGTCCAATTTCACCATCCAGTCGCGTGGTTGAAGAAAATTTGGCATGAGGCGATGATGAAAAAGATGGAAGTTTGATGTTTCCATAAATTGATTCAAACCTTTTAAGTTTAGGATGACCCGATTTCTTCCATCGTTCTTGGTTATGAGAAAAAGCGGGGAAATTAAAGATGGAGTTAGCGGTGCCCTTTCCAAAACTTGACACTGTATCATTTTTTCTATTTCGGATGTCATCGTTGAAGAGATCGGCGTTTGAAATCGAGTCATGATGTCCGAAGTCGGTAAAATTAAGGGCGGCGTGCGGGTAAATGGAATTCGAGCCCCTGCTATCATTTTTAAAATTGTTTTGGGAGGATTGAAACGAGCCCAAACAACTTGATAATGCTTCAGACAACCTCCCGAAAACTTTATCGAGTCATCTATGTTTTTTGATGTTCTTGTGGGAGCCTTTAATCTGCTGTCCCTTCCCCTTTTTGTTGGCGAAATTATTTTTCTTATTTCGGGAATTGCTGTCATCAAGCTGTCTCGATTTGTTTGGTTGTACTCGAAATGTCTGCTGCTGACGGGACGTTGAAGGTTGTGGTGACCTTGGACGAACTTGATGTGAATAACTCTTTTGCTTTTCTAATTTTTCTATACCTCCTATCTTTTGAATAAATTCAGATAGAGTATTTGGATTAAACACATACTCAGCAGATGGAGGAATTTTCTCTATACCCTCACGCAGATATCTATCCTTTAAGGGTTTCAAGAGGGCCCGACGCCGGAGTTCCAGTATTTCGGCTCTTTTGCCGCATATTATTTGTAATATATCATGCGATACAGTTTTATAATCCGAATCATTGCCAAACAGTTCACAAAGTTTTTCGTATAGTGCCATTGGATTTAACTGTGCTTCTGATTTAGCCGACCAATCAATGAGACCCTGTAGCGCTGCATTCACGGCCTCATTTTGTGACATGAAAGCGTTTGATAACGCAGCTAAACTACGCTCTATCTGAGGCAGTCGGAAGGACTCCGAGTGACTGTCGAATCGTCGTAGTTCTTCGTTAATTTTTAGTTCAGAAAAGGCAGGAAAAGCAATATATTTCTTCTGACTATCTGTATAACGAACAGCATTCCAATCGGGAGAATCAAATCTGTGTAATTCAGCAATCTTCAAGACTCGCTCAGGAATAGCCCTATTCACAGTTGGTTCTTTAATTGCAACGCTTAGATTGGCAATCTTGTCGATTCTAGACAAAGGAGGTTGTAAAAATTGGTTATCTACTGCGGGTGTGCGGGTAGGTACGGGAGACGAGGATCCCGTAGCGATAGCCTGAGTAGCGGCGGGAGCAGCGAAATTACTACATAAAATATTGTTGAGCTGACTTACCAATTGCTGGGACAAAAATTCAAACCTTGCTTCCAAATCCAAATCCATGCGTTGCCGTTTACGTGACGGTGGCGACATAGCACCGTCACTGCCGCTGCCGCCGGTACTTTCATACGAAACCGACCGCGTGCGCGATCTTTTTCTTGAAGTATCTTCCATATTTAAATTTCACTGACTTCTTAACGGAAACCGAAATCTAAATTTAATATCACTAGAAACTTTTCTAGGAGCTATTTTCTACTTAATTCTCGAAAATAATTTTTTTTTTTAACAACGACTTGACTTTTAAGGGCGATGTGCTCGGTCTAAAAAACGACGCAACAATGAGCTCAAAATGGCGCCTTGCATTTTACATCGCCGAGGAATGGCGCCACCTCTGCCGTAAAACTGAAATTCACTGATCGGAAGCCATGAAACAACGACATCTAGCGGCGAATCGTGACGGGAAATCGATGTACTCTCATATTGGACTTCGGACGTCCAACGGAACACATAATATTTTTTAAGACAGAATACCAAATCTAGCAAATTTTATTTAATTAAGAGTGGAGAATACAACAAAACTACAATAATTACTAATCGCATTATGCGTATTTATTACGTACGTTTCTGGTTAATGTGTCGCGTTTTTCATGGTTAAGTTACGTCAATACATAACCGTGTGGTCTAGGCCGTGATATAAAAATAATAATATACGAATACGAAAATATAATACCGAAAATTGATACCGTCAACCAAGTACTCAATTTTTTTAATCCGTCAAGTTCTAATCCGTCCTTTCGATAACCTCGGGGGAGGTTGGAAAGGGCTTGTCGGCAAGAGCACTCTAGAATTAACATAATGTAATTTTCCGACAGGTGGTAAAGAACAAGGGGCCTCCTTCAGACACGTCTTCCATCGCGCACACGTACAGAGACGATGTTTACGTGAGTATAAAACCAATTATATTATTTTTATATTAAACATTAATTATCAAAAATCGTAGTCGCCTCAATCGTATAATAACAGCGTAAATTACTTATGAATAAAGTCTTAGATCTGATGCCCATCCAATCCAATTTTTGTTTTTGGATTTGAAAGATGTGATTTTTCCGTAACAAAATATTTTCCTTTTGTGTTGACGTAATGCAGGCAACCTGTACTTACATCGTAAGCATATTATATCTTCTACAATATGTAACAAATATATTTGTAGTCTCTCTGTAGGTGTATGACAAGAAAGTAAATAAACTGTTTTGGTTTAACAGAGATCGCTTCCGCCGTACCTGCGCTCTTCCACCGAGACAGTGAAGATGTCACACGAATTCTCCAGGAATATGCGAGACAGGTTAGTCTAATACTTTATTAAAGTGATTATTTTAAGGCAGCCTTGTGTATAGTTCCTTTCTACAGCATTAGGAGGCCGATTGTATACTGTTTCAGAGAAAATGAAGTAGGATTGCTTTATAAGCAACTTAAAAAAAAATTGGTTACAAATCATTCTGAATTATATTATCTTTCTCTACTATTTCATTCGTAAAGATCGACATTACGCTACGTGTTTTTGTGTCACTTATTATCACATAAAATATTCTTTGCTAGTCCTAGGCTACGGAATACTATTGTATGCAATATGAAATGTATCACATTGTGTGATATTTCCTCACAGTTCGGAGAGCGAGGCGCCGCCGTTGCCGCCCAAGAGCGGTGCCGTGCCGCCGCCACGACCACCGCCGCTACTCGATGCTGGTAATTACACAACACACTTCACTACTTTATTTTACTTACCGACACATTAAAATCATAGCTGTATCTAATCATTAAAGATGATCGTCATGCATTCTAGTCAATTTGCTTTGCCGATAAATAAATACACACATACACAAGTCTCTAGATATCATTTGCAGTGCTGTGATATTCATTATTTGCCCAAAGATTACTATAACATTTGCCTCTCTTGCTCCACAATATATTCAAACTAATCAACTTGTTATCTCGTTCAAAATAATGTATGTCAAGGATTATTGATGCGTGTAGTGGTACATTACTGTAGTAGTGACGTTACGAGAAAACTGACTCATTTAGCGATGCACGCTAGTCACCGCACGCTCAATACTGAGAAGTCGATAAATTCGTAAAATGGTGATAAGAATGAACAAAGACGACACCGAATTAAATAATATTTAAAACGATTGACTGTCGGTGTACGTGTCTAATGTGCTATTACAAGTGTGATGTTTTATTGTGGCAGACGCGCATTAAACCACCTTATACATTTCAGGACGGAAACACGAGAGTCGACTGCCGGTTAAGACGCAACGTGGTCTTCGAGAAAAACCGAAGCTCCCCGCCACCTCCAACCTCGCCAGGAACGACTCCCTCAGCTCCTTGAGCCTGGACTCCTTCGGCTCCACCGACAGAGAAATATTCGAGGAAACCGTCAAAGCCGGCCTGTCCAGTGTCAACCCGCGGGCCAGGTACACGCTCGAGAGCAACAAGGGCAAGGCGCACTCCGCCGAGCGACCCTCCGAGTTCAACCGACAAAGCAGACTGCACAAGTCGCTCGACCGCAGCGACAACATCAATCACCACCGAGCCAAGCCCCGGGACCCCGAGCCCGAGCGCGCCGCCCCCGCGCCCCGCCCCGCGCGCGCGCGCCGCATCGAGCAGGACCTCGCCGGACTCAACGTGGCCGGACCCTCGCACGCGCGCGCCTGGACGCACGCGCGCCACCGCGACCACGGCCCGCCCAGCCTGCCCGCCAGGATCGACCGCTCCTCCTCGCTCAGCTCGCTCAGCAACGACTCCTTCGGCTCCACCGACAAGGAGGTGTTCGAGCGCTGCGTGCGCCAGGGCATGAGGCGCACGCGCCGCCGCGCCCGCAGCGCCGAGCGCCGCCGCGACGCGCTGCACCGCATGCCGCCCGCCGACTACTCGCTGCTGCAGGAGGTCATCGCGCGCGGCGCCGCCCCACGCCAGGCAAAAAACGTCCCCGCGCCGCCTGCGGACCGCGCGGCCGCAGGCGGGCGCGCACCCTCCGCGCACAGCCCCCCGCTCCACACGCCCCCCACGCCCCCCACTGGCTCTGACGCGCGCGCGCTGCAGCGCTCCAACGAGTGCCTCGCGCCCGCCTCCGCCAACACCACCATCGAGTCGGAGCGCGACGAGCTGGACCGCTCCAACGAGTCCTACGCCGACGTGCTGGACGGCTCCTGGAGCGACGAGCCGCAAAAGGACGCGCCGCCGGACGCCACCGTGAGGAACAAGCTCCAGTGGACCGACATCCGGACCGACAGGCACATCGACGAGTCCAAGCGGAGCACCACCGACACCTGGAACGACAACACGTGTCCCGACGACGTCACGTTCCCCACCATCAGCGGCTCCGTGCACCTCACTTCGTCCATTCGAAGTGAGGTCGCCGAAACGGCAATGGCGCTCCCAGACCTTCTCGAGAAAAGCGAGCTACCGACTATGTCGTTCTCGCGGCCCGATCTCACGGATAAACTCGACGAGGACCATCATCTTATACCGAGTCTTCACATCATCGAAGACGCCGATAGAATACTCCTGGACAACGTTCCCGAGCCGAGCTTCACCTCGTTGGTGGACGACGGAGAAAATAAATTTGACTCCATAATATCAGCAGCTATAGAAAAGGAAGCGGCCAGACTGGCGGCGCAGTTGAAGAGCTCGCAGTACGGCATGGAGACTAGCGTCACGTCGCTCCACTCCGTCGACCTCGACAACATCAAGCCGCCGTCTCATTTGGGCAGTCTTCTATCACTGAGCGCGTCAGCTCAGTGGGACGAGTCCTCTCAAGTGTCTAAAAAGTCGCCGCGAAGTCGAAAGAAGTCGCTACCGGTCGCGTTGATGGTGAAACGAGCGCTCAGCAACTCTATGAACCAAGGAAGTTCAGAACATTTGGACAGCAATCCAGTCAGTTTCCTCGATAATGTGAAACCGCCATCTGAGATGGAGAACATCGACATGGAGGGCAGTATGATTTCAGTATCGAGTATAGTGTCCGAAGTGGCCGAAGTGCGGGAGAAGACTCCCATAGTGTTCGACTTCAAGCAGCCGGTACAAGACTTCCCGCTGTGTAACACGTTCAACACGGTCTTCCACGACCTCGATAAAGTGAACCCGCCGTCTCTATTCGACGAGATGGCGGAATCCACGCTAGAGATCGAGCAGACGACCGCGCAGCAACTCGACGACTGTGTGTCAAACACTTTGAACGTAGTCACCGACATACCTTCAGGATCTGAGAACTGTACTCCGCTACCTTCTGACATGAGCAGCGTAGAATCGACTCCAAAAAGACAACGAGACCCTAAGTACTTGACGCCAAAGGAGAAACGACACCTGTCTAAAGACAGGTATCAGACGTACACGATAACTGATACTGTAGCAGGGAGCAGCTCTGTTGCACAAGTCGAAGAGGAGTTTGTCACTTGGACCAAGTCGGAAAGTGATCGCTCCGATGGGTATGTAACAGCGTCCTCCGAATCCAAGTCTAGAAGGAAACTCAGCGCGAAACAACGAAGAATGGAAGACAGAGCTAGGTACCAAACGCAAACCGTAGATATACATAATATTTTAACGCAGGAAACACAACATAAAGTGTTGGATCCGCATCTTGAGAGTCTGAAACAACGGTTGGCAGCTAAAAAGACGCTCAAGCAGAAGCGCATGGAAGACGCGGAGAGATTTAGAACTAGGACAATAAGCGAGGATATACCTCCGTCACCGACGTTTGTGACCAAAGATGCCAACTTTGAAAACGTGGAGACGACTACCGGGTACGATAGTCTGTCATCGAATGAACTGAATCATCAACAACTACCCGACGACAGAAACACAGAAGACGAAGTGTTTTCCAGAGACGTCGACAGCGGACACAATGAGGACGACTTTGAATTAAATTCCACACAAATGGAAACCTACACCAAGAGCTTTAGGAATTACTTACCAGTGATTGAAAGTCCCGCTGCAGTCGACTTGTGTGTCGTAAATAATCTAAAAAACATAGAGATGACAGCTTCGTACCGTCGGTTACAATGCGATAAGAATCAGAACCCGAGTAGTAGCGACTTCGCTAGCTACGAAGGTGATAGTAATTCTGAGGACAAAGCGCAGTCGGAATCGGATCCCGACACGCCTCGACCCAAGCCTAAGATCATCAAACCTACGTCCCGAAGAGATGCGAGCTTGGACTCTAATGATTCTTTAGAAAAGGAACAAGATTCACCCAAAGCTATCAGAGGACGTAAGAAGGCTATGTACGTGTCGCCGTATAGAAGAAGCGCTCCAGCACCTAAGAAAACTAGCGCACCTGCAGCCAAAGCGACTCCCAAACCCGGTCCCGTGGTTAAAGGGACGCCCAACGCGATAAAAGCTCACACCAGTGCCAAAATACAAAACAAAACTGCCTCAAAACCTCCCAGCGCCAACACTTCGCCGAAGAAGTCTATGCCGAGCAAGTCTCCCACAAAAACAGCTCAACAGAAACCTATAACCATACCACCAGTTGCAGCGAAACCACTGCCATTAGAACGCCAAGGCACGTTCACCAAAGAGGAGAGCTCAGTGCCGGCGAAAGACTTACCCGTTCCGGATAAAAAGACCAACGTGCCAAGATTGACGAAGAGTGCGCCAACAACGAAACCAGCTAACACTTCCCCATCCAGACTCCCTCAGCTTAATCGATACTCCCGACCGCCAGTTGCCAAAACTCAGAAACAACCAAATAAAACGGTGAAAAAAAATGAGCCGGTAATGAAAAACTCACCATCTAACCACAGTTTGCAAAGCAACGAGAGCGGGAAAACTATCACGATAGCGTCGCGCAGCTCGCGGCAGGGAAGCACATCTAGCGTCAACTCTATAACGTCGAAATCGAAGGACGTCGAAAGTAAAATCGCCAACTTGTGGAAGAAAGTAGAGCAGGCAAAGAAACATCCGATCAGAACTGACAAAAAAGTTTGGATCGAGAGCGATAAAACGGAGACTCCACGACTTATAAGGAGCTCCACCTTCGAAGGGCAGCCGAAGCAAAACCAAGTTTCGACCACAACAAAGCAAAAATCTGCCATTGGTATCAGAGTGTCGCAAATACCGAGTTTACGGCCGAAGACTACGCCAGGAAAGGTAAACCAGGCCGCGAAGAAACCTGCCACCACCAAGGCTCCTTTTACTCGAAAACAGGTAAACGGCCAGGTAACGACGTAAATTAGAAATTCAAGTATTTTCTGGGACATCGACAATTAAGTGAGTTCAATTATTGTAACGCATGAGTTTAGCGTAAGACTCGTCATGTATAATCAGTATATTTTGACCGAATTTAATATTAGTGGGCACATGGCGCGTTCTTTAACGTTAAGTGCGTGCCAAGACGAATGATCGATGAATAATTGAATAGCAACGGAACGGACCACAGTTTCACTGCAATAAAACATTTTTTTATTTTTGTTTACAAAATCACGATTCGGAAGTTTGTGCAGTGATTAGAAAGACAATCAATATTTTTTAAGGAGCAAATGATTTTTCCATATTTCTTTTAATTTTTTTTATACATTAATTTTAATGTTTATTTACAAAAAGTTTTGAATTTGTTTTTACAGAGAAAATCTTTAACTTGCACGATATTATATTTTGTGTATATTTGTTGCATTTATTCTTTAAAAGGGACAATTATGATTAACCCCTCCCCACATATGACTGTGCATTAGTTATTAGGAAACATTAATAGTCACAAATTAAAACTGGCATCATTAATTCATAAAATAGATAAACCTAGACTTTAAAAGATATTTTCGTCGGCGAATCAATACGATTGTTAAAACATATTTTATCGACAAAATAATATAACTAAATATGCGTTTAGCATATTATATACTCACGTAAAACTTTCGATCGATATTGTTAGCATTTATACAACTATATCGATATGTCGATAAACTAAATATAAGACACGAGCCGCGAAATCATTGAAATTGAAGCTCAGGATAAGTCGCAAAGCTATTTCTATATTATTAAAATAATACTTTTTCGTTTCATTCAGCTGCTAAAGCTTCCTCGTGTAATTTAAAACAGAAACATGAGTCTTCTTGTTTTGAATCGCCACGGTGAAGCAGTATTGTAAATATGAACTGTTTTAAAATTATAGCAAGTAAGGTTACCGCGATTTGTATATTTTTCATATAAAAAATACGATTAATATGAGGAAAAGTAAGGTTCGCTTTGGAGTAAAATTTGAGACAGAAAGCGCGTTCCAATAATTTATATTAATATTTTTCTGTTATTAAAACCTTCCTAGCTATTTTTGGACTTTTCGTCTACAGCCTTTTATATTTTGGGAATGTTTTAGAAGCATAGTTTCAGTTACCTTATATTATGAAGTAGCAGTAAGGAGCGCGCCTTCTCGTCTCACCATTTTACGTCTAGTCAGTTTTAATGTTAGATAAAAAAGGGATTTTCGTAGTTTTGGCTTAAAGAAGTGAATTTTTAAACACATTTAAACGCGAGTGGAACGGAACGATTATACCAATTTAATTATAGTTTTATCTATTAACTGGCTTCCTGTAGTTAACGTACGCAATTTTTTTTACTAGAAATGTAATATTTCTGTAAAAAAACATATGGAGATACCTCAAATTTTTTGTGCAATTTACCCTGAGTTATGTATATTTTTAAGTAATCTCTTTATATTATAAATCGATAGTCAAAATTTATCGATAATTTCCTTAAATCTTTATAAACTTTTTTTCGTAGCTTACAAACTAAAAAAAACTCTTATACATTTTCCATTATTTAAATTTTTATGAATGTATTTTTATAAGTTATAGCAAAAAGATTTGAGGAATCAAAATGTTGGCATGGGTTATTAGAAATGTCGAGTATGGAATAAATTCGATACAATGATCTTTTATTACTAAAATAAAACTAAGGCATTTCCAATAACCTATTTTGCTTACGGATCTCTTTTCACATGGGTGTCTATTGTGGATACGAGATCTTATTTAGTAGTAATTACCAGTATTTAGAAGTATCTAGCATAATAATCACATTGATGATAGTACTGAATCAACTAGCTGTGTGCGTCGTAGTTTTCGTTTGCGCCGCACGCACATGTAGCGATGCGCCGGATTTCATGTCAGCCAATTTTAGTTAATCACAATAGTTGTAAGGTGCGTAATTTGGTGGTCAAATAAATGATACATACTGATATGTATTTTTTATTTCATGTTTCCAAACGTATTTATTAATTATCCATCCATCAAAGATATCCCAATAGAAGAAAAAAATACTATATTATTGGACATGCTGAAATTATTGATTATAATATCGATCATAGAACCCTTTATTGAGCTGCATATTAGTGTCCCCCTAAGCCTTACTACATTTTTTATAGCTACTACCTACTATTGACACTCGCACATAACGGTCATAAAAAATTAGTAAACTTGAATAAACCTGAATGTGAAACTAACTCAAAAGACCAACACGATCGAACAATAAGCCTAATAAAAAAAACGTGTGTATACTTATGTACGCACGTAAAAAATATATACTTTTTATATATAAATAAAACAAAAAATATAAAAAAAACTAACAAACAACTGCCTCGGTGGCGTAGTTGTATTACGGTACGGCTACAAAGCGGAGGTCTCGGGTTCGAGTCCCGGGTCGGGCAAAGTGGTATTGGATTTTTCTATTCATTATCAGCCCGGAGTCAGGAACTTGTGCCCGATATGGCGATAGGCTCGCCCCCTATCACATCATGGGACGGAACATACAAGGCGAAATGTGGGTGTCCTGGTGGCGCCTCTGCCTACCCCTTCGGGGATAAAGGCGTGAGTTTATGTATGTATGTATGTACAAACAACAATTTTTTTATCCAATATCACTCATCATCTTAATTTAACTTTTATCAAATAATAATAGGAGCATCAAGTCTAGCCAATAGGAAGTGCCATCAATAGCCATGCATTCCTGGTGATTGAAAGGGGAAAACAGTTTATTTAGTCAATCAGCTAATGTATCCAATAAAAATATGTCTGAAAATTCATGCGGTCCCCGTACTTGAAATGTGAATAACTGTTTAACTTTGAAATTATAGTTATTTTCTACATATAATATCGCCAATATAAAGTTACCTATTTAGTACAAAACTATCTTCGTTAACTTCGTGCGTTTCTAGTACTTAAATATTAAATAATAGCAAACTTCACGTCGCTTTTGGGTGTCGGTGTGTGCGCGCATCGTAAAAATTTTACTCCTAGACAGAGAATACCTCTACACATTTTTCCAAATGCGCTAATAGTATACCTTCAAAAATATCATTGTTCGATAAATAAAACTTATCTGGTATTTGGTGGTTTGGGCTTATGAAACTGTATTATGAACTTAGAGCTACAATCTATATCCAGGAATGGGGATATCAAGGAATAAGGAATAGAGGTAAATAAAAAACCAACAGAACTAGTCAGATTGTTTATTAAGTTTAAGGATCAATAAAATTCCAATCAGATTTTCGAGTAGCGTCCTAATTAATACGGAAAATAACATGCATACATCGTCGGCGCCTTAGCACGCGCGATCCGCTCTAATGTAAATGTAAAACCTATGTCCCTTACAATTACAACTGCTTTTAAATATAATAAAGTACAAAATAGAATAGTTATATTAATGTGTATAAAGTTACACCGCAATAGTAACAAATATAATTACTGTTAAACATGGAGGCATGCAGAGGTAGTTCGGTAGTTAGTTAGTCTGCCGAGCGAGAGCGCACGCCGGCGGCGACGGTGCGTGTGCGTGCGTCGCCGCCTCGTCAGATAATGGCTTGTACAATTTATGCGGCGTCGAGCTTCTCTCGCGCGGCGACCAGCATTGGTCAACCTTAACACGATGCTTATCTTACAGAAAGTAAATCCAGTAATCGTACAGAAAAAGAAATGTAGCTTTACCTATTTACAATTACAAGCTTGACTCACAAAAATACAATAATTTCTTATATAGTATGCAATTCATGACGATTTTTTATAAAACATCAAAGCGAAAAAGCAGTTTTTAAACGTTATCCTTTTCACCAACAGGACACACTTGTCGATGCGTGGCTGCAGTCGACCGTGACTGTTCCGTGAGAAATATAACCTCAGCAGTTCTGAGCAAACGTCACTAACATCGAAAAGTAGATTAATCACAGATGACCTATCGACAAGATTTCAGATTGAAAATGAACCACGCAAGTATAACCAAATAAATGTGGCATTTGTAATAATATAAGAGGCCCACAATAATAGCACCTCGAATTTTTTTTGCAGAAAATGCAATTACATAATGCATGGATATATTTTGCGTTTGGTACATTCTCTGGAGCTTATTGTAACAATTCATGCCTCATTAGGGCCTACACACAAGACAGAATGTCTGAATAGTTTCCTGTTTGTTTTCATACTGTTTTGAAATCTTATCGACAATCTGTCACCGAGTGAATCTCGATGCAACACGATGTTGATTGTTCCGCGTTAGGATCCAAGGATAACTTCACAAAAGAATATGTACAAATAACGTTTTCACATACGAATATGTAGAATGACGCCAAAAATTAACTGATACGTAAACACTATTATTATGCACGATATTGTACCTATATGAATTACACATTTTAGAAAATGAATTTTAGCTTGCTACACGTAACATCGACCGGGTTTATGAAACATTTTACACATATATTTTTTTGGATTTTATTTTTATCGATAAATTTGGAAAACCAAAGGTATAGAACCCGGTCAGAATCTTAACATTAAAGAGACAGATTTTATGGAACTATTTTGTACACATATCGGGTATTGGGGTAGTATTATGCAGCCAACTGTTGTCTGATGCTGTTGAACTCCTACTTATCAAGTTATCATATAACACTTCCATTAAAATAGAACCACAATACCCTGTGCTCCATTCTAACCTAACACCTAAAAGCTAGGGACAAATACGGTCGCAAAGGGCACAACTGAGCTTATTTTCGTTCACTTCAATACAATATAGTAAAAAATACATCAACATGAAACTGCGCTTATATGCCATCCAACTTAACATTCTAACAAAATGGTACCATGTTTGCGTAGTAGAAAAACAAAATATATTATGCTTATAATATGGATGAAAAGACGCGATTGCTCCCTTTGCAACGAAAACATCGAAATGGTATTTTTATTTGATGATTACAGAAGTTTTGCATAAGTACTATTTATATTGAATAATGAAAGCCTCTGCAGAGGTTTACGACACACTTATATTGTAGCTAATGCTATGTTTGTTCACTGTCGCAAGCTCGCGCGGAACTGACAGCTACACTGTGCGGTAGTGGCGGGTACGTACGCAGCGACCACTGCGCTTCACCACACTTACTGTGTATGTTACTATCAACTGTAGACAACACTACATTACTTTAAATTTATATTCAAATAGTATTCGAAACATATCGAATTGCTAATTTTTAAATCGATTTATCATTTTACTTTTAAATACCAGCTACCGCGCAGTTATCAAAACGGGGGTATCAATCTAGCGTGATCGTTTCTGTTCCCACCACCCGAACGAACTGAGGACATAACATCGATATTCGCATTTATCGATAATTATATTGAACGGAATACCCACAAAACGACACAGTTATTGTGACTTGAACCCTTTAAGAAATTTATTAGTCGGTCCGAGTTCATTTGGGTCGCGGGAACGCGGTATAATTTCAAATGTAATTTAGAAGCATCGAGCCGATGGGAATCGCTCATGCCGAGTCCAACTAGCCGGTTGTTAACAGTTCTTTTTGATTCAATTTTGCACAACAGCCTGCTACCTTGTCGAGGCGTATGAGGCGCCAAGTCTAGCGTATACATATATAATTTTGTCGAATTCATGTCAAAAGCCTGTGATTTCTTTAGCTACACCATGTTCTATTACACTGTTTTTGCTCTCATAACATCTGACTTTTTCCGCATTTTTTAAAATCCCTGACTCATTAGTCAGATTCAAGTTCAAATCGAAGTTATAATACCTAGCAGTCTTTGGATAGATCTATCACTAAGACCCCTCTCTTCAAACTTGTAAATATTTCTCTCCAAAATATATTCCGGAGTTTAATATAATCTTCTCTCATTTTCAACATTTTTTTAAAATATTTTATTTTTCGCAGCTCACAATTCCTGCTTTAAGTAAAAGTTGTCATCTCCACTGGCGAACGTGCCAGTAAAAGATTTATTACAATGTGTACAATTTCGTTTCGATATTAAATTCTCCTATTTTCACGTGTCTTGGGTTTACATGCGACCCTGAGATCCGATACAGACACAATGCGAGGCCCGCGTAAACCTCCTGAGCGATCGGAACCCGGGCCGTGCATCTGAGCCAAATGTCTCCAAACATATTTATTACAATAAAATCGCAACGGCGGAATGTCTGTACGCTGAATATTTCGCACAACACGCAGCCTCCCGACTAGCATGTCCAATAAGTACAAGTATTCCGTTACATTTGGGAGGCTGGTCGGCGGGCGGCGAGCGTCGCCGCACCGCGTGTCCATAAATAACATTATGTTTTGTACTCACTCCTTCATTACGCTCTTTATCCTTAACACTAATATACATAAAAATATCACAGCACTATCGATTCACTTACACTAAAGTCGCGACGCTTGGCGTCGAAACTCAATAAAAAAATAAAATAAAAAAGGAATCGAATTAAAAATGCATGAGCACACCATCGCCGGACTCAGAACAATGGGGGAGAATTTACATGTTAAAAAAATTGTATAAAAACACAAGTTAGCAAAACTAAATTCACCAAATCCGAATGACCACGAGATATGCGATAGTTAATCAGCTTGACCGCACTGCGGCCACTCGCCACGGGGCCGGCGCCCCAACAAGCGCTGTAGAAATGCAATAATCAAGTGCCGCAAAACCGAAATATATACAAAGCGAAATTTATTCACCAAAACATCTTAGCCTAGCTTTGGATCTAAGAAATCGAATCACCATCGAAATATAAACCGCGAGTTACTCTCGCGACGGCGACGAGATCGTGTCTTTTAGCGCGCCCGCAGAATAACTCCAAATATTTTAATCGGGGAAATTATAACACTCAATGAAAATAAGTGATCTAATACTTATCGATAAATTTGTCACGTGTATGAATGAAATGGCACTACAACATTGTTTTAGGACTAGTGATGTGCAATCGACGAAATCCTATTCAAGGCTCTCCTCGGAACACAATTTCGATTATTTTTACTTATGACAAATCCGTGATTGTCACATCACTAATAAGGATTCATGAATTAGAAAGACATCTTCAACACTCGCATAAAAAAAATCACAATTAATCGAAAGAGAAAGTCGAAGGGTTGGTCGAGTAATAATGGGATTGTCATGTTGCTTAACGTCTTCTCAAAGAAGATAACCTCATGTGTGGCTGAAACTGCAAAAATCGGCGCTCGCGCCGACACAACTAGTGAAACAAACGATGCACTAAAGCGAAAACTTAAACTAAATGAGGTAGAATTATTATGAATATGATTAAAAACATTAACCAACTAATGTTTGGTGGGATTTACGTTATACATGTATATTTTATCAACATTATAATATTTCCTATTAGTGAGGTATATAGTCGTTCCCGCCTGAGGTAGCTGTGTGGACGGACAAACGGCGCACTACACTGCGGCGCCGCGCCCTACAACAATAACAACGCGTCTCGCCACACAACAATTCCGGCGCCCGCGGCCTCGTGTCCACGCCATCCGTCCGTGATAAATACTATTAAAACTATTTACTTCTACTATAAGAGAACAAAACTAAGCGCTCGCAACGCCGCAAGCAGCGGACGCATCCCGGCGCGCACGCACCACTCAACAATAACATTACCGGTAAATATATTCTGCAGTGTAAATTCTATTGAAATATTAATTTGTAGGGTAAATATGTATATGGTATATAAATAGTGATATCTCAGCTCATGCGGTGCGTGCGGGCTCGGGAGTGGAGTGTTGCTGTTACTTGGCGTCGGTGATGTGGGTGCGTCGGAGGAGTCCCCGTGCAAGCAGAGCGACGTGCACGGGCTAGAAGATGTCGGTGAGCAGTGCGCGCGCGCAGTCCAGGTCGTCGAGCGCGGCGCCCGGCGGCGCGGCGGGGTAGGCGGGGTAGGCGGGGTAGGCCGGGTAGGCCGCGCAGGGCGCGTAGGGCGCGTAGGGCTGGTGCAGCGGCTGCCACGTGTCGTGCTTGATGGTGAGCAGCGGGTCGATGTGCGGCATGATGTGGTCGTCCAGGTCGATGACGGCGCCGGGCGCGGCCGCGTAGCCCTGGTTCACGAACTCCGGCCCGTACTCGGGCGGCACGGCAGCCCCGGCCGCTCCCGCCGCTGGTCCCGGCGCCAACGGCACCACTGCCGCGTCGCAACACGGAATCGACTCTGCAAGTTAGTTCATACACCATTAAACCCTTTCCTACAGACAGTTCGGACAAAATCAAACCAAATAGTTAAAGTAATTGTTATTTGTTTAAATGATTTTCATGGGAATCATACTCTTCATAAATGACAATACTGTGAGGAAGCTTTTTCACCAAAACGGGAGGGATGAATTGTATAAAAAAAAAAGTATCAACTAATTATTTAACTATAAAAGTCACCAATTCTGTAACTACCATGGTTAACTGAATACAATAAAAAACAATTTATACAATGGGTCACAAAACTATTGTCTTGGAGATAATTTCCCTGTGGTGGTGGTGGTGGTAATGTGATATAAATAAAAAGTGAATCAATAGCACCAGTCATTACTTACCAGATGTGAAAGCAGTGGTTTCTGCCGGCAGCATGTCGACGAATTCAAAGTCTTGGATGGAGTGGTGCGCGTTGTTGTTGTCGCAGAACATCTGCAGCTCGCGCTCGATGATGCGCGGGTCGATGCCGTCCACCGTGCCGTCCGAGACCCCCGGCGCCGCCGCCGCCCAACTCGACTCCGATTCCGACGCCTCCGTACTCATTGGCTCCATATTGTTAACCACTATTTTCTCCGGTTTCTCTTTCGTCGGCCCCTCTTTTTGCAGTTCACCATTGCTTTTCGTTTCGGCCTCAGCCAACTGTTTCTTGATGAGTTTGTGATCGATGTTGTGCATGCGTTGCAGATGTTTCGCCCAGTTCCCGTAGTTGGCGAATGATTTCGTGCAGCCGGTGCATTTGTAGGGGCGCCGGCCCGTGTGGATGTTGAGATGCTCCTCCAGCTGATAGGATTTGATGAAGCCCTTGCCGCAGTAAGAGCAGGTGTGGCTGCGCAGCGTGGAGTGCGTCTTGGCGTGCTCGATGAGACGCGCGCGCGCCGCGTACGCCTTGCCGCACACGCTGCACACGTGCAGCACCGACTCGAAGTGCTGCGGGATGTGCTTGAGCACGAGGTACTTCTCGCGGTAGGCGCGCGCGCACACGGGGCACGCGTAGTGCTTGACGCGGTGCAGGTCGAGGTGGCGCGCGGCGGCGGCGCGCGCGGGCAGGCGCAGGCCGCAGTGGCGACACGCGGCGCGGCGCGGGCCGTGCTCGCGCTGGTGCAGCATCAGCGCGCGCGGCGAGCAGAAGGAGCGCGAGCAGCCGCGCGCGGGGCAGGGCGCGCGCGACAGCCCGTGCGCGCCGCGCCAGTGCGCGTGCAGGCGCCGCGCCGTCGCGAACGCGTGCCCGCACACCGAGCACGAGAAGGGCTTGGCGCCCGCGCCCTCCGCCGCGGTGCCGGGGTGGAACGCCTCCGTGTGCAACACCAGCAGCGACAGCCGCGGGAATGTCTTGCCGCACTCGTCGCACCTGCACCGTGCCGAGTATCGATCGATATCGTGATATGTTCATACTTTCGATAAACAATTCATACAAATAATGAAAAATATGAATAATGAATTTTCCAACTGTATTTTTGTGAACTTCTAGATAATACAATTTGATCTGCCCAAACACGGGAAACCGTGACCTTAATATAAGAATAAAAACGTTTGAATAGAGCCAGTGGCGCACAATAGCGGCCGACCCCTCGCTCGGTGCGGATGGGACCCTCAGGAATGTAAACTCGTCTCTGAATAAACCCCACAGATTTACATAAACCTTGAGCGTCACATTGAAAAGTAAATCTTGAATCCAATTAACTGACAGGATATGTTTGTAGTTTTGTAACATTATTTTAATTCTTCCAATGGCTACAGCTAATGACGACATACAAGACATTATAATACTTAACACACACAATAAACAAACTTTTCAATACTCACTCATATCTATCCTTGGATATGTGGAAATAGCAGTGATTACCGAACAGGCCATACTTTTCGTACTGCTTCATACAAATGATGCATGTGTAGACCAGAGTTTTGTCTCCATGCTCGGTCACAAAGTGCAGGTCGAAATCTATTCTGTTTTTGAACAATTCATTGCAGAAGCAGCACAGGATGCCGCCGATCACGTCTATAGACGAATCTTCGTTCAATGGTTTTGTTTCTTCGTTAATTTCGGATTTGATAAGTACGTCGCCAAAATGTTTCGTCAAATGCTGTAATGCTTCCGGCTTGTTGGGCGAGGTTTCTTCGCAGATGGAACATGGATACTGGGTTGTGCTATGCTCCTCCACGTGCAGTTCACACATGTCTACTGTGTCAATGTTCTGGCCACAGTCACTACATTGATACGGCTGATTCGACTTCGGAAACTTATGGACAATCTCGTGCAATCGTAGTTCATTTTTTGTTCGGAATCTGCAATAGAAGCACTTTATACAATATCTATTTGGTATGTTGCATTGTCAGGGATATTTTTTATAGTATTACAGTAATAGGACACTTATTACTAGTTGCATAAGTACGGTATAATGGACTAACAATGTGTCACAATACAACACAGTTCATAAAATTGAATGGCAATGACTGGTTCCAAGAGAAGTATGGAACCCCTACCAAAATATTTAGGGCCCAAGATAATATATGAATTTCACTTATAGCAAGCAGACTGCCAGAGGTACTGTGCATTTAGTCTGTTTTGTTGTTTTTTTTATTTTTTATGTACAATAAAGTGTAAATAAATAATTAAAATAAACATTTACCGTAAAGTGATATTGTCAAGTAGTTTATGTGTTTTTTGAAAATGATTGGGTAATCCAGCATGTTACTAATCTGGGTTTTAAAGGCCTAAAATACTATTATGTTTTCCCCGCATCCATAATACAAGACCTATATTGTAGCTCAGGCTCAGAACTATGCATGTGACTGTTGGTGTATTTATAAATATACAAAACAAAACAAATAACTTACTGTTGGTTGCATGTTGAGCATTTGAATGTGTGCATGGCAGCCACATGTTGTTTCAGTACTGACAATTTTGAATACATTTTCAAGCAATATTCACATCTGAAACAAAACATTGTTTTTATATTGGTTATTATAATGAGAGTACCTGTGTCTTTAACATAAGTCAGTCATGGATATTCAAAGAGATATTGTACAGCCAAATTTTATGGTTCAAACACTGCATTTTTTATTTTGCATCACATCATAATGTAAAGATTTTAAATATCCCACACACATTATTCAGTAACTTTAACCTTTAATTACTCTGTCATGCTCAAGATTGGCTATGGTAAATGAACATTAGATCTTAGATTAAGGAAATATAAATACATTAGATTGATAAGCATTACTCCTATTTACTTAAGAAGTCACCAACCTACCAATTCCATTACCATTTGTCCATTCCATTACACTATGTCAAATGCAGATGATAAACATTGACATTATTAATATTAAATCACAATAACAATTACTGATATGGTAACAACTTTTAAATTGGTCTCTAAATATCAACTCCAGAGAGATTTAGAAAATAGTTAATTAAATTATTATGGAAGTTGAATACTCACTTGAACTTATCCTTAGCAACATGTTTGAGGTAACAGTGGCCGCGGAAGCTGGGGTAGCCCGTGATCTGCTTGCGACACACCACGCAGGTGTACACGATATCCTGCGCGCCGGTGTTATGCTGCCCGTAGTGGCTGTCATAGTCCTTCTTACTATCGAATGTGAACTCACAGATGTGGCAATATATGCCGCCAATTAAATCTATCGTGGTCGGCTTCGGGAGTAAGCATATCTGATCCAGATCCACCGCCTCGTTTGTTGCCGTTTGTAAAGTGGAAGCCATTTTTAATCCGCCGCCGCCGATGTCTGTGCTATGTGTGATCCATGAATACTGAATTTACAATCTATGTTATATGGGAGCTAAATCTGCTATTGCAAACATAATATGGATATTTGACCCGCGGCTACATGTTTATCTGAAAAAAAGAACATCATTATCCTCACCTGACTTTGGGGTAAACGGTTAATTAACACTTCGGCAGCAAAACGCACTAATGAGGACTATGTGCATTGTGTATTTTTTGCAATTCATGAGTTTCAGAGTGCAGCGTCCCCCGTCATCGATATATTCGAGGTTGTTCAGCCATTATCAAAGCATAAGATTCAAGAATTCATTTATATCAGTTGTAATACTCACAATTTTGATTGATAACATATAGCCACGCATCGGGCAGCGGGCTCGCACTGTATATTACATTACAGCATCTGAAACAAAAGATGATTTTCAATAAAACTGCAACGCCGGATAACAAACAACGCCAAGAAAACGTGTGGTTTTTGATTTTTCAGATTTTCCCTACGTTCCAGTTCCTTTGCCCCATACATTCGTATTTATGGCTTAAGCATGAGATAGCATTATATTTAATATAAGGGTATAAAGAGATAGAAGAAGCAAGGGAACTTCGAAATGCATTTGAGACCCGCGAAATAATCAATGATGATAATTTAGATACACGCTCAATTATTCAAGTACCTTTAAAATATCTAATGTACGTATGGCATTTTCAGTTTAATCATGTACATAATTATCTACACAAATACAAAATACAGCTATATAATAAGAAAATTTCATAATTGGGTATTTGACTGTTGTGGCAATAAATTATAAAATGTGTTGCATATGATAGCTTTTTGGTGAACAATAATTATAGGTATTATTTACATTTATCTAAATTATAAATATTTAAATTGTCTAAAATAAGTTTGCCATTTTTTATCTGTTGATTAAATGTAACAAAACACGACAAGCTGTCATTGTGCAGTGTGTGATGTCACGATTTACAATTTTCATTCATCTCTGCCACTAAGTTCATTCACCATTTATAAAGCGTGACGTAACTTTTTCAAAGTCACGTGACCTACCGTTTTGGTGACATATATGATGCTAAAACTGAAAAATATGTTTATTCGTTATAAACAACTCTTTAAAAATAAATTAATAGTTTGAAGAGGTATAGAGTGATTATATCTAGACTTTAAAACACTTTTCAGAAATTAGTCAAATAGCCAATTATGTAAAAATCCTGAATATGAATTTAATCAATAGAAAGATCTCACATTTTGGGATATATTTATCATAGCATGGTAATAAATTGTTCAAAGATTATGTCTTATGAAAAGGAATTAGCTTATAATGTATTATATTTTCTGATACAATTTTGTTATTCGCAGCATATATGAGTAATTGGGTATTTGACTGTTGTGGCAATAAATTATAAAATGTGTTGCATATGATAGCTTTTTGGTAAACAATAATTATAGGTATTTTTATTTACATTTATCTAAATTATAAATATTTAAAATGTCTAAAATTAAGTTTGCCATTTTTTATCTGTTGATTAAATGTAACAAAACACGACAAGCTGTCATTGTGCAGCGTGTGATGTCACGATTTACAATTTTCATTCATCTCTGCCACTAAGATCATTCATCATTTATAAAGCGTGACGTAACTTTTTCAAAGTCACGTGACCTACCGTTTTAGTGACATATATGATGATAAAAATGAAAAATATGTTTATTCGTTATAAACAACTCTTTAAAAATAAATTAATAGTTTGAAGAGGTATAGAGTGATTATATCTAGACTTTAAAACACTTTTCAGAAATTAGTCAAATAGCCAATTAGCCAAATATTACGACTCGCAATCATACACAGATTAATAGAAAAAATAAAAAATAACAAGTTGCAACTCATAAAATCCATTTTTTACCTTAAATACCGAATTACTCGAGATATTTTAGAATGCAATTTTTTTTTCCTGAATTGTATTTTGCCCCGTACAATAAATAATAGGCAACTGAGTTTAATAAGTAGTTTTCCGTTTCATGTATGTCGGCTCCACAAATTATTTTAACATCTTTGACAAATAGAACAAGACAGCTGATAAAATTGTCAAATCTATTTTTCTGTCAATGAAATAAAATCAATTTCTCGAAAAAGTAATTGGAACTTTCAGGATTATATTCAATTTTAACTTGAATAGCTCTTTAAATATAGAAGTTGTAAGCAAAATAAAATTAAAAAAATTGCGTCGACAATAGCGTGGTATTTGTGGGAACAATTCTTCAACGTATTTCGAGTTTTGCGACGGTAAGTCTACTTCATATTTTATTTATAGTTTATACCGGGTTTTGTGTATTAGATAAACGAAGACAATGCTTGAACTACCATGAGAATTAGATTTTACAACCGCGTATCGCAAAACATTCTGCCTATTCGAGAATATTTATCTTAATTAACTTAAATTCCGCCGCAGAACCTACGGTGCGCGTTGGTTTACTTTACTAAGGGTATTTTACAGTGTTTTGTAATCATATGTCAAAAACATAGTTTCTGGCGCTCCGCCAATTCTTTAAATAGAATTGAGTGACTTACGCACAGTTTACTCCTCGGTGCGTTTCATACTTCCATACGCGAACTCGTTAATACCGCGATGGACCGTCAGCACCCCGCCAACGCAAGCTTCCACGGCTCCATGAGGAGCAGAGACTCGTCCTCAACCGCCGGCAGCGATGCCAGGGAAAAGATCAAAGACTGCTGCAGGAAATTCATAGCTTTTATGTTCACTCAAGTGGGTGTTGGCGCCTTGGTCGTCTGCTACGCGATACTGGGGGCTGCCAGCTTCATGCATATCGAAAAAGACAGCCCCGACGAACAACTCCACAGCATCCGAAGACTGAGACAAAACTGTGCTGAGAAACTATGGAACATCACTGTTATTGTGAATGTGTTTAACGAAACCACATGGATGTCTAGAGTTGATGAAGTTCTTAAAGAATTTCAAAACAATATCACTGCAGCTGTCCACACTGGTTACAATGGCAGAGCCGCAGAAGATATTTGGTCATTCCCAGCTGCTTTGATGTACTCACTATCTGTGTTTACAATGATTGGTTATGGAAACATCATACCAAAAACATTATGGGGGAAGATAGTTACAATTGCTTATGCTTGCTTTGGAATCCCAATATACGTTTTATACTTCTGTAATATGGGCAAAGTTTTAGCCCAGACATTTAAATGGTTGTATATCACAGCTCATGAATGCAGTAGGAGAGATGATGCCGTATTTGAAGATGGGGAAATAATACCAGTAAAACGGAAGATCACTGTGCCATCAACCGCTTGTTTGTGGGTCATTTCCTTCTACATCCTCACAGGAACAATAATGTTTGGGGCATGGGAGAAATGGAATTATTTGGACTCCACATACTTCTGTGTGATAAGTTTATGCAAGATTGGTTTTGGAGATTTTGTTCCTGGAGCGAATATAGCTGATTCTGCTGGAGGATCACATTTGAAACTTGTAATTAATTTTATATATGTGTTGCTCGGTATGGGTCTGGTGGCAATGTGTTACAATCTTATGTGTGAGGATGTGAGAGTGAAGGTAAGGGAGCTGCGGGAAGATCTGAAGAACTGCCTTGATGATATCACATTAAAAATTACTGTGTGTATGAATGATACTAAGTACTATCATCAAAAACAATCAAGAAATCTTAAATGAATATTCCAATGTATGTCACTTGATAATATTCAAACATTACACTTTTCCGAAATTGAGCAATGTGTAAATTGGATTTTGATTGTTGAAATAATTTATAAATGGTTATAATAATTTTTTGATCAGTGTAAATTTTTCTGCCTGTGTAATCATGTATGTTTTCTTGTTAGAATTTTATGTGTCATAAAGAAATTGTGATAAAAATGTTTAAGAGAACAATAAAGCTTTATTAAATGTTTTATGATAGGTATAAATATGTATTGATTATAAAAATAAATGTCTATAAATAATTCATTGTTTTATTTGATATCCTAATATGATGACTTTGTTAACTTTACCTAAATTTTAATTCAACTAAAGAATTTGATTATATACTCATTTTGTATTTTTGTATTATTTATTACTTATTGTTTTACTGTGCGCGATTTGCAATCGAAAGCAACTCAAGATAAAGGAAGTACGGACAAAATGACAGGGTGTTTTGTTTTTTACTCATATTTATTTATTTAACAGTCTTATAATGAGTTTCAATCATTTTAAGTCATCTTAGGTTCATTGACTATCAGTAACACAGTCTTTTAATTAAGTAGGAACTATAATAAAATAAATCGATAAATATAATAAAATAAAATAAAATGAATTTATCCAATCGAAAAATTCACAGAGATGTTTTAGTTGAACCCTCAAACCAATAAAGCACCATGTGATTTGCTCCTTAATCTTCACGATAAAACAGATCTATGAATTGAAAGACTGTTGTACATTCATACGAGTACATACATAAATTCACGCCTTTATCCCAGAAAGGGTAGTCAGAGGCACCACCAGTCACCCACATTTCTCCTTGTATGTTTCGTCCCACGACGTGATAGAGGGCGAGAGTATCGCCATATCGGGCACAAATTCCTGACTCCGGGCTGATAATGAATGGAAAAATCCAATATCTGCTCAACCCAGGATTCAAACCCGAGACTTCAGCTTTGCAATCGTACCGCAGCACAACTACGCCACCGCGGCAGACTGTTGACTGTTGTTTTCTGATATTATCAACAGTAATGGTGGAACCGTAGCTGGTCAAGACAGCATGTCGCCGGTGCGCCTGCGCCGCGTGGCCGGCTTCGATGGCCGCCTCAACGACACCATCTTCCAGCCTGCCATCACCTTCACAACGCCGCAGCAGACCCTGGTCTACTTCGGGGGAGATGTCCAGGTAATTAAATGCCTTGATAACATTAAAAAAAAAATTCCACTGTTGGCTCTCGCGTTTTTTATATAAATTGCATAAAGAAACCTATATTGTATCCCAAAACAAAAATATTGCAAATGCACTCTTCATTTCATGGCTGTATAGTCCAGAGACGCATTCAATTCAAGGTACATTTATTTGATGTACATATAGAAGTCCTCGGACACTCTCTTCCAGCTTCCTCATTAACTTTCGCCAGATAAATTGAACCTTTTGTATACTGGCCTTTATTCATGCTCTCCATATGACCAAACTACATCAGCAAATTTAGACATAAATTGAAATACCCGTATCTATTGTGGGTCAGGACTATCCGGAAGTGATGCAAGCCCATCGCGACAATCGGAACTATGTCAAATGGAACTTGGAGAACACGGCGCGCATGCTCGCCACCAACTATCCTGAGAAACATGTGCTCATTGTCAAACCCTCCAGGTAAACTTTATGATAATCATATACATATATACATAAATAAACTCACGCCTTTATCCCTGAAGGGGATAGCAGCGGCGCCATCAGGACACCCACATTTCACCTTGTATGTTCCGTTCCATGATGTGATAAGGGGCGAGCCTATCGCCATATCGGGCATAATTTCCTGACTCCAGGCTGATAATTAATAGAAAAACCCAATATCACTTTGCCCGACCCAAGATTCGAACCCTCAGCTTTGTAGTCGTACCGTAGTATAACTAGACCACCGAGGCAGTAATCATTTTTTTAATTATTTCAATGACAGTTTCTGTGCTGCAATGGGCATGCTGAATTCAGCTGTGAAATCAGAGGCTGCAGCTTAGATTTTTGCACCGACACAACTGTTTTTGTGAACTACAAATATTTGTTAGTTTTTTGCTTTAGATCTCGATGCTGTGAGAGCTGAGACCAAAAAGCCGATCTTCACAATACATTAGCAGAAGCTACGTTGCGACGCGTGTTCGCAGCGTGGTTCGGTTTGTAGATAATTTTCGATTCAATTTGACTTACCACGTGTCGCGTCGCATTTTAGTGATATGTTTCCGCCATAAGTTGTTTGTGTGTACGTCAGGGTGGAGTACAAGAGCTTCAGTTGCTATGACAACTTCGTGCCGAGCACCAACGCGGGCGTGCCCGAGCACACGCCCACGCACAACGCGTTGCAACACTTGGAGAGGTATCACACACATTATAATTTCTTCTCTCCCTAGTGCTCTTTCTCTTGTCCTCTCTGCTGATTTGTCGGCTGTGTTATTGGCGCTCTTTTATCTTTTTGTCTTAATTTTATTTTATTTATTTAAGGACCTCCGACGAAGGATACACGGCATTATATATAATAAACACAATGGTGTAGCATTATTCTAGTTTACATTGTGACGTGATCTTCAATTACAGGAGACCCCAGCATGCAAATTAAAATATTTATACAATTGCAAAAAAATAAAATAATAATATACTAATTTAGACTATGAAATTAATTAATAGATAGACAATACATTATTTAGTAATTATACAGTTATTACATTATACGGTATGTAAGTCCGCCAACCCGCACTAGGCCAGCGTGGTGGACTATATGGCCTAACCACTCTCAATCGATTCTCTCGATTGTAGAGTAGGCCCGTGCCCTGCAGTGGGACGTATATGGGCTGATATAGATAGATAGATAGATATACAGTAATAGCTGCTATGATAATAAAATAATGTTTTGGTGAGACTTCTACTCTCGTCGTGCCGGTTCATATAAGTAGTGGCTTCAGTGTGACCTATAGTGGTTTCTACTTACAGATTGCTTCAAGGCGTGAGTGATCGGATAAAATCATTGCCGATTAATGAATTAGAGGCATTAAGCCCCGGCCTCAGCGAAGACATTGACATTGAAGATTTACATGTAAGTCGTTTTTATTAAACGTATAGCCTCGTCATATAAGAAAACTGATGGCATGTGAATACTATGGCCAATCAACATTTACAACCCTTGAATTGTAGGTGTGTGTCTTCGAGATGAGAAGGAAAATAGGACGAGAAGAGGAATGGATACTAGGATACTAGGTTGCAGCAATCTTACTCACAAAAAAAAATTTCTTGTGATATAACCGTAGGAAACCATTGTAGTTTTACCGCTTGCAGTAGGAATCATAGATGATTTTAAATATGTTATTTAAATATATGCATGTATGTATAACATGTATGTATATATGACCAGAACTCGCCGGTCCGCCGTTCCCCCGAGCAGAAGCGTTCGAACGGTGCGGCTGGTCCGTCCAACGGCGCGCGCTCCGATCACAAGCAGTGAGTAGGTCTAGTTCCAATCGGTGTTGTCTATAGTACCCTCACTTTCTAGCTCATTACGAAGCACCTAGGTATACAGTTTGTAAATAATTGTTTTCTGTTACTTTACACACCGTCCTGAAGTTTCTAAATACACACACATTTTTTCGCCTTTTTTCTTGTCTACCATATAAAAATATAAGTACTTACATCTTCGATCGAGTCAATGGCTCGAAATTATAAGACAGTTAAAACCTTTACAATTTCCCGGCCCAGTAGGTTGCTAATCTTATGGCAGCGTCAGAAATCTCGATGATGCGATGTCCCTTCTTGTGCAGACGGTGGGACAGGACAGGACACAGTGGGCACATAAATGATTGTGACAGATTCTGTTCTGGAGCGCCACAATCACAATCGGACTTTAATTGATAACCCCACTTTACCAGATTTGTCTTGCACACACTTGTGCGAAGACGGTTAAGTGTCTTCCAGACAAGCCACTGAAGTTCTTTACCAGGGGCTGGTGTTCCGAAAGTAGGATGTAGTTCGATGGGACTGGGCATTTCAAGCCCCAGAGAGATGTATTTTGGTATCTTTATTTAATGAAAATATATGACGCATTTTTTTACTGTTTTACCAAGACTATTACTTTGTCTTTAATAACTGTATTCCGTATCAGATATTTTCTTCTGGTTTACATCTATTCTATGTTTGTAAAAAATGTCTAATTAGTAGTCAAGTCTCTGTTTTGTTTATGTTTTATGAGTACAATGTGTGTGTAAAATGTTAGTGGGGGTGGTATTAACAAGTTAGTGAACAGTAGGACGGAGAGTCAGTGGTGGGAGCGGCTGTCGCTGGAGGACAGTCGGCTGTCGCTGGTGGGCTTCAGCAAGGGCTGCGTGGTACTCAACCAGATGCTGTACGAGTTCCACTACATCAGCACCCTCACGCCTTGCGACACGCACGCCATGAGGTAAGCAGACATCCTACTGTTAGTCATAACTCATACGTCACCTCTATAGTTGGTAGTTTAAGGTCTTAGGCACAATTGCACAAAGTAACTTTACCCATAACTTTGGGTAAAGTTTCTCTGGCTGTAAATGTCTTTATGCGAGGTTGTTTGCCT
The DNA here is from genome assembly GCA_949752805.1 of Deilephila elpenor. Classification (NCBI taxonomy): domain Eukaryota; kingdom Metazoa; phylum Arthropoda; class Insecta; order Lepidoptera; family Sphingidae; genus Deilephila; species Deilephila elpenor. The sequence continues at coordinate 12,953,928 of OX457106.1, read as the reverse complement.
CTTTAGTTCATTGTTTTGTCACCCGCTTTATGAGGGAGGGAAGTGGACAATAATTTATTTCCAACTCCTCCTATTAATTTAACTTTTTGATTGATTTCGTTGCGGGTTAAAGACAAGTTAGACATTCCCGGAGACGCGCTGAGCTTCAGTGTCAGTCAATGCTCAGTGTCATTAATATGCGTGCCACTGTTGATCCTGGCTTACAGGAGTTGCAGTGGCGGGTGTGAGGGCGGGACAGTCTTCTTACCCATAACTTTGACTTTGAAAACGTCAATCCCATACATTTGCAATGTCAAACACGTTTCAAATGTATGGGATTGACATTGTTAAAGTCAAAGTTATGGGCAAAGTTAGTTTGTGCAATTGGCCCTTAGTCAAGCAAGTGGGTACATAGCTTGTCTCCCAAGAGACTCTTCAGTGTTGCTGGATGTATTCGTTACGGCGCGCCGTTAAAATAACTCCAGGAGTTTTAGCGGGCATCCGAATAAATCCATTGAGAGCGCCTCCAACAGGCAACACACCTAACCCTACTCCTCCATAAGCCTTGTGAATGGGGAGTAAAAAATCTCTACCATTGCAATAAATACTAGTTATCCTGAAATTTTGATAACGAGGCAATTAGATTACTTGCAGGAAAAAGTTGAACTCGAGCGTGCGGCCTTCAGCCTCTGGTTTGGCAATTCAATTTTCTCTCAACCGAGTTGCTCATTATTTTGCAATTATTATTCATCAATGATTAAAATGTCCACAGGTTCATAGACCGCATAGACGATATGATCTGGCTGGACGGCGGCCACGCGGGCGGGAAGAACACCTGGATCACCTCGCGCAGCCTCCTCGAGACTCTTAGTAGACTCAGTGAGTTCTGATTACTTTACTGTCCAACTGATGTTCTTTAATATTTTCAATGATCCTATGTTTTGATGGTTCATATTTTAAATTATGCCTCGGAACAATAATAGTTCTGCACTGGTAAATTCAGCGCCGTCTAAGATTATTTTAATATAAATAAAGACTAGTCGGTTTGAGAACCAGTCCATAGAACATATTTTGTATCGAAAGCATAGATCAGATATTTCGATATTGAATTTAAACTAGGAATTTCAAGATCTACAACTGATATGAGGATTTTTCTGCAATCAAATGTATTTTTTGCAGAGCTAAATATCTACGTCCACGTGAGCCCATACCAGGTGCTGGATGAGGGTCGGCCCTGGATCGGTCGAGAGGAAAAAGCTTTCACCAGCATGCTCAGGAAACTTGGTGCCAAGGTGCGTGATATTTCTTAAGGACATCAGCTTTGGAAATAGTCCAGATAGGTCTTCCCCAAGGATCATAATATTGAGGATGTGTTGCCAATATTCAGCTGGCTTGGCAGGGGTATGATCAAGTGTATCTCGTAGTTTCCTTCGCGGATGACGTTGCTGCTCGTCATCTTGTCATTTAAATAAGTCATCTGTACGACGATTATTCGTGCGTAGGCCAGCGAGGTGAACCATGATGGTGTTAATCAAAAACAATGAGCAAGTCATGTTGGATTAGGTTTCGATGTGCTTATTGAAGTTCCTTATAGGCATTTTTTTCTTATCGAGTCTTATATTTGCCCGTGCCAGGTTGGACTTTCCTATTGAATATTTTCTAACTCGATTTTCGACATGGACTCTAAGATCATAGGTAAATTCGGGGAAGGGCCCAAGCTGTATTGTAATCCATAGTAATATTGTGTTGCCAACATACTCCTCAGCTTTTGTCCAAGCAATCTCAAGCAATTTTCCTATTATTTTTTAATTTATTTGTCAGGTGCAACGGTACATGCACGGGCAGGCGGGTTCTCCACACACGCTGCACGTCCACTTCGACGTGCTCGCCAACTTCAAGCGCGCGCACGAACTCGCCTCCACCGCCGACCACGCCGCGCACTCCTCCGACGAAGACGACTAGAGGAACCACCAGGAGACACCAGGAAACACGCACTAATATAAGAAATGTTACTGTATCTACCCATAATGGCTCCCTGCAGAGGCCTCTTGTGCTATGAAGTTTCATCGAGAGGGGTAAGACCAGAATTAGCATCAGGAAAATTCACCAATATTCATAAAAATGTTACTGTATCAGTCCATAATGGGTCATTGCTAAGAGAATCTGATACAATTGATAGTTTAATTGGGAAGGGTTAGGCCATAATCTATCATGGTGGCCTGCAATGAATTTGTCAATGAGGAGTAAAGTGGTAGACGCTTGCCAAAAATAACTTGCAACATACAAAACACTATTATGTGAAGAACAGGTAGCTGTTGAATCATATTGATATACTAGTTATAATGTATGTGCTATTCGTTAATATATCAATTTAACATCTAAAAACATCGAACACAGAAAATTATTGTCTACAATGAAAATGTAACAAAAAACTGCTGCAGATTTTTTTTTACATCTAGTCTTTAAAAAAATCGAAACAAGCGGGTTTAATTGCGTGTTCACTTTTTGCAGGGGTGTTCAATCCACGCAAAAAAATACATTGGATAGTGACATTAGCGAACTTCATAATAAAAACACATATTCCATGCGTATTTTGTATCGAGCATGATGATCTGGTCTCAGAAGGTTCGCAAAATTATATTTATAACCGAGAGATTGTAAATCAGTGTATAGATATGTTTAATCAAGGCCTGCGTCGTTATATATGTCTATATAATATATTATGTGTATATATGAAATTATTGTGTACCCAGAATCCACACTTTATTAATGTCCAAAGCTAATCGAAAATATATATTTTTAGACGAAACACAGTTATAATTCAATACACTTCATCTTGATATTTAAAGATGCCGTATGTAAACATAACTATATATTATATATATTTTTGTTAATTATGACTAAGAAATACTTTCAAAGAGTCGAAAATTATATCCTATTTTTTTTTTGAGAAGTTGATGAGACCGCAAAATGTTTTAAACTTTCAATTTCTTTTATTTGTCCAGAAAAAAGGACATTGCATATCTGCTATGATCCATCATATCTAAGTATTAACTTATGTATTACTTATAATATTGTGTAAGACTGCTCATAAACTGTTAAATGTTAAACCTATTATTTAAAACGAAAATTTCATTAACAATTATGATGTATTAAGTTAATTTAATGTAATTTTACTGATTTTATTTTGCGCTATTTACAATAATTTCGCTTCAAACCAAATTGTATGTCGTTTTATAATATGATATTGTGCAATTCCATGACGTAAATTAATCTTCGTTATATTTTATACATGAATAGTGTGATATGGCATAATTCAAGTTAAGAATGCGATATTTAATTTTGAAACACGAGAAATGATAGATCTCGGGATATCGCGTCATATTTATCACTCGGTATCGTGTCGTTTAATTTCGCGATATCGCGGGATTTCTTTTATATTTTGTAAAGTACGTACAAAATATTAATGTTATACATTTAGTTTTATTTGGACGCTTCTAATTGTATTTAGATTAAGTCTGTGTATATTATGTAAGACACTGCGCTACTACAGTGCAATGCGTACATACTGATCGTGTCAAACTTCTATTTATTGCTCTACATGTAAGTGGTAGAATAGAACGATGGTTGTAAAACAAAGTAGATGAATTAAATGTGTAATTCTATTGGTCTCAGAAAATAAATTATTTTTAACAATTAAGGTATTTCCATTCGATGATTTTAGAATAACCTAAGTCAACCTCTTGCTTCGTTTTTTATATACAAGTTAAAATAAGGTTTAAATCAAAACATACACGAAATGTTAAAAACTAAATTTAATTACTTCCGTAATAACAAAACATACAGCGAGTGGACTTAACAATAAGACTGGAATCGTTTGAGAAACATTAAAATACATAGAAAAAAAATGCTTAAACACACTAAACATTACTTATTTAGACAGTGATTTAGTGCCGAGATCTGTAATTAGCCACAAAAGCGATATTTTAACATGATACAAATGGTGATATAAAATAAATGTCTACACAATCGTATTGCATTAAAAATCATACCCACAAGTTGAAAACTCCGAATAAGAAAGAAACATCCTTCGACAAGCAAAATAACATTGATTTAATAAACATAAGAAATCGAGCAAATAGGGTATTTAATCTATATACCCCAGAAATTGGTTAATGAGCAAGGATTGTTGATAGTTTTTGATCTTTCAATAGACAATGGGAGAAATCAAGATAAGGAGTTAAATATTCCTGGCAATACTATGACTAAATTGACGTTCGTAATTCATAGTAAAATTTAAATTGTAGAAGTAATTATTTCATTGTACATTTTTAAAATCAAATTATTCGTTTCCGTCAACTGAAAGACTTGCTACAGTTTTTAATAATATCATGCCCGTGTTACAACTATAAAATTCGTTTTCGATGTGTTCTTTCATAACACCATGCAATGGAGATGGCTGTAGCATTTTATTAATTTATTTATTACATTAAGACACAGAAACCTAGGGTTAAAAAAGTCGACGAACCCAAGAACAAAACTCTACAGAAAATATATTTTTTTACAGATATTATTTCGTTCTTGGGATGTAACGAACTGTTACTGTAATAAGTAGTTTCTAAATTTACTATTATTGCCTTCGTATTGCTATAGTTGTATGAAAAATTGAACCTATATCGATTTACGTGCAACATTCGATGACATTGCAATATAATTATTTAAGCAGTTGTATGTGAACAAGCTTTTGATACATATACTATATTATTATATAAAGTGTAGTGGTGATTTGATTTAAATTAAAATATAATGCACACTTGCGCCACAGAACATAAATCTAAATTACATGATTTCCTAATCTTTGAATACTAAACATAATACACACACATATTTTGTACCAAAGTTAAATCTAGGTAGAGAGAAACCCAGGTTTTACCCATAAACCATTGAATCAAGAAGATTTTTTAGAAATGGTAACCAAACTTGACAAGACATTTAAAATATTACCGTGGCAAATTAAACAACTTATTTATTACACACTTCCCAAGAATAATCCACACATAATAACCCAAATATCTATGTCAACTAAACTGTGGCAAATTAACTAGGGCTGCCATATATTTCATTAAATTAGAGCAAATCCTTCAATTTGCTTAGAGATAAGTGGCACTTTTTAAGGCAAATTATCCTGTCTATACCACATTACATGCTGGGTGTTACAGAAAGAGTTATTTAAATCACATTACAAATACTGATGGCTTTAATTGACTGTAGATTTATACTCAAGACTCAAGACTAGACTCAAGCATGTACTCCTGGAGAGCCGACAGACATATCAGATATTTCTATAAATTCCGTTTCATCAACAAATAATTACCTTGTGGTTTAATCACATTCTATAACACCCAGACCCTTAACTTCCAACAGCAGATAATAAGTACAGCAGCCCCGCACACGTGACATAATCTACATGTTCTCAAACTGTCCGTCCTTGTCCAACATGAGTATGTTGGGGTTCTCCTTCTCGAATTCGGTGGGCTTGCGGTCGCGCTGCCGGTCGGTCCACTCGCCCTCGCCGGCGCCCCACTCGCCCACCTTCTCGCCTATCACGTCCACCTCCGCTCTAGCTCGGATCTTCTCTATCTGCGGGGTAAATAAATAATTACACATTAGTACATAATCCTGACCTCACACTAAGGTTGAGTTTCGTGGATAACAGAAGCTACGAGAGACTTTTCGGTCTCACTCATACGCGAAACAAATACCAGAGGATCACACAAATATTTGTTTCGGTGCGGGGATCGAACCCGCAGCCTCTCGATTCACAGCCGGCATCAAATCATCATTATTGTCAGCATATCAAACACTACAAAAGCGTATTGCTGCGTTTCCACTGAAACAGAGGAGAGTGCAGTGTTAATATGAAAAAAATAATTACTATTGAAAATCTGTCATTGACGTGTTCAATATACGTGATGGGCGATCGCTTTTGTTATTTTTTGTTTCAGTGAAAACGCAGCCTGAAGGGGTTGTGCGCATGACGCGAACCTGTTACCTCGGAGTCGTGCTTGGCGAACTTGTCGAACATGTTGGCGTACAGCTGCTTCTCCTTCTGCTTCTGTTTCTGCATCGTCGTGCGGCACACTATTATCTGGTTGGCTGCTGCCTGTTCGACAACACATATTAAGTTAAAGCTTGTAGTTGCTACTATAAACTGTGATTTAGAATTACAATATAATTGAAAAAATAATAAGTATCCATAAGAGATGGAATCAGTAACGTCAGTGTAATAATTCAAGTTATTAAAAAACGCATTAACATTTAAAATTTGATCTTTTAGATTTAATTTACACAAGAATCTTCTGAAAAAACTACACAAAAGATTAGATGCTCTTTTTCTGGCCGGTATTGCATGTAATGCATAAATTAATCGGCATAACTGAAATCTAAAAGGCATAGGATAAAGATACTAAAATGGTCCCAGAACAATAAATTTATGATTTTTTAGAGTATTTTGGTACTGATAATATTCTTTTATTCTGCGAATTTCAACTCTCCATATAATTTAGCTTTCGAATATATATTTTTTTATATCGAAATCGATATAAATGAAAAAACTTTTAAACAATCTCGAATACGACTATTAATTTAAGTGCTTAGTTTTACCTTATTCTGTGGCTCCAGCTCGACCACTTTCTGGAAGTCTTTGAGCGCAGGCTCTGCCTCCCCTAATCCCAGGAGCGCTTGCCCCCTCCGGAACAAGCCCTTCACATTATTATCATCTAGTTTAAGCGCCTTGTTCGCGTGCTCCTTCGCCTCGAAGTGGTGCACGGGCGTCACCTTCAAGTACACCAGCGCAAGGTTGAGGTGCGTGGACGTTAGGATCTCCCTCGCTTTGCCTTTCTCTTCTTCAATTGTGTCATCCGCCACTGGAATTAGATTTTTTATTAGATTAAAGATTGTTGGAATTAGGATTTGGAATAACTAGCTAAATAAATGTGGATTGGATTGTTTCTAAAAGTTTGGATATTTAATATGTTAATAATAAACCACACGCGAAAAAGGCATCACCATCAACACACAAACGCGATGTGGATGAGCATACGAACATAAAAAATATATACAAATATTTTTATCTATATACATTTTCAGATACAGGCCTATGAGCCTAGTGCAACGATTACCACCAAATATAAACTACAGAAACAATACATCTTTCAATAAATTGTATTATTATTACTCACTATCTTCCAGTAACGACACGACCCTCTTGTACATCTTCAGAGCCAGCTGGTATTTCGCCTCCTTGAAGTAATTTGTTCCCTTCTCCTTCAGTATCCGTGCCGTGTCCAGTTTCTCCGTCCCTTCCATCTGCCACGAGTCTTTCGCCTTCTCGAAGTTGGTGAGGGTCACCACATACTCCAGCGTAGCGTCAGGTGGAACCCCAAGGTCAGGATTTCCTTTGGTCTTGAAGCCGTATTTGGGTTTGATGATGAGCTTGGACTTCTCATCTTTGAGGAATTTTTCTAAAGCCCTCTCGACTCCTTCGCAGACGTTGTGGTTGCTGCCCTCTCCGAGGTTGAAGGTTACTGTTCTCGTGTCAAATGCCTTATCTTCGCCTTGCAATCTTCCCTCCAAGTCGACTGAATGGAAAAGGTATTCTTAGATAATATTGACAATGAAATACAAACATATCGTATATGAAGTTTACCAATAAGTTAAAGAGCTGTTTAATTAAAAGTTTATTTCCAAAAAAGCCTGGCAGCTGCCTTCATAACTCTAAACTGATTTATACTCTGAAACTAATATTGACAATACAGAAATCCTTTGTTTATTAAGTATTAATTCGCCTATAAAGTACAGCTACTCTCGTAACACTACACCCATCTATCATATTACTGTCCCATTGTAATTTTACTCAACAAAAGAACGAGAAAGGTGATCCCTCTTCGTGAATGCGTCCGGAGAAAGCTTACCCAATTATATGTACGCAATGTAATGGTTGAGTATAATCAAGTATTCTGTCAGGTCATGGGTTTGATTTCCAACTCAGGTATTCCAGTCTGTGTTCGATTTTGTGTTTTAAAAAATTATGTATTTATACATATATCAACATTCACGCCTTATTACCAGAAGGAGTAAACAGAAGTGATAACAGAGCACTCACGGCACGCCTTTTGTTCCGTCCCACGATGTGATGAGGCGAGCCTATCGCAATATCACAAATTCCTGACTGTGACCGATTAATGAGACCGGCTCATAATGAATACAAAAATCCAATATATCTTTGTCAGACCCGAGATTCGAACTCGAGACCTCGGCGTTATAATAGTACCGTAGTATACCTATCGAGGCAGGCAGATATAAATTAAGTGTAGAACCAAAAAATAAATAAATACATCCAACAGTCAAATCCTGGGATAAGATGCTGTCTGACATGACGATAGGCACCAATCAAGCAAGCGACCTGTCCTCATCATTCTCAATGATAAAAACTACAAGACACTCTATCCCTCCTTAAAGAAGCTAATAAAACAAGTAAGACACCAACCTGTAACGAGCGCCCCGTCGTTGGGAGTGTCGTAACCGCTGCCTTTCGTGATAATTTGGCGCAGTATACCGTTCTTCTTGTCTGGGCTTAGGTCTTCCAGTTTCCAATCAAGCATTTCGATCTGTAATTTACAGGTGTTGTTAATTATTACGGTCTTGGGGGCTAATAATGATGTGTGGGATAACGCAAGCAGAGAAGAATAACATCGGAAGTACGTTTAGACCACTTGTTTGAGTTGTCCTTTGGGTCATTTCTCACGGTATTTTATAAAAACCTCAAGCCCATGTAATTATTTTTAAATACACCACAAAAATATTATTAATGTAATACAAAGGAAATTGCGGTTATAATCGCAACCGCAGAGCGAATTGTAGGAAAACAGCGGTACATATTTCCAATTCGATATTGTATAATTTTTTTGTTATCTAAAAATATCGTTTAATAAAAACCATATATTCCAAACATCAAAATTCGTTGGATAATGTTTGATATAATCACAAACAACTGCTGAGTATCCACGATTGGGAGTGATCTAGGCCTTATTTCCTGCATCTAAATAAAAAAAACTTGTAAAAATCTCGGAAGCAGCAGGGTACTGGACAGTTAGGCGACCGCTAAGAATGAAGAGTATGTACAGTCTTTATCTTTTACATGAACTTGTACGACTTATAAGTCGAGTCAGGGAGCACCCTCAAAATCTCGCTCAGGGCACCGCAGCAATCTCGTCCATGCTAGCCAGCCTAATCCGCGACTCAAGATTGTCTCGACTGTAGACATCGATTTACAAGTATTCGCGATTAGCTGGACGTAAGAAGTGTTAAAAATGCTGTTTTGGCGATAGCTGTCATGATATTCAGGTAAAACTCACCTCGAACTGCAAGGTGGAGTTGGGCGGTATTTTGGGCGGGCTGCCCGTGGCGCCGTACGCGTACTCGGGCGCGCACGTGAGCACGCAAACCTCGCCCTTCTTCATCGTCGCCACGCCCACGTCCCATGCTTTTATCACGGAATCTATAGTGCAAGGAATGGATTGCTTAGCTTAGTTTTATAACTGCACTCAATTTATTGGAATATTGTGGATGTGTGATGTATTTTCTTGTTTTTTTTTTGTGTTGAATAATTATATATTCAGCCTCTAATTAAAAGTGATATTGTTATGAAATATTATTTAATCACTAGAAACTTTTGTTACTTATGAAATAATTGGGACATTACATGTATGTTTAAACTAAAATTAAGAAATAGCAATCAATAAGAATGCCTTGGGGTTAAATATACATGGCATTCAATTGTTTAGCCGGAATTCGCAGCTGGATAATATTATTCATTTTGGAATTAATTTACATGTTGAATGCAGTTTATTAGTTATAGTTTTGCTTATTATGTATGGAAATAACATGCCATGTATTTTCCAGCTGTGTGTTAATTTACATTATAGGAAAAAAATATAAATTGCTAGTATTACAGCAAGACAATCCATAAGAAATTTTTATACATTCCATGTTACCACATTTATTTCTATTTTGTCTAATCTTAATAAAAGTATTTCATAAAAAGAAACAACACAGTCAAGTCTTTGATTTTCCTTGAATAAAAAAACACCATAATTTGAATAATATTTCCATTCAAATGAGTAAGGCAATATTAAAAAGTACATTTCAAGTTAATTTTTTTGAATTATTCTGGAAAATACTGTATACTTGTTATAGATATACTACAGGTACTTATAGGTATGCTTGTTTTAAATATACAGTACACATCAGGATCCCTCCTAACATAAATTCAAAAGCGTATTAAAATTCTTCATTTACATAGCAACAAATCAATAAGATTGTATACCTAAAGATATTTATGGGTCACAGTCACAGTGACTCACAGAGCATATAAGTTACTTTTGATCCTGGAAAAAATTAGAATTGTCAGATACAACTAGAGAGAGAAGTTTATCTTTTTAAGGATATTGGACAAAGTTCAAAGTAGAAGTTGTTTAGTGGTAATGCTTAATGTTTTTATTCTTCAAATAAATTAATGAAAAATAACTTGAGGGGAATTTGAATTGAATCTAATTTGAATTATTGTAATTATTTAAAATTAGTCTATTTTTTACTCCTACTGGACCCAGGCGAATTCTTCCAACCTGCGACCTGCCAGCAGTTCAATTTCAAATATTTTGATTAATTTACAGCTTGAGTTCTCTCCACTTCATTAACACAATAATATTAAATATGACATTGGCGATATAGACCTAATGATTACATATGATAAAGCTGAACACTAAACATCGCCATGACCATGTGACCTATGTATACGCCGAGACACGACAAATCGTATATTTACGTACATTGTACACTAATCTAATTATCCACTGGTCGATCTTTATCTATTGTACAATACAAGAGCCACATGCGACTTAAATACCCACTAGATTAAACGCAAAACGTGAAACAATATAACTTAATAGTACCAACCTTTGCCTAAACAAAATTGAAAAGGCTCGTTTCTATCTCTACTGGAATCGAATTTAGATCCGTCTAGAAGTGTTCCGGTGTAGTGGACGGACACCTGGCACCCCTGGTTCGGAGTCTCCGTGCCCTCTCCAGCTTTTATGATCCTCTTCAGGACTCCACGGTCCCCAGTGATATCTACGCCTTCGTCGACCGTCATCTTAATTTATTGATTAATATTAGTAACTTAATTACGATTGAACAATGGAAGAGCACGTTGCAGTGGTTTGCGTAAATATTTCCGACACAATTTTCTCGAAGCCCAGGATGAGACGCGCGCCGGTCAAATGAAAATGAATTGAAAATTGAAGGTTTCGTTAAGGGATGTATCGCTGATTTTACATGTAATCGATTATGTCATCGATTTAATAGCCACACAGATTATTGGTAATAGGAAGATTAAAATCCATATTGTACAATTAATTCAGCAGAAGCATGTTTTGTTATCAAAATGATTTTAAATTCTAAAAGACTTGAAGCATCTCGTAGTTAATAGAGACGGCTAGACTGAAGTTATCGTAGTCTGTATGTATGTAGATACCTCCGGCAATGATAGTAGTTGCTGTGGTAGTTGCTTGATAAGTACTTTTTAGTTTTAGAATTCCTATGGTAGTGTTCTTTTTTTATATAAAGTTTCTAAATGTTACATTTGCAAATTAGTGTAGCTTCAATTAATCTAATATTCGAATATTTTGTTATTGATCAATATTTCTCTTGTCAAAATCATTTATTTATCTTCCTTTATATGAGTGAATAACATGTATCCTTAACTTTTTACACACATTTCATCGATATCCAACCGGTAAAATATGACACCGTACATCCCTAGCATTGTTAATTAACCATAGAAAATTCTAGATATGACAGATAATAAATGGTATTGCCATCTCAATAATTCATTTAAAAATAAAACCAATAAAAATAGGTTTTAATGGTTTTCTTTGGATAGAGCCTGTTGATAGAGCTATTCTAACTTTAATTGTACAAGTAGTATAGTGCATGTTAGACAACCTGTCGAATGCCAGCCAATAGTAGGGCGGAAAAAAGTGGACCGGCACCACCATTTTCAGCTATGTTTTTGAAGTACCGGCGAACACTCTATATTATAAATACTTTGAGGAAAAATATTTATCTAGGAATAATACTATCTAACACAACCTACATATATAATTTAGTCAAAGCTAACAATTATAGATATTATCCACAGAAAAGTGGTAAAGCCCAATTACTTGGGTTGCTCTTCCAATGCAAGATTCATCTGGCTGTAAAATTAATAAAGTCTTAAGATATTTGCCATGACTGTTTGCAATGTAGGTACCTTGCAATAGATCTGTTACCACTTTAAGTTGATTGTAATGTGAAGAGTCTGAAATGAAATTAATATGGAGATATTGAAGTTATTTGAAATCCGACTTGTTAGACAATTAAACACCTTTAAAGAGATTCAGAAATAATAATTTACAAATTGGCAATAATTAGAGCTTATTTTATTGTATGAAAATAATGCAACTGATGTCTGATAGTCACAGTTAACATGTCACAACCTAGGATTGATTATCAAGAACCCATTATCATTTTGATATCATACTCTTTAAGAGTCGGGAATCACCATGATGTTGAAAATCAGCTTTTCTAAGTAAAATTTCTTTGTTTGAAATAATTTAATTTAAACAATCATTTCAGTCTTAACATTTCTTATAAGTTAAAAGTACATTCTTATCTTACAACTACATTTAACAACATTATACAAGTGCTTGTCTCACAAACTGAATATTTTTTTTTTACACCTGTGCTAACAAAAATGTAACAAATCATCTATTTTTGAATACAATCCAATTATGTTTCCACACATTAAATAATACAGAAATTATACTGTTAAGTACTACACTTTCCTTGCAAATATTATCAAAGAAAAAAATTGTTTAAAATTTCAAAGGAACTGCATTTTTTTATAAATATTAAAATACCAACTTGGTATATGTTACTATATACAACTTCAGGCACAATTGAACTCTGAAAAAGGAATAATTCACATCTGGTATTTAAGAATTGGTACAATATTACTATATTTACTCTAGTTATTCAATACCATTTATTGACAAATATTCATACATTTTGCCACATAATGCCTGTAGTGTTTTGATGAACTTTGAGATAATAACTTTGTTTTGGTGTGTAGGAATTCATCAGATCCATCGCAACAGTCACATATTCCGTCATTTACTTTATTCGATGGAATTTGATGCAGGGCCACTGGTTTTACTAAATACTGGGTGTCACAGTAAAATGTGCCATTTGGGCAAGCATTGGTACTTGGCTCGTCAGTACCGTCTTCGCAGTCACAGTAATCGTCGTTAATAAGATCGTAAGGTATACTTTGTTCGGAATTCAAACATTTAAATTCGTTTCTGGAGTCTGGCCTATATTTTCTCATGTACGCGATGTAAACCCCTCGTATCACACCGTTCTCGTTAATATATTTATCAGCTTCGGATCGTAAATGCTTCATATCCTTCACTTCTGAATGGTTTATTACCGGTGTAAATCTGTTGCTCGTAGATTCGGATAAAGCAAAGAATAAACACAACTGATAAACAAAATAACTTATAACTGTTAGTAATGTTATTATAATCACATATTTTCTTTTATAAAGTTTCAAAATCAGATTATCGTCACTCATATTGATACGGAGCTCAAAATTCTTTGACAAAATGTGCAAAATAAACACAAAATTACATTTCGCTCACATACGTGCATTTTGTTACGTTTCGTTTATTTGTCAAAAATTAAACATTTTTAGATCCAAATCCAAAATTTTCAAATATTTAGATCTTCATGATTTTTTGTTTACTTCTTCTTTATTTGACAATGTCCTTTCATTGGTGTCCAAGCGAGTAAACGTTATATTAAATGCTAAATATATACATTTGTTAAAGATTGATGGCGGTACCAAAGGAATGAAAAAATCTTGTAATAAAAATTAGTATTAAACTATACCTATAAATATGTAACTGAAGTGATAAATTTGAAGAAAAGTTTTTAATCACAAAAAAATTTTGTATTCTTATGATGCTGTACGATCGACTTCCTTGTTATAATTTTGTTTTTGGACCACTGACAATTTCATTGACACCTGTCAAATAATACCAATCACAATCGAACATGGAAATGTGATCGAGGAAAATAATTGTAGTTGTTAGAAAATAAGTTGTTATTTTTTAGTATCACACGTTGTTGTAAAATAACAATATTTGTTTTATTAGTTACAAGCAATGGAGTGAGCAATAACAGACTTGGTCATAATGAGTTTCGTAACAACGGAAACGCAGACAGACTTTACGTTTGCGGAGCAACATGCGAAGAAAAAAAACGAAGATGCAGATTTGGAGGTACTAATTACATATTCACATTTAATATATAATAATATTTATATCAATATAATTTTTGTCAATGTGTCATAATTTAAAAAAGTGATGATGGTTGTTTGTTTGCAGCCTATCGTCATATTTGGTCATAGGCTTTAGCACTTATTTTTAAAATAGGTGTCATTACCACTTTGAAATACCTTTCCAAATATACATAATTCTTTCTGTATTGATTTACAAAGATGTATTTTGTTAGTCACCATGTTATTTGTAAAATAATTAACAGCAACTCTTATTTATCATTGACTGCAAGCTTGGCTGTCTAATTAGATTAAAAAACAATCATAATGGATAAACAAACATGTTTTCAGACATTTTAATTGATTTACTAAAATGTTCTAGGTGGACAACTCAAAGAGTGTGTTGCTCAAGATAGCGACCCTGTACGCTGAGCAGTTGATGAGTGACATTATATTGGAGGTGGCAGGGGTGGGATATCCTGCTCACAGACTCATACTATGTGCCAGCAGTGAGGTGTTTCAGGTATATAAATAAACATATTTAACTAGTTGACCTTAAATTGTAATGAATTTTAGTGGATATTCATATCAGCCCAAATAGCAATCAGACCACTCAAACCAGTTGGGTAAACTTTTCATTGTGTATGCTAGTGTGCTACGTCCAGTTGAAGGCTTTAGTTAAATTCCATTATTGTACATATAAATTGCAATGCGGTTACTTATAATACTTTTGATGAAAAAATATTAACGATACAGAGTATCAATTAAAATATTAGTATTATAGCGATTTTAAATCTTAAATTATTGATGTTAGTATTGTTTTTGCAGGTGATGTTAATGAATAGAGAATGGAGTGAGTGGAGAGAGAGTAGGATTGTCCTTCAGGAAACACCAATAGCAGCCTCAGTGTTCCCACATTTCCTCAAGTAAGTATTATATATTCAGCCCTGATAAAGTAAAGCAAAGCAGAATGCCCATTCATGGTCTCAGTAAGACAAAAATCTTTGTACCAATGCTAACATTCATAGTAAAATGGGCATTCTCCTCTAGAAAGTGATATATCAAGATTGAGACATGAAGGAGAAAGCCCATTCATGGTCTCGGTAAGACAAAAATCTTTGTACCGGTGCCAACGTAGAAAGTGTTATATCAAGATTGAGACATGTGGAGATACTCTATCTCTGTCAACCATGTGAATAAGCTTAATTTTATCAAGTTACTTTGTTTTGTATCAAATACGGTTGATCAATGATGATTGTAGATGTACAGAAAAACTTATCATAGTTTTTGATACATCTATAGCTAGATAAATGTGTTAATGTGTATGGGTAATCAAATAAATAAAAAAACTTAATATATCAAGGAATAGATACAGCCCATAGTCAAAAATACATATAGTTTTTACCCCACATTAAGATGCTAGTATTACATTGTGAGTATCAGAAACTATAAGAAACCATGTCATAAGTTATATTATACATTATGTTACATGATATATGACAACATTTTTAAGGATTTGTAGATTATTTAGTAGTAGTTTTAAGTAAATACTTAGGCAAGGGACAGGTTAAAAGTATCCTGAACCAACAAGAATGCATAAAGATATTTTAAAAGTAAACAAAGCGAGGGTAGTATGTCAAGATCGATCAAAGTGCAGATCCATAATCTCTGCCTACCCCTATTGGATGCAGGCGTGACGTTTATGTGTATATTACCTTAATATAATTTATCAAACATGACATTAAATATTGTATAAATACACCCAATAGTCACATACATAATCCTGACCCCATACTAAGATCGAGTCTTGTGTTGTTGGTATCAGAAACTACGAGTGACTTTTTGGGCTCAACACCCAGAGCCGAAACATACCTGTGGTTCACATTAATATTTGTTTCGGTGCGCGAATCGAACTCGCGGCCTCTCGTTTCACAACCGTCGTCTAAGCAACTGCGCCACGGAGGCTGTCGCTAGACTGGGGAATCCTTAAGATTAAAAAGACATAAGACAAACACTTGTTTGAAATTGCATCATAAAACTTGATGAAATGGTATAAGATGATTAATATGTGTTTAATTTTCAGATATTTTTACACAGGGCAAATAAAGATATCGTACAACACTGTGCTCCCCGTGTTGTCTCTAGCTGATAAATATAATGTGAAGGTAGACATATTTCTATATATTACAAATACCGTACCTTTTTCATAGTTATACAACGAAATAATTTTGTGCAGATGTAAAGGGTTGATAATTAACGGGTGTTTAGAAAACAAAATATTCGTTGTACCAATTTCGTGGGTATTTGTGACTATTAATTTTAAAAAATGCATGTATGAAGTTTTAGTTTTCATCAAAATCTGGCTCGTGACTCCTTTCAGTATTTCGCTTGGCCATTCACACACATTTGAAAAAATCACCCTGTATATTTTATGTATGTTGTTTCCCAGGACCTGGTGCTGTTATGCCTCAGCTACATGACGGAGCACATCGCCCACGCGGCGAAGCGTCGCCAGCTGATCTCGTGGATGCAGTACACCATGGCGTGCGGACACAACGACGTGGCTAGAGTAAGACCAATCATTCATTATACAGCCATATTAAAGTATTGGGAAGATTGCTTGAAGTAAATAAAATGCTTTAATAAAAACGTAGAGTTATGTAAAGATTTGTTTTAGTGCTCGGTTTCAATAAAATGTGTATAGCAGTGGCGTATTTAGGCGGGATTCAACGTAGTGACTCACAAAAGCCTTTTCTTATAGCCATCCCAAGTTTGTCTGTAAGAAAAACGCCTAGAGCAATAAGACCGCCATATGTACTATTGATGTGTAGTGCTAAAGGATTTATAAATAAATATAAATAAACGTCGCGTCCCCTTACTAGTTCATGCTGTGTATTTTTGGACAAGAGGCAATAAAGTCAGTCCTGCATGGTGTTGGACGAAACTATACAGTTTTTTTTTCTTACTATCATGCATCGTAGTCAGTTGGTCTTTTTTAAATAATATCATCAATGTGAAATATTACAGGGTTGTCAGAACTTCGTGAAATGGAACCTGGAGTGGGTGTGGGGTGAGAGCGAGGGCGAGGGCGGCGAGGGCGAAAAGGAGCCGGCGGACCTGGGCGAGCTGGAGGGAGAGACGCTCGTGCAGCTGCTGCAGCAGAGCGACCTCGTGCTGCACAACGAGATGAGCCTGTACCAGTAAGTATGGTGTGGCTATACGCACGCACGTACGCATGCATGTACGTACGCACGGGCGCATACGCACGTGCACACGCACGCACTAAAGTAGGGTCAACAACGCATGATATAAAGTGGAGATGTGACAATGAACTAGAACTCAACGAGATCAGTTTGTACCAATAAGTTTATACTAGTGGTTATACAGACACGTACACGCACGCATATACGCATGCCTTCATACCCAAGTACACTGAAATAGTGTCGGCAATGCATGATACACTAAGAGGTGACGACATACAACCTAATTGATGGTAATCAATCAAATTGTTAAATTTCGTGTTGCATAAAAAATCCATACATCTCACTAAAGTAAATAAGAGAATTATTATTTATCTCATTCTATATAACCCTATATACGTCCCACTGCAGGGCATGGGCCTACTCTACAATCGAGAGAATCGATTGAGAGTGGTTAGGCCATATAGTCCACCACGCTGGCCTAGTGCGGGTTGGCGGACTTACATACCGTAGAAATTCTTTAAAATCGCTACGGTATGCAGGTTTCCTCACGATGTTTTCCTTCACCGTTAAAGTGCGTGGTGATTGACTATCAATACACACATAACTCCGAAAAGTCAGAGGTGTGCCCTGGGATTTGAACCCGCGACCACCGTGAACATGTAGGCAGCCGCGTCTGGTCCGTTACCAACAGGCCACCACGCACTTTATCTCATTATAAGCTATCTACTAAAATATAGAGTGGCTATTGCACTTCGCTTATCGAAATAATCTCAAGTGATTAATTGTGTGATCAGGTTCGTGGTGCGGTGGCTGAATAAGCAGCGCGGGAAGTTAGACGCGAGTGAGCTGGAGGATGCGGAGAAAAAGACTCACTGGGAGTCACTCGTCGCCGCTGTCTTCTCGCACGTCAGGTCAGAAATATTGCCACTTTTATGTCTCTTATATTACTTTGCATATGCAGTTGAGGTATAACAATATAATGTCATTATGAATATCAATGTAAATTAAAAAATAAAATTAAAGAGAATTTGTTAACTTCTTTTTTTATTAAATAGCACAGAAATCATCTGGTATAAATATAACATTGTTTGATATTTGATATATACTGTTTTTTTTAGCTTGATGTTTTTATTTACTTTCACAGATTTCCGATGATGTGTCCCAATCAACTTGCCAAGCTGTTGTTGTGCCCTCTCACACAGGAACACAAGGAGTTCTTCATGGAGAGGATGGCTATAGCGATGTGCTACCAGTCCGGTAAGATGCGATTTATTTACATACACAACGGAATATAGTTTAAAAAAACAGGCTTCATAATATGTATACGAAATGGTATGTCGTATATTTAACATTCTTTTAAGAAACAGTAAAAATTGACATATGTATTATAAAAGATTCTAAATGTCTTTTTCATTAGAGCGCGAAAAACCTAAAGAATATAATTAAGGAGAAAAGAGAATAGAGTGATTAGATATTTCAATTAATTTATCGAAAATGCTTTCGAATAATCGATATTTTGAAACTCAATAATCGATATTATAATCGATTATTCGATTACAACGATTAAAAATAGCTAAATATAGTGCAATGAACTTGTCGACAATGTCATAGAATGCAATCAATATTAACACTCAATAATCAATATTCCACTCGATTAATCTCTTACCCCCAGGCCAATTCGAACGCGTAGCCGAAGTCCAACAAACAGAAGCGGGTCGTATGCTGTTCACGCCTCGCCTCTACACCGAGGATACTTGGGGTTCGGTGCTCGCCGTGGACAATTTCCACTCGCTCCCGTGCTACCACACCAGGACCTTCATATTCTCCACACGGCCGTCTATTGCTGATGTATCTCCTCAGGAGAAGCTTCTGGAGTGGACAGTGGATCTGTATCCTAAAGGAGTCTGGTTCAAGAAGAGTTTGTTGATCGTCTGGGCCGGGACTTATGATGTGAGTTTTTGAGTTAGTTTTTATTTGGTTGAAGACTGTTTTTACTGGAATAAATATTGATGGTATTTTTATGTGAAATGTCTGTGGATGTTGTGTAGTAAATCATAGCAGTGTTAACATTTTTTTAGTAAAAAAATTAAAATGTGACGACAAATCTGCAAAGGCTAACAAATGCATGATTATTGATAGCCCTT
Organism: Deilephila elpenor; assembly: GCA_949752805.1. Taxonomy (NCBI): domain Eukaryota; kingdom Metazoa; phylum Arthropoda; class Insecta; order Lepidoptera; family Sphingidae; genus Deilephila; species Deilephila elpenor. The sequence continues at coordinate 12,934,165 of OX457106.1, read as the reverse complement.
CATACTAAGCATGTTTTCATTTAATATACATAAGCCATTGTTCAAGGTTGTAAAAAGTCGCCATACAAAGTTATTTCTAGCAGATCTCTGTGAAAATCCTTAGGAGGAGGCCTGGTTACAGCATTTCACTTCCTGTGACCAAAGAACATGATAATGGTTTTAAAACGATTTAATTATTAATTAAGCGTAGCGTCCATTAATCTCGTGAGGCTCAATAGGGGGGGGGGGGGTTAGTCTTAAACCTCACCACGTATCACTAAGGGGGAGAGGAGGTGGAGGGTTTAAAAATGCTAAAAAAACATGACGTGATTAATAGACGGCCCCTAATTCAATGTATAACTCAGGTGCCGGAAGTGGTGCTCCGTACAGTGCGCATCTCGATCACGTGCCAGAACAGCCCCGACCACACCGTCAACCCCTACGGAGACGTCGAGCAACTCGAGCCAGACGTCAGGGTTAAGGTAATTACTATGTTTCTAAAGTATGAAGAGTTAAATTAAAACTAAAATTTATCTTTGTTTTAATATACTTGGTAAGCTTAAAAAATCTACAAAAACTAAGAATAAGTGATAAGGGATTGAACATAATTAATAAGGAAAAATAAATGCTAATCGGTGCACTTTTACGGTGAAGGAAAACACCGTGAGGAAACCTACATACTGTAGCGATTTTAAACAATTTCTACGGTATGTAAGTCCGCCAACCCGCACTGGGCCAGCGTGGTGGACTGTATGGCTTAACCACTCTCAATCGATTCCCTCGATTGTAGAGTAGGCCCGTGCCCTACAGTGGGACGTATATGGGCTGATATAGAAATGCTCATCCCACTGGGCACATTCATAGTAATATGTTTTAATGTATTTTAAACCATGTTTTACAGATTGGTATCCTTGTATGGGGCATGCAGAAAGGCGTGGAACACGTGGTGTCCGTAGTGGAGAGAGTGCATCGTTTCTCCGCACAGAACAGGTCAGTTACATACCGCTTACAAACTGTCATAAATTATAATAAATACACCCGGTATAATAGTTTCGTAGACACTGCCTTGAACTTACAGCTTAATGTCGTTTCCGTCAGTAATTAATAAAACCCTATTGGTTTCACAAGATTTGAAACAAATATTTGTGAGTCACACAAGTGAGTGAACCCGCCTTCTCTCATTTCAAATGCGCAACTGAGGCTGTCACACTAAAATTGTATATTACTAAGGGATCAGGACTGTGTATAATTGTATATATTAATATAGGGAATTTAACAGCCAAAAGCACCAAACATCACTATCTTCCGAAATACTTATTTTTAAAGATCATAAAAAGCAAAAATCTTTCCATATTCCGTCATCAAACAATCTCTTGACCATTCACTTTAGACATCTAATCAAAAAAGAGTTGCAAGGAAAATAACTAAAATGAATACTTTTTTTAAGTCATAGATAGTATTTGCTTGTAATGATTGCGACATGAATGTGCATAATATATGTTATACAGGGTGCTGAACATCGACGGAGCGCTAGACTTCGACGAGTTGAACACGCCGCTGTACTCGCCCGCCGCGCCGCACGCGCGCGCGCCCGAGCCCGCGCCGCACACGCACAAGTACCTACACTGCCTTATACCCCGCCAAAAAAATCAAACAATACTATTGTCGCGTCGTAACAAATCAGTACAGTATTGTATCTCGCGCAGAACAATTTTATTTTCAGCCATTAGTGTCCCACTGCTGGGCAAAGGTCTCCTCCTTTCTCCTCCTCCTCGCGCAGAACAAGCAAAAACACAATTAAAAGTATCACACTACACAGTATATCAGTGCGCCTAGACGGAACATTTTGCAGTATCGTAATAGAATAGTAATAGTAAAATTTTGTATGGGAATTTAAACAGCGCCATTGTGAGCGTATTTGGAACTAAAATTAGACAGCGGGAATCGTTTACGATACTATACGAGTATTACTATACGATACTTCAAAATGTTCCGGCTAGGAATAAAGTATTACAGGAGAGCCCTCTCAAATTGCACGAGTTACATCGCTCCTCGGCCTCTGCAATGATCGACACTCCACCTAGCCTAAAGGCATTCTATACTACGTTTCTTTAGTAATACTGTATTAACTTAATATTGTAAACGAATGAGTTAAAACACGTATCTAATATTATTTTATTATTTTCTGTATTCGTTGTTAGGCACGATATGTGAGAGCGCGATGTCAGGCAGCCCCATAATCATTTTGATGTTTTTTCCAGAAGGAGGTGTTCGAAATGCACGGAAAACTGCGATTACCCAGAACCAAAGCATCTCCTCGGACGCAACAGGGACCAACTGCGGGTAGGTTTATTCACGATCTTCATAACTTTATCCTTACTTTTGATAACGGAATATGTCTTTTCAAAGTCGGTAATACAGTTTTTTAAACAATTGAATATAGTTAACTGCATATTATTAGATTTTTATAGCAAAATAACAATTACGATTGAGTTATTTTTTATACTTTTTCAGATACAAGTGGTGATCGTACCGCTGACGGACTACTGCCACGTGGGCGCGGCCGAGTGTCCGCACGGATGACGCACCACGCACCCACCCCTCCCGTACACGCACGGACAAAACCACCCCTCGTAACATCTTACTGAAGTTATAAGCGATCATAAGTGGCTACTACAAAACACGATATTCGATATATCCTGCAATTCGTCGTATTTGAATCTACTCCTAGTGACTTCTTGTTTACTATTATGTCGATAAATATTTTTTATGCGACACTTGTCAACTCTATTGAATCGTTTAACAGTCGATATGTGTGAAAACGAAGGCATTAGAGGTGGGGTAAAACACACGGAATCGCACGTTATATCGAGTGTCATTGTTTGTAGATCTCCCCAGATCTCAACTTAAAGATCGATTTAAAAACATTAACCAATCAAGGCAAGTCAATTGTGGGCGTGGCGATGCATCTTTAACCCGATTGGTCTATTTTATCTGTATAAAGAGATCAAGATCTTTATTTATTACGTAATTGTATGCGGTACAACCAAGTCTATTATATCTAAGTCTTAATGTACATACTATCATCATCATCATCATCTACGAAAGTCCACTGTCCTAAAAAGATGAAGGATTTTAATGTATATCTATGTTGATGGATGAAAACTCATTTCAAAGGGTTGCTATGAAAATGAACATATTTTAACGTAATTGAAGTACATCAGGGCAAACTCCTGAAAACCAAGACTGCTGGTATAACTAAATACTACGAAATTTAAAAAGGAAACGGTGCGAGTGTTTTCCTGTGTTTTCTTTGTATGGGCCGTCAAGAAATAAACAAGGCTTAGATTATTAGACTAAAGCGCCATTTAGAGAGTTTCTCGCGTCGAGAATCGTATGCGATTATCGCATGACAACCGCCATAGATTATCGTGTTCTGACAAATGTTTACACGATGCAAGTTTTTTAAATCCTTACGATAATCGTATCTCGAGGCGAGAAACTCTCCTCGTGTAATAAGGCTATAGGGGACATGGTTTTTGTCATGTATAAGGTGTGCTAGTTCTTGTACTGATCTTGTAAATAATTAATGTATTGTGGTTATTATTTTGTTATAGTATTAACGCTGTTAAGCAAAACTGAGTTGTTGGTTCTTTATCGATAGTGGGACAAAATTGTCCCTGAACGAAAATATCGATAAATTGTCTAGTCTTGAATCTATCAAAATATAATATTTTACTTTGTCTTCCTGTCATGTCACGTGCTAAGTTTCACCATTATTGTCGAGTGGGAGGAAATAAACGCGAGTGCTTTCGTGGGATATTTCTGAACTATATGTATTTGTGTCTAAAATCTTGCTAACGGCGGGATCATAAGTCAATTGATGCCTTTCCGAATCAAGTGAAACTCCTCCAATCCATCCCGTTTCCTCTATTATAAGACTAATATAACAATTAAAACCAACGACAGTAACGCCATCTCGCGGCGAAGCTAATATTGTATAATTTAATTATTGTATTTCAGTGCTGCCTGTTGCAATATTACTTTGTGTAATTTAATTGTTGTAATTATTTGTATTTAATAAATAATATGAAAAATAAATTAAGTTATCATTTTTTTCGTTTTTTTTTAAAGTCTGGCTCAGTAAGGTTTATGGGATTTGGTACGACTTTCAAAAAAGAAACCATCGAATTAAATAAACAAACAATTATGCAAATAAAAGTATTTATTACATAATACGTTGAGACATTACAAAATAATACGAAAACATCGCAAGCTTTCAAAAAATTCAAACAATACTCGATTAACAGCAATAGCTAATGCAATTCAGAGAAAATCCATTCATAATTAATATACCATTTACTTAGAATAGAATAGACTTTTGTCGATAAACCAAATCATCGACATCGATAAAAGCACTTTTAGTTGTAGCACAAAATATTTTAGTGAAAACACATTTCAGTTTTTCAATCCTAAACTTAAGTCATCGACTTCTTGCACATAATATTTAAGTATAGTTTTAATAATAAAATATATTGCCCTTTTTAAAAGAATTATAAGTTTCGTTGCGGTTTATTATATTTAGGTTAGGTTAGGTTATAGGTTTATTATAGTTTCCGCATGGAATGCGAAATATTTTTACACTGTGAAGCGTGCCGTTCACCAGTTTAAGTCACGGAATTAAGTGAAGAATCTTAAAGATTTCAGTTTAGACCGAAGTGGTTCTAATCTATATCTCTTAAACTTATTAACACAATATACATATTGAAACCACGTTTCTGTGAGCAATATTCTTAATATGTGCCACTTGAAGGCAGCTAAATAATCGTGTTTCGATTACATAAAATATTAAGCATTTGTGGTCAATAAATGTAGTTAAAAAAGATTATAAAATAATAAAATATACTTAAAATAGCTAAGGTATGTTATTATGTTTTTAAGTTACCATGGCCTGTTACAAGTCAAAGTTTTATTTTTATAACACATTTTAATCGATAAACATTCTAAAAATGTCGACTTATCGATAGAAACACTCTAGTTTTTAATCTAGTGGTTATGTCATCGACTTAATTAGATCAATTCCTAGTTTCACAATTAGCAATTCCTACCTTACAAAATTATCGACATTTATCAAATAGGCAGTGAGAGTGTAATGCATATATGCATGAAAATTGTTACTTACGAAATTTTGTTGATTTTTTATCAATAAAATCTATGAATAATCTGTATCTAGTTTCATAGTGCATTAGTTTATCGCACCATTAAATTTAGTAAAATTAGTTTTAAGTACCACTAAATACAGCTGGAAAACGCCACTGTCTACATATATATAATCTCATTTCTCAATTGATACTGTTGGATGGAATAGGCGTAAATGCATTTTCGATAGTTTTTCTTTAGGAATTAGTACTAGCACAATAGTTAGCGCTGGAGATCGGAGGTAGATGCTTTAGTTTAAAATGTTCTGATATACAATGGAATCTATGAGTCCGCATTTTCAACTTCTCTTATTAATTTTGACTTTAATAATGTTATTTTTGTGTATTTTTTTATAGATTTAATAATATAGTTGTAGAAGTTATCAAAGAAAAGTTTAATGGATTCCGATCTCTAGCAAATGCTTTTTGGTATCCGTAGTCTCCTATAACTTAATATTAAGACTGTTAGACGTTTTGTTATCGAATTTATTGTCTGCTCACCTAGTTTTCATTTAATGGAATATCAGAATTTCGTGTTACACAGCATCACACATTACTATCACAGTGTCTTAAGTTCAAAAGTGTTCAAACATTTTCAATTAATTTTCAAGAAAATACCAATTAAGCCAGCCTAAAGCGCTTCGATTCTAGTAATTTAAAATTGAAAAATACAATCGATTCTTAAAAACAAAGGTATATTTGTATCGATAGTGATATTTATAATCAACTATAATTGTACAAAGTACTTATAAGAGAACTTCCATTTAGCAAGGTTTTTAAAGCGATGCAAATCGCTATAGTTTTTATTTTAATTATGAGATAGATTTTAAAACGCAGTACATAGTCAATTATAAACCTCTTTATCGATATAATCTCTTAAATACACTTAAGATTTAAATAATAAAATGCTTGCGCGGCCGGTTACTCGACGCTAAGCAGTATATAAAGGTTTTAAAATTTATCGTCTTTTTTGTAAAATGGCATGTCGGTATAAAAATAGCTGTTCCCTTCAGTTGTGTGGTCATAGCAGGAGCTCCTTAGGAAAGAGATTCATGGAAGCATAGTCCTCCAAAACCTGGGAAACAAATAGAGATTAAAAGATGGATTAACAGCTAAATATCACTATGTTACGGGAATTTATAGATATATTGATTCCCGGTTGTGTGGCATAATTTAGCCCCAGTATATCGATTGCGAAATATAAGAAATTCACAGTTATTTTAATAAAAATGGTCTTTATCAAGCAATTTTTCTGCTTTTAGCAATCTTTACAGCTAGCTTCTCTGGCTGTAAATGTCTATGCGAGGCTATTTACCTCTTTAGTTCATTGTTTTGTCACCCGCTTTATTAGGGAGGGAAGTGGACAGCAATTTATTTCCAACTCCTGCCATTAATTTAACTTCATGATTGATTTCGTTGCGGGTTAAAGACAAGTTAGACATTCCCGGAGACGCGCTGAGCTTCAATACTCAGTGTCATTAAAATGCGTGCCACTTTGATCCTGACTTACAGGAGTTGCAGTGGTGCGTGTGAGGGCGGGACGATAAAAAAAATATTTTTGCTATTTGTAGCTCTCTGCGCTTTCGCTCGTCTACATCACCTGGCGCCCGTAATACGCACGAGAGCTAGAGAGCTGGTCGGTATGGCAGAGTAGGATTTAGGGACGCAGTCGGTACCCGGACATAGCCCTCCCACTTCCCCCAGACACCGGAAGCGGGTGTTTAACGACGCTGCTTGAAACAAGTACCTGTGATGGAGACTGTCCCACCCTCACACTCGCACTGCAACTCCTGTAAGCCAGGATGTATGACACTAAGCATTGAAGCTCAGCGCGTCTCCGGGAATGTCTAACTTGTCTTTAACCCGCAACGAAATCAATCAAAAAGTCAAATTAATAGGAGGAGTTGGAAATAAATTATTGTCCACTTCCCTCCCTAATAAAGCGGATGACAAAACAATGAACTAAAGAGGTAAATAACTTGGCATAAAGACATTTACAGCCAGAGAAGCCAGCTGTAAAGTACCACGGATTAGTCAGGATTAGAAATAAGGAACCTGTCGCAGGTTGTCGGCGGTGGGCGCGGGCACTCGCACGCGCAGCAGCGGCGCGGCGCGCGTCGCGTCGAGGCACAGCTGCTTGTTGAGCAGCAGCTCGGCGCCGGCGCTGGGCTCGAGCGGCGTGTGCTGCAGCGAGTACTTGCGGCAGATGTCCGCCCACGCCGTCAGGTGCTTGTCGTTCGCCTCCTCCGCCACGGACGCTATGTCGTTCTGCAACACATGTGCCATTAATCTCTATACTCGAGTACCTGTAACCTACACTCATTTAGTAAACTTAACGATATTTTTTTTGACATCTTTACACAACAATAAATTGATCACCTGGATACGACCAGCTGGAAATATATTAACAATCTAGTAAGGCGTGAAGGGGGACGCTTCGGTAGCGTTGCCAGCACAAATTGACGCTTTCCAAAGAACTTCAAGGTCACTTGGACTCCATTAATATGTTATTATATTATACTAGCCTAAAAGATCCCACTGCTGGGCATAGGCCTCCCCTAAGTTTTTCCATAAATCTCTATTGAGAGCAATTTTCTTCCAGTCGTTGTTAAATTTATTGGGGTCGTCCCGCCATCGCTTTCGGGGTCTACCCGTCTTGCGGCATCCATTCGCCGATGATTTTGGCCCATCGATCAGGGTGCATCCTGGAAACATGACCGGCCCAATCCCACTTGAGTCTAGCGGTCTTTTTGCCTACGTCCGTTACTTTTGTTAAAGAACGCAGCATTGTGTTTCTGACACAATAATAATATGTAATAATATGTAATTTGTTTTATTTTACACGTACAAATAATACATCTAAAGTACAACAGGTTTAATACAAATATTGCACGCTTCGGAATAGCTATTTAAATATAAATTTTAGTATAATATGTACAATCATCCTATAAAATCAAAAATAAACATTAAGATATCTTAATCCTCTACACTTATCTGCAAATTATGCTGAAAATTTTCTGATTGTGCAACTTGACTTAACATAGAAATTCGTTTTTAAGCGTTTTCAATGTGTTTTTGAGGTCACATAGCTATCGTATATTATTTTATTATAATCCCACGTATCACGTAATCCAGTCGACAATTTCGGCAAGACCCTCATCGGCCCATTAGCTCAGTTGGTTAGAGCGTCGTGCTAATAACGCGAAGGTCGCGGGTTCGATCCCCTCATGGGCCATGAAATACTTTTTGTATGGAGAATTTTAAAAAAGATTTTTTTCAGGTACGTATTTTTTTCAGTGATAAATAGTATGGTATTTTTAATGAAGAAAATAAAAAAAAAATGAATCAAAATAAAAAACACTCGCACCGCATAATTGAATATAAGTTTTTTTAAGAAATGTATTACTTATTAAAAATATATAGGTTAAATATATAAAAAAATGATATTTGTTTTCTGTTAACTTTACTTTTTTACTATTTGATTGTATTTAGCTGTAACTTGTAAGTAATGTATTTAATAAATGCATAAATAAAATCCCTCTACAAAAAAACCCGACTCACCTTAGCCAAAGTAGAAATAGCCGTGCCATAATAATCGTGGTTAATATTAAATATCTCAGACACAAGCTCTGCCAGATGGCCCTGGGTGGTATTGGCTTCGTCCACCACGTTGTAGGTCTGTCTGTTCGCCTGTCCATTGGTGCCCAGGATCCAGACTGCACGGCAGACATCTTTCACATGCACCGTGTTCATCTTCAGGTCAGCAGTCCAAAGGAGTTTCATGGTCTCATTCAGGTGCTTGTAGATGCCGCCGTAGAGGAGGCGTGGGGCTGTGGGGAAACCAGCTTGTTGTTCACTATGGGGCCTTTGTTTTTATTATGTAAGTGGTCGAGCAAATCGCTTGATAGTAAGTGCTTGTTCACGTTAACACGCGGGCGCGGGCGCGATTCCCGTGGCTTGTCCGCTACATACATCGCACGTGCGTTTCCTACGTGAACACTTGGTTGACATCCATATGTTTTGAAATAAAACTATTTTATACGGATTTTATCGCGATTTGGTTTAATTTTTACATTTTTTAACTTCCCGACGCGACGTTTCGATTACTTTACAGCTTTCGTGGTCAGTCCGCCCCGTGACCTGTAAAGTAAGCTGTAAAGTAATCGAAACGTCGGGAAGTTAAAAAATGTAAAAATTAAACCAAATCGCGATAAAATCCGTATAAAATAGTTTTATTTCAATGTGTAACATTCGCGTAAATCTAAGAAACCACTATCCATATGTTTGTTATTTCGCGACCGCGCCCGCGAGTTAACGTGAACAAGCACTAAGTGTTACACATACGCTTAAATAAGAGTTATAGTATACATAATTTATTGTTAAGCTCTACATGACACTGCACTACGCTCTTTACCTGGAGATATGATATGTGTTAATGTTACGTAATAGGTGGAGCGATTTTAAAGAATTTCTACGGTATGTAAGTCCGCCAAACCGCACTAGGCCAGCGTGGTGGACTATATGGCCTAACCACTCTCGATCGATTCTCTCGATTGTAGAGTAGGCCCGTGCCCTGCAGTGGGACGTATATGGGCTGATATAGATAGATAGATAGAATAGGTGGGTATTAGATATAGATATTTTTTTCAGAGAAGTACAATCTATTGGGGAAATAAAAGTACTCTCCACCAATAATCATGCCAGCAGCCCTAAGCTTAGAACAGAACGAACCAGGAACGAGATAAGCTGGCTCGACAAACTAATTGGGAAAAGACTTTATTTATTAGTGGACTATCTATGGTTGAAGATGATACTGACGAATCGGAATGTTTTATAGACGCGAAATAATATATGATATTGTCGATATCAAAATTAGAACTTTCAAAATTATATTAAAAAGTAATTCTAGTCTTTCTACATTCAGCATTAAGTGCTTAAGTAATTCTAGTCTTTCTACATTCAGCATTAAGTGCTTAAGGTTATCAAAATAATGCAAAACGGCACAAATAATAACGGACACATTCACACGACAAATGATTCATGGTTAACGACAATGGATAAAAAATAACACAGTTCCCACCTTGTGCATGAATTGTGCAAAATATTCGAACATTTATCATAAGAGACCTTAATGTTCGTGCAAATGTGCATTTAGATTTTATTTATTTATTAGCTTCTGTCCGCAAACTTCGTCTGCGTGATTAGCTTTATTTGAAAATTTCTATCCCGTCCCGTCCCGTTATATCCCGCCTATATTATGTACAGATATCGATCGGTTACAAATTTATTTTATAGTGACATGAAAAAGGTACTGTTGTAACTGATGTTTTGCGTCTCATTATATCGATCAAGTTCATAGACCTGTCGTTAAAGTTATAAAAGAAATGGCTTTGCTCGACCAGGGTGAAAATGCTCGATTGCGAACAAACTTTGAAAGTGATAAATAGCATAGCAGTGTATTGCGTTTCGGATTTATCCTGTGTATCTGATTATGACCAAGTAATATTTTGACGACCACCGAAAGATAACATATAATATATCTACCATCTCTCGCTGGATACTCGCTATTACGCTTTATTGCTGTTACAGAGGTTGTTCAAGGTACATATACTCGTAAATTGTAGGAATAACGCCGTAGCCCCAAAAGTCACTCCACTTTGTTATCGACTGGCAGAGCCAGCGCGGTGGTCAGAGGTTTTAATCATGTGAAAGCGCCAACCGGCCGAATCACATTCTCGACACTGTGGACTCTCGTCATTACAAAATCTTCATTCGAAAAATCTATCGGTATCTCTCTTTGGCGTTCACTACACTTACCATCAAGTTATTTGAAATTCACAATTATTTATGATTCTCCTCCTTCCGACTGCCTCTGTGGAGCAGTTCTACTACGGTATGATTGCAAAGCTGATGTCTCGGGTTGGAATCGCGGGTCGGGCAAAGTGGTATTGGATTTTTCTATTGATTATCAGCCTGGAGTGGATATGGCGATAGGCTCACCCCCTATCACATCAAGGGACAGAACATACAAGGCGAAATTGGGTGTCCTGGTAGCACCTCCGCCTACCCCTTCTGGGATAAAGGCGTGAGTTTATGTTTGTATGTACAATTATTTATGCTGGTATACATATAAGGAAGAAAGAAAGAAAAACGATTTATTATAACTCACTGAGACTCCTCCTGTCTCCGATGCCGTAGACTATAGCAGGCCTGATTATGGTGTAGTTCAGCCCGTCGATGTTCTTCAGCTCCTGTTCCACCTTGTTCTTCATTCGGGCTTCTACAGTCCATGCCTCTACAGGGCCGTCTTCTTTGTGCGGCTACAAATTACACAAATTAATATTAATTTTTTTTATAATTCTAATTGCATTTACCTATTTAAATATGGCCATTACAGATCGTTACAAGTATTCTTTGTTATGTGGAGTCCACCAATCTGCAATAGGTCAGCGGTTTAAGCTATTTCCATCGGAACCGAGGTTCGCGATCGCGAGTTTGACTTTTTGTAATAGTAGCTACGTTTAGGGAATGTGAACTGCGAGGTCCTGAATACTATTTTTAGATCAGGCAATCCAATTTATGTAAGGGACCCAAGTACTGCTATAACCAAGGAACCAGCAACAATTGCAATTACTAAACAAATCATCGAACTCCATACCTTATCCGTGCTGTACATCTGGCCGCTAGATATCTCCACGAGCCGGGGCACCTTCATGCTGGCGCAGTTCTTGGCCACGTTGGCGCTGAGCGTGAAGATGCCCTCGGCGTACACCGCCTCCGTCTGGCCCACGCGTGTCTCCCCAGCGCAGTTCGCTACTAGTTCCCAGGGCGCGCCGTCGCCTGGGTCCAGGGCAGCTGCGCATGATGCTGGAGACAGGAAAAAATGAATTAATGCAAGCTACACTCACACAGTACTGACAGCTACAAAGTTTTGTGAGTATCAGACACTACGAGAGACTTTTGGACTCCAAACATCAGTGCGGGGTTCCAACCCTTTAGGTGTTATATCTCTTTTTGTCTGGTTAATAATACTTATTGCCCACAAAGACTTGCAAACAGAAGCCAAACAATGATTAGACTTGAATAATTAAATATAAAAAATATTTTTGTGCGTTTCTATTCTACCTAGTCAAAAACTGTAATACAAATTTACCATACTAATTATAACTGTAATTCCAATTCAAATTGACCTAACCCGTTATTTATCATTTGACCCACAAGCCCTTGAAAAGCAGTCCGCAGTAAGACGTCAGCCGCACAATCGCCACCCGTTTCCGTCCGAAACAAAGCGTTTGGAGGAAACCCGGCGCTTAGCATGCGCGGCGCGTCGATAACAATACAATATATTATTATACCGTATAGACTACACTGAGTATATTGTCATTGTGCCGCAATCGGCCGAAATGCATCCAGGAATTCGTTGTGGTCGCGTTCGTAACTCACACGCTGTGTGGTATTTAATTAGGTGTATTATGACATTATAGATTCTTCTAGGTGTATGGTAAGTTAGAATATTATGGGAGAGGAGTATATAGGACAGTGAGAATGAAAAAAAGGAAACAGACCAGTGAAAACCGACTTATACATTTAAAGTTCGATTCGTATAGAATAACCGTCTTTGTTAAATCTATTTTTATTAATTTATTTATTGCACACTTTAATAATTATCACTGAAAATTTATTATGATAAATCACAAAGTAATAACTGCATGGCCTTTGTAAACGAGCAATTTATTACATACGCACGGAGAGGCCTATTCTTCGATTGAGTCCATCTAACTTAGAATGAACACTACCTATCTCAACGCATATAACCTTGCACAAGACATCTATGATAGTAATACCAAAGAATTAGGAAGTAAAAACGCATTAAAATAGCCCAATTTCTCGAGGTGCACCGTCACTGCTCTCGACGCGCTTCAGCGCTCTACACACAAAAAGTACCAAAAGACGAGACTACGTTTGGGCAAGCCGCGGAACGACATAGGGCGACGACCTTAGCGTCTGCCGGTGTATGGGTTGTATTAAGGGCTCGGACAGTACCTACACCGCTATTTTCAATTTGCAATATTTATTTTTTGTTTACTTGAAATTCTAAGTAATTCAGCCGTAGTAAGATTTTTCGTATTTAGGAAACGCATATATATATGTATATGTATGTATAAAGATTGCAATGGAATTGTTATTGACATACATAAACACACGCCTTTTTCCCAAAAGGGGTAGGCAGAGGTTCTACCAGGACAAATCACGTGCCACCTTATGTGTTCCGTTCCACGATATGATAGGAGGCCTTTCGCCATATAGGGAACAAATACCTGACACCGGGCTGATAATGAATAGAAAAAGTTATTATAATATCATTTTACCCGACCGGAACCGAACCCGAGACCTTAATGGTACCGTAATTGTTTTTGATATTTTTAATAGGTCAGCTGCGGCGCTAAAACAATGAACTTAACAAGGTTGCCTTTAGCGTATTATGTAGATAAATAACACGCCAGGAGTATGAAAACCACATCATACATGTTATAGCAAACTTGCGTCCAATGCAATAAACTTTAAATATGTGCTAGATTTAAGTCCAACAGTGGACTTATCATGGCTTAAGATGATGGTATAATGTCCAAACGTCTATTACGCATCTGTCTTAATTTTAATCCAAAGGTGATTAGCCAGGCTTATATATATTTGATACTGTACTGTACTGTATCAGGCCATATACGTCCCATTGCAGGGCACAAGCCTACTCTACAATCGAGGGTACAATTAAGAGGTTAGGCCATATAGTCCAACACGCTGCACTGGCTCAGTGCGGGTTAGCGGATTTTACATACCATAGAAATTATTACAAATCGCTATGGTATGCAGGTTTCCTCACGATGTTTTCCTTCATCGTTATAGTGCGAGATGATTGACTAACAATACACACATGAGTCCTAAAAGTCAGAGGTGTGCCCTGGGAATCGAACCCGCGACCACTGTGAACGTGTTGGCACTACAGGCATAGACATATCTGATTCACATAATACTAAATTATTCATACATTATGTGCTTAGAAAATGTAATTCACAAGCGATATAAAGTGTTATATCATTATTGAAGTATTTATATTCGAAGTGGACCGATTGTGCTGGAAACGGTGAAGGAAAACGGGCATTGTTTCCCTGTACCGTGTGTCATTGACAATAACTTTAATTAAACACTAATTAACGAAACACAAAGTACATATTATTCTATGGATGGTATTTGGAATATGGAAATTGAGCCACAATTCTTGTACACCAAATAGATTTCGGTATGCTGAAAAAAAAACCCAAGAGTCTAAAGAATATATTTTATAAGTAGGATAGTTTGTTATACCCATAACATCAGGCGATTATTCTCGGGACAGTGCGAATGTTAGGTAAAGTTACTGTTGGCAATAGTAAAACAATAATTATTTAAACGTAGGAAGAGTGCCACTGTCTCGCAGAATACAGACGTGAAGTAAATTACAGAGGTTTTTATACTGGTTTCTTAGATTTACGCGAATGTTACACATTGAAATAAAACTATTTTTCACGGATTTTAAAAGAATCATTCAAATCAAACAAACAGAATTTTTTAAATCCATACAGAATGAAACAAGTTACAAACGTGTTTAATCTAGTAGTAGGAGTAAAGAAAAGGGATGCAAAACAAAACTAGTGACGTCACTGGTCTTAATATGTATTACTGTGTGCGCGTATGAAAGAGACGGAAAAAAGGAACCAAGCATCCCCTCTTTTAAAAAAAAATTACTTCCCCGGGCGGACGTCCTAGTGTCCACGAAAGCTGTAAAGCAATCGAAAGGTCGGGAAGATAAAAAAATGTAAAAATTAAACCAAATCAGCGATAATAATCCGTAAAAAAATAGCTTTATTTCAAGAACTTTTTATCTTCCCCTCCTTTTTCCCGACCTTTTAAAAGACAAAAAAATAGATCTACAATTCAAATATTGCGGGTTTCAACGGTGATCTCCCACTATCGCATTTATTCTTATTGTAGACGATACGGAAGGGTTCCAAAGAGAAAGTCGTCGAAAGAACATACCTACGCATAATACGAAATATTCTACATTCTACAACTCGTAACTAGAAATTTATATGTCATTGTAAATTTAATTAGCCCCGAATTAGGCGCAAAGACACGATGCTACATCATTAACTTAAGCCGGATAATCTTGACGCGAAATCTTAGTTGCGGTCGTATACGTGATTAAAATTAATCTTCTTTAGTCGAACTATAAACGATTGCCGTAATATTATAAGTATTTTTCAATCTAAGACACTACTTTAGAATTCATTCCAAGTAATATAATATAAATTATTAAAGTATACTATCCTACCCTATCTAGGACCAATTGTAGTAAAAGAATTGATACCGATCACTGAAGCTTCGGCGGGTCTCTTACGGACACTAAAGGCCTTATTCATAGACAATTTAAAACCTATTTTATTTATCGAATGTTTTGTACCTTTCGAACGAATTTTGAATTCAGTATGACCGAAGAAGACAAAACATTCGATAACTAAAATAGGTTTTAAATCTGATTTTGTATAAGACCGTAACTAGTGAATGAAAAAGATAATGTGCTCCTAGTCCCGTTTCTGCTTTAGTCAAACTTTTAAATTTAGATTCTGCTGTAGCAGAAATTCGTCTTGGGCCTTGAACCCGTGATTTGATAGTTTGCAAACTATTTCCGCTATTACTAAACCAGCAAGCATATTACACAGCAATATTAGCAGCAAAAAATGTGATGAGTACGAAAAAAACGATTGCCAAGCGTGGATTAGTTAGAATTAGCAAGTAACGCCTTATGAAGCAAGGCGGTTGCATATGAAAGTAAAATTATGAAAGCACTATTAATTATACAACCGACAGCCGACCAATTCACTTATTTAGGCTATTTATAAAGAGCCATTTTTAGGACTAAGCGATTTTGAAGTCAGTTTTAGTGTTGGGTAATGATTACTATGATTTCACTGAATTAATACACGACGGAAAATCCCATCTTTCGATGGTGCTCGATCACCGGAAATATTCCAATTGGGTATTTGACTATTATCGATTTTTGTCATTCTTTTGCTTATGCTTTTACGTACAAACACAAATACCATTAAAATAAAAATAAAAAATGTGTCAAATAAGCGTTAAAGTAGCTTGGAACATGACGCAAATATTAGTATTTTAAAAAAAGTGAAGCATAGTGGGGACTCGTGGGGTCGTCTTTCTGTCTCTTTCACACGCGCACACCGTAATTCATATTAAGACTAGTGACGTCACTAGTTTTGTATTGCATCCCTTTTCATTTACTCCCACTGCTATATTTAAAACGTTTCTAACTTGTTTTTTCTGTCACGCATACATTTCGCATATTTTGATTGGTTTATTTTCAGAGTCGATCCAAGTAGGGATTTGGATGACTTATTAATTTAATCTGTTAGTGGGTATTGTAGTTTGCTGTACATAGTAAAAGTTCGTTCCTGGGTAATGGATATTATAGTCAGATAATCGTAATTTCCTCGGTTTAAAAAACCTCTTAAGTGTGGAAATCAAATAAACTGCCGATTGTGTTATTATAATTTATATCCTACGGTAACAAGTAAATAGTATAAAAATAGCGTTGCATCGATAAGTGCTAAGTCGTCCTCACAAGGGTGGAAAAAGAGCAAATAAAAAAAATCTCCCTTGATCGTATTCTTTCATCGTTCAAGCGAATGATAACTATAAATACACCGATCATTAAAAAAAAAGACTGAGATAAAATTTGTTTCTTACAATATTAATAAACTAGGCTATAATTTACCTAGCCTATCTATAATTTTAAACAGATTCGCGTGACGTCACTGGATGTGCAAGTTTAATCCTTTGTGTTGTGAGCCAACGATCCAACAATAGCATACCTCTTACACATGTTTCGAGGAGTTTTGAGGGGAATCAAGAGCAATTCTCTATTCAGTTTGTAGCAAGGTGGAGTTCAATGGCCAAATTTTTGTTATTTTCTTACAATTACTATAGTGTTACCAGTTTGGGAACCGACATTTCGGGAGTATGACATATTTTTGCGAAGAACTACCATTAAGATTACATAAATTACTTTTAATTTAGTACCGGATTAACAGTTAAAAAAATGCTACATTTAAATTATGGCACTTGGTATTTAAAATATTATTGTACTTATAAAAATATATTTATGTGTATAATAAAAAGTTATTATGCATTAGTTCATAAATAACAGTCGCTTTACATTTATCTGCATTTTATTCAAATCAAGATTCCCAAGCAGGTCATTGTACTATGCATTATAATTGTATATGACGTTATTGAATGTAAATAAGGCTTTTTATACGAACGTTGCGCTATCACTGACGTGGATTCAAATCCAGGAGGGTGAATTATGTGTAACATGTCCAAATCTATATTGTAGAGCTTTGAGATTTCTCACAGGAATCAAACATCGTCTATATGTATACATTGACTATACCAAACGAGCCAAGAACATATTGTACCTATTTCCCAATCATATATTTTTTTACAAAGATCCTTCCTTTCTTCTTCTTGGCGTTATTTCGGCCGCTGCCATTATTTTACAAAGAAACAAAATTGTTGCGTTCTGAACTTCAAAGGGCTTTTATCCAATACTGCAAACCAAAATTCATAATAACATGATTATATGAAGCACAAGTTTTATTACAATACATAAATGAATTGTGCGGCTTGATAACTTATCACACAGCTAGGAATGTCAATGACTCTGACTAGACACTACGATCATTACAACGACTCAGGCACTGTTAAAAATAACATTTTATATACACAACTACAGAAGGACTAGACTCGAATCAACCGGGGTGGTTTGTGTTCTACAAAAAACAGACCGGAAAGGTTCTGTTGTCATGTTAATTAGTGAGTTTGATGATCCAATAAATGTGTCCTCCTCCTAGACTTGTCCTTCCCTATCTTCTTCTTTGGTAATATACTAGCAACATACTTGATATTTGTATAATAGATGTTCATTAGCTGTGGTAATCAGTATTAGGTGACGTTTACTTGTTTCCAGAACTCATGCAATAAATAAATTGACTTGGGACATCTATTAAACTTATGACACAAAACCATCACATATTAATTTCACATATTGTTCCTCTAGCAAAGATGACTTATAAGTTGATTAGACCAATGGTTGAAGACAATTATTTGCTTCCGATTAACTTGTGTATTCATCAGAACAATCAAAAATTAATATAATGGCCAGTATTCAGTCAATTTGGGACAAAGGGATTTTCAAGATTACATCATTGTACATTTTCAGATAGAGATTTGCCCATATTCACACAAACTGGTTGGGTCGATTGGTAAGAGCAGTTAATTTTATACATTTGCTTTTTATAGTGAGGATCGAACATCTTATCTGGCAGTCAGTAAATAAATAATAAAAAATGTCTTTATTTAGCTTTTTTACATTTATAAGTTTTTAGACAATATGGTGATACCCACTAGGCATTGCCTGTTTAGTAGTAATCTATGTCATTCGTAAGACTCAATGATTGTCGGTAATTTGTTGGTTTATTACTACATAAGGGGGCATGATAAATAAGAGGTAGATAAGATAATGATTGTTGAACTATGCAATGCCATTAATCAAAGAATGAAGATGGGTAAAACTTTAGTTTATTAGGCCACGATATCGGGGTTGGGAGGGAGTGAGGGGGGAGGGGGAGGGTGTCCCATGTCCCCTGGTACCACTCCCATGAAAAGGTGACGCACCATTCCCGAGAAAAACCAATTAAAGTAACCTCAAAACACTTGTTGTCAAAACAAATTTACTTCTGCAACGTCTCCGGCGCTGCGGGAAGTGCAGCCCCTTCGCCCTTGCGTAACAAAGGATAGGCACCCATGCTCACCTCCGCAGCTTCGGCTTGCTGGTCGCCTCCGGCGACCAGCCTCAGCCGCTACGGCTCGCACAGTTGCTTATCCTTCGTTACAGCGGGCGGGGGCTACTCTCCCTCCACACCTCCGGCTTTTTATATACACTCTAGGGGTGGTACCCAAAAGACTACGTGACGTCGGGGTGCCCCAAGTCGGTTTTGGGACAAAGTCGACCTAATTTACGCACAAAGTTGGCACACCAAAACAAATGACACTGACACTTATCGAAACTCGTAAATATATTTTTTACGTTTCGTTTCACCATTCTTTCACAAATTTTCAAATCACAGACTATAGATTTGACATAATATTATCGATTTGTTTGTCATCAATGACAGCCTCCGTGGCGCAGTTGGTTAGACGCCGGCTGTGAAACGAGAGGCCGCGGGTTCGATCCCCGCACCGAAACAAATGTTTGTGTGATCCACAGGTATTTGTTTCGGGTCTGGGTGTTTGTGAGACCGAAAAGTCTCTCGTAGTTTCTGATACCCACGACACAAGACTCGATCTTAGTGTGGGGTCAAGACTATGTATGGGACTGTTGGGTGTATTTATTAATCGCCCATAATAACGTTCCGTTTTACCTAAAGTGTGACTTGAGGTTAGAAACTATTTTTATTAATTTCTCGAAAACTATGCATTGCCTTTTAATAAGAGTGATAATGTTGTAATCAGGGACTGAATCCCTAATACCTTTGATCACTTTCACCCCTCAACTCGTGGCCAAATAAACTAAAGTCCAGCCATATTATGTTTTATCATATTTAAGTTATTCATAAAATATTTCAATTGGCACAGTGTTTTTATAATGGATTTCTTAAAAGATCTTAATTTGGCACACAAAGCATTATGAATTTGATTAAACATTTGTCTGAAGCATGGCCATATTATGTATGCAAATAACATGTGATAGCCTCAGACAATGTGTTAATGAGTGTTTTAAAAATGTTTTAATAAATATACATAATTGGATTTTTTTATTATTGTGACATTCTATTTATTGCTTAATGTGTCCCTGTATCACTATTTGAAAACTATTAAAATACTGTAGATTTAATTTTGGCATCTGAAATTGCAATTTCCACTTGATATTGTATGATGCGGTTGACATGTAAATATCTAAGCCAATATACTGTTTTGAAATTCCTCTTAGTTTGAAAAACAATATTTACTAAAGATCATTTTAAAAGCAAATGTTTAAACAAATACCTATTGATGTTTATTATTTTGTGTCATAAACAGGAATATAGACTCCACACTTCCCATGCCATTAACAATGTTTACAATTTTTCCTATTAGATAAAATATTGCAAGTGTTTTTTATTATGTCATAAAATTATTTTTAAGTGTTGTGTAACACAGGTATAGGCTTTATATACTTTTTTAGTCACTTATATATGTAACGCACAAAACCCTTCGTAGTAAGCTATGAGAAAGGAGTTTATTCCGACTTTCTTAAGCTAGATAAAAAAACTCATACGCGCGCTATAAAAACCTTGAAACTGTTAGTATCGCGTGCAGTTTACGCAAAATAAAATCCGGAATTAGTATTTTATAGAGCAGATGATAAACACTCACCGGGATTGATAAGGTTTGCGCTCTTGTACTCGACGCGGGGGTCGCTGAAAATCTTCGTATGTGCAGGGTTCAAAAACGCCAGCTGAGGCGGGGTTTTGTCCACAACACGCAACCCGCTCACCAGATCCTCACTGATCAAATACTCCACCAAATTGCGGCCGATGAAACCGCATCCTGAGCGACACAACACGAAAACAACCTTAGCACAATGATGACTAACACAGACCGTTAGAACTAAAAAAAAACAAGTCACACTTCTCGTAAGCTTTTGATAATGGTTTGGTTGTGAGGACAAGGATCGGAGAGGGTGTCGGTGGACTCAAATGTGGATGTTACCTCCTAAAACAACCACTCGTGGTTTTGAATTATCACCGGCTGAATCAGACATTTCGCTAGCCGTTTCACAAAAAGTAAATGACAGTTTGAAATTAGTTTGACAGTTCTGTTTACGGCCATGTCGGTGTTGCCAGTTTATAAATTTTACATTTTTTGGTAATATTTTTTGTATTAATATTAAGATTCGTCCATTAAAAGAAATTAATTTAAGTTGTGAAATACGTATCACTTGGTACTTAGTAGTCAATAAAACAATAAGTTTATATTAACAAATTTTTATTATATTTGTTTTTTTATTCCTTTAATGGCCATGATTAATAAACGATCTTCGTTTCTATCTAAAGATCGATCGTGAAAATAAACCAATGGGCTCAAGGTATTGCCGACACGCTCACATTTGATGAGTTCTGATTGGTCTATTTTCCGGATCGATCCTTAGATAGGGATTGGGATTGCTTATTAATTTTGTGTGTTAATCTTTATTGTACACAATGACAAACGAAAAACCACAATACATAAACAACAACAAAAATAGAAGTACAAATGGCGGTCTTATCGCTCTACAGCAATATCTATTCCAGATAACAATTTCAATACATAATTTATTAATTACTAAACTAAAATTCCATTATACGTTTAATGGCAGTTTGTATAGGCAAACCATGATGTAATGGATTCGAATCCTATAGTTAAAATTCATTGCTTTCAAAAATTTATTATAATATGGTGCTTGAGACTCAAATTAGTGTCCGAGATAATGTGAGGCTTGCCTCCTATCATAATTCGAGCATAAACAAAATTGCGGCCTGCTTTTACCGGGATGAAGACGCGAGTTTTTATATATTAAGTGTACTATTACAGTCTTCCAATTTCCAACGAGTTCTGTATAAATTCATCAGGTTATCTACGTAATATCTAAAATATTTTATAAAATCAATTTATAAAACAAAATATTCGGTTTTATTTATGGATTTTTTTTTAAATTTATTATTATTCAAAAATATTACAATAGGTTTAAAATTAGGCCCGCAAAACCAAGTACTTGGTTTGTCTGCGAGTTCTATTTTTTAATTTACAACATGTATCTAATTATATAGTTGTTAAGAAATATATATTATAAATGTTATACGAAAATGGACGGCTGGGTCATAATTTAAAAAGATAAAAACAGTAAAAAAAAGACAGCCTCCGTGGCGCAGTTGGTTAGACGCCGGCCTGTGAAACGAGAGGCCGCGGGTTCGATCCCCGCACCGAAACAAATATTTGTGTGATCCACAGGTATTTGTTTCGGGTCTGGGTGTTTGTGAGACCGAAAAGTCTCTCGTAGTTTCTGATACCCACGACACAAGACTCGATCTTAGTGTGGGGTCAGGACTATGTATGTGACTGTTGGGTGTATTATTTATTAAAAAAAAAAAAAATGTATGTTGGTATATAATTTTCTATTCAATGTTTATATGTGAGAACAATATGTCACAATTAATTGGGTATTTGACTGTTGTGGCAATAAATTATAAAATGTGTTGCATATGATAGCTTTTTGGTAAACAATAATTATAGGTATTTTTATTTACATTTATCTAAATTATAAATATTTAAATTGTCTAAAATAAGTTTGCCATTTTTTATCTGTTGATTAAATGTAACAAAACACGACAAGCTGTCATTCTGCAGCGTGTGATGTCACGATTTACAATTTTCATTCATCTCTGCCACTAAGATCATTCACCATTTATAAAGCGTGACGTAACTTTTTCAAAGTCACGTGACCTACCGTTTTGGTGACATATATGATGATAAAACTGAAAAATATGTTTATTCGTTATAAACAACTCTTTAAAAATAAATTAATAGTTTGAAGAGGTATAGAGTGATTATATCTAGACTTTAAAACACTTTTCAGAAATTAGTCAAATAGCCAATTACAAGTAGAAGGAAATTAATGGGCAACACTAAACGCGACAATAGCGCCTCTATTCAAAGTACTAGTTAATGTTAAGGACAACCTAGATATTATTTGAAATTGTGTTTTTTAGCCTCCTTCTCTTATTTTTTCGATAAATAAATACACCCAACGGTCACATACATAGTCCTAACCCCACACTAAGATCGAGTTTTGTGGCGTGGGTATCAGAAACTAGAAGAGACTTTTCAGTCTCACAAACACCAAGACCCGAAATAAAGACATCAAATTCAAATCACACAATCAGTTATTTCGGTGGATGGAACCCGCGGCCTTCCGTTACACAGCCGGTGTCCTATCAATTGCGCCACGGAGGCTGTCAAATCAAATCAAATGGGTACTATAATGCCATAAATTTTAATTATCCTACTGTATATGTAGCCACCGTCACAATGCATGAGAATAAAATAAGAATCCATATCGAATTCTCGTTGCATTATTAGGAAAACACTAATTACATTAAGCTATCGAATATCGATACTGCCCTTTATTAAGGTATATGTAAACCTGTTTTTCTACCGATATTTAGGATAGGTACTAACAGTGCGTTGAAAAATAATATTTCGCTTCATTGAGTATGTGCTTTGAAAATGTGATTTGTATTCAACCAATCAGAAATATAATCAACATTATATACATTTGGTTGTTACCATGAACATGATCATTTTAAAATAAATGCGTTTATGTGAAACCTATTTGTATGTTATTAGGGTCTTATGTTGGCGGATCTACGCCGGCATGTTGACCTTCTTCTTTGCACGGTGCTTTTTTCTTCACATCAGCCGGTAAAAACAGAGCTACCACCA
The DNA here is from genome assembly GCA_949752805.1 of Deilephila elpenor. Lineage (NCBI taxonomy): Eukaryota > Metazoa > Arthropoda > Insecta > Lepidoptera > Sphingidae > Deilephila > Deilephila elpenor. The sequence goes on along the minus strand of OX457106.1, from coordinate 12,910,352 downwards.
ATCCAGCTGAAAACAAAAATTATTTAAGTTATTATGTGTGTGTTATTATTTTATCATTGAAATAAGGACATTATAGGACGATTGGAATCGGAGGCCACTTTGTTGTTGGTCTCGCGATGGTAACAGCTAAATCTATACCTTCAGCTTTTTTGAGGTGGGAATCGCAGAAAGCTAGCCTACCTTACTACCAGCATCTAGGCCATTTAGTTGTAATAAGGATATTTCCAATGTTTAATTTTAAACAGTATTTAATGATCACTGTAAAATATTAATCATAAAAAACATTAACTGAAAACAGCATCAAAATTGGGCGTAAAATGATAGAGATATTTTTAGTAGCACAGTGGGGACACATTGGGTGAATACATAGGCTGAAGAAGAAGAAGAAGAAGAAGTGGGGACACTCGCTAGCTCTTTCGCAACCGAGCGCCTCGTGAAAGATGACTTATTTAATAGTAAACAGATTTTAAAATTTCTTTCTGTTTATGAGTTTACGTAAAGTAACCTTTCAATACAAATAATAATAAAAATAGAGTCAACATCCATCTTAATACCAACCATACCAATTTTAATACCATTCTTTCAAAATACTTCGTGCTAAAAGTATCTCGGCAAACTTTACTTTGAAAATAAATCCAAGAACAACGGAGATACTTACATACAACTAATACGAGGTAACCGCTGACCATGGGAGTGCAGTAATCGGCCAAGAGGCTGGCTATCAGTTGCACGCTGATGAACCCGAACCCTCGCGCCACCACCACGGACAAACACGTCGCCATCCCCCTGCAATCATTTTATAAGTATCGGCCTTATTCATAGCAGATTTAAAACCGATTTTAGTTATCGAATGTTTGTCCCTTTCGAACGACTTTAGAATTCAGCTTGAGCGAAGAAGACAAAACATTCGATAACTAAAATAGGTTTTAAATCTGGCTATGAATAAGGCCGTATGTATTTATCGCCTCCGAAACACCTTGAAAAATAACGTATTAATATTTTTCGGGGGATACTTTCTCTATATAACGCAATGGATGCCTAAGCATGGTAAGAGAGGACGAGGCAGACATCTGAAAAGGTGGCGTGACGACCTCGACCATTTTAGCAGCATTTGAATGGTATCAACAGCTGATAAGTGGTAGGAGTTGAAGGAGATCTTTGCCCAGCAGTGGGACAGTATAGGTTAAAAAAAATCTTTGGACAACAATGCCTTTACTACGAGTGCATTGTACTCATTTTGATTATGAATTACATTTCATGACACGTCATGATAATGAAATATGGCTAAACCATAGTTAAATTAGAACTTACCTCAAATGCGTAGGATTCAGCTCCACGAGATACGTATTAACATTGCCTAAAATCATAGCCACGTATAGGAATATGTAAAACAGCGCGATGCTGAGCAGAGGTATCGTGATGAACAGCAGGAGCAGTCCACAAAAGGCCGATACAGCAAACACCAAGAGGGTGAGAGTCTTCTTTCCGACAGGCCCTACGATGAAGGACAGAAGGACTATCCCTACTCCTGACACTGAGGAGTAACACATCACAGCGTACAGCGTCAGTGGCTGGATGATGCTGTCACAGTCTTCGGAGGTCTGCAAGATAAGAAAAAAGCATTAATATTACGCTGAGATTATTTCAGTTTCAAGAAGTGAAATGTGCAAGACTGTAGTCTGGTCCCAGGCAACCCAAATGGGATTTTCTCAACCGAAAAGACAAAACAAAATTGTAATGCGTAGTAGCTTTTAACACTTACGGTACACCATCCTGTCATAATGTCTACCATCCAAACTCGTAATATAGTGTGTTAGGGTAACACCGTAATAGTATTTCTTAGGGGTAAGAACGTTTACTATACAATGTAGAAGTTTACGTTCTTACCTCTTTCATCCTTGTATTACGGTGTCAACCTCACCCACCCTACGTATTTTAACGTAATCGTCAAGTGACGTATATTGCACGTCTTTCCCTTCTCTATTACGTCATTCTCCACTGACGTCAATAGTATCTTATCTCCCTCAACAACCCTCGTTTCTAAGAGTTGCACAAAACTTGTATACTTACTGAATTAGAAGCCGTTGCAGATTTGCTGGCAACTTGGCAGAATGTCAGGCCAGTTGTGTTGTCTCCATTAAAGTACGCGTTGGTCATAGTGGGCACCCACATTGTATATCCAGTGGACCTGAAAATAACTACATTTTTACACCTTTTGGCACAGATGATGCATGTTTTGTATGCCGGAGAGTCCAACAAAAGAGAAAACAAAAGAAAAATAAAAAAGCAAATACATACATAGGTACATAAACTCACGCCTTTTTCCCAGAAGGGGTAGGCAGAGGTGCTACCAGGTCACCCAAATTTCGCCTTGTATGTTCCGTCCCACGATGAGATAAGTGGCGAGCCTATCGCCATATCATGCACAAATTCTTGATTCCGGGCTGATAATGAATAGAAAAATCCAATATCACTGCCCGACTCGGGATTTAAACCCGAGACCTTAGCTTTGTAATCGTACCGTAATAAACTCCGCCACCGAGGCAGTCGAATAAAATTATATAAGAAAAATATGTTGCAATAAAAAATGACAGTCACACAATCTATAGCTATATCTAAGCTATATCTCTGAAGATTTTATCTGATGGTAGATAATGATTTTTATTAATGTCCATATTCAAAAAATAGCCTATTTAAAGAACTTATCTTGTAATACATGAAAGAAAGATTCAGACAGGTTGATAACACTATCGCAGACATTACTGAATAGTCGAGATGTTCTGTTATAGATCGGAAGTGTCTCAGTGCCTATAGGCTTCAATCTACATTATCTGAATTTGATATCAACACATCGAAAAGAAATACACGCGGTGAACAGTTTTGATTGAATGATATCACACTTTCAGTTGATACATTTCGTAATAATTGTTCATCGGTGATAGTGTAGTCATCGATTTTGGATGATGGATTGGTCGTTGATATTCTGATGCTATAACTAATTCACTATGGAACGTAAAGTATGACACATCATGCCATCTCCTGAGGAATTTGATTGAGAGTGCAAAAATCAGTATCCCTGGTTGGCAGAGTTGACACACTAAAGTAATTCTTAAGAATATCTCTAAGGTAAAGTTTCCTTTTGGGAACCTACTACATAGGAGTTCTATCCATTGCGAAGGTATGTGAAGACTGCCAATCGAACGAGGGCTTATTGTTAAGCCTACTTCCGAAAGGATAGGTGTCAGGTAGCTGATTGTAAAATATAAGCCAAATCATTCTGCAACTTGGATAAAAAGACGCTGCGTTGCACATCTAACGGCAAAAGAGGAGGAGTTTGTTAAAACAGTTCTGTTAACTCACGTCATATAAGCACACAATAGTATGTAGTAGAGTATGAGGGAATTTTTCAGGAGAGGTGGCTTAAAGAGAGGCGCTGTCTGCTCCCACATCTTGCGAAGGAACGATATTTTTTCATCAGTCTTCGTTCTTTCTTCATCTAAGTACACATAACCGACCTGAAAACAATGTACATGTGACAAATTGTTAGTTATTTGTGTAAGAGTCTGTTTAAAACTTGAGAAAATATTTACGAAAATAATGTTATATTTGCTCTATATGACAAATGACGCTGTGATTCATTGCCTTATTTTATACATGCTAAAACTGTTTTCATTATACAGGGTATATCAAGACCGCGACCGAAAACGAAGCCAGGAGGTAGTATTAGTAATATCAAACACAATGCAAGTAAAAATTGTACAAAAAAATCGACAATTTTTTTTTGTTATTTTTTACATATCGTCCTATTTGAGTGATTAATACATAGTTTTTCTAAAATAATGACGTACATCGCTTAATTTTTAAACATGCAATGGTACGTAAGGGTTTAAATTACTATTTTTGCACAAATTATGTATTTACCACTCGAAAACGACGATTTTTAAAAAATTGTAAAAAAAAATCCGTCGCTTATTTTGCAAAATTTTTAGTTGCATTGTCTGTAGCCGCTAAAACTACCACCTGGCTTCGTTTTCGGTCGCGGTCTTGATATACCCTGTATAATCATTTAAATCATTTTTAAAATATAGGTTTTTATTTATTGCAAATTGTAAAGTTTCAGGCATTTATCAGTTTCAATTATATTTCCACAAAACGCGATCAATTTAAATTGAAATAAAACTAACTTTTACGGATTTTATCGCGTACTTGGTTAAACTTTTTACATCTTTTTTTAAAATAATTTCATTTCAATTACACATTATTAGTTACACATTACCACTAATATAAATTTCTTACAAATGGGTATCGTTTTTAGACTGATCTTATTGGATTGACTATAGTGACTTCATTTGATCCAAGTTACAATGCTTACCGGATAAGTGACATTGTTCAGACCTGTATTCCATCTATAAATCGTTTTGAGAACATTCAGTGCATCTTCATTCCGGTCTTTGCTGAGTAGGAACTTGGGGCTCTCTTTGAGGAATATAATGGTTATCACACCAATAGCTCCTGGCAAGGTTATGATTTGCATAAGCAGCCTCCAGGGACGGTACTCCAGGCTCAGCCATGATATCTCCAGGCGGAAGGACAGCGTGAATACTGGCAAGGCAAACACTGCAAAGGACCATAACATGTAAAATTTGTGTTAGCATTTTTTTTTTCAATAAAGCAATTTATATAAAACCGACTTAAAAAAAATTGTAGCCTTTGATTACTTAGTTGTTAATTTTGGCTACATTTATCTCGGATTTGAATCCCGAGTCGGGCTAAGTTATATCGGATTTTTCTATTCATTATCGGCAGGAAGTCAGGAATTTGTGCCAGATATGGCGATAGGGTCGCCCCTATCACATCGTGGGATGGAATATACAAAGCCAAAGGTGATTGTCCTGGTTGCACCTCTGCCTACCCCTTCTGGGAAAAAGGCGTAAGTTTATGTATGTAAAATTCGGACAGTTGTGATTTATTGTATCGTCGTTTTCAGATAACGATGGACATTTTAATGTTATGAAATGATTAATTTCATAAAAGATATAATACTCACCGCATATGATGAATTGCACGAACATGGTGGCACTGGCCATTAGAAACATGAATCTGCTTCTATGTCTCTTGGGAACGCTTTCCCCCATCAATACGAAGGCTGCTGCGTTCGCTGATGATGTGCTGGAAATAATCATTTGAAATGTAGGAGCTATTCGTAATATAGAGTACATATATATCTCTAAGTTAATATACCAATTAAAGGAGACGAAGAAGAATGCAGGTTTCTTCGAACAAGCCACTATTAAAATCCTTGGGAGACATTTATGTTCGCTAGTGGCCGTGCTGTGACTGATATTAACAAGATAAATTAGATGCTAAATGCTGGCAAAAACAGGATCTTACTTGAAAACAATTCGAGGAAAAATAAGTAAAATACTCACAAAGAAGCAGATATAAACTTCAACACAGCTAAAGTGGCGTAGGTAGGCGCCATGCTGGCCGCAAAGTTGAGGAGGACGCCTGCTGGCATGGCGATAAGAAGAGTGTTGCGTCTTCCCAAAATATCTGCAGAGAGGCCCCAGCCGTACGACGATAACATTACACCTGCAACAAACGCAAGTTTCTATAAGAAAGGATTTTAAATGGGAACCTTTTCTGCAGTTGATAAAATATTATTTTGTAAATTTAAATAATAATTAAAAAAAATGCTACTAAGATTTAAGAAGATATTTTGATTTTGGTAATAGCATAAAGAACGGTGTTCATATTGTTACACTGAAATAACAAAGTGACTATAACGTGCCCCATGGTAGGCGCAATGCACAAACTAGGTATCAGGCGAGAAATGGTTATCTTTTATTATTCTATCTATCTATTAAGCTGTAGGAAGTCCACTGCTGAACATAGGCCTCCCCCAAGCATATGTTAGAAGCGGCCTGCATCTCTTATTATTTTAGAAATATATTTGCAAAGTCAAATTAAAATGGTATTCCTACTAGGATGTTCGAGTGACTTTGATAATGTTTGTTATAGATTTCGATGCATGTAAATCACAAGTCAAGTATTTACTTCATATCTATTGCTGCATTGTGTAAATACATACAATCTTAGAGCACAGATTCTACGCCATCTTCATTATCAATAAATCAGTTTATCATTTGTAAATTTAGCTGTTAAACAAATATGTGCCATTTACAAACAATGAGTTAAAATATGTGCGTTTTCTATAGTGAGTGTTGAGTGGAAAGCTAGAGTTTGAAACAAAAATGTGACATACCTAATTCTAAGAATAGTGAATGTTTCTGTGTTGTGTAAAACTTGTTTATTTTACTGTCAGTATAATACAGGTGGCCTCTGACAATCAATTTGTGTTGTGTGTTTATGGTAGGCTAATTCACGTAATTTATTGACGCGCCGATCAAGTTTCGATGCAGTTTCGATTAGGTTTACGTCTTTATCGTACGTACGTCAAAATGGTATTCTTGTAATTGTTTAGCTGCGCGTAAGATATGCATAAACTGCGCATGTGCTGCACGTTGGTGGGACTAAACTGTCATTGGAGACGTCAAATGAATAGGTAATTTACCAATCAGGTTGCGATTTGAATTACGCATGTATAAAACGCGCAGCCGTAGAATACGCTAAAGCGATCGCGTGACGCGAACTTGACGCGAGCGTATCTGACAGCGGTTATTCTAAATTACGAGAATACAAAACGGGCTGTTTTGATCGAAACTTAACTGCAACTGCACTGCAACTGAACTTATTTAATTACGTGAATTGCCCTACAGGTTGTAGACGTGCAACACTTTTTTCTTTTTAAAGTTTTGATTCATGTATTCATGTCTACCTTGTTGGAATCACTACTACATTGGTTATTCGTGTCTCTAAGATTGCAACAAACTTATAAAAGACAAAACGTTAATTGATTTGTTTCAAAGTAAGAAAAAACAATAAAATTGGCATGTTCTCTAGAAACTCTACCCAGAATCGCCAATTGCATGAAAACCAAGACATCAACCAACCAATTACCAAGACATCGAATATACAACTTACCGATCAAAGGCATGGCAGACAGCAGTCCTTGTTGGGAAGTGGTGAGGCCCATGTCGCAGGCCACAGCCGGCATCACCACGGAGAAGCCGAAGATGTCCACGTACATCGCCAATATGAGCATACAGCAGGAGAATAGCATCGCTGTGTTATACCTGCCGAAACCTGCAACAATTGTAATACTTATATAGGGCACCACTACTACCCGCACTAGGCCAGCGTGGTGGACTATATGGCCTAAGCCCTCTCAATCGTACTTTCGATTGTAGAGGAGGCCCGTGCTTGCAGTGGGACGTATATGGGCTGATACAGAACTGATATAGGAGATGATGTTGGCTACTAAAAATTATTGTTTTAAGAAGCCATCTTTATAAACAACAGTTCGAATGAGGGAGCTTCCGCTATAGGTAGTCCGCCACGCTAGCTTTGTGGATTGGCGGACTTTAAATGCCACAGATACTCTTAAGATCTCTGTGGCGTGCAGGTTTCCTGATGATGTTTTCCTACACCGTTGCAGTGCGTGGGAGTTGACTATCTCCGAAAAGTCAACGGTGTTTCCTGGGTCTCGAACTCGCGACCACCGTCTCGGCATCCGCGTTCGGTCCGTTACCAACCACCACGTACTAATAGTTACTCAGAAACTTTTGGCTATTTAAAATTGTTGTCTTGTGAAGCCTGAAAAATTATCTCATTGAGATAATTCGTCTGGCAGATCAGGCTCTCTTCTTTGTGATAGTTTGAAGGTTTTATAAATCTTTTAACAGCCAATATAAAGTGGATATGTGACTATGGCTGAAAAGAGAGGAATGTTTAAGATTTCTCCGGGACTAAAATTTAAGCCTAGCCTAGCTAAACAAGCTCGGCGAAATAAGGGTGCAGGAGTACCACTTTTGTTTAACTATTCGATACCAGACTGACCTTATGGGAGGTATCGTTTTGGGTATATATGAGGTGTTGAAATATGCCTATGTCCAACAGTGGACAACAGTTTAGGCTGAACTGGCTGGCTGACTTTGTAAAAGTCGTACGGAGAGTGCCGCAACTGTTTGTATTTATTATTCTTTGACCACACTTAAATAATGAGTGCTTATATATTATGGGGAAGCCATAAGTGTCCACTCATTATAATACCCACTTATAGTCGGCTGTCAAAGTGGGAGTAATTTGTAATATACAAGAGATATTTCAGTACGCTTCTGGCGCCATACTTTTCCGTGCTCTGCATTCGCCTTCAAAATGTTCTTTAAAAGATTCTTAGCTTTCAAATTTTTATAAATTTCAAACTTGTACAAAAGTAGATTAACTGGTGGTATTCGATGATAAATATATTTTTAAACCAATATGTAAGCTCGCAACAATGCTTCGAGTTGTTCCGAAGCAAAATTGTTACGCGGAGTACATTCAAAGGATTTTGCTTTGGAAAAATCGACAGTTTAGATAGCATACAGCCAGCGGGTTTATTCGATGTTCCTTGATTGTGCGAATGCTCAAATCCTAAAACGCACGGCACGCTGTAATCCACTGGTTTATATTAGCTTACCCATTCTTGGAATTAAAGTTAACGAAACCGTTAAGTAGTGGATATTCAATGTTGCTTTCTATTACTAAATGTCCACTTATCGATTTAGAAAATCGTTTTCCCTCATTAAGCGATACCTTCCTTAGGTCTTACCTTACATTTATCAAATGTTCGGTATAAAAAATAAATAAATTAATAATTAGTTTAGTATGGGGCATTTGTTATCTGACGTCACTGTACCTACGTATCCCCATGACGGTCCGTCTCCAAATTTTATGTAACAACCGCGTAAACATACATACATAAACTCACGCCTTTATCCCCGAAGGGGTAGGCGCCACCAGGACACCCACATTTCGCCTTGTATGTTCCGTCCCACGATGTGATAGGGGGCGAGCCTATCGCCATATCGGGCACAAATATCCTGACTCCGGTTTGATAATGAATAGAAAAATCCAATATCACTTTGCCCGACCCAGGACTCGTACCCGAGACCTCAGCTTTATATTTGTTAACGATAAACCAATAAAGTTCTCCCGGTTGTTTAAATGTTGCGTTGAGTGAAAAATGGCGAGCCGTTATTTTTAAATTCTAATATAAAGATAATGCAGTTGAAAAAAAAACGTAAACGGCAATTTGAATTAAAAACTGGTGGGTGTTAATATCATAAATTCTGTTGTTGTCTCATTTAGAGACACAAATGTAAAGAACAAGAACAACCCTACGTATAATTTCCATATATGTGATATCCCTAATAAAACAAAATTTTAATGCAGAGTACCATTTTATCGATTTATAATCAAATTTATTGGAAGAGATTTGCCAACGTCGAAATAAAATAATTAAAACCAATTTTATAAATATCGAACAATAAAAATTAGAGGCAAATATTATCCAATCCAACTCAATGAAAATAATTGTTTGGAAAAAAATAAAAAAAAAAAATTACCTGTCGCATCCAGAGCATTTTCGAAGCCACTTTTCTTTTTGTCCTCATCATGAATTGTGAACGTCATGTTTTATCACTAGTTAATACTAATATTTGTTTTTTATAAAGAGCTTAATTTATAACTCCATGGAGTTTCACTAAAAACGTGTTTGCGCTTTCAGCCCACTCTCTGCAGTAAGCGAAATCATGATGTTTCCACTTTAAATACACGCTCACTGTTTTCTTTGAAGCGTCGTCTTTGATTTGCGTAATCAATAGATAATTCAACACGTTACTTATAAGTTCAATAAACTGTTAAAAAGGATTTGACCGTCGCGTCGTGGAAAACTTTCTGTACTCTTTTCTAGAGCCTTTTCTTCAGCAGCCTTTGAACAGGCATTTCACTTGATGATAACTCAAGGACTTGCGCGTCCTCTTTAAAATGTTTATTGCTGTCTTCTTGACGGTTTAATTATCACTAAAACTGTAGCATTATGCTAATAGATATGCTAAACAAACCAGAATGTATCTATTTTGAGTTTGGTGATAACGGATTGCAGCGTATACTAGTCCATGTAACAAAAACGGGTAGGTTTTAAAGAATAGTATGTGTTCGAATTTTTTGAGATAGAAGATAGGAAATGCTATGGTTTCTATCTTTACTCGGCTATTGCGCTTCAGCCAATCTTAGTAATTGACATTGAAGCAAAGCATTATTGTTCATGGATTGTGTGAGGAATTGAAATTTTGATACCTAAGTAAACCTAGCTTAATCCTACAAGTACACTTTAAACTGTCTCTCTTTTTCCTTCTCTCATGTCCATCCCATGGTAGTCGGTAAGAGATTGCCTCGAGCGATACGACCGCTTTTCACGTAAATATTCGTTTAGTTGTTAAGATTTATTAAGTGTACAAAAAAGAATAAAATAAAACATTTTTATGTGTAATCTTTGATGTATAATTTAATCTATCCGCACGCAAGATGCTCGCTTAAATTATTCGATTAGCAATATTGATTTGGCAGCATCACGCTACCGCTGATAAATGTGACGTTTCAAACAGGAAATTGTGAAATCGCCAACACCTGTTCTGTTTATCAGTTATCTCAATTATTTCCTATATCTCATTGTTGAAGGCTTGTAGGATATAGAGATTTGGATTTTGCCCCTACCGTCTAAAACGCTACGATAAGGGTTGAGTGACCTAGTGTAAAGGTAAAAATCTAAGCGATCCGTTTTGGCGTTTCTATCATTGGATTAAATTAGCCATTTAATCCAATGACATACATCATTGATTTCGGGTCTGCATGTCCGTATATGTCGGGGTAGGTATTGAGAATTAAGTTATCCTACCATTTGTAACGAATATCAATTGAAAGTTTAAGAAATATGATGCACAATTGTGTGTAAAAACTACAATTTTATGTTAAGAATTGTTGATACACTGGTTTTCACTGGAAAAAAAATCATTTGAAAAGTGTGCAACTTATATTTCTGTTTTAATGTTCGTTTTTCTGTGATGTTTTGAGTTTAATGTATTTTTTATCTGATCTCGGCGAAGCTTATTTTTATACTGAACTAGGGGTCCGACCCAGCTTCGGCCGGGTTCAGATTTTTGAGTCCCGTCTACCTCAGACTCATACATATTATTTCGTGTATTACTGTGTGTAACCACTAGGCGTGCAATCCTGTACTCTAATATCCCATTTCACCCGTCCTACATTCTAAACCGAACCATCGCTTTGAGTTTGAAAGAGTAGCAAATACATATTTAAATTCCTTGCTCATCCCGCTTGAATATATTTCGGGATAAAAAGTAGCCTATGCGTTATTCTAGGGTATCAGCTACCTCCATACCAAATTTCATTAAAATTGGTTCTACTGTTTGAGCGTAATGAAGTAACAAACATACAAATTTTCGCCCTTATAATATTACTATATAGGATTGCATGAATTCTAAAAGACTTTCTTAAACGCGGAAATAAAATAATTCAACCTGAAAACTTAATTGATACGATTTATTATCCGACATCATTACTACCGCATAGATGTTCAGTGTTGCCAATTAAAAATAAATCCACTTCTAGTACTTAATAGGGGGTCTGGGTGTTAGTGACACGAAAAGTCTCTCGTAGTTTCCGATACCCACGTCACGCGACTCAATCTAAGTGTGTAAACTTCCTTTTTTAGTCTTTTCCATGCAAAGGCAGTATATAATAGAAGTATATAGGCGCATAAATAAATAAAAGTAAAACTGGAATAAAGATTAGAAAAGATGAAGCTAGACGGGTAAGGTAGGTAAGTTGATGGATGCGGGCCACTACCTATTGGTCACAGTCAAAATTCTTGGTGTACAACTATTCAACCTAATAAAAAAAAACATAAAAGTCAATAAATATAAACGAAACACATTAAAAATAGACATTTTTAATAATAGATCAAAACAGCGCTTTACCAAGCAGATACCTGAGTGTACAAATATTGACACATGCAATCACATTGTTTCAATATTCGTGAGATTTATCCTGTTCAGTTTAACTAAATGGATACCTATGCTTTCATAATTTGCGACAATGGAACACGTGTGTTACGCACGAGACCCGATATCTATTGATCTATTGAAATCATCTAGGTATATCCATTTGCGTTATTATTTGTTTACATGCACTCAACAATGTAATTACGTGTAGTTCCGATGGAAGCACTTAGTGATAACATAAAAGTATTAACGTGAGCTGAATTATTGCTTAATTAGTCTTTTAGCATCGAATGTCAAAAACTATAAGGATAAGTAAAATTACTTAATAAACAGGGTTTTGTAGAAATTTTACACGATTTCATGATATTTTTTAAATAATTGTTGTCTCGAAAATTGATTAATAAAAGTAAAAATTATTCGGAAATCGTTGTTAGTAAGTACGTGTATTAGACAAAAAATAACGAGTTGGCAAATGAATGAATCTGTTATTTATAAAATCTAATGAATTGAAAATTATGCAATGGCGTCTAGATAAAAAACAGAAAAATATGTTGAACCAATGGAACTTCTTTCAGATGCTTTCAATTTATACATGACAAGCATGATTTCTCGAAATTCAGGCCGATGGTATCACAAACTCTCTAGATTTTCCCACTATCTCTCGTATGTGTATATTCCAATGACACAGTTCCTCAATAAAATCTATTCATGCGTTATCAATACTTAGTATATGGGAAGGCCAGCTATAATTAACGCAAAGGTGTGGGTAACACTTTGAGTGGTTCAATTATTATTTGATTGTCTCGATAAAAGTTCACGACGATAAATTGCCTATTTGGTTACATAATTCATTTATTAGCTTTAATATATGTATAATATATGCATATGCATTTTAATGTAGTTTTGATCAAAAGAGTAATTAAAGAGGAAAGTGTATACGTATAGTTTGTTTTAATTTTTTGCACCGAGCAGAATTACTATGTTATTGTACTGAAAAAATCAAATTTAGTATTTTGCCGAGATCGTAAGGGGATAGGACGAACTGCCTAGGTATAAAATTAAGAAATTCTGGCATGGAGTGGAGTTAAATTCTATGATTTATCCTATTTGCTGCAGCTATCTGCAGCAGGGCAAAGCTGGACCGGGCCGCTAGAACATGGTAAATAACACTAACCGTCGATATTTAAACGCCTAAATACTTAATGAAAAAAGATATGCATAATAACTACCTACTTATAAAATGCAAATCAATGTTCATAAAGTTTATTGAGGCTCAACCCCTCGCTATGCATATCATGAATGAGATCTGTTCACTCCGAGAGGGTTGGGGTGCTATTGATTTTCCAGGGCTGTGCGAGAGAGGGACGACGCCTACGTCATTCATCGCTGTCCGACTCTATCGCGCAAGTTGAGGGAAAGCGATAACCTCCTTTATTCTATGCACTCCTAGTAATTCTGGCGAAAATGGCGGATCTGTCGGATTGACAGGTGGATGAAAAGCGTCGTGGGGGATGAGAAGAAATTATATAAAATCATAAATTAAATTAAATTTTATTTTTTCTATTGCGTGTGGAACGGATAAAAGTATAATATTTTTCCTAGGCGGTTTGGTAAAGTGACCCAAGACAGTCCCTGAAAAAGAAAAGTAATATTTTATTAAAAGAAAACGGAGTTGGTACTCGACATTTCCACCTCGAATTTTCTTTTGCGGAAAAACGGAGGCAATCTTTTAAAAGAAGTTTTCTCGACATCTGAGTTACTAGGCGAGCATAACGCGCGGGAAGTATTGGCATTTTCGTACATGGAACATTGAAAAATTATTAGTTGAACAAGATCCGTAAATATTTTTAAGCATTTGATGCACTTATTTTGTTTATCTTTGTTTGTGCCTTTGGCTTAATTATATCGATCGATTAATTAATTTTTATATAATTTATTGATATTGTAAATTTGAATAATTTCATCACTAATGACCGGATCTTGTAGAAGGAAAACTAAAACATCTTGTCATAATTTTAAGTCATGTCCATATTCATAAACCACATTGCAATATATAAATAATTAGTAATTATTAATATTTATGAATCTATTCTTGTCTATCTTATTGAAAAACAAAAACTGTATTGACTAAAATGCCGTGTCCAAAAATTTTACTATCAGCACCATTCGCTGGGGTTTCACGAGGGGTTGAAGGGATCGATAAAACGGCGCATGCGGATCGTCGGGGACTGATCTCTAAGGCAACCGTCATATCTTGCATCTTCTGCTTTCCTAGTACCGCCGCCCACAATTCTGAAATTTTCCTGCCCTCGCCATAGTTTCAGCGGAAGTGGAAACCTTCGACTTCCGCTGTTTAGGGCGGCACAGATAGTTTCCAGACGGTTTCAGGGGTTGTTTAAGAATTTTATGTAGTTATAGTTCAGTTTTCAAGTTTCAGTTTTTCAGACTTTCCAAGTTTGAGGTTGGTTTACCGCGCATCTTGTCTGCGCAGAGCAACAAGTAAAGTGTGGAGTCATTTAGCTCTTTTGTACGTGTGTGTTTGTGCGGCTTACATATTTCTTTTAAAGGTATGCGCTGCGGTATTTCTACAATTTAATTTTGTATTTTTTAAGTATATTGTGTTATTTTTTCTTGCATTTAAAGCAGTTGAGGAGAACCTCCGGAGATTTTAGAAGACCATTATTAATATGAGCTATTAAAAAAATCTTGTGGTGGTGTGTTTTCTGAAATAGAATCTAGAAGCGACATATAACAATGAATTTATTAAAAAGCAATATTAACAACAATCATATTTAATACTCATAACATATATATACAAATTCATAGTTATTAAAAAATAGTGGGCATTTTTATTAATTCACCAGACGTATCATGACGTAATGTCTATATAAATCACAAAAAAAAATCTCAAACACTTTGGCATTATATTTGACTTTATAAGTAATACCTCAATGGTTTTATCTATATAATTTGAACAACTCTACTTGTCAATGATATCTCTACAAATCTTTCAGATTTCATAAAGACTGCCTCGGTGGCGTAGTTGTTTTACGGTCCGGATACAAAGCTGAGGTCTCGGGTTCGAGTTCCGGGTCAGGCAAAGTGATATTGGATTTTTCTATTCATTATCAGCCCGTAGTCAGGAATTTGTGCCCGATATGGCGATAGGCTCGCCACCTATTACATCATGGGACGAAACATATAAGGCGAAATGTGGGTGTCCTGGTGGCACATCCTATGGCCCATCCATGCCTACCCCTTCTGGGATAAAGGCGTGAGTTTATATATATGTATAATTACTCTAGAATGGTTTTTATTTTGGTTTATTCCTACGCATGAGGATTGCCCGTGTAACTTATTTTAACGGTACCTACCCCTGTAATTTATTCCTAAAAGTTCGAGCTCTGAGTTTTTTAAATTTCCATGCATTTGATTTAGTTATGGTAACTTCAAGCAATCGGAGCATTGACGTGGGCGTGCGAAAGAGACGGAGACATAGTCCCAATATACTGCGATGTTATATTTTAAAATAGTATAACGCTGATTGTTTTACAAGGTATTTCAATTGTGTTTAGACATAAACTACAATTCAATAAAACTATTAACATGACGGCATTAAAAAAAAATAACAACGTAGTGTAAAAATAAATGCAATTTATCTATTAAAATTCAGCGACAAAGAAGAAACAGTAAATAGAACATTAGTAATATTTTCTATCTTCTTCGTACATGCTTTTTTGTTTTGGTCATTATCTTGTCTAAACCATACGCATAGGGGATGGACCATACTTTAAATACTTCTGTAAAAGGCAACTACGGTAAAGTGCTGTCAATTCCGCATGATAAACGGCCGCAAGTTCTTTCTGTCTCTCTCTAATCGGCTTTATTTGACAGCTTCGTAGTGGTCCAGCCGTTATGCCTATAGCTTAAACTCATAAAATGACTTTTATATCAATATTAAAATCTATTATTTCAATAGGTTTTTTCTCCTCTCCGTTTCGGTGTAAATTGATGGTTGTTCTGCCGTTAGTTTATAGGGTTCGTTCATACAGGTTCGTGGGTTTGGTTCTGCGTTGATTCTATGTTGTGTTTCTTCACAGGTGTCAGCATCTTCTTCCCGGGTAGGGTCAGACAGAAGACTGAGTTTACTGTAGATAAAAAAAAACAAATTTTGAGAGGCTCTAAATTTATACGGATTGTCTAATTGACATTATACAATACAAGCTTTCATTCACAATTATAAAATAATTTCATTTATTGGTATTTAGGTTTTTGAAACAGATATGAAAAGATAAATTGATACGTACCAATAAGTATACCGCCGAACATATAGAAGCCGGCGCCGCAGTTTGTCTCTAAGAACACACCGATCAAGTTGGACCCGACCATTGAACCAACACGCCCCATCATCATGGACAAGCAAATCGCCATCGCTCTGTAATTAAAAAAATGGCAATTTAGAACCAACATTTATCCTGAATTCATCTATAATAAACCACCGTTGTACTGGTGGTAATATACAAATCAACAATCAATATTGTTTGTGGCTAACGATACCCTGTTTCATGCAAAAATTTGGTCTTTATTTTATTTTCTACCTCTACAATTTTCTTACTGGGGTAAGACTTGCACTGAACCTCGTTGAGAATTTAGCTAATACTCAGTAGTTAGTCTCATCTAATGACTCTACCAATATTTTACTACGACTTCAAGCATTAAAGCTTAGGGAACTTCAGATCAAGCGTGGACGATTTACATACCTTCTATCTTTACCAAAATATAAGAAAAGATAATCACCTGAACTTAGTAGGAAACAGTTCAACAGCGACAGCATTCATCAACCCAATACAAGCTCCAGACATCTGGAATATCGCGAACAGAACCACAGCCAGTTGCTGGTTGTAGGCCAGATGAGCCCCGATGCCGCAGAGGCCAGTGACTCCTAGAATGCTGACCAGGATCAGCTTCTTCCCGACGAAGTCCACGAGGAACCCCACGATGAGATACATAGAGCAGAAGACCAGGCCGATGTAGATGGACCTCTCGAAGGTAGCTGTGTTCATTGTGTCGTCGCAAAATACCTGAAAGTAGTTATGATAAATTTTAAGGGAGATGAGGACATTTACGACGAAAGATTTACTATTGGGGAATTTGAAACTTGGCTGCTTATGAATCGTAAAGTATTGATATTTGGAAAATTATACTTAACAAATATATTATAGTAGTTAGGGAGGTAGATAGAGGCGATGTCAATTAACTTATTGAAAAAAGGTCTGGAATTAGAATTAATTATGATATACATAACATGATAATCAGGACCATATCACGATGTCCACGATTGTCCTATTTGTGGTCGATGCACGTAACAGTTATATAAATTAAAGAATGCTTATGGTTTTACTGGTTGCCTACTGCTAGGAAACATTTTAAACGCTTGCTAAGCAATGCATATAATATTATAATGAGACGCCATTTGTATTCATTAAACGCCTGAAAATATTTTACAAGAATTTGGCACTGGGTAATGAGGAATGTTTGAAATAATTTTACTTTGTTAGGCGCTACACATACTACGAGATTTGATAGCCTAGTAATTAATTTATGAACTTACTTCGGAGCCATTGCCAGCAGGAGCCTTGGCAGCATCCAACACGTCACAGATCTTTGTCTGCTCGCCATCATGGTTCGCCAGAGAGTTCAGAATACTCGGGAACCATACGTAAAATCCATTGGTTCTGAAAGTATACAATATCAATATTGGTTATATTCCTTCACAGTAGCTTATATTTGCTTTCCTAAAATCCTTCAGCTAATCTAAATAATGTTTAATATAAAGTTTACTCTTACATGAGCTATGATGACTTTTTATCCTCATTTGTTACGAGTTTTTGATAATATTTTAGGTCTTTATCTAGCAATTGTTATAACGCTTAATTTGCTTTGATTATAAGAAAGGTGTTCTAGGTTTAGCTTTAACACATACGGACATTAGGTTTGGCCATAGTTAAATTAAAACCCTTCATGACACAAATTTTTGGTAGACACCAACAAAGCCATTCTTATTTCAATCAAATAAATACTAATTGTTGGCGAAACAATAATAACCTTAGATTAAATAAAACCAGTAGAAGTAAATCTTACGTAGCAAAGATCCCGAACTGCACGAAGCAAGTGAGCAAAGTCCACGGCACTAGGGGCGTTTTAAAGAGGGGAGCAGTTTGTTCTTTCATTGAGTTCCACACTGCTGCTACACCCTTGCTGTCGCTCGATTTGTAAACGTGACTTCCGGCTGACAGAGATTTCACCTGAAAGAAATAGTTATTTTAGTTTTAAAGTCGAAGGCTCTAACTAGGTACTCTTTATTGAAATTAGTCTTGCTGTAGTATGTAACTATTCTGTAATAAATAAGTGCTCTGTGGACTTAAATATTATTGATATTGTTAATATTCACAGCTGGATGGTGACAAGATATTTCTTATAGTAGACATCCTCGTTACTATTGATATTTGGCATTATGAGCGTTAAGATTATCCAGTTTATATCTAGAGTCCTGCTAATTTTGGTTTATTAGGTTTTCCCAGCATTATTATTGCATTATACTTTATACAACACGTAATTTTACTGGTGGTTGGTCCCTCATATGTGAGAGGCCGTCTGAGTAGGTACCACCGCAATGTCTATTTCTCCAATAAACAGCAGTGTAAATGGACTATTATGTTCCAGTTTGAAGTACATTGTAGCCAGAGTAACTACTGGACATATTGAGACCCTAACCCTATGTCTCAGGATGGCGAGCGCTGTGGAATGCCAAACAATGCTTTGTAATTCCTGATGTCGGTTGGTTTTCTACTATCCATGAGCGATCGTATCGCTTACCATCAGACGAATGGCATGCTCGTCTCGCCATTCATCGCCATAAAAACAAATGAAGTTACGTGTATACCGTAGGTACTTACTGGAAAATTATCAACAGTAGTTTTATTATTGCAAGCGTAAATCTTTTTTACAACATCCAAAGCGGCTGAGTGCTGTCCCGTTGAGAACAAGAATTTGGGACTCTCTGGAGCGAAGAGTAGGAGTACTGATGATAATGCGAAGGGGATGGCGCAGGCTACGATGAGGAGGCGCCACGGACGGTAGTAAATGTCCAGGAATGCGATGTAGAAGGCAAACTCTTGAGGCAGAATCAGCCACGATACACCTGGAAGTAATCAATGATTTTATTAGTTAGGGTGGGTTAGATATAAAAAATAGTTAATAAGAAATAAAACGAGCTAAATTGTTATAAACAATTGTTTCATATACCTATATAAGTAATACTGAACTGTAATAAGTAGCTTTCAATGTTATGTCAGAAAATACTGAACAGCCTGTTACATTTATACTCAGAACTGTAAAAACGAGAAGTCTGAAGCATTTCAAAGTACGTACAAGGTAAAACTACAGTCCCAATGCCCACGAAGGAGGATCCGAAGGCGACCATCTTGTCCCTGTGACGCAGGTTGTTGAACTCTCCCAGATACGTATATACTACAGCTGATGATCCGGCCATGCTGAAAATATCAGTGAACAGGTTAGAACATTTGAATACTTAACGTGGATTGACTTCAAGAGGTGAGGTCTTGCTTTTGATCTTCCAATTGATATTTTATGAATTGTGCCATTTATTTGACTTGGAATAATAATAATAATTCCACTGTGTTTCATTAACAGGTGCTGCGTGGCACTGCACTGCGCTTGTCACTTTAAGCTGCTAGGTGTTGTTTCATAATATTCAGTAATCCCTGACTTACAACGTCCCTTAAAGTGGAACATTACAGTATTTCCACTCTGCTTTTCCAAAAAAAAAAACAACAGTTAGTAATACGGCCCCTTTTGTTTAAAGGGCCTGCCTAGTAAATACAACACACGTGTAGATACGCAGATGCCTACTTTTAATATGTACCTACTTCTGATGTAAAGTTTTATTAACTTGTACTTACAAAGTAGCCGATATGAACTGCAAGATCCCGAAGGAGATAATGTCTGGAGAGAAGCTGGCGAACACTGAGAACACGGCTGATATGATCATGGAGAAGAGCATCACAGGCCGGCGACCCTGCGTGTCCGCCAGCCATCCCCAGAAGTATGATGTCAGTATTATCGCTGGAAGAAAGAAAGATTATTATTAGGTATAATACTGACACAGTAATTATTACTAGCCTAAAATTACTATTACCCTTGTCTAGAAGTATGTCTACTAATTAATAGCCAGGTAAGATAATGTATAATTCCTGTGCAAAACATTGGGAATGCACGTGCATTTATATCAGCTAATATACCAAAAAAAAAACAAATTATAGACGTGTTTAAATGGTGATTTATTTCAATTGACACTTAAATACGATTGCTAGTCCCGCTTTTATTAAGTTAATTCTGACTAAACTTATGTCAGCCATTATTTATATTTCCTATTTAGGTACGTCCTTTCCTTCTACACTTTGAAACCAGATTAGAAAATATATCTCAAACTTTACCTAAAAATGGTATAGCAGCTAGCCACCCACGTTGCTGCAGCGTGAGGTTGAGGTCGCACTGCGCCGCGGGCAGGATGTAGCCCAGCGCTAAACTCTGCATGATCATGCCCATCAGGATCATACCGCTCATCAGCATGTGCAGGATGTTGTAGGTGCCGAACCCTGGAGTCATCAGAAAATATTAGTAAAATTTCACTAGTATTTTATGTATCATCGATTTTATGTGGATTTTACCTTTGCAGACTAACTCTTAACTATAACTTTAATGACCTCCAAGCTCTATCACTTACTTACAAGAGTAAAATTCCTAATAAATGCTTTTCTTTAACATCATTGGTTGCTTTAGGTTTAGATATAAATCTGTATATTCATCATTACATTTTTACCACCTTCTGCGTCATGATGCCTATGCAAACAGTAATATATCACCACCGGCAGAACAAACAAACAGACAGTCGTTATCATGGATGGGGTTTCCCAAACCGTGCGAAAACATTGACAATACTGCATGTTACTGCCATAATCCTTCTCACAATATTTACTTACTGTTCATACATATGTTATGCTAAACGTGAAAAAAATGCGCATCTGTTATTGCTGTCACTGCAAATAGCATTGTTTAGTTTGTTATCAATTGCATTGTTCGTGTGATAGATAGATTCTTCTATAGGAGGCCTAGGGATTCATCGTTATCATTGTCATGGGGGCTGGGTGTTATAATGAAATGGAATTTTTAGGTCTGAAGTCAAAATCAGAAGCAAATATTGGTTTTTACCCGTCATGCAACTCCTGTAAGCCAGGATCAACAGTGGCACGCATTATTATGACACTGAGCATTGAAGGTCACCGAGTCTCCGGGAAAGTCTAACTTTTCTTTAACCCGGAATGAAATCAATCATAAAGGTTTCTTAGATTTACGCGAATGTTACACATTGAAATAAAACTATTTTATACGGATTTTATCGCGATTTGGTTTAATTTTTACATTTTTTAACTTCCCGACGTTTCGATTACTTTACAGCTTTCGTGGTCACGGGGCGGACGTAACGTCGGGAAGTTAAAAAATGTAAAAATTAAACCAAATCGCGATAAAATCCGTATAAAATAGTTTTATTTCAATCAATCATAAAGTTAAATTAATACGAGGAGTTGAAATATTCGTGACGCATCGTGTCAGTTTTTAAAGCGCCGCAGAGAAATGATAGATTTTAAACTTTAAGCGTGAATATAATAATAAAGAATTATGAAGTATTTCTTAAACATTAGTTTAAACGCGAACGTGTAGGTTCCGAAAAAATGTAGAGCTTTTCCAGCGTAGTTATGTTTAAGTCAAATAATCTTTTAGAAAACTCCGCATCGTAATTCTTTACCACCATTATCATGTTTTGCCTCAACAGTCCTTTAGCTGATAGAAAACCCCGAACGTTTTCAAATATTAATGTTTTGGTAGGATGCGTGTTTACAAACATTATCATAAGCTGGATAAACTGCGACCACGTGCACTCTGTGACATTTGACATGACGTGATGTTAATAGATATAAAACTTTATTCCATTGAGTGTATAGACGCTGCGTTTCTAAATTTAATTGGGCTTGTAGTAGAACCATGTCATCATAATTTTTTAGTACAGGAAGTCCAATAAGCAAAATAACTATTAGGTATAGAATCGTTTACTGATCGTTACAGGACTCCACTACATTCGAGAGATCAATTGAGAGAGCTTAGTTCATAGTTTTTTGCTTTAGGTACTTAATACTTATTTCTAGTTCCGAATAAATTGTTTTTGAATAGACGTCGAGAACTTAGACCATATTCCCCTGCTTTGGACTGTTGCTGATTGCGTGTTAGAAGACTGAATATGCCATAGGAATTTTTTAAGATCTGGATTATCCTCACGGTGATTTTCATCGCCTTTCAATTGCTTTGTAATTTTCAATGCCTTCTTTATTAATATAAATAATTACAATAACAAATACCTGATGAAGGTGAGATGAAATGGCCACTTTCAAGTAAACAGAAAAGCGCCGATTTTAACATTTTCTCCTTCGATGGATTGCGCCTTTATCGTCAGTTGCCACTTGCGAAATGTTACGTCAACCATGCATCGTGATTGTTTTGCATTGATATTTTAATATAAATAACATGACGATAAATATCGTCATGTTATTTTAATTAATCCACATTAATTGTACATTACAGTGCATTATTTGTATTAAGCACTTGAGGATTGAGATTAATAGTAAGAATCGGGACGGGGCTATGTTTAGCATACTAATTAATTTCGTGCATACTGTAGGCGTAGCCGTCGGCTAGTGTCACGAATATAATAAAAGTTTCTTATCTCTCTCTTCAGCGACAGGAAGTTTACTCTATTCATAGGTCTCCGCGCAAGATCTCTACATATACAGGGTACATACATTATTTAAACCACATGTTCCTTAACACCACAGGTAACATATCACTAAGTTAAAAGAAATCTGTTTGGTAGTTTTGACAAAATCGCGATTTAAGTTTTCATGGCTTTTGATCAACCCGTATAGGTGCGAGTTTTTCACCGAGTCACCAGCCGGTTGACCTGAACATCTATAATTGCATAGCCAAGGGTAGCCAAGTTTCCCTACATGTTAAACTGGCAATATACTGCATCCACATGGAATCGATTGTTACCACATTTTAGGCAACATCACTTAACAGAAACACGGCAACATGTACAACAAATAATGAATATTTGGTTATCATATGTTGCTGAGTAACATTTGGAAACATGGGTCAACAAACAGTAACTGCGGTTTGATGAACCAATAGCAATAAGCTATGCTATGCTGTGCTATGCTATTATAGCTGCGTGGATTGAAATATCAGAGCGTCGGCAACTGAGTGGCCGAAGGCACCCAAGCGTCGCTGGCTATGTGGACAGATACCCAAGGATAGCCAAGTATCTCTAATTGCCCAGGCAGGACTAGATATTTGCCGACAGTTTAGAAAAAGTAACCGACGTTGCTAACTGCGCAACCAAGAGATCCACAAAATCTAATATATTTCTTGGGTGCAAAAAGCATACTACTGTACGTAGATTTTCGGGAAAGATTGCCACAGCAAACCGTTGCGGCCTAGGTCTAGCGATTTCCTAGTTCCTACGACCATTGTTTGTATATTGTGATTCAAAATTTCCAAGTAATTTTTTTATAGCATTTTATTGTTGGTTGTTTACTCTTTAACCCTTATCGCTTCAAGCTAACACCTCTTATAAAACCAAGGACTAATTCCGTGTTTTTCCACTGTTTTTGCAATACTATCGTTTTAATCGCAAATCACACATTACATGTCTTTATCTATTATTACGAGATTGGTGTAGGTCGTCGCCATTCGTTTAGTGGTTATCATACCACCCACGTTCAAGAAATATGATTAAGTTTTTTATTATATTTGTTGGTATTTATTACATTCGGACGATATTTTTAAATTATTTAAATACAATGGTGTGTTGTTCAATGTTCCGCTATCATATTCATCTGTTCTGTGGTTCTGCTGATAAATCGCAACACAGCAAAAATTCTGAGATTGTCTTTTTTATTTTTATAACCATTATTATTCCTACTGTTAGGCAAAGGTGTCTATCAAGTCTCAATACCTTCCACTCTCTTTTGTTGGCACTCATAAATAAATAAAATAAAATAAATATATAAATACACCCAACAGACACATACATAGTCCTGACCCCACACTAAAATCGAGTCTTGTGTCGTGGGTATCAGGAACTACGAGAGACTTTTCACACAAACATTTGTTTCGGTGCGGGGATCGAACCCGCGGCCTCTTGTTTCACAGCCGGCGTTTAACCAACTGCGCCACGGAGGCTGGAATAAATAGGTACTTACTGCTTATGTTGTATGCAAAGGTTCTAAGATGTGTTTTCTACCATTATGTGGTCGGTATCTGGGCGGAGACAATTAATATCAAACCACCAAAAAATAGGCATTTCACACATTCGATAGTTTTTCCTTTGTCGTATTATACTATTAACCTAATTAGGATATCGTTTACAAAGTAACGCCAGCCTATAGGGCTATCACTTATTACTCATTCTTTGTGGATATTATTGCAAAATACATTGCAATTTTAGCTATTATCAGAAGAATATGTCTATACAGTATGAAGACTTCAATTAATCATTAGGGCAAAGTTTATGCGAGTTTGCTAATAATGCAAGTTATTATGAAAATATTATTTCGTTATATATAAACAATTTAAATATTATTCTTTCCAGCAAATTATGTTCACCGCAGACTAAGAACTGGTAAATGATTGTGACCCGTTCTTATTAAAAAAAAATGCTCATACACACCACGCGCCTTTCTTTTATGCTTCCTCAAATGCCTTATTAATAAAAATTGCCTCTTCCACTTTTACCAATGGAGTGGAGTTTTATCAGTAGAATGCCAAGCAATGCTGTGTAATTCATGGTGTTGTTTGATTTTCTACTGTCCATGAGCGGTGGTATCGTTTACCATCAGGCGAATGGCATGCTCTTCTCGCCATTCAAAGCAATAGAAAAACATCAAACCTTAAGCTCTGATAGTTAATTCGGATGAACAGCGAGGTATTCACGACTTTATTAATAAACACGGATGAGTTGTCGATTCTAAAAATATAGGTCGGTAGTTTTTATTAGGGGGACGTTGCCCCTACTGCCAGACTTAAGAGTTTTGTAATTAGTAGTTGAATTTCAAAATATAATTTTAATATTATATTGTACTTTGGGCAATGGGGCAAAATATCTTTATAAATGTGTCAGAGATCCGACGATTACTCCCCTTAACAGTCTCGCATCGGCACTCGGTCGAAGCACTCGCGTATAAGATCAACAAGTGTTATTGTTTTTATTTCGTTTCGCAACGCGTGTATCGTCTGTCTGGGTTGCACGTGAGCGGCGCGTGCGCCGCAGGTGTTCATCTGCGGTAGCCGGGCGGTCGATAGCATTCATTATGAGTAATTACAACAAAGACGAGAATTATAACAAATTAAATGTGAGTCGTACAAGTTCCATAAGTGAACAGGAAATGTTGGAAGAATTAGAAAATGAGATAAACATGGAAGAGGGGAAGGAAAAATTGCTGAGATCAACTAAAAGAGGAAGAGAAGAAGATGACTCGGGTTGGACAAAAGTTGTTAACAAAGAGAAAAAACCTAAAACTGGTAAAAATAAAATAGAAATATACATATCAAGCAACGAAATAATGCCAAAACAATTTTGTATGGCAAAAATACTTAAAGCAGCTGGGATAAAACATATCGAGCGGGTAAAGTATGTCAACCCTTTTAAAGTACGAATAGATGTTACAAATGAGGAGTCTGCGGAAAAGCTTGAAACAAGCCCTGAAATATCTGGAAAGGGATGGAAAATCCAGAGGGCATTTGAAAAGAACGTATCACATGGTGTTATCAGGGGCATTGACTTGGAAATAAGCGAAGAAGATATCCTGAACAATATTCTATGTCCAGAACCAGCAGAATTGATGTCTGTATATCGTCTCAAACGTCGCAGCTCTGAAGGGGACGGATGGGAACCTAGTGAAACGATACGCCTCTGTTTTAAAGGGTCTTTTCTGCCATCCTATATATCTGTTCACGAACTAAAGGTCCGAGTTGATTCATATGTCTTCCCAGTTACCCAATGCGGAAAATGCTGGAAGCTAGGTCATGTCACTAAGCGATGTCCATCTACTAAAGTTATTTGTCCGAAATGTGCTGATCACCACGCCAACTGTGAAACCACCTTGTTCAAATGTGCCAACTGCTCAGGTCGACACATGGCATTAGCGCGCACGTGTCCAGCGTTTCTTAAAGAAAAAAGACTAAGAGAACTCATGGCTGAATACAACTGTACATATCGGCAAGCCTTGATCTTGTATATACCACCTAGTGAGACTGATGAGAATATAGTACATAATAGATATACGATGAAAGAAACTGTTATTCCACTAAATACCGCAATAAATACTCAAGATGACTTAACCCCGACAACGCCTTATAAGAAAGTTTCATATAAAGAAGTAGTTACCAGAGCAAGCATCCATGAAGATATCAGCATAAAGCACAAAATTCGCCATCCTAAGAAACAAGGAACATACAAGGAAGCGGAGCCATTAGTATATGCTGAATCCAACGCAGAATCCAAAACCGCAGCAAGCCATAACAAAGAGGATGGAGAAAACCACAAGAATGTTGACTTTGCAGAACTTTTAAGCAGATTAAAAGAAATTATACTATTAAAGGGAGTATCGATGCAATACAAAATTCATAGAATTATCAAGTGCTGTGTAGAGTGGTTTATTTTATTAGTGGTTGACAATGTTACTGACTGGCCCATTCTGAAGATTTTATTAGACTACGTTTGCCTCTATAATGGATAAAAAACGAAATCGGATTAAGCTTAATATAATACAATGGAACGCGCAGAGTATAAGGCCAAAGATAACTGTGTTACATCAATTATTAAATCAGGAAAAGGTTCACGTAGCTGCAATTAATGAAACATGGTTAGAACCTGGTAGTGACATTAGATTTAGCGGGTATAACGTTTATCGTAAAGATAGACTAGATTCATACGGTGGAATTGCTATTTTGGTCCATAATTCTATTGAAAGCTGCTCTTGTAACGTAAATACTATAAACCCAGGTATAGAAATACTGATGGTTAAGATAGATAATTGTGAACATATTAAATATATTGCAACTGTATATTGTCCTCCGTCCGTACAAACTTCACAAACGGATTGGGAGTATATATTCGAACAGATTACTAAAAACGCAATTATTCTAGGGGATTTCAACGCCCACCACACTAACTGGTCCCACAAAACGGATACTAGAGGTTTACAAATTATTGATGCATTAATTCCAAATCCCCTAGTTACATTAAATAATGGCAACCCTACCCGAATTACATTATCAAACAATCAAATAAAGCAGTCTTCTCCGGATATTTCCCTTGCTTCATCAGATATAGCGGCAAATCTAAGTTGGACTACCTTAAACGAAAGTTTAGGTAGTGATCACATTGTTATCAAGTTATCTACAAACGTTACCACTAATTTTAATCTGATTTTTCAACACCGCAACTATAAAAAAGCCGATTGGCCTGTCTACAGAGAAAAGTTAGAAAGTCTATTCGATGATTTTACGTTTGATGATACTCCTCAAAATTTATATAATTGTTTTGTACATTGCATCAATGCAGCTGCAGATTGTAGCATCCCACTTTATAAAGTCAATCATAATCCTTGCAGCAAGTTTTGCCCTAAACCATATTGGAATACAATACTTTCAAAATCCGTTGCTGAACGTCGTCGAGCACTTACTATATTTAGACGGAATCCCACGCCGCAAAATTATTTTATACTTAAAGAAAAAATTCAATGCACTCAAAAGTTAATCCGTCAAGCTAAATGTATATCGTGGCAAAAGTTTTGTTCGTCCATAAATGGGACAGTATCTCAAGCCGATATGTGGCAGAAAATGAGGTGGTTCAAGGGTCTAAAGACTAGTAGATCGCATATAAACGATGTAAGTGCCACAGAACTTTTACGCAATCTAACTCCTGATTATGTTCTACCTAACAGCCCTTGTTTCACATCTGTTAATTTAAAGTTAGATATGCCAATTACAAAACAAGAATTAGACCAGTGTTTGCGCCATAAAGATACTTGCCCTGGAAGTGACAACATTTCGTATTCCATGTTGAATCACTTACCCCTTAGTGGTAAGCGCATTTTAATACAGCTTTTAAACATATTCTATACTTGTAGTTTTATTCCTGAGCAGTGGCGATACATTTCTATAGTTCCTATTCTTAAGCCGGGTACTCAACCACTATCATATAAATCATATCGCCCTATTTCCATGATGTCCTGTCTTTGCAAAACGTTCCATAGTATTTTAACCAAAAGACTAGAATGGTATATAGAAAAAAATAAAATACTATCCCCATTTACTACAGGTTTTAGGAGATGTCGATCCACCACAGATAGTTTGACAGGTCTAGTTTCTAGGATACAAACAGGGTTCTTAAATAATGAAGTCACTATAGCTAGCTTTATGGACATAGAAAGCGCCTATAATAACGTAGACGTGGTTTATTTATTAACAACTTTGGACACATTAGGAGTTGGTGCTCATATGTGCAGATATCTCTATAGCTTTCTTAGCGAAAGATACCTGCAGATTAAAACTTCGAATCCCCAGAATTGTCGAAGTACAAACCGTGGCCTAGCACAAGGCGATCCTCTTTCCCCATTACTTTTTAACGTAGCGACTTATTACGTATGCAAGGAAATAGATAACGTTTTCATCTCTCAATACGCTGACGATTTTGTGCTCTACATTTCTTGCAATAATAGGGAAGAAGGTAAGAGGCAGCTACAATCAGCGTTACATAATTTCTCGAGGCTACTTTCTAATATTGGACTTAATATATCTGCCAAAAAAAGTAAGACATGTATTTTTAAGAAAGGCCACCAAAGAGAGTATGTAGACTTATATGTAAATGGTATGCAAATGGAAGTTGTAGATAGTATAAAATACCTAGGATTGCGGCTGGATAAGTCGTTGCGTTGGGGTCCTCACATTAATGATGCAATAGCAAGGTGTCTTAAATTCATTAATATTTTTAAAGTACTAGCTGGGTCGGGTTGGGGAATCCACCCCATCAACTTAAGGCGTATATACATCTCCATGATTCGCAGTCGTTTAGATTACGCTAGCTATATATATGGCGACAGTAGCAAAACAAATTTGGATAAATTAAATAAGATTCAGAATCAGTGCATGCGTGTTATCGGCGGGTTTATAAAGAGCACAGCAGTACACGTGATGGAAAGTGAATTGCATTTACCACCTTTATGCGTACGGAGATATTACCTTGCCGGGAAGTATTGGATGAAATTAAAATCACTCTCGGGTAATAAAATCCTTCCAATCATAGATAACCTTAGTGTGTTGTTCAGGATGAATAATACTTGGAGACGTAAAAATAAACCCCTGTTGGTAACAACTTATGAGCATTTTAAAAACATATCTATATATACGAGCGAGCAACTGGGAATGTTTTCACTGGACACCTGGGTCAGCAGCATAGATTTGTCCGAGATAATAATGCCAGATATTGAAACGGTTTGCAAGTCTAAGTCCAAATATAGAACACAAGTACTACTCAAAGCCTGCTTGGATTATATTAAGCTTAATTATTGCGAATTTTATAAAATTTATACAGACGGTTCTAAATGTGAAGACAGTAATGGTTTAGCGTTTTTTGACGAACAAACAAATGATTTTGTCCAATTTGAAATAAACTGTACAGTGTCTATAATGTATACAGAGCTAGTTGCAATAGCAGAAGCAATTTCGTATATTGATTCATTTAATGAAGGGAAATACGTAATTTTCTCAGACTCCAAGAGCGCTCTCCTTCATTTATTTCGGTGTTGCTCAAATACTCGAGGTATTCCGATAGCTTATAATATTTTGGACTCCCTACAAAAACTAAAACAAAAAGGTAAAATTGTTAAAATTCAATGGGTGCCGTCACACATTGGTCTGCCGGGCAATGAAATAGCTGATCGACTTGCCAAAGGTGCCATGGGTAATGGTATAAAGACTCACTATCTGCCCACTCTCACCGACTGTATGTACTTAGTTCGTGAAAAATGTAATATGTTCTGGAAAGAGTATTTCGATGAACGCTCTAAGATGAAGGGCATCTGGTACAAGACGATGCAACCCGGCCCGACACAATGTACTTGGTTCGCTAGCTCAGAACTGTCTAGATTAGATTTAGTAATCGCATTCAGACTTCGTTCTGGACACATACCACTGAACAGTTTTACATTCTTGATAGGTAAATCAAATTCACCGAATTGTATCGAGTGTGGAATAAAGGAGGATGTTTATCACGTATTAGTGGAATGTGTCCGGAACGAGGTAGAAAGAAGTCTGCTCAAAATCGAAAAAGATGTTGATTTACATGAGTTAGGAGTATGCAATATGATACTGGCTCAGCCACAATCTGACGTATGTAAATACTTATATCGTCTTGTTAAGTTATATATTAAGCGTAGATAATAAGTTGTTTGTAATTATGAGGGTGGCATTATCATATGTGATAAAACCCTCTTTATTCCCAATAAAAGAAAAAAAAAAAAAAATACTCCCCTTAAGCGTTTTAAATAAGGTCCACTAATTAATCAATTGCAAGCCGGTGACCCAAATACAATTGCGATTAATTTAGATAACATGTGTGCGTCCTAGTCTCATGTTTTAGTACTAGTATGAAAATAACTAAAGTTATTTCTTTTCTAGAAATTGGAGAGCCTCACTGTAATTCGGAAAAGCTACAGTGCTAACGGCTCGACTTGGTTCTGATCACTGGCTTATAGAAAACCCATGGAAATAGATTTTCTGATGCAGTTTGATCAGTGAGTGATTGCTGGATACCCTATAGCTAGTGGTAGGAGCAAGAGCTTTCTATTTATTAAACTATGCTGCTCACAAATTATGCAATCTAGTACCACAAAAATTATTTTCTTCTTGTCTGAATGCTAGCGTTTATAGAGGACAATGCATAAAGCATGTTTCATTAATTTAATTGGCCATAAAGTTTATGTCTTCGTCAACGAGCAGAGGTATAAAAATACTATTAACTTACCAGCTAACAACATCGCCTCGTCCAGGGTCATGGTGACTTTCTCGTCCTTACTCATCTTCTCGTTCCCGTTCACTATCATTTTGAATATCTGCAAAAGAAAATAATTCTCAATACCTATTGCGTCTAGTTTCTATTAAACTACAACTAGGCGAAGTAAGCTTCACACTAATTGTTTTCAATATAATTTGATTAGGTAACTTTAAAACATGTCAGCCGCCTCGTTGATGTGGTAACAGAGGTTTTTTTTTGCGATAAATGGCGAGAAGAGCATGCCATTCGCCTGATGGTAAGCGATACGACCGCTCATGGACAGTAAAAAACTAAACAACACCATGAATTACTAAGCATTGCTTAGCATTCCACCGCACATTAGCTTAGCATCTAATCTTGAGTTGTTGTCTGTTGTGCCATGTTAAGTCTCATTATGCCCAGTAGTTATTCTGGCTAAAATTTACTTCAAACCGGAACACAACAGTGCATTAACATTAGTGTTTGGCGGTAGAAATAGACATTGTGGTGGTACCTACCCAAACGGCCTCTCACATATGAGAAACCTACACCAGTCGAAATGGTAGCAGAGTATTTAGAATATAAACTGCTAAGTCTTTATTATTGAAATAGTAAAGATTATACGTTATGGATTGTGAGGACCTGGGTTATAGTATCAGAATCTCAGATAGCGGAAAATTTATTGGGTAACATTATAAAATTGAAACATTCATAACAGCTGAGTCATTTGAACATGACGACAGGCAACCGTATTTATCACGTAATGTCATAGTTGCAACCGTTCGAGGATTTGTGCTTCAGTTTATGCATATTCATATAGCGACCAATAAAAATTACAAATAGACTATTACATGATAAAGTATTTATGAATGATAAGGATGTTATTTATAAAAGCTTTAAATATCAATTACGGGGTTTTACAAACAATTGTGTTGTTTTAATCGGCATAGCAATAACGGTGTAGGACATTCCGATATTTTGTAGTTGAACGAAATGATTATAAGACGTCCTTAGCTTTTCTAGATGTTACAGAAAATATCCTTATATGTTTACAGAGTTTTACGTGTGGAATAGAACAAATAATAAACGAACAACCTGGTGGTAAATACAACACCAAAACACCCACAACAACATGTTGCTTTTTGGGACAGTGCGGGCTCTTTTCTTGAAGAATATCAGTCTCTTGAGAGCTTATTTCACAAAGATGCTGTACGGGGAAGAAAACTCCGGGACAAACGCCCTTTTGATCAAACCATTCAGATCTTACGGATGAAATCTTAACGTTTAATTAATAAATGATAAAACGAATAGGAAGCGTTAGAGATAAATTATATAAAATTGATAATATCCGCACTATTTAATTTTCTGCTAATCTCAACTAATCTAAGTCACGTTTTCGCGATATTTGGAAGAAAACGTGATACATTTAATATCTGAATTATCCGACAATAACACATTAAGTAATAAATCGATAAATAACAAAAATCTTGTATTTGCGATCGTAATGCCGCAATAAAAATATTAATTGTCATGCAATTATACTTTCTGTTGTCTTAAATTAAGAGATAATCACAAAATATTCCGATGACTTTGAATTCGGGAAAGTTGAAGGTTGAATAAAATGGCTATTTATAGATTTGGTTTAAGTACTTGAAACATAATTTGTATAGGCTTCTAGATAAGCGTTATTATAACAAATGACAGGGTGTTCTTGGCGTCTGAACTGTCTTCAGCATGATTTTGGGGTTTTTGTAATTTCATATGTACGTAGATGAACTAGCAGATTACGTGTTTTTAGGTAACTAATTCTAAAGCCATAATATAGGTAATTTTAGTAGTCTATATAGACGACTCGAGTCTCTATTTCGTCAGCTCTGTATTTGCCACAATACAAAAAAGAGCTCTTTATGTATATTGGGCAAAAATAAATAGTTTTTAAATTTTTAGATACAACTTTCAAAACGCATATCGATGAAATTCAATATACCAGCAATGCATTATTAAATTGACATGTTTTCTAAAAAATAAATTAAAATTGAAAATTTTCTCCACTCTATCTTTAAAGCATAGATGACTCCATCCATCATTGCACAAAGACTTTCTGAATACACAAAATAATTCAGGTCCATTAAAAATATTCAATGCATGTTACAGTTGTTTACATAATTATTACCCATTAGTTATCATGTTATGATGTTTTGCAAAACATATGACATCATAAGTCATATTACGATGTTTCTTAATAATGTTTTTCTTATCAATATACACGTATAATGATCGTTTCACCAGAGTAATTGTACTATGTCGAAAAAAATATACTTAGTTTCTTAATAATCGATTTGAATTTCGACCTTTGAATGTAAAATATTTAGCCTAAAGATGTTAACCTGAATTTTGATTGTAGCTGTGTTATATTTTAATGTCATACCTCCACCAGCCTATGATGAATCTTTTACTCAAATATGAATTAAAACCGAAAGCCGAATAATCAGTATACAAATTCATTAATATCCTCCAAGCTTATCAGCATTATCTTGTTGTATATGAAATTATCAAAAACACGATTCTATTTGGAACAACAAGTGAATCAGAAGCGATCTGATGACAATCATCCGATCATTAAAGGGATTTAGATTAGATAACGTGTCACAAACAGTTGTTGCCAAGGCTTCCTTACGGATGTTTTTCAGGTAATAGTTATAATTATTATCGGGTAATTTATTAGTGTGTGACGCTGTTGGCAACCCAAGTGTCAAATCAAAGGTGAATATATTGTTCAAAAATAGAAAATAATCGGTTAAACATACGATCATAAAAGGATACTAATTTATGGCAGGCTTAACTTTCAGGTGAACGGACGACCTTGGTACAGGTCGCTATGGAAGTCCTTGGGGGAGGCCTGTGTCCAGCAATGGATTTTACATGGCTAAAGAGATAGGGAGAAAGGCTTAACATCTACAGAAATATGTATGGCATGATCACAACGGCCTCCCCTGACCAGTAGGAAGGACTCAGAAAGGAGGATGGGTCTGGACCCATCCACGTTGCCGAGAACCACCACCACTAACAGAACCTGGGTTCTGTTAGCCGCAGTTTTGGTTGTTGGTTGATCGAGAACCATCTTAGTAAATCCATAGCTATAACAGCAAAAATTACATCATGGACTGCAAACAAAGTTAGTGAGGGCTCTCCTGCGTTCCTCCGTGAAAGCTTCACTTTGTCAAGTAGCAGAGGGTAATTGTGGCACGAAATTCATCGCACGATAAGTGCTGAAGAAACCGCGTCAAGCCTTAAGAAGAACCAGTTACAAAGAAGATTTAGTAGAAATGCCAACAAATCGGGAATTTTTAAGGGACCGACACTCGTTTAAAATCTTAGTTTTTTTTTTAATTTAGGGCTCAGCAAAGTACCGTTTCATATAGATGTAGTTTCAACAGGTAATATAAAGCTATCTCTTGCCAATCGGCACGATTGAGTTGGCCTGAATGTGCTTCGGATTCTCAATTATTGTACAGTATTGTATGCACAAATTGGTCGCTATCTGGGAATATAGAATATCCTGCCACCAGCAGTTACTTCTCAGATTCACCTTCAGCTTATCAATCTGATGAAATTATCGTTGATGGTTTGATAATTATGTTATCTGGTACGCTTGTTTCTAAAGACAATAGTAATACATGCGTATCTGCGTGCGTGATATAATTCAATTAATAGATTACCAATGCCCTACATTGTCTTGTTATCACGTCGTGATTTGATGAGGAGTGCTGTAAGGTTTTCATATTGGACTTTGAGAAAGTATTACCCTAAAACTCAATAATTTGTTAATTAAAGATAGTCGTTTTTAATGTGGAGTTTAGTAAGGCCACTTTAAGATGGACAGTATTGAAAACAGGAGTAAGCAAGACTTATCCTTAAGCTGGGTTCGGTGGGGATGGTGAATGAGACGTTAAAGCAATGGGAGTGCAGTATGGATTAAGTTTCCTAAAATCTCAGTGACGACCGGAACAATATGATGCTGTAGTACATCAGATGGTAAGTGCATTACTATCTAAAAAGGGTGTCGAAATGCTAGACGAGGTTATAATTCGTTAGTTAATACAATTACGCCAACCTGGTTGAAGCTGAATATACACAGGGTATATCGAAAACACGACAGGTTCTTCCCATTATAACATTCATCATAATTAAGTGAAGTGTGAATGAACCTTTCAATGTGCAAGAATGATTCAGTTATTTAAATGAATTTCTGAACACGTCATTCAATTTCTGTTATTAATTATGGCAGGGACAAAACGTTATCAATATTTTACGTCCTGCGTAAAAGATAAAAGGGACTGTTTAGTGTTGCAATATGACAAATAATTATTTAAAACGATGGTATCAGCATTGGTTTAAGTAGATCAAGGGAAGGGGCTGGCTATGGTAGAGGCCACTCATCATAAGTACGAATACAGCGTGATGGTTTAAAATAGTTGATGTCAGGAAGGCAGATAGACGTGGATTGTATGCCAAATGATTCTCGAATATGGATAAAGTCATGCTTTGACCCAAAACAGGTGTGGTTTAAAGCCAAGGGGAAGAATTAAGAATCAGGTTTTGTATCCTTACATGAAGCATTTGGTTCAGCTACAATATTTGATAAAACACATTTGTATTCTATATTTGTTCGAAAATAAACAGTATATGTATAGGAATAAGGGAACCAATTTTACCCCAACGTACGTAGGATTCACTTTAAAAAAGAAGAGTTGTCGACTCTGTACGATCTCATTTTGTTCTCATTTTCAGGATCTCATTTTCAGGATTTTTGACCTCGTGCTCTTCCCACTACACAAATCACTCAATGTCATAAACGTCTGCATGTCGGGTACTTTACACACACAAAAAGCCTTGAGGAAATCTCGGCGTAAAACCCATAATGAAATTACATTATTACAGTAATTATTTATCCACTGACACCTCAGTAGATAAGCTG
This sequence comes from Deilephila elpenor, assembly GCA_949752805.1. Lineage (NCBI taxonomy): Eukaryota > Metazoa > Arthropoda > Insecta > Lepidoptera > Sphingidae > Deilephila > Deilephila elpenor. Next base: position 12,874,180 of record OX457106.1, on the reverse strand, counting down.
TTAAAATGAGGAAATAATACGGCATTTGCAATCATAGATATCCTATCGTGCTCAGCCTCGGATAACTTACCGTCAAAATTAATAAACAATCTTAATTTTTATGTATCGATCGATTTCAAAAATTGACCAATTGGATCGTAGATTTATCGTCACGCCTACATTTGACGAGTTTTGATTGGTTCATTTTTCGAGACCGATCATTATATTTCTGGACTAGAAATTTGAGACCTAAAAGAGGTTATTACTGTTGTGTCAAGACTCGGACTAAATTTTATGGGTGGTTCTTGAGTGTTTTAGCCAAACATGTCAGCTGCTGGTCGAGAGACTTCATTAATATTGATTTTTTATCGCAGAATTCTTAGCAGTGCAGTTTTCCTTCATAGTAAAAGTGAGCAATTAACTAACTCACAGTGGATCGACTTGGGAATTTAACACGGGATCGTGCGGGATACAGTAATTGCGCGTTTCAAATTACCAACATTGTCTAAAACTCCATTTAGTTTAACATATGTAAGCAAAATTATCTATTTATGATATAAAATTAATGTGTCATACATTGATAAGTATGTGAAAACAATTTAAGAAGTTCAATTTGCGAGTAATCAAAACATGTTTTTGCATTATGGGCATTATACAATTTTGGAGATTTTTAAACTTTTGAGGGCAATGAACGGCTGCAAAGTGGTTTTTGGGAAACGAAGCTGTTCATAGGATATCCTCAACCGCCCGGATAGCAATCAATAACATGATAAGGTGTCAAAGTTATCCGGCCTTATTCCTAAAAGCCTTATTCATATATAACCTGTTTTAGTTATTGAATGTTTTGTCCCTTTCGAACGACTTTTGAATTCAATTTGAGCGAAGAAGACAAAACATTAGATAACTCTTATAGGTTTTAAAAGTCTATGAATAAGGTCCATAGTGACATGCAAGTAGGCCGACATAGTCGTAGCGATCGGTAAATCATAATCTTTCGCCGGCATATACTGCACAAACCTGAAACCAGGGTTCAATATGGTGATTTACTGTAGCAGTTTTAAAACAATGATAGTTATTAAATAATAATTTAAAATATTTTTAATCTTTAAAGGATTAAGTAGGCAGTGTCAATGTCCGGATTAGTGACTTATAGTGAAGACTGCTTGACCGAAAAAAATAGTTAATCTTAATTAAGAAACCTTGGTTATGCAGTTACAAGGAGATATTACCTTACATTCATATCTACGTTTTGAATTTACCGAAAATAATTTTCTTTAAGTTCACAATACGATTTTAAAGATAAATCCTTCACCTTAAATATCAATTTAATAATAAAACTTGTGAGAGTAGAAAAATAAAAGTGCTCACTAACGTGGTGATGCTTATTAAAAAATTTTAAAGGAAAGCAACAAGATCTTTTTCCAGCAAAGACATTAATAATAAACCTATGCTTCATATAGTTCTTAGAAAATGGACCTAGCATATAAACTTAAAATGATATACGTGTATGTGATGAAACAAAACAAAGTAGTTGACCGACGAACCCCAAATATGAGGTTATCTAGGCGACCCCAGCGAATTAATGTTGTTACTTACATCATTCGTAACTTGTGTCAATGACGAACGAATTGTTGGCACAAATTATTATCATAGTTTTTAACTGTGCTAATTATGAAATAAAAATTAAAAATTATGTTAACAATTAACATGGTTTAGAAATGTTATGTTGGACACCATAATTATTTTCTACGATCATTACGATAATATATGTATTAGAGACTCATTGTGATAAGAAAAAATATATAACGATTGGGAGCTCATGATGGTGGACTTTGAAAATCATAGGCGAAGGACATCGGCGGAGGGTAAGCTGCTTAAAAGATGTAGAGCAGAGCTTTATCTATATAATATTTAATTGATAATATTCAATTTTATGTTGTATAATATGCTAGTCATTATCAAAATTTTACTATCTTTTACCAACATCAACTTTTTCAAAAATATCTCCATGAATACCGAAAACCACTGAAAACTATATACTATATTATGCGGTCAGAAGACATTTAAAAATAACATGTTTTTGTATGACGTATAAAAATATTGACCTAAGTGGTGAATCCAATTTAATTGTATTATGTCACTTATCGTTGCATTAATCAGCGAGGATTTTAATTTTAAATTAATTAATTCTTAGTATGATAAGCTCCCAAATTAATTACCTAGTAAAGAAAGTATTTGATTTAATTTTATACCAAAAGCATCTTGTTGGTTTATTCCTTGATTATGTAAATAAATAGAGTTACTTGTGTTATTTTTCTTACATCTATTTTATCAGTATTATTTTTGTAATGAATATTGTGATAATGCGAAATTAAATAAAATTGTTCTTATTTTGAAATTTTAATTTTCTTAATTGACAGTATAGACTTGAAATTCGAATTCAGAACGTCATAGAATTAGGACAGCCACCTTTTTCAGAATTTTTCGTGTACAGGATTTTAGGTTTTAATAATATTAAGCATACTTTTACTTACTGTTTGCGTTGTCTACGCTCGTGCTCGCGCATACCACCACAGTAAAATGAACACTGATTGTGTTTGCGGACAACGCTGGTTTTATGTCGGCAGTAGCATCTGCGCGATAGCGTCGCGGGAGATCGCTTGGCTGCTCGGGGTGGCCGCCTTGCGCTGATAACGCGATTAAAATCAGTCATAATCCTTTACACAAAGGCTATTGTGTCTATTAGCTAATTTGCACGCGACACTACAGGATCATATCCTGGGCCTATTGACGTTCGATGTTTAAAATTGTAACTGGCCATAATTATTATATGGTCTAAACTCTAAATCAAGCGCATTTAAAGTATTACATTGAGAAATTGCCAACGCATTTTAAGAGTTTATTTTAAATATAAAGTACCTATAATTTATTCTGCGGTATGTATAGACAGTTATTTTATTGTGAGGTCATAATAAAATTAAATGCGGTCGCATACCTCTTTGTACCACATTTTTAGGGGTATGGTCCGCTTTGGTTGTGTCTTAGGTCCGCGATTTATGCTCCTATTTTAGTGCCTATTATCCAAACAAAGTACCTAAGCTAAACGTCACTTCAACCCATGAAATAAGTTTAAAATATGTTAGTCAAACAAAACCAAACCTACAATTAAGGTTTAATCATATTAATCTGATAAGGAGAAAGGAAATACCGATATAACAAATAAATTATTCAATCATTTTATATACCGGGTATAACAAGACTGCGGCTGAAAACGAAGCTGGGTGGTAGTTTTAGCGGTTACAAACAAAATTTCGCAAAAAAAGCGCCAGATTTTTCTGCATTTTTTTAAAATCGTCGTTGTGCTTGGTTACTAAATACCTAGTTTTTGCGAAAAAATAATTTAAACCCTTACGTACCATTGCGTCTTTAAAATAAAAAGGTGTACAACATTATTTTAGGAAAACTATGTATTTATCACCCAAATACTTTTTACTAATTTTATTTGAGAAAATTTTTGTTGTATTTTATCTGAAGTCAGTAATACTACCACCTGGCTTCGTTTTCGGTCGCAGTCTGGATACCTTGTATTAAACTAACTTGGCCTGTTAATTGTATAACGCAGACAGATGACTTTATTATCCGCAAGTTGGTGAATGTCGGCCATATGTATGCGTACTTACCTCCATTGTTGGAATAAGCTGCTGAAATAAGGTTTGAACCGACATGAATATCAACCATATAAATAAAACTATTTTTTACGGATTTTATCGCGTGACCACGAAAGCTGTAAAGCAATCGCAACGTCAGGAAGTAAAAAATGTAAAAATTTAACCAAATCCGCGATAAAACCCGTAAAATTTTGTTTTATATCAATAATAATAAATAATAAATACACCCAACAGTCACATACATAGTCCTGACCCCACACTAAGATCGAGTCTTGTGTCGTGGCTATCAGGAACTACGAGAGACTTTTCGGTCTGACAAACACCCAGACCCGAAACAAATACCAGTGGTTCACACAAATATTTGTTCCGGTGCGGGGATCGAACCCGTGGCCTCTCGTTTCACAGGCGGCGTTTTAACCAACTGCGCCACGGAGGCTGTCAATGTGTAACATACGCGTAAATCTAAGAAACCATGAATATCAACCGATATAGATATTTCTTCTTCCGCATTCAGCCACCGAAAGTTCACTGCTGAACATAGGGATCCACAGAATCTCCAGAGCGAGTTCTTCAAAGCGGTTATGACACAAGACTTAGTATCTTACTATGGGGTCAGGTCATTATATTATATTTAATAACCTCAGTATAATTAATATAGATGCGAAGAAAACTCGCCTCCCAACACGATATCGTAATCATAACTGCAGTTTTATTACCGGATTTAGCTTTTGGATTTATCGTGTCACCTTAGGACTGTTTGTAGAGCATACCAATGTCATTCTACGAACTTATATACAGCCCACGTACGTTGTACTCCAGGGGGCTTCTTTAAAACAATTGGGATATGGACAGTTCACCACGCTGAACTAGTGCGGGTTGGCGGCTTTCATACGCTTTAGAATTTATTGAAAGTCTCTATGCCTCGGTGGCGTAGTTGTACTATGGTATGGTTACAAAGCAGAGGTCTCGGGTTCGAATCCCGGGTCGGGAAAGTGATATTGGATTTTTCTATTCATTAACAGCCCGGAGTCAGGAATTTGTGCCCGATATGGCGATAGGCTCGCCTCCTATTACATCGTGGGATGGAACATACAAGACAAAATGTTGGTGTCCTAGTGGCGCCTCTGCCTACCCCTTCTGGGACAAAAGCGTAAGTTTATGTATGTAGGTATGTGTCTCTATTTTATGTAGGTTTCCTCATAATTATTTCCATAGTTGTTATGGCCGCCACACGTCATGTTCAAGTGCGTTTGCGCAAACGCGCGTTTGCACCAATCTCGAATCGAAAATTGGAACTTAGTTTGCGCAGTTATTTGCCCACGCACGTTCCAGTATACTGGTGCAAACTCAGACTTGCACAGTTATATCGTTACGCGTGTGGTGGACATTGTATAATAGTAATCCAGGCTAGATACAATGCACGGGCCTTTACAATGGAGAGTCCGATAGAGGGATAAAGCGATAGTCTACCACGCTGGTATAGGTTGGTGGTTGGTGAACTTTACATACCGAAGCTCCCTACGTAAACTATCGAAACTAAATTCGCTGCTTCACACCAATAACATTGAAAGTGGCAAATTCGATCTTTCATTATATTAATTTTATGCACTTACATAGGGATAGTTTACGTAGGGAGCGTTGATACCATAAAAGTTCTTAAAAATGTCTATGGTATGGTTTCCTCGCAATGTTTTCCTTTACCGTTATTGCGTGTTAATCGACTATGAAGTCTGAACTTGTGTCAATAAATTGCGGTTAAAAAAAATCCCTCTTTATGTAAGTAGTCTCTGAATATTCATGACTTGATTTTTTTATTGCTGTGAATGGCGAGACGAGTGATACGACCGCTCATGGACAGTAGCAAAACCAAACAACATAATGAATTACAAAGCAATGCTTGGCATTCTACTGCGCTCGCCAACCTGAGACATAAGATGTTAAGTCATCAAACCGGAACACAACAGTGCATTTCACTGCTGTTTGGCGGGTCAAGTAGACATTGCGGTGGTACTTACCCAAGTGGCCTCTCAAATATGAGAGCCCACCAGTAAAATTGCTTTAAGAAAATATAGCGGTCGTTACTGGCAAAATTATCAGACGTTGAATAAACATATTATTAATTAGATAAACTCAATTCATAATGCCTGAATAACAATGAGTCGCATATAAATACTTGGTTTTACTTCGCAGTACCTACCTGTATTTTTCCTCTTCAAGAGTTTTTGAATTTTTAATTAAATATTTTAGCGTATCTATCGAAATAAAAGAAAACAATGCAAGAACTTAAAATCACCACAAGACTTGTAGTCTGCCAACAATGAGTACTGAGCCTATTTGGAAATACTATACGATCTATATATAACGGTAAAGGAAAAAATCGTGAGGAAACCAACTTAACATATACTTGCAATAATTTCTAGGGTATGTAAAGTCTGCTAACCCGCACTAGGCCAGCGTGGTGGACTATATGGCCTAACCCCACTCAATCGATATTTGAGGAGGCCCGTGCCCTGCAGTGGGACGTATATGGGCTGATACAGTACATACGATCTCCAAAACACTGTTTGGAGAAGCAGATAATACTAGACAAACTGGAAGGCAAGCGTGCTCTGAGAAGTGCACCATCACGATGAATTGACGTAGAGAATGTTGGCGGCAGCTTGCACCATGCGGTCCACACCGCACATGACCGCGCCCAGTGGAGAAAGATCGTACGTGGTCGTCCCTCACCAGTGAGGGAACGAGCAGTAGAGCAGAGAGACGAGATCAAAATAAAATTCTATAATACATACTGGACATGTGTGCCGTTGTGATAATTACGTACATGAAAATAAATACGTAAATAATATGTATGCAACTAACAGTCACAAAAATAGTAGGAACCATAAAAGATTTTAAGTTTTGTCTCCGCGGCTTCTCGTTTCTCGGCTGAACGTCCCGACTTCCATCCTTACTGGGACTTGGCTAGTTTTGAAAACAATAATAATTTATATTGTGTTTTCTTCGGTAGCTGAGATCGTCGCACTGCAAATATTTCTTTCCTCCTCCTTTTCTCCTTCCCATTCCTTTTTTAGATACTAAAAACCCATATAATTCAGGTGAATTATGAAAAAAATATCTTTTAAAAATACTTTACAAATATATTTCTTAAACACATTATCAACGCTTATACTGTTAAAAAGTCAATTAGGTAAATAATTTATCTGCATCACCGGCTGCTTGAGTCTTCACTGTCGTTAACAGCTTCTTCACCGGGCAGCAAGAAGCTTAGAAGCGCACATACTGAAAAAAATATACAACATTAATCTAAAACTATTTTTTACGGAAATTTATCGCGGATGTGGTGAAATTTTTACATTTCTCAACTTCTCGACGTCACGTTTCGATTACTTTATAGCTTTCGTGGTCACGGGCAGGACAGGACTGTCTAAGAAATCATTATCATAACCTTACATTCACATTTCCTACAAAATGCGGGGTTTTAATGGCCATAAAGGCTATATCTCTTTCTCTCTCTCTGTTTTTATCTCTATCTCTTTCTTTTCAGCTACAGGAAATCCACTACTGAATTTAAGCAAAGTTGGTCGGATAAGCAAAGTCACCTATCCTATTAGCTACTCGCAATAGTAAATTTAAATGTATAGTGGATATTAAACAACAAACTAATTATGCAAAAACGACTTGTTATTTAAATAACTAAATTCTCTATTTATCTGGCGTTTGTTTGTTATACTCTAGTCGAATATAGTCTAGAAGCAGAATGTATTTATAAATAATAAATAAATAAATACACCCAACAGTCACATACATAGTCCTGACCCCACATTAAGATCAATTAAGTCTTGTGTCGCAGGTATCAGAAACTACGAGAGACTTTTCGGTCTCACAAACACCCAGACCCGAGACAAATATTTGTGGGCCTCACAAACATTTGTCTCGGTGCGGGGATCGAACCCGCGGCCTCTCGTTTCACAACCGTTGTCTAACCAAATTGCGCTACGGAGGCTGTCAAGCATCAATCATTTCCATGGCATGTAATAATAGTTCTTGTTCCAGCAACTATATTGTAATTAAATCACGTTGTTAAGAAGGCTACTTCCTTGATGCAGAAATAAAAAGTACCAGGAAAATTGACGTATGAATGATAATGAACATTATGAAATATGAAAAATAAACCTACGGATGGTTTCCAAAAATGCGATAAGTGATAATAAATCTCGATATTTTTACCAGAAGATTCGAAGTATCGAAGATAACTAAATTCTGTCTTTTAATCTAGGTCATATCGCTGTAGTATGGAATAGTAATTATGCCGGAATTATCATACTGAATGGTAAGACGACCAGTATTCTAGACAGCAATACATCTACGAAGTTGTGGGTTTAATAAAATGGGATTGCCGAGACTGATAGTTGCGATCAGAATTTGAATTCGTTCGTCCTTTATAAAGTTCCTTATTATAAGCACCCCTGCCGGCTGCCACACCCATCCGAAAACAAACGAAAACTTATATACATACCTACGTATGTTAACACGCTTACAGTTGTTTTCCTGGCAGCGGACATCGACCTCCAAACATACTTATCATATTTATCACTGATTTATTATTTAAAAAACAACGTTTAAAAAAAAACGTTAATAACGAAGGAAAATTAAGGGCAATAAAAGATTAAGCACATTCGTGTGTTTATAACATTGTGTGCTAAGTGGTCTATATTCTTGCTACCAATAATAATGCTGATACATATTAATTTTGTTTTGTTGACATAAATGTAGGGCGAAAGTATAAAGGGCTCGTTTCCATTTTCCTTGTATCATAGTTGCGTTTAAACATTGAGAATTTAAGTCCCGTGAGTCATTATGAAAAATATAATTACTTGTGTCTTTTATAAATTACTCCATTGCGCCAAATAAACACAAGAAAAGCCATCTACAAATATTAGATACGTAAAACGCTTATTTTTGGGAAAAGCACAGTGAGTCTTTATCAAATATATAGGTAAATGTGATTTTCACGTCACTGTAATGGTCGCCACACACGTAACGATATAATTGTGCAAGTCTGAATTTGCACCAGTATACTGGAACGTGTGTGGGCAAATAACTGCGCAAACTTCGTTCCAACTTTCGATTTGAGACTGGCGCAAACTGACACTTGCACAGTTATATCTATATCATGGCGGCCACTAGGAAAACAACAGTGTGCTGGCTGAAAATACCCCAATTACTAGTTTGTTTTGTTCCCTAGTTTCTAATACCATCAGAATGTCTTCTGTATAACTTAGTTCTGCAGGTAAAAGTTCCCACGCCCTCTAGCAGCGACCGCCGGAACCACTGTCATGTTCTTCGTCCATTTTGTTTACGCCTCTATAATATTCAAAACCTAGCTAGTTACTACATTGTTGATTGAATCATATACGTACAGAATATAAGAGCTGTGAATCCGTAGAAGGTGGCGGTGCATGCTGCAGCTAAGAGAATACCAGCGACGTTGGCACCGACGGCGGAGCCGAGTCTGCCAAACATGAGGACTGCGCCTACTGCCGTGCCTCTGTGAAAGGTAAATAAATAAATAAATACACCCAACAGTCACATACATAGTCCTGACTCCACACTAAGATCGAGTCTTGTGTTGCGAGTATCAGAAACTACGAGATACTTTTCGGTCTCATAAACACCCAGACCCGAAGCAATTACCTGTGGATCACACAAACATTTGTTTGGGTGCGGGGATCGAACCCGCAGCTTCTCGTTTCACAGGCGGCGTCTAAACAACTGCGCCACGTAGGCTGTTAGGTAAGGTTGTTAATACCACGGATTTTGTGGTGGTTTATTCATATAGCAGAAGTAGAATAGCCTTCCGAATTTTAAAGATAATTTCGTTCGAGAACTACTTTTTTTGCCGTTAAAATTTGAAAACCGATAACTAGTTAGGGTATTTTCGAATAAATGGGCTACAGACCTTCTGCTGGTTTAATCCAGGACTGAAACAACTCCAATACCCTGTTATTTTCTTCGCTCATCCCTATTATTTATAAGTACAACTGAAGAATATGGGAGTTTTGTGAGAGGTTGATGATATTCGTCCGTTCTGCCTAAATCAAAGTGATAGACGCATCAATAAAATCGAGATATTAGTCTTTAGTATATAAGTGCAGGGCAATTCAATAATTATTATGATAGGATATATAATAAGCATTTTATTAAGGTAGAGACACTTTTTAGCAGAGGTAGAGCCTATACTGGTCTCAAATGTAGAGGTGGGATGGAAATTCCTTAAAAATGTCTAAGTTACACATATCATATTGTTTTTCTATATAAGAGTTTTGTAAGTGGTCTGTGGCAACTGATTAACAATATATATTTGACTTTCAAAACCGCGATTATCATGTCGGCAGTTTGCATTAGAATATATACAGTATTAACAAAGAAATCGCCTAACTACAATTCCTAAAATAACTAAGGTGCAAAGTCCGTTTTCATCCGAGCATGAGACAATTCTTCACGGTTCCTACGCTAAACGCTACGTAACGTCAAGTTAATGTGAAAATACATATTTACGTCCTCCCCCTCCCCCTTCCCGCTCCTTCGCAGTAATCCCAAATAATACTAAAGATAAGGTAGGTGCAAAACAACTTGTTTATTAACTTTAATAACTTATTTTCTTCATTATCGTGTTTATGCCGCGCGGTAAAAATCTGTGTGATGCAATGCTGTTTGGAAAAAGCGTTTTGGAAGTACTTATATTACAATTATTTTAAGATTTATTTGAAAGCATTTTTTATATGTCGAAATAATCACATTTATCTTCCACTGCTAATTAATATTCTTTAATTATATATGCGCATTGCGAGTAGATGAAATTTATTTTTTTTCCAATTTTTATTTTTATGTTTTTCAGGCATACTCTTCACCGTGATTGGTTAGATTGAAGTAAACTAAAACTATCCATAAATACACACGTTGTTAACTCCTGCTTTAAACTCAGTTCTTAATTTCGTTATTATCAGGTTTTTCAGACGTTTCATACCTCAAACTCGTTGGAAACAGGCGCACAGCGTACGCGGTGAGCGGGCCGATGCCCAATGACGTCAACTGCAGTGACGACATGCTGATTCCGGCCAGAATGCTGCAAACAAGGTATATAGATAATATTTAGGTAATTAAGAAATACAGGTGTTTATGAGAAGAAGAAAGCGTCGGCAAAGTGATTGATAAATAATTTTATCTTATGCTTTACCATGTGTGTTGTGGGTAGGGCAATTTCTTTTAAATACATGTTTTTACAATATTGCAAAAGATATGGGTACAAATATAGTTTATATGCATTAATTAGGCTATTACAATGAATATAATTCAACATCATCAAAATTATTTTCGCTTCGAAAAATCCAAGAATAATAAAGTTTCTATCTTTAATACGTAAACCCAGAACTTCGCGGTTCACTGCCCACACTTCCACTAAATCCTTATCATCCATAATTATCAACCTCAGTAACTAGAAGTCTACTACCGAATATAAGCCCCCCCTAGGTTATCTCATTATCATAAATTGTAGGTATTAATAAATTAGAAGGTAAAGACTTCCTCGGTGGCGTAGTTTTACTATGGTATGGTTACAAAGCTGAGGTCACGGGTTCGAATCCCGGGTCGGGCAAGGTGATATTGGATTTTTCTATTCATTATCATGCCGGAGTCAGGAATTTATGCCCGATATGGCGATAGGCTCGGCCTCTATCATATCGTTGGACGGAAAATACAAGGCGAAATGAGGGTGTCCTAGTGGCGCCTCTGCCTACCCCTTCTGGGATAAAGGCGTGAGTTTATGTATGTATGTGTGTAGAAGGTAAAATCGCGAGCTATCTGTATGTTTCTAATGAGGTGTGTCGGTGTTGTTTGATTAGATATCATTATGCGTGGAACTCACGCCGCGTTGTAGCGAAAACACTTTAATTCCTGTCATAACACGATACGTAAGCAATGACTCAATAGTTTCCATGTAACACTTGGGAAGTATTAGCAGTAAAAATTACGTCATAATGGCTTACTACCGTAAGACGCTTGACGACTTCAATGAAAATTGAAAATAATTCACAAAATTTTCACACATATGGAACTTGTTTAATAGATTTTGAGATTATCTGAAGGCTTTGACATCCCCGTCACCGGCTGTGAAACGAGAGGCCGCTGGTTCGATCCCCGCACCGATATTTATATATTTGTGTGATCAACAATTACTTATTTCTTTCGGCTCTGGATGCTGTAAGACCGAAAAGTCTCTGGTAGTTTCTGATACCCACCTAACAAGACTTGGTATGTTACTTCGTGACATGTGTGACTGTTGGGAGTAATTATTTATTTATAAAATTTCTTTAGTATATTAAGATTACATAAACCGTCAATTAGCAGAACCTATTCTGGTTTACAGATTATGCACAATAAGTTGGTGTTGGTAAGGTTATAATGTCTTCAAATACATTTAATATTTTTAACTGTATTTTTTTTATATTTTTGCGTGGCGGCCTGTTAGTAACGGACTAGACGCGACTGCCAACATGTTCACGGTGGTCGCGGGTTCAAATCCAAGGGCACACCTATGACTTTTCGGAGTTATCTGTGTATTGATAGTCAATCATTACGCACTATAACGGTGAAGGATAACATCGTGAGGAAACCTGCATACAGTGGCGATTTTAAAAATTTCTACGGTATGTAACAGTCCGCCAACCCGCACTAGGCCAGCGTGGTGGACTATATGGCCTAACTCCTCTCAATCGTATTATCGATTGTAGAGGAGGCCCGTGCGCTGCAGTGGGACGTATATAATGTTGTATAAAATGGAATCCATACCTATTCGTCGTCAACCCAGAGATGAGACACGCCACACCAACCACTGCATACATGGAGACTAGAAGCGTCTTCTTGGAGAGAGGGCTGAGGCTGCCTGCCATCACCACCACGCCGTACACGAGCGTGGTGATCACCATGATCTGGAACGTGTCCTGCGAGATGGTGTCGATGCACGTCGTGGTGGAAGTCTTGGAAAATAATAGTAGTAATTTTAGTTGATGCCTTTGATGACAAAGGGAGTTAAACCTTACGTTCAAAGTGCAATGGAGAGCTGCAAAGATTATCACCATTACTAAAACATGACACAAGCCATAAAAGTGAAAAGTCGTAGATGTATTTAATAAATAACAATAAATACACCCAACAGTCACATACATAGTTCTGACCCCACACTAAAATGAAAGATCGAGTCTTGTGACGTGAGTATCAGAAACTACGAGAGACTTTTCGGTCTCACAAACACCCAGACCCGAAACAAATACAATATAAAAGCGACAGTGACTATCGCACCGACGATTGAGTTGTTGGGATTAATGGGCGACGGAATTCACTAAATATCAGGTGGTTCGTCAGTTCATTTGCCTCCTATTCTATAAAAAAGGTTCCTTAATCAACGCTTGATTTGTGATGAACTTCCATAAGTAGTTTAAACGATGTATGTATAAATGTTAGGCTATTTTACTTACCTCATTACCATTCTGTTTCAATAATACGCATATAGTGCCGACTTCTTGTGTTGATCCCTTCATCACCTTGTTTATTATGTCCGGGGCGAAAAGGAATAACCCGTTCAGCCTAGAATAAAAATAAAAAGAGAATTATAGTATCTTGGAAAATACCTACAACTTAACTTCTCTACAGTTGAAAATATAAATTTAAATCTGGGATAGCATGATTTCTCTAGGATTTAGATATATACTCTATGAAGAGGATAGGATTTAGATATATACTCTTTATTGCTCGTAAGCGAACCTGGCGTTATTGATAAAGTAAGACAGGACAGTGTTCGTAAAAATTATCAGTCAATGATTTTTTCATTCATTAGCATTGATATATATATCTAAAACAATATGTATATGTATATTCTGTTTTTTAAAGTCTTACTAATAAATTTTAATTAATTTATTATGTCTGGGTTATAATGTAAGAACTTGACGTTTGCTTGTCTACGTATGTAGTCATCACACGGCTGTTTCGGATAAATTAATTAGTTATTTGTTTTTACACGTGCCGAGACAAATGTTTGTTTGACCAAATAATATGACGTTTTAAGCCCTGATTGATTATTATATTTGAAAAAATGACCGATGTTTCTTTCCAATCAATTTATCACTAACCAGCAATCATAATTTTAAATCAAAGGAAGTCCACTGCTGAACGTAGGTAACTCCTCTCAAAAATGTCTTTACTGAGTATTGGCATTCCTTAATGACACATGATTTAAAAAAAAAACATGTTGATCATTCGTCAAGTAGAGTAATCTAGTGCCGTTCTTAGTATTGTTATCGCACTTGGGGAAACTTCTTCGACGTGACATGTGAAATTTCTACAGCGTCTCCCATTTGCCCTCCAAATCCATTCAAAAAAGAACTTGACCGTTTTATGCGGTGTCCTTTATTTGTGTACTTACAGTGAGAATAATCCAAACATGAGGAAGCCGGTCAGCGCCAGCCACTTGAGATGCGGCGGCTTCAGCAGCGCCAGTGCCGAGGGGTTGCTAGAAGTGGGAGACAGCTCCACGCTCGACCCTTCTGAATGCTCACTTGCAGCGTCTGATAAACTCTTGAGGGATTTCACCTGGAGAAAAGATACTTGAATTTAATTTTATGAAGTAGGTAGGGGAGCTTCTGTTAAGTGAAGGATTTTCAAGACATTAAAACCTGTTATAGAAATATATTCCAAGTAAATATAGTGATTATTTAAAATCCTGCCGGGACGGACAACAAAACAAATTAATTTTTGACTAAAATAGAACTGAACCTTGATTTTCGTCAAGTGTTAAGGACAATACGAACATTGCGACGCCTTGCTCTTCCTGTGACTAAGACTTCCGAAGACCTTTCAGTAAATCATCTATATACTGATTACTGAGTTTGACCTAATGCATTACCATTAGTAATCATTTCAAAGTGTTTTTGCTCTTGTTTATTGTCAGGCGTTACGCCTTCCATTCATCAAACGACATGTCCTTCTCCTCATTCAGGCAAAAAAATACATAAATTCTCACGCAGTATTCTTCTGGCCTTAATCCTGTGTTGACTGCATACACCCTTCTTAGCACTGCCAAAGCCTCCTGCCACTTGCCCTTGGTGACCAGGAACTTGGGGCTCTCCTCGACTCCCAAAATCAGAATTGAAACCAGGAGTAGCGGCAGCACGTAGACTACGGTGAGCAAACGCCAGGGTCGCAGCATAAGGATCCCGAACTGGTAGCGCCAGGAGTACGGGAGGATGAGCCAGGCAAGAGCTAAAACAACAGCATTGTTTAATTATCATCGTAGATACAAAAAAGATTAACCTAGAGGGATGAGAAAGAGATGCCACTATTTTCGCCTACGGTTCGTCATCTATTAAAGTTTAAATGTATGTGTAATGGTTTATAGGGAAAAAAGATGGTTCAAACTTCAATCCGATGTCCGAGTTTCAAAATGGCGAACTCCCAGACCATCTGACATACTTTGTTTAATCTAAATAGGATATATGGAGTGAATTTACATTAAAATCCTGTAGAGCTCTAGCAGCTAGCTATAGTACTTCCTTTCTGTAATGTATCTTACCTGGATTCAGGGTGGACAGCAGCATGACGAATCCGTTGCATATGATGACTGTTCTGTCTCGGTTCTTCTTCGGAAGTAGTTCGCAAGCGTACGCGAAGCATAACGAAGATGGACAGGATAAGCTAGCCAACAAGAGATTTAGGATTATCATAAAATAGACTAGGAAAACTATTTTCGATGTATTGCAATTTTCTTGCCGAAAAAATGGTTTATTAAGCAAACAATTAATCATGAAACCATGGGTATCATATTTAGGAATTAAATTATAAAACAATGGTGAGTCCGTAATTTCTTCGGCATACTTTTTGAAAAAAAAATTATCAAGTCGAGAAAAGTTACAGTTTTGGATCTGCAAACATAAATACAGGTCAAAATTTTAAAACATCCTTACAACAAAGACCCAGCCAGTTTACAAAGCGCGAATCCCAGTAAATTCGGCATGAAAGCGGCCAGTAATCCTAAGGTACTCGCCACAGCCGCCGAGAACACCATCACCGGCTTTCGACCCAGAGAATCCGCAGCACGGCCCCACAGAGCTGCTGTCAGTATCACACCTGCAAATTATATTTCGTCAGCAATAATATACTGCATGATTATGTTTGTCAGCTATACGAAGAATGGTGCTGAAATTAGATTTCAGCCAAATGTTTACTGACTTATTGGTTGTGGTCCGTATCTATTGATTATTTGAGACCTTCAAGGTGGTTTCTTTTAGAATTTACGTGGTTATTCAACATTACCTTTACATGTACGCTCTATACATAAAAACTTTTCGATGGCATTGAACATTTGTTCTGTTTGCTATGTTCCTTCCAATAACATGTGTATTAGTTATTATTGTAAGCGAAATAAGTATGTATTATTATGTTATCCACAAAATCCTTGGCAAAATGTCAAAGTCTTGCTCTTTAAATCAACTAGGACACTAGTATCATCAACTTCATCATCAGCCCGTTGGAGTGCACTGCTGAACCAAGGCCTCTCCCAAGGTACGCCTCAGAGCCCGGTCTGCTGCTTTATGTATCCAGTCGTTGCCGGCCCTCTTGTGCAAGTGGTCCCGCCTTCTGGCCAGAGTATATCCCACACTACACACACAGTCATACACTTCTATATTGATGTATGTATCTCTTACCAATATTAGGTATTGAAGTTAGTATCCCCCTTAAACTGTCAGGCACTTCCAGGTCGCAGGCGGCGGCCGGCAAAACGAACGCGATACCGATCATCTCCAGCATCGCCGCCAGCATCGTGAACAGCATCAGCGTGCAGTGAAACAGCTGGTATTTGCCGAACCCTGACAAAAATAAATACAAAAATATACCCAACAGTCACACATAGATATTATAGTACTGACCTCACACTAAGATTGAGTCTCGTGTCGTGTATATCTAAAACTACGGGACACTTTTGGATCTAACAAACTTGCAGATCCGAAACAAATACCAGTGGATCACCCAAATATTTAATTCAAGTAACAATTTTAAAGCGTTTGTAATCCTTTCTTTGCCCAACAGTATTAGCGTGTAGGTGGCAGGTGGCACTAACCTGACGAAGAAATAAAAGCAATGTGTATTAATTGAAATAATAATTTGTAAAGGCGTTAAATTGGTATTTCGTTGTAAAATAGCAGAAATGGAGTTTAGACGTCACCTATAGCCCGCGTACGCGACTGCTAACGGCCTCGCTGGACCACGGGCCATCGCTCCTCATGGATTTATAGAGCCTTTTTAACTCCAAAATATTTATTCTCGATCATTCAAATCCATGACTAAAACTCAGCATTTGATTCGTTATAAACATTTCAAAAATACCGGCTTCCAAAAAAATTTTACAAATGTGCATCGCCACCAATACTAATATGAAATAATTATTTAACAGTATAATTATAATCAGTGTATGATAGACTGCTGCTGCATATTTAAACATAAATTGAAGGATTAACGACCAATATTAATCCTAGTATTAAGCTATATAAATGTGAAAACATGTAAATTGTCAACTGTATTCAAATATATATTACCTAGATATAGCACTGTTTGTTTCCGAATAAATTTTTTTAAAGGTATGTCCTGGGTTATCCGTTATGGTGGTCAACATTCTTAAAGTTCTAATTCCACACTATGATTTTGTTCCCATAATGTTAAAGCATTACAAAAATGTTTACGAATCATACATTTGTCCCGGGAATCGAATTCTCGATGTTTTGTTTCGCGCACGATTTCTAGTTTTTCCTCACTTATTTAATTTATATACTCGTATTTTATCGTTGATCCAAAATATAAAAAACCTTCATTAAATTATAAACTCATATATTACTTTTAAAATGTATCGTTGGAGTATAACGCAGTCATCTGCAATTATCTATGCCGGTTAAGTTCCTTAGGTTAACTATAAATAAATATACCTTATACCCCTTATAAAAAACGTAGAATAACTTGTAAACTTATAATAGACTTGTGGTCTAATAACACTCACACTAGAAACAAGTAGTTGTAGACCAAGCGATAATTTTTTTGGTGCTGATGGAAAAAATCCAAAAAAACCCTACTAATAAAATTAATTTACACCAATAGATATCACTGTTATATTCATTTAATAAATCCACTAACCTGTCAAATCTAGAGCGTCTTCCAAATCCACATTCTCCATGTCTTTAACAGTTCGAGTTTGCAACGACAAATCATTCTTCACCGCACGTCCCATCTTTCCTTCACTAAAAAAAGTCATTTAGAACCGGTTAATGATGCAAATATTTGTATATAATTAACAAGTAACTAGAAACACGTTAAGGTAATTGTTAAAGCAGTCTCAGTTTGACTCTTTCGATGTCAGTCTTGTGAAAGAGATAATAATAATCTTAACTATTTATTTCGAAATATTCTATATTGTGTGTTGGATTTTCGGATAAGATATTATCCTAATATACAGCTAGAGCCACACTAATTTGAATTTGATATAATAAGTATTAAATACATAAATACATAAACTCACGCCTTTATCCCCGAAAGGGTAGGCGGAGGCGCCACTAGAACACCCACATTTCGCCTTGCATATTCCGTTCCACGATGTGATAGGGGGCGAGCCTATCACCATATCGGGCACAAATTCCTGACTCCAGGCTGATAATGAATAGAAAATTTCAATATCAGTTTGCCCAACCCGGGATTCGAACCCGAGACCTCAGCTTTGTAACCGTACTGTAATACAGCTACGCCACCGAGGCAGTCTATAAATATTAAATATTATTCTAAAATTCACTGTCCTGTGTCTGTTCAAAATAGAATGTGTTAAACATGAATCATGTAATGATTTTTTGGTCTTGTTATTAGTATTTAAACGTCAAAAATGTATATTATTCTTGCAACGAGGATTATAAAAAGGTATTAGCATATAAAGGGCGAGGAAGGAACAAAACATGTAAATAAAAAAATCCCCAAATTAAAAAAATATTTTACTTAGGGAGCGGTTAGGGGCGTCGGGGTATTTTTATGGGCATCAGGTATATAATTAAAAAATACACCCAACAGTCACATACATAGTCCTGCCCCACACTAAGATCAAGTCTTGTGTCGTGGGTATCAGGAATTACAAGAGACTTTTCGGTCTCACAAACACCCAGAGCCGAGACAAATACCTGTGGTTCACACAAATATTTGTTTCGGTGCACTAATCGAACCCGCGGCCTGTCGTTTCACTACCGGCGTCTAACCAACTGCGCCACGGAGGCTGTCCGTATAAGGGTAATATTTACTACGTACTTATTACGTCTCTAGTATCAAGTGTATTCTATGATCTACGCCCCAAAATTGAGAAAAACAAATTGACTTAGAAATCGAACACAGGTGTTCCCGACTAGTATACACAGAGCTTAATGAAATGAATAAAAAACTTAAATTTTACTCAAAATGTTCGCTTGCACACCACCTAACGTTAAGCATTTCGAAACAGTGATTAACACTATCGTTTAGTTATCTTCTAACTCAATTAGTTAATAAAATGATAATACTTTGGCTACAAATAATGTTAGGTGAAATGTGCCAACAACAAAAACATGGACGCGACTAACTAAGTTCGGAGAAACTTTAACAACTAAAATGAAACCAAAGTAAACAGAGGAAAATTTTATGTAGCTTCAATAAATTAGTATTTCGTCTGTATAAGATTATAATTTATAGTATATGCTAAGATTCTTGACATAGTAACTAGCAGATCTTTGATGCTAGTAGGATTACACCGATAAATTAGCCATAATAATCCTAAATAATTACTGCCTCGGTGGCATAGTTGTACTACGTAACGACTACAAAGCTGAGGTCTCGGGTTCGAATTGGATCGGGCAAAGTGATTTTGGGTTTTTCTATTCATTATCAGCCCGACGTCAGGAATTTGTGCCCGATATGGCGATAGGCTCGCCCCCTATCACACCATGGGACGGAACATACAAGGCGAAATGTGGGTGTCCTGGTGGCGACTCTGCCTACCCCTTTGTGGATAAAGAAGTCACCCCTCTCACCGGTGGATTATCACAACTAGGTACATTAGTCTTACCATCAGCTACATATATTTTCCAGTATCACAATATATCCACTACGTAGATTATAATTAGGGAAAATTTTCATACCTTCGGATGAAGTTGTGTCGTAGAAATTCCACCGTCTTCCGTCCAGACCCCATATTGTTTGCTCCTATAATTCACACAACACTGTAGTATGTTAATTTAAAAATAACAAATGCACTGACATTTCACAAAAACTCAAGTCACATTGCCCGTAGTTCTGACCTCATAAAATATTTATTTATATTGAATATCTCCGAAAACACGAGAGTTTTGAGCCCCACAATAGAAATTAAGTCCTTCTAAGTCACACAAGTATTTCTAAGTTTATAAGACAAGTGTTTATGTATATGTTTCGCAGTATGTTTCAGACATGACATGTACTATTCATTTTATTTAAACTTCTACTTAGCGACACACCTTACTCTTCTTACGGTTAATAAGTGACGACAATAACAGGGGAATTACGTAGTAATGCCATTTCTTATGCGTATTAGGATAATATGATATTTCCACAGAGAGTAAGCGACTATCTGGCCAGTTCCATAATAGGCCAGAGTGGTAACTTATAACTATCTTAATCAAACTCTGGATGGTAGAGGACTTTTACACCAAGCTTTGGTCAATCAATAATCATTAATAACTTCCTTAAAATAATAGCATTTTCATTTTACGATTCGCAGCCTGCCTGATCTTAGTTCTTAAAAAATACATTCAAATTCCTTGTAAACTTTATATCATGAATTAAAAAACACCCACAAATTGGATTGGTTTACCAGGATTCTCATTTTAATGAAACAGCTGTAGCGATTTATAAGGATATCCAAATTAATGACTCTATAACGATTTTTTTATTTTTCTGTTTAATGTATTTTTCAGTTATGTATTTAAAACGCCTGAAGTAAATTTCATATCATATTTATTGGTTACACACAAAATTCCTTTTTTTAGGCGCAATACTCTTTTTCGGTTGAAGGAGAAAGAAAAAGAAAAACACCATTTTTTTTTATAATTAACGCATTTCATCTACCCATAAATAGAAGCAAAACCACTATGAATTTATAACGAAGCACTTTCGTATGACACTATATTTCTTGGCAATAGATAGGTATAATTCAAAATCTTAGGTCTCTTAAATGATCCCAAATTAATTATTGTATCGCCCTCTGCCGGCCACGGATCGCTCCACAACCGAGAGTTCGATTGACTGGGCTTAGGCTATAGTTGACCACGCTAGCCTATTGCAAACTGGTGGACTTCACGTGCCATAGACGTTGACAGCCTCCGTGGCTCAGTTGGTTAGAGGCCAGCTGTGAAACGAAAGGTCGCCGCGCGGGTTCGATACCCGCACTGAAACACTATATGTGTTTCAAAGGTATTTGTTTCGGGTCAGGGTGTTTGTGAGAACGAAACGTCACTCGTAGTTTCTGATACCCACGACACAAGACTAGATCTAATTGTGGAGCCAGGACTATGTTATGTGACTCTTGGATTATTTATTTATTATAGAAGGGCTTGTTAAGATCATTATAGAATGCACGTTTCCTCACGATGCTTTTCTTCATTTGGTTTATGTATTAAGTATGTACATAAAAGTAGAGTCACAGTTATTATTAGAAACTTGCTTATGTATTTGTTAAAAACACCCTTTCAAACATTATTTAACTATGCATGTGTTACTAGTTTTCTTTTAAATGTTAGCATTTCTTCGTGCAAGTTGTATATTGCACTTTATCCGGTGTCAAGTCGCTATTAAAATATAATTTACATCTCTTACATAATATTTAGTCACTAACGTTGTCGTCATATAATTACTACATTAAAACACATGCTTAGGTCACTTCGAAGTAATATTTTCCTTTTTAAAATAGATTTATATTATAAAAAATATAATAATTCTACCTTTGCACATACACTTTTTTACTAAGTACATGTTCTGCGCCACAACAGGCGGCTTGCAAATATTTTATTGAAACAAACAACCTCATTACTAATTCTAGAAATTTTGTTTTATACAATACCCATATTCACACACACGCTACTACAAATAAATAAACAACTTACATTTAAAAAAGTACATTATTAACTCACATTATTTAAATTTAATTAATAATATGGATAGATAGAATACAAAACTTCACTTATTTGCAGAATATAATAAAATGCATGGATCGTTCAGATACGCTTATAACGATGTATTGTCTTTTGTCACATAAACGTTTATTCAACTTGTTTATTATACCCAGTATAGTATCCTTTCCTTATTTTAATGCAATGTATAATGTCTGTTTGTTCGTTATGGAGCGTTTATCTATAAAATAACTGGTTCGATTTTTAATAATAATTTTAAGTACGAAAATACGTTAACAGAAAACATTTCAGTATAAATTCGATTACAGCAGGAAACAAAGCAAAAATTAATTAAAAAAAAGAGATATATCAAAGAAAAAAACATATTTCTTTTAAAAAATGTAATCAATAAAATAATTCTAGGCGAACAAAACGGAGCCTAACTACTAGTGTGTGTAGGTATTATTGTTAGAGGGATTATCACCTTTCAACAGTCCGATGATTTATCATTTAATGTAACGTGTTCAAACAAATGGATAATAATAAGCTGGTATTAGATATAAAAATAAAATATATAATTACACTCAACAGTCACACACATAGTTTTAACCCGACTAAAATACAAACCTTGTATAGCGGGAATCAGAAACTTCAAATTTATTGGTCTCAGGACGAGTATCGAATCTGCGGCCTCACGTTTCACAGCCAGCTCTTGACCAAATAGACCAGTTTAACCATCAAAGGGGTTGTTTTAAAGCTATTCCGATTACTTAATAGTTTGATTACCGCTAAATTTATTCGATAATAATATTTTAAAATGCCTTGATTGAAACAATATTTGTAGTTTGTTTATTATCTCCAGAAATCTGGTTTACCTAGGGCTTACGGACTTCCTTGCCAATAAATAACAAGGTTACTTACCGTATGTTTCGATTAAAACACACAAAAAGCACTAATATATGACACACTGATTCAATTTTGGTCACTGAATGAACACAAGTCGTGAGAAATGCAAATACATTTGTAATCATTTGTTTACGATGTGTCTGCGGTACTCATTACTTTATTATTGTATGTCGTGGACATCGAACTGTGGTAGGTCACATTGCATTCGTTGAAATCCATAAATAAATACACCCAACAGTCTCATACGTAGTCCTGACCCCATACGAAGATCGCGTCTTGCGTCGTGCAGTCTCATACATAGTCCTGACCCCACACTTTGAGTCTTGTGTCGTAAGCATCAGAAACTACGAGAGACTTTTCGGTCTCACAAATCGCTGGGATCTACTATAATATAATCTTTATGCGGCTGCTGAAGAAGCGTAGGTAATGTTCTTATGTCACCAACTAAATTATCATCGCTCAGTTATTTACATGTATATTAAAATAACGGATCACATCGTTATTAAGTGTTCGTAGTGGCCTGTTGGTAACAGAATCGGGGGTTCGAATCCCAGGGTAAACCTTGGACTTTTCAATCATTTGTGCATTCTTACTGAATCACATATCATAAACCCCTCTATGAGAATTCCAATTATGTCCGCTGTACTCTCTTCAATCCACTTTATCAGACTGTATTTCAATTGTCTTGGTGTTCTTGTCTTGTCTGCTCTACCACACAAATGGCACAGAGATATTCGTAATGACACATAGTGTTGTTCATTTTAAAATCAAGTTACGTCGTTGACCGTGCTTTAACTTTCGCGTCTTGGTTTTCAAGAAATGCCCAAGATTTTTGAAATTCCTTAGCCGCATGAATTCAGCATTTCTGTAATTATACAATTTGCGATTGACTTTAGCTGTAACTATTTTGTTTAAGTTATGTTATAGTTGTATGTCCATAACATGGTAGCATACCTGGACTGCTTAGTACTTCGTGTGTATTGTTAAATATAATCAGTTAAATATAAGTCAGCAACTTTATAAACACGTTTATTTCGAAATATTTCGCTTCCGTATACATTGACGTTTTAGCATTTACATACGTTTCTTTTTGCATACATCATCATTCTGGATTCATATTACGTTATTAATATTGTTAGAATTCAATGTGTGTGTGGTATGTTTGGAATTTGTAAATGTAGAGCCACATGTAAAGCAATTTTAGTATTAATATTTTAGTCCATGCTTGCAATAATGGATTTTTCATTATTGTCTGAGATAGTTGCTGTCCCGACGGGTTAATTTTCTACCATTAGTAGATAAACCTATAGCTTTTGATTGGACGTATACAACAAGATAAATGATCAGACCCAGAAATATTTGTTTCAGATCTGAGTATTTATGAGATTGAAAAGTCTCACGTAGTTTCTGTGTACGCCACAATATATCTTAGTAAGATAGTACGAGTAGATGTATTTGTTTGTATTTATAGTAATAAAGAGCTGGAAAATCTAGTGAATGCCTTGCATCGTAAAGAATCCTTTACAAATCTGATACAAGCATACAAATTAAGCTCCAGTTTGTTTGACACACGATTCCCGTGTTATTTTTTCTTGTCTTATTATTTGCACGAGTTGATATCATAAGACCCCCACGAGTTGTATATCTTGTGAACAATATTTGCTCTGAAATCATATTTAATGCTTCGGTAAACTCAAATGTTATGCACCTTAAATATATGTTAGTACCGTCACATTCTAGACTGTGTTTGATTAACTTCGGGAAGAATCGAGACGTATGTGAATA
Organism: Deilephila elpenor; assembly: GCA_949752805.1. Classification (NCBI taxonomy): domain Eukaryota; kingdom Metazoa; phylum Arthropoda; class Insecta; order Lepidoptera; family Sphingidae; genus Deilephila; species Deilephila elpenor. Next base: position 12,849,591 of record OX457106.1, on the reverse strand, counting down.
CCCGGGGATAATCACGTAATCTTATTTGTATATGCCTCGACTATCGACATGACTGCCTCGGTGGCGTAGTTGTACTACGGTACGACTACAAAGCTGAGGTCTCGGCTTCGAATCCCGGGTCGGGCAAAGTGATATTGGGTTTTTCTATTTATTATCAGCCCGGAGTCAGAAATTTGTGCCCGATATGGCGATAGGCTCGCCCCCGATCACCTCATGGGACGGAACATACAAGGCGGAATGTGGGTGTCCTGGTGGCGCCTCTGCCTACCCCTTCTGGGATAAAGGCGTGAGTTTATGTATGTATGTTATTTAGTATGTCTATTGACTCTCCCAAACTTGAATAACTAGTTTAGTTGTTTGCTTGGCCAGCTTATGACCGAATACCCTCTTCCCTCTTGTATACACTTATGCTTTCCTTTACTCTCCTAGTCTGAAGGGCCGGCAACGCACCTACGAATCAATTGTTGCCATGAAATAAAATAAAAATATTTAAACTTACATTTGGACACTTCACATATTCCCAATGCTACTTTTACACCATTTTTAGTGCCTGAAATATTTTTCATTTCAGGATTGCAGTCGCAACTTTTCGTTTCAAACCCGGCTTTCCGTCTATTACACAACGCAGGCGGTGAAATAATATAAATGTCTGTAAAACATTTGGAAATAACAGTGTTGTTTTCCGCGGTAGTTATGAGACGGGCTGGGTTTCCCATTACTAGCTACATTAGATAGGTTCCGAGGTGTTTTGAATCGAATGAACCTCTAAGATACTCGTAAATTAAAATTAGGATATAAATTTAGTACATTTGAATAACAGATTTCAAACAAGGAGGATGTTCTCAATTTGGCGTTTCTTTTTTTGTGTATTTTCACAGATTACTCGAAGACGCCTGAACCGATTTCTGAAATAAACATTATTTTTAACCGTAATTTAGACCGTAAAACTAGCAATAGTTATAATTGTATATTCCCGAATAGCAATCACCTTACACCATGGTGCAAAAGTCGTCGTATTGTCATACGCTACTTTAGTTTGAAGTATTTAAAATTCACGTCTGTTTTTCTCTCCTAGGCGCATTATCGAGTTATAAAGAAAAATTACCTAATAAGTGTTCTTTGTGGTTCCTAGACTGGTGCTTGTAACTTGTAAGTTGATTAAAAAATCAAAGAAGTGAAATAATCTTTCACCAGAAAAAAGTCTGTTTGGATTGTATTGCAATAACTTTTCTGATTATATCTATGTACAATAATAAAAACACAATAAAGGAAAAACAAAGGGTAGGGTGATAACCAGCTATTTTTATACAATCTAGAAACATTGTAAATATTGGAAGCAAAACATTGGCGCGTGGTACAAATAGGAAAACAGCGAGTCTTAATCGAGTGATGTAAACTTTGTATCCAGATGATGTTTTTTTGTAATTCTATTGGTAAGATCCCGGTTCGATTCCAGGTAGATCAGTTTACTTTACATGTGTTTTTCAATTAGAAGAACATGACGAATTATAGGTATCAAACAGGAAGGCAATAGTAAAAGTGAAATAGAAATATATGCAAGCGACGTGCAGGAAAAGTTGAAATGCGGAGGCTTGACAAGATCATTGCTGGGACATACATAGAAGGACGAAAACAGTTGTAGACTTGAAATTGAACATTTGACTAAGAAATATACACATAGAAGGAATAGCACGGCTTGCAGAATTAATACGGTTCTTGATTTTGAGACTGGCATCTTTAAAGTAACGGTGAAGGAAAACATCGTGAGGAAACCTGCATATCGTAGCGATTTTGAAGAATTTCTACGGTATGTAAGTCCGCCAACCCGCACTAGGCCAGCGTGGTGGACTATATGGCCTAACCACTCTCAATCAATTCTCTTGATTGTACAGTAGGCCCGTGCCCAGCAGTGGGACTTATATAGGCTGATGCAGATGCAGATCTTTAAAGTACGCATTGATTTGAGACAAGGAGTTTCGTATGTTTTTCCAGGCTCCGTGGCGCAATTTGTTCAGAAATCAGAAGGCAACTGGGAAATTAGAAGCTGCGATACCCAGATGCAATGAAACAACTGCTTGTGTGACCAATAAATAAACATTTGTTACAGTAAGAACTATGAATGCAATTTATTTATTTATTTTATTTATCAGTTTGAAATCTAGTGGTAGTCCATAGTAATTAAGCTAATAAAGCGCGTAAAGAGTGGGGAGGATTCCGTAATTTTCAAGATCTACTATATATACGAGATAATTATCAAAATGAATGATAGTAGCGTCACTGAAATTTCCCGCCGGTCGACGTATAAAGTGTGAAGTATAGAGTTTAAGGTAAATTGCACTTTTTATTAATGAGATAAAAATAAGATCTAAATCAGGACGCGCTGACGTCGAAGTTACAATCTGTGTTTAAAGTTAGTTATTGCTTTCTTTGATTAAAGAAACCATTGCTTCGTACGGAATCGTGCTAATTAAGAGTTCTCCACAATAATTTCAAAGGTAAGTGAAGTCTCGCGCATTAGGCCTTGAAGGCCGGCAACGCATTCCCTGCCCTGAGGTGTGTGTGGTCAAGGTGGGGGGTGATCCCTTACCATCATGTGAACCGTATGCTCGTTTGCCCCCCATAATATATCAAAGGCAGCATTGAGGAGTAATTTGCCTTCGTAAAATACTTCATAGCAAGTAGACAAGTCATATCTAACCCCTGAATCGTACTATCGATTGTAGAGGAGGCCCGTGCTCTGCAGTGGGACGTATGTAAGCTGATACAAAAGCAGCAGCAGACAAGTCAGCTCAAGTGCATGAAACCATAAAAGATATAAGGTGATATAAAATATATTAAACACATCAAATATGATCAATGATCTATTCAAATCACATCACCGAAATACAAATTCTGATGCGGGGTACAAACTTCGATAAGATGTTAACACTTAGGCCAACATGTAGTGGTTCTGTATACTTTACGCACTTCCAAAATTCTACTGGACAATTCCTTCTTTAGTTTCTCAGCGATGTTTTTTTTCGCTGTACGATGATATATGGTCCACTTTCAGTAAGAAAATTATAGATTTTATGTCAATACACATAAGAAAACCAATTTTATGTAAAAATTAGTGTCATCAATTACTGTATATAGACTAAAATTTTACGCCAATAACTCAATAACCACGTGCTTCCATCCATCCGCAATCGTTCTTGAAATAAGACCCCAACAGCAGTCTTAACATCCTTTATATGATGCAAGCAATATTATCTTCATCATCTAAGTCCACTGCTGAACCGACCTACCCTAGGAGTCCCACAGCATCCATTCACAGACTTCTGGCATCAATATCATCTCAATATTTCAATAGTACATAATATTTCCAGCATGAAGATGAATAAAAAGCTAACCAACCATATCGAAACAGCAGACGCTGAACATCAGAAGATTGGCAAGATAGCATCGCTAGAAGATGCGTTATCACTAACAGGTAGACACATTCACTTCTCAATGTAGTAATTATGAAGGAAATTCATTTTACATAGTACATATGAGAAATTCCAATTCTCTGAATATCGGCAACGCACTTACGATGAATTTGACGTACAGTGACTTATTCCTGAACTCGACACACTTGAGTGTACCTTCATGCCTGGTTATACATTACAGTAGCTATCTTCCTAGTATTCAAGTTCTTCCACAACCAAGGTGCACAAACGAAGGTTATAAAGGATTCCTACTGTGTTCCCAGGTTTCGGCAAGTACAACTTCAGGCTACTCATGGTGTGTAGTATGACCCTCCAGGCGATGGGTATGGATCTCTTCGGCATCAGCTTTATTGTGGCAGCAGCAGTCTGTGACCTCCAGCTTACCATGCAGCAACGAGCGCTGCTGACAGCCATGCCTTTAATAGGTAACTGTTAATTCGATTCATTATTTATTTATTCTTTTTTGTACAGTAGGAATACTTTAACATTAAGCTTAATCTCTTGTAAAAGTATTGAGTTTTAGATACACTCGTTGAGTCTATGGATAATTTACTTCTCTAAATTCCAAGTTCTTTTATACGTTAATGGTCAATTATTTATTAAACGTTTACTTTTGACCGAAGTGAACAGATATGGGCTTATGTAGATAGCAGTAGCCCATTTCATAGGATGTCATGCTACACCCGCCCCAAAATTCGTAGGAAAAACAACTCACCAGAATAAGTCCTTGTGCATATCGCAACACACTTAAAAAGCAAGCCCTAGGAATTGATAAAAGATCCATATGATTAAGACTTTTCAAAAAATCTTATCTCGGCGATAATATACTTTATATCATGAATATCGTAAACTCGGTAAGCTTCTTAATAAAGTAATTCGCTACCCTAGGTGTGGTTCTTGGTGCCCAGCTGTGGGGCTACATATCAGACACCAAAGGCCGGCGCTTGACTCTGGTGCTCTCTATGTCTCTGGGCTTCGTATTCGCCACACTGAGCAGTTTCTCTCCAGACTGGAAGACAATGGCGGCATTAAAACTAATGTCTTCAACTTTGTAAGTACCTACTAAATTTACTTTTCCTTTATTACCATTAAGAAACTTGGGATCACTGGTAATGACCCTATCCGTTTTGAAAACCAACAAACAATTTGTTAATAAATATGCATTTAGAATCCCCAAACTAAAACTGTCATAATGCAGTTTAATACCGTAATAATAAACAAACGATAAACATTTCGTTGAACTAATAAAAACGTAAGGAAATGTGTATTTAATATAAATTATCTCGATTTATGTTTGCACTGATCGTAATATAAATAAAAACGAAAGGAGAGCAACGACCCAGTCACAATGAACAGATACAGATATGAGAAAAATACTCGTGCTTTTTGTAGGTAACTATCCAATCAGTAGGAGGTCTCAGTTAAGACATAACATTTAGGGATAAAATATTTTGTACTGAATCATGGAAAAGATTATCCAATCCTACCCATTTACTTATAACTACAACTCCTGTAAGTCCTGTAGGAAACAAGAAGACATACGACCGTGCTCAAACCGCCTATGGGCCTTGCACACGGCGTATTATAACTTGACGTCGACGACGCTCACGGCGTTGTAGATCACCAACGGTTTACTATGAAAACGTTAACTCACTGCGTATGGTTCTATGCGTCCTCGGCGCGTTAAAACTACGCCATGTGCAAAGGCTCTAAAGTCGCTTGATATAGCCGCTTCAAACAGATCGCTACGAAAATTCTCGTGGGATATCCATGTTCGGAGTTAGGTACTGTGGCGACGAGACATATCGAGTATCGTAACTCAGCGATTATACTTCATGTAGTTACTACGACGCGACGTGAACATAGAAACAAAAATTCGTTTAAACCAAGAGATACGTTGCGCGAGGGAAAACCCGCGTCTAGACAGAAGTGCAACAGACAATTGCAATATGAATTTAAAGACTTTAGTTTACTCTTTATCGCAGAAGATAAGGCTGCTTTGTATTTTTAAATAACAAGGTTAATTTTATTTCGGAGGGTCACGGTCGTTCTGTTCTATTAATGACATTCTTACTCGAATATTGAAATTATTAATGATATTTACGTTCAAACTAGGGTCAATACACGTAACACAGTCTAGAGACACCGGAAACGCCAACAATTATATTATATAAGCCTTAAGTAATGTAAACTCAATGTAGTTTTATATATTTTTATGGCCATATAAGTATATTTGTTTCTTCTTTTGTTTTGTTTCAGAATAGACAAAAATAATTGAAAATAGTAGGTAACATTAAAATTATTATCCGCCTAAAAAATCAATCTTAATTAACACCTAATAGTATAAAGCTTAATAATTCTTCTACAAAATACGTATGCAAGAAATAAAAATAGATTTCGAGATGTATCAGACGTTTTGACGTCATGGAAACACGTTATCAGTGTAAACAGAGCAGATTTCCACGTTACACAATCAAATATGTTTGCGGTAGCTGATAACATACCCCCAGCAATGGCGACAATGCATCGCTCCCATTCTACAAATATTTGCTCACATTGTCTTCAGTTTGTTTTAATATTTGTATGCAAATTGTATTAGACATGTTTGTAGTAACTATTTCTGATTTCTGGTTGAGGTTTTGATCAAATGTTGGACAATGGTCTAGATTTACATTAAGACTAATTTTTGTATGTCCTATTGATTCAACATCATCCTCAACCAAAAAAAATCACTGGCTCTCCTAAGGATTCTATATCAGCCCATATACGTCCCACTGCAGGGCACGGGCCTACTCTACAATCGAGAGAATCGATTGAGAGTGGTTAGGCCATATAGTCCACCACGCTGGCCTAGTGCGGGTTGGCGGACTTACATACCGTAGAAATTCTTTAAAATCGCTACGGTATGCAGGTTTCCTCACGATGTTTTCCTTCACCGTTAAAGTGAGTGGTGATTGACTATCAATACACACATAACACCGAAAAGTCAGAGGTGTGCCCTGGGATTTGAACCCGCGACCACCGATAGGGATCCTAAGGATTACAGAGCGACTTATTAAAAGCGGTATTACATGCCTGATTATCAACTTCATATATCTTGAGGGGACTCAGGTCTTTGTGCACCGATACTGTAATGTTATAAAGATATTACAATTTTTAAGAAAATCATAACGTTTCTGTGGCGGTACAATTCTGTTGCCTTTGCCAAGATACAATATTGAAGCTGATATCGTACTCTCCAAGGCCGAAGTGGTTTTTTGGTCAATAAGTGGATGAAATAATCAAATTACCAATCATTTATTGTTCCTTCCAGCACATCAGCCAGTAACTCCGGCGCCTACACGTTGTTGGGTGAGAGCTGCTCGTCCCGTGCTCGCGGAAGAGCCATGTTGCTTTGTACTTGCGCGCTCATGTGCTCCCAGGCCTCTGCTGCAGGTAAGATATAGTGTAACTGTTACTGATTTGAAGGTGATCTCATGTTTTTACATTCATCCAAATCAATCTTTAGTTCTCTCGGGGGGGGGGTAAAATTCTTCCAACATTACTTAAATATTTTGGACTCTTGTGCAATTGGGCATACGTACGATGAACTTATCAAGTCTCTTCTTTCACTTTCTTGGTGGAAGGCAGATGATCTAGGTCTTCCACCAGGTACCAGCGTAAACTATCGGGTTATTGGTATTGTGGACAATAATTTTATTGGATGCATAATATAATCGGATAAACTAAAGGTCTTACGTTTATGATGTGCGTTGAGTGTATATTTCTTTATCAAACAGATTAATTGATTAGAATTCAATCCAAAATATTACCAATCGTGCACCATGTAAAAAGATTAAGCAACACTAACATGAAGATCGTTTCATCATTTCCAACAATATTTTCAGTGGTAGCCTACCCAATCCTGCCGCTAGATTTCTCCTACCACATCCAACTCCTGGGCATCTCGTTCCGCTCCTGGCGTCTTCTGACCCTCGTGATGGCCGTGCCGTGTGCGGTCACCGCGTGTCTGCTGCTCCTCTTCCACGAGAGCCCTAAGTTCCTTGCGTCGCAGGGCCGGTACGTCGAGGCTTTAGACGTTTTGAAGAACATCTATGCTACCAATACTGGTGAAAGAGCTGACAATTTTCCTGTGAGTATGTTGCACAACATTAGTACTTATATTTTTCGACACCTTTTTGGAATTAAATTTCATAATGTATAATTAGAGTAGGCAAATAGGTAATACTCTTTGTAATAGCTACAATTAGCAGCTATTACGTCACACAAATCCCTTCGCTACTTTGTTATTTAAATAGAAAGAATAAAAATAAGAGCAAATAGATTAAATAACTAACAAAAAGAGATATGATTATTTTCAACTAAACAGAATCATTATAAAAAATCTAGGACTATAAGCGAATTCTGTTCATAATAAGTGAATTCTGTTCATATTGCAGGTGCACAAGCTACTAGAGGACGAAGAGAACCAATCAGTAGCGGTTCAGGGTTCGTTCTTCTCTTCCTTGTGGCAGCAAACGGCGCCACTCTTCCGCGCTCCGCTGCTGAAGGAGACTTTGAGTTTGTTCTATCTGGTCACCATAATTTATATGACGTAAGTATAGTTCCACTTTATTTTCTGACATAGGAGATTTTAGGTGCGTTACGAACCTAAATGGAAAGTTGGAGTATTTTAATCCACCAAATATCTCACTGAGCAATGGAATTGCATCATCCAACCTATAACCTCGTTTTTCTCTAAGAGAGTAACATCATCGCCATTGTAATCGATAGATGATCATATTTCAAAACAATGATATATTGTTTTCAGTGGCAGCGGCTTTATCCTTTGGTTGCCGTACATCATGAATAATCTGTTCCTGGTGTTGGAAGCTGGTGGTGGAGATGGAATGAACCTATGCGCCGTCATAAGTTACACTGGAGATTATGGAGTTGCAGGAAATGATACCGTGAGTAAAAATTCATCATCGACTTTTTGCCTGTTTTCGTGATCCTTAAGACATTAGTTTAATAAATATCGTTTACCTTGAATTGTTCATTATCGATTTCAGATCATAACAGAAGTGTGCAACGACACGATCCAGGAGACTACATTATTCTCAGCAATGACTTACGGAGCTCTAGCCAGCTCTTCAAACCTGGTACTGTCTTTAACCTGCGGAGGCAGGAAGAGAATGGCGATGATGTGTATCTTAGGGATGTCCGCCACCTCAGCTATTCTTCTGAATGTCGTGCGAGTGCCAATTGCTGGTGGAATATTCTTCTTCTTCTTTGTAATGTGTGCTCTGTCGATGGGGCTGCTCAGTGTATATTTTGTGGAACTCTATCCAACGTCCGTAAGGTGAGGTTTTTAGAGGACCTTTCAATTATTTATCGTTATCTAATATTGTTTATCTTAAGATCAATATTCATCATTTTAACTCCAGTAATTATCATTAGATATAAGGAAAATTATCACATTTCGTTACATATAGGTATATTTATTTTCCGTGAAGAATTTTTAAGTGTCAGTGTGACTTGGTTCTCTTTGGTCATTCTATTGCAGTTTCATTGAAATTTAGTTTCATAACTAACTTATTATCTGTAATTTTCTATCAGTAAAATTGTATTTAAAATTAAAGCTCTACCTTTCAGAGGCATGGCGTCCTGTCTTTCTGTGATGGTGGGAAGGTCTAGTGCGTTCTTGGGTGTAAACGCAATCGGAGCTCTCATGTCTGTGAACTGCGAAGCGACTTTCTACGGATGGGCAGTTTTGTTGCTAAGTAAGTTTTGCTTTGATGATGTTTTATCAATCAGCCTGAAAATATAGATTTCAGAAAAGTGGAAGAATTGTAATTTCAATTATCTTATTAGTGCTGAACTTCTTCTTTTTGTTAAAAACATTAGACAATCAACTTTTTCACGTTGAGAACATTATAGCTGCTATTATCCAAATATCATCGCTGAAATTTTGTCCCCAATAAAGAAATGAAAGCAAAGTTTTCATCATAATATTTTCAATGACAATTCTTTGTTTTCAGGTGCTCTCGTAACCGCCTGGTTCTTACCCCGAGACCGGAGATCCCCCAAGTGAAAGGTGACAGAACATCGACACTGAACTCTCTAATAGAACATGAAAATTCTCATATCAAATTCTGGAACAACAGAAGAGTTTTGACATTAATATACTCCGCTTTACGTTGACCTGATGAAATATAGATGCAAATAATGAGCCAGGACCCTGGCTCGATAGAATGTTTTGGAAAGACTGAAATCTTGACTGGAACTTATATTTTAAATATACGCAGCAGCCTTGGTGGAAACTAAAATCAAAAGAAATTGTAGAGGTGTTGACTACCATCAGACTGAGTATTAAATATCAAACCTTCCTGAATGTAATACGAAATGCTTCTGAACCATGTAAAAATATGATAGTAACTAGAATAGATAACTATTAGATAAGCTTAGGTCTAATAATAGGCCTTTAATCATATCAGAAGGCAAACATTTACCTCCTAGATTTTAAGAGATTTGTTGAGATGTATTTTCCTAATGTTACATTATATCTATTTTAGTAACGTGGTATATAGTTCTAAAGATGGAGAATGAAAGGTAAAGCATTCCGTTGAAAAAATATAAAAGCGCGGGCTTACTTAATAGATGTTGCTGGATTTAGAAAAAGTTTATATTAAACAATAAACTGCTTGTAGCTGAAGAGTGAAGATGATTGTTATGATGAAGAGAAAATTAGACTGTCAAACTGTGAAACAAAACTATTGTATTAATACAAAATTGTATTGTCTAGAAAAACATTTCAATTTAATTACGTAACGTGTTGTGTTTTAGTTTTGTGTGAAAGCAATAAACCAAATTCCGAATAATTTTATGGGTCATTGGCAAAATCCCTTTACTTTATGTAAATACATTCGAGCCGCAACAGTAATCTTTTTATCTGAGATAAGACAGGTGTGAATATATTACTTTGACTTAATTCTGTTAATTGTAATCCTAAGATAAAAGCTAATGCTTATATCAAATGATTAGACTGTCACGAGATTTTGTAATCCCATTGTCCTTTCCCGAACCGCTGAGAAATGAACTAATACACCCAACAGCCACCCCTATAGTTCTAATCCCACACAAATGTTACTAAGATACAAGTCATCTCTCGGAAGTCAGATTATAGAAGACTCTTTCCGGCTTCCTCCACACTTCCTCCCTGACCATAATCGAATATTTATTGTCTACACAAACATTTCTCTAGGCGTGGAAATAGAAACCGCGGCCCATCTTTTATGGCGTTTTTGCCGAATGTACGGGAGGGAAAAAGAGACAAAATTATACAAACATTTAGAGCACATTTGAATTAAAATAATGATTTATGGCAATATTCGATATTATAAAGATCACAGTAGAAATCCTTGGGATAGCTACAGACAGCATTGGAGTAAGTGCGACTGAAATGAAGATAATGATGTAGAAAATAAATATAATTACACCAACACCACATACCGAAAATATTCAAGCCTTGCTTTTTATAATTTTCTTCAATGTGGCTTCAAACATGATTCAATTAATTACTCATTAGTTTTAATCTCCATAATCTTTTTTAGTATCGAAGGCTTTATAATTTATATCTATGAATATCTTAAACAAAGTCCATGCAAAGTACAACAGACATACGTCACTTATTTAATTCATAGATAATATATTACAAAGTTCATAGTCCGGGTATAATAGTAGTTATTTTAAGCGAGCGACGATTCGTTTTGCTGTATCAGATATTACTAAACCATAAGGCACCGATTCAAATCTAGACTACAGACTATTTTTAACTTACGCGTATTTTCTGATGTGTGTACGAGCCCATATAGGTACGTCCCACTGACACGGCCCTCCTCTACAATCGAGAGTACGATTAAGAGGGGGTAAGGCCATATAGTCCACCACGCTGGCCTAGTGCGGGTTGGTGGACTTTACATGCCATGGAAATTCTTACAAATCGCTATGGTATGCAGGTTTCCTCACGGTGTTTTATTTCACCACTATAGTGCGCGGTGATTTACTATCAATACACACATGACTCCGATAAGTCAGAGATGTGCCCGGGATTTGAACCCGCTTCCACCGTGAACATGTCGGCAGCCGCATCTATTCCGGTACCAACAGGCCATCACGCACTGCACTACACGTTTTTCGCTTAACTGCTCTCATTTTCAATGTTGGTTTTTAATAAATTTCCCTAGCAATGGGGTCACGAAAAAATATTACATAGGTATATAATTTTAGTAACGATCTCCCCAAGTATCAGATGTTTTCCAATTAATAACATTAAATTAGACTGCCTCGGTGGCGTAGTTGTACTACGGTACAAAGCTGAGGTCTCGGGTTCTAATCCCGGGTCGGGCAAAGTGATGTTGGGTTTTTCTATTCATTATAATCAGCCTGGAGTTTGGAATTTGTGCCCGATATGGCGATAGGCTTGCCCTCTATCACATCATACAAGGCGAAGTGTGGGTTTCCTGGTGGCGTCTCTGCCTACCCCTTCTGGGATAAAGGCGTGAATTTATGTATGTATGTATGTAACATTAAATTTCATTCTGCTACCAATTGCCTGTTGAAAGGAAATTGGCATTACATAATCTTGCTACGTACTCGTACTTAGAGAGACGTACGTACTACTACAAAATGATTTCCTCAACTCATTATCATACATTATCAGCATGCGATTATAAAATATTTACCTATGAAATTAAATGTTTTGGGCAAAGGTGCGCGAACTCCGCTGTCGGGAGGTGGGCGTTTGGTAATTTGTATTAGTGAAAATGTCTGTGAATCGTGTATCTGACGATGGCAAAGTGTCTATAGAAGATGCTATTGATAAAGCCGGTATGTATATAACAATCAAATAGAAATCACATACCTACAGTTTTCTAAAGATATTAAAGTTAAAACCGTGAAGTTATAACTGAAACTTTGCAGTAAAATAAATAACCTTTACCTTTTGAACTGGTCTATGTTTAAGAAATGCCTATTTTAATATTAGACATCGAGACACGTGGAGATGCATCGCGAGAACGGTGAACTGCTCAGCAATCGGCCTAAATATGACCACGACCACTCTGGCAAGAGTGCACGACTACGAAGAAGAATTTTAATATTAATAGGGCTTAAGGAATAAAGTTGGGAGATTCTAGCGGTATATTTTAGTGCAATAAAAAGAGTGTTAATTGATGGTGTGTGGTCAAGACAGAATTGTGCGTTTGAGATAAGGGAGAGAGAACTGTTGAGCTACGAGTGAATTTTTTATCAAGTAAACATCACTGAGTGAACGAAACAATCAAATAACAACAAAAGTAATATTTCCCACTTTTTCATTAGACAATATTAACAAAAAACCAACAAATTTCAAATAAAATTGACAAAAATATTTTTGTCAACAATTGGTAGGTGATATAAATAAAATTCTCAATTTAAATTTAAAATAACAACTCCAATTTTACCTTGGGAACGCAAAACCAATCGAAAAAATCAATGTCTAAGATAACGTTATAGATCACCTAATTATTTTTTGTCAGTAATTAGTGCGATTGTCATTTACGCACTGATATATCAAGGATTTATCTGATAGATGTGCCTGCCAGTCATGCAAGGCGGGCCAAACTGATAATGTATGACAAGAAATGGCTTCTATATACCTTCTTTACGAATCAGCTTACTACCCGTCCTCAAAACAGATTATAATTAATTTAGGCTCACAATAGAGGCCCGAAACCGTATATTGTGAAAGGATCAGATCTGAGTCACGTCCAATGGTAAAATCTGTGTGTACGACTAGGTATTGCCTGAATCGTACCTACATTTTTTTGTACATGGCACATGCAACCACGCTGGCCACCACACTGGCCTAAAACACAATAGTCGGCTTCATCTCGTCCATCATTGAAGCAAGCAATCATTTAGGTAGCGTAAAAACCTAACGAAAATAAAATTTGTTGTATTCTGCAGGTTTCGGAGTGTACAGTTACCTAATGATTTGCCTCTCTGGACTTGGCATCATATCCTTCGCATGTGTGGGGTATGGTAGCACCATCCTGGTCCCTGCGAGTGCCTGTGAGCTGGGCACCACTGGTGGGCAACAGGGGGCGCTGGCAGCAGCCCCAGTGGTGGGTAAGTTGTCCTAAATTAACTTGACTGCCTCCGTGGCTCAGTTGATCCAATCCCCGCACCGAGACAAACGTTTGTGTGAACCACAAGTATGTGTCTCGGGTCTGGGTGTTTGTGAGACCGAAAAGTCTCGTAGTTTCTAATATCCACGACACAAGACTTAATTGTTCTTAACGTGGGGCCAGCACTATGTGTGTGACTGTTGGGTGTATTTATTAATTATACGTCATTTACACATGGTCTTACAATGGCTCCTAGGTTTAGCAGCATTAGTGAACCTAAGTGTCCAAGTTTAGATTATGCGATCGGCAATAAAAATCTCACCCCCGTCACATCTTTGGACGCAAACAGTACGGCCAACCTGAGGGTGACATTGATGCACCTATGCTTATCCATTGATAGCAGCATGAGATTATGTATACAGACTACAGAGTTTCCCAAAAACGGGGACAATGACATCAGGCGCCCTTCAGACTCTCCCATCCACGCAAACATACCACATAATTACCCATTTTTTATTTCAGGCACAATACTCGGCACGTTGATATGGGGCTACTTGGCTGACACGCGGGGTCGCAAGAAGATGCTGTTAGTTTCTCTTCTCGGAGCTGCTACAGTCAACGTGGTGGGCAGCATCTCAGTCAACTGGATCATGCTGATGATGATTCAGTTCGTGGCCGCTTTGTTGTGAGTAGAGGCATGAGAAGTATTTCAAACGCATGTAAAGTCTGTCCGAACTAAGCGTTTGATTATGACATGAAGACCTTACCCCTTGAAATTTTAGAGAACGCCTATGCACGTGGATTGTATACATAGATGACATAGATATTGAAATGGAATGTAGTTACTATGTAGTGTACTTCAAGTGCATTGTCGTCTGGATGAGTAGACTGCCGACATACAAATATCTACACAGATAATTATAATCATAAATCCCGTTCATTAAAATAAACGTAATAACATGAATGGGAGCCTATTAAGACAGCCTACACACGTCCCATTGCAGAGCGCAGGCATCCTCTTCGAATGAGAGTGATTTATACGGGGAGAGTTTCTCGCGGCGAGAATCGTATGCGATAATCGCATGACATAACCGCCATAGATTATCGTGTTCTGTGCCCCTAGCCGGAACATTTTGCAGTATCGTAATAGAATAGTAATAGTAAAATTTTGTATGGGAATTTAAACAGCGCCATTGTGAGCGTATTTGGAACTAACATTTCACAGCGGGAAACGTTTACGATACTATACGAGAATTACTATGCGATACTTCAAAATGTTCCGGCTAGGGGCACTGACAAATGTTTGCATGATGCACCTTTTTTCTATCCTTGCGATAATCGTATTTTCGAGGCGAGAAACTCTCCCTGTGTAAATGGAGCTTTAGGTCTTAATTAGTGTATTCCGCATGGGCGGAATTTGATAACTTTTATTTCAAGTCACTTATGTCTGTAATTTTTATTCTTTAAATATTACCTTGGGCCGGCATAGTCACATAGTGACTAAGACCCATAAAATAGAGATAATAAAAAAAATTATTAACTTGCACAAGTGATTCCACTGTTGCTAACCTAACCTAACCTAAAAGGACATTGGGGGTTTTACGCATAAACATAGCTCCTTATAATCATAATTTTTATTGTTTTATAACTTACATGAACAATATTTACTAATATTTATATTACGTGTATAAATGCAGTAATAAAAATATAAATTCCGTAGACACATTGCGTACAGATAACCACGTTCGCTTTACACCCGTGAATAGAATGTGCGGATAAATATATCGTATTGACGAAATGTAGGCAATAATTGCTAAGAATTTGTGCCACAGAAATCTTACCCTTTTATTCTTCTCGTATTTCCTGAAAGAGGTTCAAATCATCTGTGGTATTATACAGGGTATATCAAGACCGCGACCGAAAACGAAGCCAGGTGGTAGTTTTAGCGGTTACAGACACAATGCAACTAAAAATTTCACAAAAAAAAACAGCAACTTTTTTTTTTGTAATTTTTTACTTATCGTCGTATTTGGGTGATAAATACATAGTTTTCCTAAAATTATGATGTACACATTTTTATTTTTTAAGACGCAATGGTACAATAGGGTTTAAATTACTATTTTCGCAATAACTAGGTATTTACTACCCAAAAACAATGATTTTCAAAAATTGCATAAAAAAAACTGTCGCTTATTTTGCGAAATTTTTATTTGCATTGCGTCTGTAACCACTAAAACTACCACCCGGCTTCGTTTTCGGTCGCAGTCTTGATATACCCTGTATAATAATGAGCGATGGTAATAGATTATTATGTATTACAGGAAAAAAACGGATGCTAAATTGCCAGTCCATGTTTCTTCATTGTAATTTTCGATTCTCTGCTGCGCTGGTGTATTACATTTCTGGCTTATAAATTTACTAGAAACTGCTTACAGAATACAGACGTCGACCATGTAAACACACACACACACATCCAGTCGTAGATATTTTCTTTCGCATCGTAAAAGACATACGAAATGAATTAACCGAGCCCGAGCTATGAACATTATAGTTATCAAGCCAATGTAATGGTGAAAAGATATTTAAGAATATATTAAACGCGCGTCTTCGATTGTCTTCTATCTATATACAGCTTTCCCTATCATAGTAATTACATCTTATATGTACAACATTATCAATATAAAGATAACGGCTATCATAAATTTATTAATGTAGGTAATAAATGTAACACAAAAATAAATGCTAGAAACAATTATAATTTATTATACATAATCCTTATTTGAAAGGTTGAAATGGCGCACAGGACACGATGATATGTCGATTTAATATAGTATATAAGTTGATTACAAGGTAACAAATTTATGATAGAGATTATAATTGTATTGTTGTCGGAGTGCTTTTTTTAATTGGCTGTTTGCATGTAGAAACAGCCAACCCTCCTTTCTAAAAGAACTCCAAAGCTTAATATGACCTTAACTAATAAATTACACAAAATCTTTGATTAAAGACATTTGGTGTTAGCTATATGATCTAAACGAAAATTATTGTTTGTTACGAAATAAAATCAATCTTGTGTGTGGTATTAGGATACCAAAGTTCTAGTCTTGGCCGGATAATCTGTAACACCCAGACATAAACTAAATAGGGGTTAGTCAAAGGGTGGGCTGTCGTATCAATTCGCGAGACCCTCCCCTTGCTGATTATAACGCCACATGATCACACACAATACTGAAACAGGGATACAATCTAACCTCACAAAAAAAGGTGTTAATCAATCAGATATAGAATATTCTAATACACAGATCAAGTCAATAGCCTCTAACATCGATATCAATATTAGTATAATTAATATATAAAATACTAAGTATGATTCTCTGAATGTAGAGAAAACTAAAGGTTCCTTCTATTTTTAACACCTACAGGTATCTTCTTTCATCTTTCTTTCTTCATCTTTTTCTTCGTTGCGGACTATTTTTTACGAATATTGAATGTATTCATAAAACTAGTAAATTATTCATTCATAAATGCTCAAACTGAATACTACAAAGTATTAAGTATTAGCACGTGCAGGACGAGATAATTACGTAGTAAGATAAAAAGTTATCATAATTATTGTGATAAAAAGTAGACGTTTCCCACGTGCTATTTAATCATATTCCAATTTGTTTATATCAGTTTACACATCTTTATTTTCTTTTTTTTATAAACGTGGAAAGATTTGTTGCCTGGTGTTATAATTGCGATAGTGTATAGTCCTAATCTAATGCCAAATTTTAAGCTTCCCCGACAGACTTTGTCTTTTCTAGCAATAGCTTAGAAATTCTATCCACGTATCAAAATTGTTTTACATATTCAGATTTGTCTTTAAATGTATTTTAAACTAATTATTCACAATTTAAATTAGCTGGAAACAAATAATCATTATGATGATGCAATTTTGCATCAATTCGTTTAATAACAACAGATGTGACTAGCTCTTCAAGACAATATTTTTATGCACCATCTATTAACCAAAATACGTATTACTTTCAGCGCCTCCGGTCTTTTCTCCATGTTCATGTCGCTGATGAGTGAAAGTGTTCCAATGGCGAAGAGGAACTTGGTGGTTCTATTGGCTACCAGCATCTTTTTGCTCTCCCAGGGCATTATGGCAGGTAAACCTCATGAGGTTTTACTGAATCTTTTTTTAAATTCTGGCACTGCAAACCATTTCACATCTTGACAGTGGACAAAAATTAATTAGGTACTGACTAAGTGACGTGACTCTATATAAATAATAATAATAATAAAATAAATACACCCAACAGTCACACACATAGTCCCGACCCCACATTAAGATCAATTAAGTCTTGTGTCGCAGGTATCAGAACTACGAGAGACTTTTCGGTCTCACAAACACCCAGACCCGAAAGAAATATTTGTGGGCCGCACAAACATTTCTCTCGGTGCGGGGATCGAACCCGCGGTCTCTCATTTCACAGCCGGCGTCTAACCAACTGCGCCACGGAGGCTGTCAATAAATATAATATAAATGTACTTTGACTGGAATTACAAATGTTTTTAGGTAGTTTGGAGGCTTAAGATCGAGTGGATCTAGGTATTTATATAAATAAATAGTTTTTCTGATCCAGGTTGTTGATGATGTTTCTGCGTTTGCAAGCAGGAGCTTTTCTCTTGTTCTCATACACTCTTCAATCATATTTTTACCTTTCAGTGCTGGCGATACCCATAATTCCGCTGTCTTTCTCCTACTACCTTCCTGCATTAGGAATCTACTGGAACTCCTGGCGAACATTGATAGTCGTGTATTCCATGCCCTGCATCATCACTGCAGTATGGCTGCTCTTCATGCAGGAGAGCCCCAAGTTCCTCTTTGCATTGGGAAATGAGGAACAGGCCTTGGAAAGTTTAAAAGTAATTTACAAAGTCAACCACATCAGTTCCCAAGCTGAATTCCCGGTAAGAGATTTCTTTTTGTATTTTAGTAATTTAATTTTAAATCTTGGAGTAAGCTATTTGTTTATGTGTTCTTAATATTGTGGTATTTTTCATTATTATTATTGTTAATTTCTGGATGAAAATAGAAAAGGATCTATGATCTTGTGCGACAGCACGTATCCGGCAATGATGATGATTAACTAATGGGACTTTGAATCTCTGCCCTCTGGCACTAGCTTTGTAATATAAAATTAAAGATGACGATAGGGTCAATTAATGTTTCGCTTCATATCCAATACTAAACGAAATAATGTAAAATTGAATTAATTCTTGTTTTCTTTCAGGTGCAAAGTATCTTGCCCGACCAAGTGGAAAAGAAAGAAAGCAAACCATCGCCCAAGGACCAAATAGTGCCGCTGTTCCGGAAACCGCTCCTCAAATACACGATCATAATGACGATTCTCTTCGTATTTCAAACGTACAAAGAACTTCTTTTAACTTCTTACATTTACTAATAATGTAAATGAAAATATATGTTTGTTTCACGCCTTAACTACTCCACTGATAATTTTAAAATTATAAATATACTTTGCCAGGGGTACAGAAAAGGATTTAATGTACTTTTTATCCAGATAAGAGTACTATTGCCTAAGGACATAATTACAACTTTTTGTTACCTCTGACGTCCGAGAATACTTAAATATATTGACCCGCGAGCAAAGTCGTGACCAAAATCGAGTATAAAATAAAATATTTTAATGCTTTCAGAGTAGGATCGTTCATGGTGTGGCTGCCGACAATTATGAACCAGTTCATCACTATAATAGAGACAGGAGAGGGAACTAATCTTACAATGTGTGGAGTTCTGCGCTACGGGCTGCAGTCTCCTGTCGAAGTGGATGTATGGGTTTTCAGTAATAAACGAGTAACTTATAAAGAAGTTAGGAGGCGTTGAATCTAAATACCTACGAGTATATGACTGAAATGTCTCTATTATTAAGAACATGCCCCAAACCGTTAAAACGGTGAACTGAAATAATTTAAAATATCAAGGTCCCTTTGAGAATACGGTGAACCAAGTAACAACTTATACGTTTTAAGCCGTTTTGAAGATTATTACATTGAAGAAACATAGAAAGATTTAGATATAGAAATATTTTTAATTTCGATATTTTCGGCAGCCGGATGCCGTGCCCTGTGCCATCAACGTCACTGCGCTTCTGATGGTGTTGTCTGTGGGTGCCTTGCAGTCTATCGTCAACACTCTGATCAGCCTGGTAAGTATTCTCACCAATATTTTAATTATCTAAGGTACTATAGACACTCTTTGGTTACCTTAGATTACTGTAGGAAATGCCAGCTCGATGGAAGTGGTACCACTGTATGAAAGTTACGTGAAGCGACGGTTTCGCGGTCGTGTTTTATTCGGTGAATGAACTTGTCGAAGGCGCATTAACTCTTTTCTTCTGTCGTCCTTTTATCTTCCCTTTACCCTGCTGCTTTAAACAGCATGCACTTGCAAGCCATGTATTGCAGAAGTTAATGGTTACCGTCAATCACTTACCGTTAGTCAGACTTGGATAGTAAAATTAAAGTTTTTGCTCACCAAGAGGACTTGTATGAGGGACCTTCCTTTTGATATAACTTATTACAGAAAGACAGACAGCGGAAATTACTCAAGAACCTACATAAATACCTTATAAGACGTTATGATGATATTATGATTGATGATGAGATTATATTATACATTATAGAGAAAGACACTGTCGATTACAGTGATTATTAACTAATTAAAATTGCTCTTTTTCCTCCCAGATCGTCAACAAAGCTGGTCGGCGTAACATTTGTATGGTGGCGGCTGCGGTGTGTGGTATCTGCGGTATTCTAGTCAACCTAGTGCCCAACGCGTATGGAAGCGTGGTTCTGTTCGGAGTTTTCCTCATGGGGATTGTCGTCTTTGGCCTGTATACTGCCATCGTCGTCGCACTATTCCCTACGCATTTGAGGTAAACATATTTGTAATATATTGGCTGTATGTAAAGTCTAAGAAATGGCTTGGATAAAGGCTGCTTCCAAAATGTTGATTCAGAGAACCTTAGGGGAGGCCTATGTTCAGCAAAGAACTCCCTGTGGCTGAAGATAGAATGCCCAACAAACCAATTGTTGATGATCGGTGAAATTAATAAATTATTATGACAGCCTCCGTGGCGCAGCTGGTTAGACGCTGGCTGTGAAACGTAAAGCTGATCCACAAGTAATTTTTTCGGGTCTGGATGTTTGAGAGACCGAAAAGTCTCTCGTAGTTTCTGATACCCACAACACAAGACTAGATCTTAGTGTGGGGTCAGGACTATGTATGTGACTGTTAGGTGTATACATTTATTATTAATTTATTTAATTTTGTGTCCAAGTTTTTTCATGTTGCTGAGGATGGGTAATTGAATGAATAATACCGCACCCTTAAGCTATATTTGTGCAAATATATATACATACTAAATATGTGTAAAACTCAGGCAAGCAATTGCTAGAAAACGAATCGAAACCCTATTAGCAAAAGTAAAATCGCATTATTCCAATGAAAAACACGTAGACCCGAATGAAATATTTAAAGTAATCTTTGATCTGGAGTATATTTTACATTCTCATAATATAATATAAAACTTACCTTTTAATTTCAGGGCATTGGCCATAGCGTTACCCCTCACTGGCGGCAGAATGGGAGCGTTCGCGATGATACAGATCCTCAACGTGTTGTTAATAAATAACTGCGAAGTCGGCTTCTACGTGTTCTGCTCTGTTTTCTTCTGTAAGTATTCTTATAGAAATATTAATTTTCTGGTGACTTCACAATGAAATTCTATGTCATATTTATTTTGCTGTAAAATGTTTGTATGTCGATACGATATAAGTTATAACACAGTTATCCAAAATCCGTTAAAATCAATGCCTATTATATTATTCATAACGTGTATACTACCTGGCAGATAGCACCAATTCTTCCCATTCAAGAAATTTGGTCTCTGAATGAAATCTTTTACGGTCAAAATGATCCTTTTTACTTTCCTTCCAATATATCAGCTCACATAAAAACTAACGTTTTTTTTCAGCATCTGCAATTATTGCTTCGTTCCTACCTGACGACCGAGCATTAGCATCACAAACACCACCGAACAAGGAATTGACAGAAAAAAGAGATTCCCACAGCAATATTCAAAGAACTGCAACTGAACTTTAAAGAATAGCTTTAAGTGTTTATTTAAACATCACAGCCTTAAAATGCTCAAGTGTACAGTAATATAAGATAATTTAACCATTAAACTGCTAAATAAACTGTATATAAGTGAACATCGTTTTATATTTTCACAAGAATCGAATATTTCAAAGATCCTCTTAAGAAACCTTATACGCCTACAATAGTTTATGCGTTCAATAATAGTGAGCCAATGTATTTATTAATGTTTAAGTGGGGTTATGAATCAATGTCCGATTGTGACTGTGGCGCCCCAGAACAGAATCTGTCACATTTACTGATGTGCCCACTGTGTCTTATCGCCTACACAAGAAGAGATACAATGGAGGCTACTGACTATGACTTTAGCGACCTACTGGGCTGGGAAATTATAAAGGTTTAACGGTCTAGTAATTTTGAGTCATTGACTCGAACGAAGGAGAAGAATGTATTTGATGAGACATTAAATATTTTCTTGGGCATAAATGTCTGACGATGTTTTAGCTGCAGCCGTGCTGTTTTAGTTTAAATGAAAATAACATGGTTTAAAGTATGTTTAAAAAGGGCGGGTCCATGCTCATGAAAGGTTATCCAATATTATATGAGAATGGGTCCAACAGAGCTGGAAGGAGTGGTAAAGTTGGTAAAACTTCTAATACACCAAAAACATTTATTTAACGATTCCACCTTAACAATGATTGTCTATAACTTTGTATTATTTGGCAACTGGAAATACATTCAAATGTTGAAACAGTGATATTTCGACACCCACTTTTGACATTATTATTACCTACAAGATTCTGTACAGCTCTATATTTTAACACACATTTCCACGGAATATATTACAGTAAGAAACATTTATTACAAATATACATACATACATAAACTTCCGCCTTTATCCCGTAGGGGTAGGCAGAGGCGCCATAAGGACACCCACATTTCGCCTCGTATGTTCCATCCCACGATGTAATACGGGCGAGCCTATCGCCATATCGGGCACAAATTCCTGACTCCGGACTGATAATGAATAGAAAACTTCAATATCACTTTGCCCGACCCGGGACTCGAACCCGAGACCTCAGCTTTGTAACGGTACCGTAATACAACTACGCCACCGAGGCAGTTATTACAATTATTTACTACTTATTACTTATCGATAAATATGTCCTGAGTCCTCTATCGAACTCTCGGAGTCAAACTGTAGCAGTGGGACATTATGGGCTGATACATTTACCACAAATATTATATTTACAATAGTATTAATTTAGTCTATCCAAGATTAAATAACTTTAGGTATTTTTACACATCCTCAATGAAGCATGAATTTATCGCGAGGTTCGATTTTGATCTAAGGGAAATTTTAACTTCTTTATTTAGCTTTTCATACTTGATTGCTGTTGTCTACCTACTACAATTACTGGATTGATCATTTTCACTATTAGCAATGATTTTTCGTGATGGCATAGGATTCATTGGGTTCATTTTAGGGTTGCATTGACGGTAGATTGCATATTCTGATTGGGACGATAGTTTCGGAGGCGTATCATTGCTGTACAACGGTCGGCTGTGGTGGTTTACAGACGATTATGGCGACGAATCCAACTTTACTACAGTTGAGCTGAAAGGGGAATGTTGAGTTATTTTCACACAATTATGGCGTAGGAGTCCCAATTGACCTTCCACTAAAATTTCTGCAATTGCTTTCTTTGCATAAAGTTGTTGAGTTTGGTCCATTTTTCGGAGATCTGCAGCACAAACCATACCCCAGTTATGGTAATCGTCTTTTACTTCAGTTAAGCAGTTATACGCTAAATCTATGAGTTTATCGTTTTTACCTTCATTCGTAGTTTTACTTTCAATTTTGCGAGCATGTTCAGAAGTTCTATGAGATGATATTTTGTGGGGGGTAGAATCTTGATTCCTCTTTGTTGATGTTCGACTTGCCTTGAAATTAAAAATAAATAATTAATAACTTTTGTCATTTTTACAGCGTCGTTACGAAAAATTAAAATGCTAAAAATCATCACGTTTTTAATGGCGGGCCACAAACCGTGAGGTGCGTTGCAATGACTTTGTGGTGCCAGTATAAAAATCGTGTGCAGTTTCATGACAAAATAAGTCTGTAGAAAATAGAACTCATTTTTTATTGCATTTCAGTACCAATTGTAACAATTTGGAAGCTTAAAAAAAATAACCTACATGTTTTTTTTCTTCCTTTCCCGCTTCGCCACCTGGTTTAGCATTTTTATCAATATGTTTCGACGAAGTATCGGCCTTTAACTCATAATCTTTTAAGAAATGCATTTCCTTGTAGCACCACAGCGATGGTACGAATTTTGATTCACCAGATTTTATAAAACTCATATGTTTTTGAAGTTCTTTACGATAGTTTGTTCGCATAATGTTTATTATTTTCTTTAGATCGTCCTTTGTTGCTAGCGGAAACATCTTCTTATATTTCGCTAACAGCGTGTCATAAGCTTTATTTCTCTTGCCATAAAGCTGGTAAATTTCGGTACAGTTCGATGCACTCAATTAAAAACGTCTGTTCCTTATCTTTGGTGCTTAAACTGTTTCCCATTTTCTTTTATACCCCGTGGTACAGATTCTTACCGCTCCATTTAGTGAACTGAAAAACATTGCGCAATAAAATTAAAGCTTGTTTATAGTAGGATTTAATTATTGTGGAACCTTTCAAAACTTTTTCTATACTTAGTTCAATATTTTTTTTTTTTTAATTTATTTTATTGTAATTAAAATTACATTAAGTAAATTCTTAAGCCTAAGTATATCTAAAGCGCACTACACACCGCCGACCCGCCGCCATATTATGTCGGCAACTTTTTGTTGGCGGGCTAGTCAGCGGCTCCACTCATTGCAAGTCGAAAATTTTTGTTGGCGACATGTCGACGGCTCGATATGACATGAGGAACAATTTTATGACGTTGTAAGTGTCGTCAAGCAAATGAGCTGTTAGCGGAGCGCTTGACATCCCGCCAACATGTCGGCGGGCAACACGTGCTGCATTTGTTGCGGACATATTAATTTTCTTAACGGCCGCCGGGTTGTGATGGCGGGCTGTGTCGCCGGGCCGACGGCTTTGGTGTGTAGTGCACTTTATATACCTACAACATCTATACAAAATCAACAAAACATATTAAACAACAGGTGAATTTGTCATAATATGTTTTCATAAATAGCAGATTCCGAATTTTTGAAATATCACTGTAGATTTTAGATTAAGGTCCGCCTATCATCCGATCGATACATAAAGTGGCGCGTATTACATAGAAATGTACTTACATGATACTTCACTTTTATTTGACATCCGCCATTGCGTGTGGGGGCTATGCGAACTATACGACGGGATGTCCCCGGTGAACGATTACCCACAGACCTGGGGGCACCTGGGGGCTAGCTCCAACTATTTACCATAAAAGTAATTATCTCATACGTAAAGGCAGCCTACAGGGCATTGCTATAAAAACAAAAGATACGCTTTTCTGGAGATTTGACAATCAATTTACGGGTACTCTAACAACGTAGCGCCATCTGTTAGACTTTACTCACAACTGCGTGTTAAAGTTTGTTAGTATACGGGTTTTGGTTAGCCCCGACGCAATAAAAGCGGTGTTGTAAATTTAACATGTTTGTGTGGACCTATCTGGGGCATCGTAGCTCCTAAATTAATCTAATTTGAAATCGGTTTGAAATCTGACGTGTTCAAAATGGGTCTTGGCTGTAGCCAAGAAGATTGTAATGACGATTTGTTCAGGCGTTTTCAGATCATCAGCTGTTTTGTTTAGCTCCGGCAGGAATGTTTCATATTAGAAGCATAATGGATATAACTGAACTTTCAAAATATGTGTGACCCTACATTTGAAATCTTCATGTATGCTGATACCAGCGATTTCCTTTGATAATTGAACTCGAAGTTCGGAGACAAAATCTTGATTGGCCCACTGCCCACTTCGAGTCTCGAGATCACGGACCAAATGCGGCCCTATAGTCAATTTTAGTCAATACTACAGAGTCCCCGATAATCTTATTCACTGAGCAGTCATCAAACTTAACACAATAGCAAAGCCGTTATTTTACATAATTACCATCCTGGAGCTGAACCTTAGGTAAACCTTAGCAAATTCTGAATAATATTTTTTTGACTCTAAAACAGATAAAATCCTTTGATTCACTTTTACAAATCCCCGTGAATTGAAAAAGCTCCCAATGAAAAATACCTATATAAAGCTAAACTGCAGAATTGCTAAATTACGTGGTAACTATGGTACACATATTCACCAAATGTACTGCAAAAGTATATAATGAAACCGAGGAACCACGATCGTGATTTGCATAATTAATGTCAATTATTGGTCTTCGAAATACAATTACATAATCGTCTATGATCTTCTGGTGCGGCGCGGCGCGGCGCGGCTTCGCGCCCGAATGCGTAATTGTCAAAAACATATGAATAGTTTATCTCTCTGTACATTTTATTGCATTGAACATGTTAATAAACTTAAAAAAAAAAAAATTATATTACGAGTATAAATGCTTGTTGTTTATAATAAGGAAATATATCTCAAACAATGTGTTGAATACACATAGATAGATTTTGTTTACCAATAAAGCTGAAACACCATAATGAGATTTTAATACAATTGATATAAATAATTTGATTATTTAGACGTCCTGTTTATTTCAGTCCAGTTTACTGGAAAACGGGGTGACTCGAAACTCAGTGGGAAATATAAACAAACTGATCGTATTTGTTTTATCGTGTTTTATGAACCAAATTGGTTATGTTTTATTTATAATAATGGTATAATATGACTCTTTTTTCCAAATGCCAGCTAATACAATTAATCCATACCGTGAATTTGGACTTTACAGTTTACAGTATTACAAATGTATGTGTTTTTTTACTTTAATGCAAGTTTATTAGGAATATAAAATAATAACATCAAATTTACGATTTAAAAGCTACAATAAATGTAAATAATTTTCAGTTCATTATTTTTCCATTTAGACATGTTTTCGGAAAAATATTTCCATTCACCCCGCGATTTTCATCTACCAGTAACAGGAAAATAAAGAAACGCAAAATAGTACCCGCCTTAACTCAAGTACAATGTTCTTTTGAGTCATTTAAATACATTATTTTAATTTAATTATAAAGAAGTTATTTCGAAAAATTAATTTGCTTTATTTTTATTTTCCAAACACAGCTGATAATACCTGTAGCGACATTCGTAAACGCGTCTCACACCAAATGTCACTCTGGTTATCAACGCGGGGTCGTGATAACGATCTGAGACCATTTGATCAGTGTAAATTAAATTCTTAGTATAATATCTTCGATCGCGCGACTAGGCCGCGGCCTCCGCCGGGCAACGTCCAAGGACACGTTCGCGTATACCTAGGTATAGTATATGGGGACGTATCTTCGCCGCGTCCACCTCGGTTCCTCATTGATTTTTCTATAAACCCATTCAGTAAATATTGGGCGTTTGTTCATCACTATAGACGTACCCAGCGGACGTGTAAACAGTCATACGTTCGTCAGTTTTCAGGAAAACCTCGGTGTTGTAAGTAATTTTTTACAACAATTATTGCTTGCTATACCAGTGGATGATATAAATCAAGGCTACATACGAGTTAAAAATGATTCTGTATAGTGACAACGACAGACTAAACATTTATTATTTTATCCGAATTTGAAATCTATTTAATATAACCTTGTAAGATTGGTTTGTAGTTAAATAGCTACAATAAATTTTGAAAGTAAAGAGTTTTGGCTGTATACTTTTCAGCCTTAATGATACTACTGGAATATCCTGATAAAAAAAGCATAAATAATAGCACACTCAAATAATATTTTGTACTTATTATCTATTTAATGTAAACAATAATCAAATTAACTTGCCATTGAGCTAATTCCATTAGAAGCAAATTGGAAGATCTTTAATTTTATACCTAAAATGCTGTTTCCAAGTAATAATAAATTAAATTAAAAAAAATAAGAAAATTATGTACTTATTAACAACAGAGCAAAAAATATCTTCAACAACATGGATTGTTCAAAATAGATCTACAGTACTTATATTTGGTAATAGAGATATAGTAATGTTGGAAAGTATTTACATGCCACAAAGTATTACATTAGCTATCTACTAGACTGTTTTAGTAGAAAAATTATTATGCTATATAGTTTATATTTTTTGAGTTTCAAAATATTGATTTATAAATATTCATCCAAAAATTTCAATATTAAGTATTTTGGTTGGACACATAGTAATCTCGGTATAATTGTTCTCTTGATTGTAGAGGAAGCCCGTGCCCTGCAGTGGAAGGTATATGGGTTGATAAATACATTGTAATTATGATGTGGTTTAATGTTTTGAGGTCTCCACTACTTCTATGACAATTGGGTTGTTTTTGTTTATCTATATTATACCATGAGTAAGAGTAGCTTGAAGTGACATGATTTCAGCTTTGCCTTACATGTATGGAAATAAAAGGCCTAGCTTAAATAATCATTAGTGGAAACATATTAGTTAGAGAAACATTTGTGTTGGTGTACATCCATATCCTCAAAACTGATTCTCTTCACCTCGGAAGCTATATAGGAGCTTGTTTCTTATAAGAGCTTGATATGTTGTGATCCACGCAAGTGTGATGTATTTTGGGTTTTCTGAGTATGTACTGTATCAGCCCATATATGTCCTCATGAGCCTACTCTACAATCAAGCATGCAATTGATTTTTATTCTGTGTATCATAGGACAGAATTAGATCAGCACAGTTGTGTCGACAGGTGAGAGATAGCCATCTCACATCGGTAATGATTCTAATATGGACTGCTCTAGTCATAATTTTCATTAGCAATTCAAAAAATCTGGTGAAAGTCTATTAGAATTAAGAATTGCCTAGAGTGATAATAAGCCATCTGTACGTTTTATATTAATATGTAATATTTCTTTAGTGTGCAGTAAAGAATAATAAAAAAACATAATAAATACCCAACAGTCACATACATAGTCCTGACCCCACACTAAGATCACGTCTTGTCTCATGGGTATCAGAAACCACGAGAGGCTTTTCGGTCTCACAAACACCTAGACCTGAATGAAATACCTGTAGACAACAAAAAAAATTGTCTTGGGGCGGGGATTGAACCCGCGGCCTTTCATTTCACAGTTTAATAACATTAACTGCACCTACTATCTGCATACCATAATTTATAAATAAACTGTTCTTAATTCAATAGTCTCATATTATGTGGGAGTTTTAAACAAGGAGCTAGATAAAGGGTACTTATGTCATATCAGTCAAGGTAACCTAGATAGCAAGACAGTCTATTTTTAGCCTAGGCACAAGACAAATCTAATTAGGGCCTTGAACATCCAATGCCTTAATAGTTTTACTGTTCTATTTTGTTAACCAGCTGATCCTATTTGGAAGCTGTACAACACTGTTTCTTGGAAACTATAATAGTTTGATGTGCAATGTTACTTTTCGATGTAGATACATATTTATGGAAACATGCTTAGATTGCGTATTTTGTGTTTTAAATAGAAAGAAACAAAAAGATCAACATTTTCCATTTTGACGATTATTGTATTTGGAACAATTACACTCTCCTAACAATAGGATTTTCGAATAAAAAGACTTGTCTCACTTTCTATATGAGTACTACAGTTTTGGAATGAAACAATAGTTGAAAATATATAATTCATTAGTATTTTGATGTTTTGAAGCCATAAAACTTAACCTTTTTGTAACTCCTTGCATCGATTTCCATTATTCAATTAGTTAATTACCATAATATAGGTGTACGGCAAACTTCGTACACGCCGAAACGAGTACCTATACTATCATCAACTTAAATTGCTTGTAAAAATCAATTAAATTTGGACTGTATTGCCATACACTTGGATTTTAATTACAACAACAGATTCATGCTATTTAGATAGTAAGTAAAAAATCCGATCTCTACCGTATCTTTTCGGACGACCAATGTTACCATGAAGACTATAGTCCCCGAAAGATCGGGAATGAAAAAATAAACCAAACCTCGGATAAAATCCCTATAAAAATATAATATGTCCAACTGCAGAGCGCGAGCCACTTCTAGAATAGGGCATACAGCGTTCGATTGAGGGGATGAGGCCGTAGTCCCTACTACCTACTCTTGGCACTAGACCTTAAAATCAATTTATTGTTATCTTTTTTACGACTGCCTCGGTGGCGTGGTTGGACTATGGTACGATTACAAAGCTGAGGTCTCGGGTTCGAATCCCGGGTCGAGCAAAGTGATTAGATGTTTCTATTCATTATCAGCTCGGGGTCAAGAATTTGTGCCCGATATGGCGATAGGCTATCACATCATGGGACGGAACATACAAGGCGAAATGTGGGTGTCTTGGTAACACCTCTGCCTACCCTTTCTGGGAAAAAGGCGTGGGTTTATGTATGTATGTATGCAAAAAAAAATCTTGTTTCAGGTTGATTGCCAGTCGCGATGGCGAGCGGTTCCTGGGAGGAGTTCTTCGCGGTCCACCTGCCGCCGCCTGACTTCGAGGACAACAGGTCCCTGCTCAAAGAGTTCTGCGAACGACACGAGCAGTATGGCAACAAGATTGTGCTTGTCACTGTAAGTAGAACACAGATATGCTTTACAATATGCAAAACCCGTCAAAATGAACATATCTGTGTCGCATTTTCGTTGGTCGGCTTGGCTTAGCCTGTGTACTCGGTCTCAACCAAACCGACATAAAAGTGTCGAAAGATAATTGTCTTCCACTGGCTTGATATAGGCAAAAGTTTGTATTAAACCTGATGGTAAGAAGTGGCACTATCTAGGAATTTGTAGTTACTCCAAACTAAGAGATTCAATAGGTATTTAAGAGCGACTATGGGCTATCTGATACCAGTACCCTCCATACTTAGTCACCAGACGCTAAAATTCCATTGAAAAAAAAAAAAAAATGAAAAAATGTTTATTTCGTTTCACAAAATACAAAATACAAGGTAAGGTTGGGATCTTCTAGTAAGCATTAGATATGCTTGTGGCAGAAAATCCCGCTCTCTCACAGCAAATTATATTATAAAAACAATAATTGTGATGTACAAAATAAACAACACTAGGTTAGTAACTAAGTCTGTAAGTATAGCTATTAACAACAACAATAAAGTGTGTTTGTGCGTGTGTGTGTGTGTATGTGTGCATGTTTGTGTGCGTGTGTGTGTGTGTATCTGTATGTGTTATTCAATATGTAACATAAAAAATATTTAATAGTATTTGGAAATAAGTGCTTCAGTTTGTTCGTAGTTGATTGATTGTAACCACTCCGTCAGAGTCTTTTTACATTTATAGAATTGAAGGGGATAAATGTTAATTTGTTTATTTACTTCATTATACAAACGGGCTGCAAGTACATAATATTGGCGTGAGGCAAATACTGTTTTACAGCGTGCTTGTGGTATAACAGTATAGTTTCTTCTACGGTATAGTAGTGATGGGTCAAAAAATAGGGATTTATGGAGTCTTAATATGGTTATAAGAATATATAATTTCCTCATTGATAGTAAATTACAGCATTTATATAATTCAATTGTGGGGAATCTAAATTCTTTGAAATACATTACTTTCAGAAGACATCTTTGACCCCTTTCCACTTCTAGGAATTTTGTTTTGGTAGCACTGCCCCAAACTGGTATACAGTAAGTCATAATTGATTGTGCCAGAGAAACATATATTTGGTTTAACAATACTTTTGAGGCTACATGTCTCAATGTCTTAAAGATTGATATAAGTTTCCTTATTCTATTATTGACATACTCAACATGCATGTGCCATGAGAGCCGTTGATCTAATAATACACCCAAATATTTAATAAAAGGTACTTGCTCTATTTGAATGCAGTTACAGTGTGTCCTGTCCAATATGTTGCAATTGTGTAGTTTTAGTGTGAATCGATTTAATTGGGTATTGGGAATATTATATTTTGAAAAGCAAATGTATTTAGTTTTGGATGCATTGAGTGTTAGGACATTAGATTTAAGCCACGTGCATACTTTACGCATACCCAATTCAGCTTTATTAAAAACTGAGTTCCAAGTGGTATCACTAAACACAATAACAGTGTCGTCAGCATAAGAAAACACATTTCCTCCCTCTATGTTAAGATTCAGCAAGTCATTAATATACACCAGGAACAGTGTGGGGCCCAGTACACTGCCCTGAGGCACACCAAATGTTACTGGTGAACTTTGACTAACATAGCTCTCAATTTTAACTTTTTGCGTGCGTCCATACAAATAGTCAGTCAATAGTTTTAAAGGTACATCCCTAATCCCAATACGCTCAAGTTTGCATACAAGAGTAGGTAGGGAGACGGTATCGAATGCCTTCTTAAGGTCTAAAAACACTGCAAGACATTTATTTCCCTTATCCATCTCTTTGATTAATAGGGTTGATACAGCCAATACTGCATCTTCTGTAGACCTACATTGCCTAAAGCCATATTGTGAGTCCGACAGAATTTTAAATTTATTAAGATAATTAATAATTCTAGTATTTATTAATTTTTCAATAATTTTGGATATAGCTGGCAATACCGATATAGGCCTATAGTTGTCCACATCATTTTTCTTGCCACTCTTGTAAACAGGTGTAACCAAAGATTGCTTAAGATGGGTAGGGAATACTCCTTTATTAAAACATAGATTTGCAAGCTGCGTAATTATTGGAACGAGAATAGTATTAGCCAATTTGAGGAACTTAGTTGGGATATTGTCAAATCCAGGAGCGCTTTCTGTTTTTAGGTTCATTAGCACACGGTAAACTTCACACGGATCTGTGTCTAGAAGGACGAATGATGAAAGGTTTGTGTACAATGGTTGTGTATCATTACTACTACTAATTGAGGGGATGGATTGACTTGAGTTGATGCTTTCAGCTAATTTTTTACCCACGTTAGCGAAAAAGTCATTTACATGATTAACAGACTCTACATGTGATGATTTATAGTTTAAGAGTTCAGTATTTTGAGTTTTTGTTGCATTGTAATTAGTTATAGACTTAATGGTTTTCCAGAGAATTTTAGGGTTCTTAACTGATTGGGAAAGCTTTTCTCTCTCATATCTTCTTTTTAATTTCTTAGTTAACCGATTACAAAAATTTCGGTATCTCTTAAACGTGATCTTTAATATTTCGTTATGTGGGTCATTACGAAGTTTAAGTTGCATCTTATTTCGGTTATTTATGCAGCGCAAAATGCCAGTAGTAATCCATGGCTTTATATTCCTACGACTTTTAGAAACATGTTTTATTATCTTGCTTTCCATTAATGAATTAGATATTTTAGATATAAGTTGGTCAATTATGAAATGTGGATCATTACATCCCATTAATTGAAAGATGCTTTAAGAGTGTAACTGTGTTAATGCCTTTTCAAAATCAATCATTTCAATTCTTTTAGGTTTGATTGTCTTAAATTCTTGCTTGCGAATATGTAGAAAAACAGTATGATGATCAGTTATTGTGGTAGTTAGTATAGCGATAAAAGCTTGACTTTTATCCTTTTCCAATTTAATTATACAATGGTCGAGACAGTTGTTCTGGCGAGTAGCTAATAGATGTCCAGCTAGTAGGCCATAAATGGATAGCATGTTGAGGTAGTTATGCCTGTTAATACGTTCATATGTTGCCTCATTTTCCCGAGGAATAAGGTTAATATTAATATCGCCCATAATTACAATGTTGGTATAGTTATTATTTGATTCTAAGTAGGTATTAAGTGAGTTTATGAAATTAATTGCATTAGAGTGTGATGGCGAGCGATAAATGCCCAGTATAATAGTGTCACTTAATTTTATTTCTATACAGGTTGCGTGAATAAGTGTAATCTCTGTTAGTCGAGATGTTAAAATATTATTGACATAGACCAATACACCGTCATTTTGATTAGAGTTGTTACTAGTCGCCATATATGTATAATTTTTTAATATAGGAATAGGCTTACCAGCTTTCAATCTACATTCTGTCAAAATCATTATATCTACCACAAAGTTAATTTGGGACAATGTAATCTGTAGATCATCGAAATTTCTTGCTACACTTCTTATATTTTGTGATATTACAGTTAAACTATTCTTACATATATTAATATGGTTTTTGAGATCTTGAATATCACAGATAACCGAGGGTACGACCTCATGTTGATCTATTTCATTTATTGTTGAAAATAAGCTAGCCATTGCCAAGTAGTGTAGATTGAAATGAGAGAAAAACTCTTAAATATGACATTATTGACCATAGGAATTGTTTGTTTAATATAGGATCACCAATATCATAGTTCATTTTGAGGATTAAACTTATAAAGTCTTTAGGTTTTAATTGTTGCTTGACCAGTGTAGTATTTATGAAGCAGTGTAAAGAAGAGTAATTATTTTTGTAAATCATATTAAAAGTAAAAATAATGTCTGAATGTATGTGTGTTGTAGTAGTGAGTATATTAAGTAGAGTATTCGTATTGACTGTAAGCAAAAGCAATGTATCAATTTTAGTTATTGCGTACAGGTGTATAAGAGGATATGTATTCGTCACGAGCTGGTAGTATGTACATAACAATAAGGCTAAACAAGAAAGGACACTTGACAGAGATATTATTATAAAGGTAATTACAGTTTTCTTGTGTATACATAACCATAACTGAGCTATAAATAGATTTCTAAATTCTAAACATATTATTAGTCATTTATGTTCTGTAAGTTTTTTAATTTGGTCTTCATTGTGAATTAATATTATAGGGGAATTTTCGTCCCTTCTCAGATAAACTTTACCATAAGCTGTCCAGCAAAATTTATACGATTTAGATTTAATTAGCTCACGTGCCAGGAAGTGAAGTCGGGATGCCTTTGCAGTCAAATGTTCTGAGATGAATATTGGGGTGTCCTCCATGGAGCGGAATCCCAAGTGTTTTGCACATAGTTTTGTCTTTTGCTTGATGTTAAATGCTTTGCATGATTTTAAAATCTTATTTTTGAGTAAGGTTGACGAGGTTTCTACAACAACAGGCGTATTTAGCGAATCAGCTTTTTTCACTCGTGCTCTGTAAATATCTTTTATATCCTCTTGATGTATTGGACATTGTATTGCATCTCCCAGTCTGGTCACCATGTTTATTAGGTCTTCCTTAGTTTCGTTATTTTGTTTGGGTACATTTTTTATTTCAAAATTTGTTTTCCGGCACCCCTTTTGTAGATCTTCTACTTTATCTTCCAAAATTGTTATATACTTTTTATTCTCAATTATCTGTCTCTCCAGGCAATTAATTTTCTTTTTAAAATCTTCATATTGTTCCGACAAGAATGCTAAAGAATTCTGGATACTTAAATTTGTTTGCTGAATTTCATTTAACTTGTCAGAATTTTTCTTAATTTCCTGCAAATGTGTTGACATAGTAGAAGAGATCATTTGCATCATTTCTTCTTTGAAAGTATTAAATTCAACTGTAATATCACCTTCCCTTTTCCTTTTGATAACACGATTTGTAACGTTTGTATCTTGCGATTGTTGAAGTTTTCTCACGTCAGTCTCGGACTGTGATTTTTCGTACGAACCTTCCATTGGTACCAGGCAATAATAATCGAAGAGATATCGATGCTCACTTGTGTCCGAGTACTACAGCTGGGTGGGCGTGTTCTTGAAGCGAGAGAGAACGCGTACGCTATCCTGCTTGCTTTATGACGCTCTAATAGGTACCAGGCGCTCAGAGCTGCAGCGCCCGATGTACGCAGCAGGCTCAGCGGCAGGCGACGAGTTAACTCCTTCACTTTTATGCACTCCTATTTTATTGAAATGTTATTTTTCGTTTAAAATTGTCGAAATTGTATTTTATAGATTTTTAAATAAATTCGAGTAACACCACACTAAACGTTAGCACCTTTCGGCGGTCCGAGGGAGAGGATTGGTAGTTACTCAAATGGTTTGGAATATCCTATCGCCGGCTAATTATCTGTAACACGACCCGGTGTGTGCCACACGTGTCCTTAATTAATAGTGAGAATCTAGGTCATTGCCAAACCCACTAGCACCTTTTATATTTGGTGGGTTTGACTGTTTCTATTTATTGGCTAGTTTAGTATCAAATGTCAGATCATGTAGATTGCGGCGCCAAAACGATTTAAAAAGCCTTCTACAACTTGGTCCTTACAAAAAAGGTCTTGTTTTTAAAGATCCCGAGGGTTCTGATTGCTGAAAACAATACAGAAGCTATAAAAACCTTTCCCTTATCACAAGAAGAGTTATGGTATTTAAAAAATATGCACGCGTATCGGAGTTTTGATCGTTACTTTAGGAAAATTTTGCACAGATTGTGAAGCAGTGCGATAATAATCACTTGAAATAGTAATTATGTCGAATGGTAGTAGATAGCTGCTACCAATCGATGTTTTATCTGGACGGCATTTATGTGCAGTGCAGTCACATTGCCGGGCCAGAATGAAATTAATTTCTACACAAGAAGTCTACTTCTGAACAATATTTTCCCCCAAGGGTTCGAAAAAAGAACATAAAATTATTGCTTCCAGTCTGGAGGCACAACAGTCCCCCTAGAGCACAACACGGTCCGTTTCGTGGACAACTTCAGCGCGGGCACGCGAGGGTCGGCCTCCGCGGAGTACTTCCTAGAGCACGGCTACGCGGTCATCTTCATGCACCGCCAGAAGTCGCTGGAGCCCTTCACCAGGCACTTCAGCGGGCAGAAACTTCTGGATATGCTCGATATACAGGAGCGAGGGCCCAACACTACTATAACAGGTATTTTATGCTTTAGATCCGGGAAATGAGCAAATAAGTCACGTGATGGTAAGTGATGCCGCCCTTGAACATCCACAACGCTTGGATCATGGATAAATTACGGCCTATAAATTCGGGAGTAGAGAGGGAAGGAAAAAAGATAGGAAGAGAAAATAGGTATTGGGCATCCGGCAATTGCCTACATAAACCATTATGCCGATGATTCTTCCTTCTCTTCCTTCTTATTCCTTCTTACTTCCTCCTCTCTCCTAAAATCTTTTTTTGCCGTGCCCTACAGGGTGCACATTGACCATACAATAAATTGTAACATCTTTTTAACACATGGAGTGCAATAAAGGATTGAGTATTAATGTTCATTATCATATGGGGCTACGTATTATATTATGGAGTTTTGGCTTTACTCCCAATTCTCTTTCGATTTAAATTTTATATCCGTTTTTTTTCAACAACACATAGTTGTGACAACACGCTGATATAAGTATTTCACTGCACAGAAACGAGAGATAACTACAATGTAGCTCAGATAGTAAATGCACCGTTTATTTACATTACATAACTATTAGTTACGTGGTTTTGTATAATGTGTATCTGCTACGACCAAAAATCGAGACAAGTTTGTGTTTATTAGCGCGCACATTTATTTACTGGTGGTAGGTTTCTCATATGTGAGAGGCCGCCTGGGTAGGTACCACCGCAATGTCTATTTCTCCCGCCAAACAGCAGTGTAAATGCACTGTTGTGTTCCGGTTCGAAGAACATTGTAGCCAGAGTAACAACTTCACATAATGAGACTTAACATCTTATGTCTCAAGATGGCGAGCGCAGTGGAATGCCAAGCATTGCTTTGTAATTTATGGTGTTGTTTGGTTTTGCTACTGTCCATGAGCGGTCGTACCATCAGGCGAATGGCATGTTCATCTCGCCATTCGTCGTAAAAAAATGAGACATGATAAGTACGATCGTAACTTATAAAGATGGAAAATTTAGCTGTTAAAAGGTAAAGAGGAATAAGTCATGGCTGCAGACCATCCGAGAGTGGACAGGTATCGTGAACGCCGCAGAACTATTTCGCCTCGCGCTATATAAGGAACAGTATGCTGAACTGACTCCTAACCTTCACTAGTTGGAGAAGCACTACAAGAAGGTGGACATTTTACATCTCCATGAAATGAAATTCGTTAATGAAATAAAATGAAATTTGATTATTGGTCACGTAGACAATTATATAGCCCTTATGACAAGTCAATACAAATAGTACTCTTACTCTATTTACAAGATATTTCATAATATTATTTATATTAAATTTACTATTTTATAACCATGGTAGCCATGAAGGCTTTTGTTTATACAATAATGCCATTTAAATTGCAGTGAAACCCGACAGCGTGGACGTCCTAGCGCCCATCCTGCTCCGGTACAAGGCAGCACATGCCGCCGGGGCTATACTCCACGTGTCCTTCACCACTGTGTCTGAGTACTTCTGGCTGCTGAGGGCTGCGTGTGAGTGCCTGGCGAACCTGGGACCCCGCGCTGTACTGTACCTGGCAGCGGCTGTGTCTGACTTCTACATACCTAAGGATAGAGTGGTGAGAACTGGATTTATGTTTTTGAATTTTTTGGTAGCGGCTATAACGCCTGGTGTGTTATTTACTAAATAGGCGCAGTTCGTTATGGTGAATAACTTATTGTTTTTGACGCTATTAACGCGCTAAAACTCGGTACCTTGGCCATTTGGTTGTTATAAAAATTAAGCAGATAAGTGATCTTATTTCCATAGATAGTTTAGTTAGTTGCAATATCGATAGTATACTACTTAGATATACTTTGATATAATTTAAGTTTAGCAGTGTACGTCATATAACAAAGTAAATTGAAAAAATATTAATAATGTCTCGTGTAAAAAGACTCGCACTAAAAGACTCACCTTAAAACACCCCACCAGCCGACCCACAAGATGCAGTCAGCAAGCGGCGCTCCTATCATCCAGTTGCACCTGGTGCCGAAGATGCTGGCTCCCCTGGTAAACCTGTGGGTGCCCAGCGCCTACGTGGTGTCCTTCAAGCTGGAGACCGACGAGAGCCTGCTCGTGCCCAAGGCCAGGGCTGCGCTGGACAAGTACCAGCATAAGGTGGGTCTTTCCAGGGCTTTGTGGTTTATATGCTGGAGGTAAAGGAGATTTTTCTGTTACCAAACGTACTAAAGATACTATAGAACAAAGTGATGGAATTCATGTACAGTACGCCATTAGAAATTCATGAGACCCGTTTCTAAATTTTAAATGACAGGGTTTATGACAGAATTGAAATTTCCAGGTTTTAACACCTCGTTCATCATGCCTTCTCACTTACCATTCTTTGAATATTTGATAAATAATTTAAAGACGAGCAAATATTGGTTATAGATGGTGGTAGGAAACTTGCTGCAGACTCGGCATCATCGAGTAATCTTGGTGACGCCTGACGCGACGCAGGAGATATTACTGACCAGAGAAGAAGTGCACGCAGGTGAGTAACGTTCATTATTGTACCACCTACCATCCTTTTGCTGGACTTCAATTCATTGAAAACGATTTCCAAGTTTTGAGCAATAGTGAAAGAAGGTTGTCGTTGATCCACAAACTGGTGTTAAAATATTTGTGTCAGCTCAGTTAGCAAAGATCGTACACGATAGGGGGAAACCCGCTGTGGTTCAGCATGTGTTCATCCGAATTCGATTAGACCGGCAGAATCTAAAAAAATTTAGTAACTGATAAGTACATTGCAACGATGTGCCAGTACAAAAAAAAACATGAGTGTTGTGTGTATGTGCGCGCAGGCGTGGACATCGAGGCGTCGATCGTGGTGGAGATCGTGCGCGCGCACGCCGAGCACCTGCGCGGCGCCGGCTGCGCCACGCACGCCGACTGGGCGCCGCGCGAGCCGCGCTGACTCTCGCGCGCCCGCCGCCGGCTCTACCTCACGCCGGACTAGGCGGATGTACCCAACGCCCCAACCGCCCCATTCCGCCCCTCCGCCCCCTTCCGCCCCTCCGCCCCCTTCCGCCCCTCCGCCCCTTCCGCCAAGTCGCCCAAAACCGCCTCCTGACCCATTCCGCTACGTTTCGCCCCTTTCCGCCCCTTCGCCCCTTTCCACCCCTCCGCCCCTTTCCACCCCCGCTCAGACTTTTATACGTCTCGTAGAAGGTAGAACTACCTCTAATACAACATAGACCTGTTAAAGTGAGTCAAAGTGAGTACTTAATATTTACATATCGGATGATTGTTAACTGAACATAGAAGAGGTACCTATCGTGTCGAATATCATATGGAATTAAAAAGTGATTTATAGACTTATATTATGTGTTGATATGTGCGAGTGTTAATTTCAAATATTTAATGTGTTTGTTGGAAAATATATTTATATATTGTCAAGCCTGGTGTACATTGAGACAGCATGACGCGTAACACGCGAAAACCATCGTAAAAATAAGGAAATTTAGCATAAACCTTGCCATTTTTTGTAAGCTCCGTGCGTATGAATAAAGATAGCACTAGTCAACGAGGGTGGCCACTTTCTATAGTCAAATTATTACTTATTAAAAGTACAAAACATTCGAGAAACAAACCGCCTAAATTATCCTAGCATACTATGGTTAGCTCTCGAAATTCGGGAACACCAGAAATCTAAAAGGTTCCATAGTAGTTTTGCTATTTACTACTAGATGGCGCTAATATGATACGCCATTTTCTATAGCAACTCATCTTTATCAGAGTACATCAGGCTCGAAAAATCAAAAATTTATCAAAAGAAATAATTGAATTTATTCTATTTAAATGTAGTGGATGTTATCAAGGTATTGTGTGGTGAAAGACTAAATTATACAGACGCGCCATTGTATTAACTACCCTCTTCTGATACGGAACGATATTCCCATAACGGGACCATGATAGCCTTAAAATCCTACATAGGTATAATATTCCTATTCCTGTACTATGAAAAGTTTTTGCCTTATATAAATGAGTAATGTGAAGTGTCGAGTAAAAACCCGAATGTTTCCGAAAATAACCGAAGCGGGTAGTTAGTGGCGCTAGTAGTTGTAATCTCTGTGTGCCCCAGTAGATCTTCTACGTGTAGATTTTGTATCTATTTCATATTTTAACTCATATATGGATTTTAGGCGGATTGTAGATTCGACGTGTGACGTTTTAGGCTTTTTCAGGAGTTTAGTTTGAATTGTTGGGTTAAATTGAGAAACCAAAAACCAATGAA
This sequence comes from Deilephila elpenor, assembly GCA_949752805.1. Lineage (NCBI taxonomy): Eukaryota > Metazoa > Arthropoda > Insecta > Lepidoptera > Sphingidae > Deilephila > Deilephila elpenor. The sequence continues at coordinate 12,808,733 of OX457106.1, read as the reverse complement.
AGACTTTCAGACTTATATGCTACATTAATAATCAAAATTACGTTAAAATGCCTTTGCAAAGAAAGAATAGCCCAAAGAGGGTCAGTTTAGTTTCTTAATTTATTTATCTTCTAGATTAAAAAAAAACAGTGTTCGATGAAGTCATAGACCGTATTTATAATGATATTTAGGTTTTCAAAAAGTCCGCCATTTTGTGAACCGCCTATCTCTAAATGAAGCCTCTACAATCTGCCTATGTCCAATCGTTTATATAGAGATTTTAATAAATACTGTAAATATAATCAAAATGTTAAAATAGTACTAATTTATTATACACACACTCCCATAGTATATCTGTTATGAAATCATGTTGTTTGCTAAATGTTTTATTACTAGTAAATATTGAAATTATTCATATATCCATGAAAAAGTACATGTCTTGTGTATATGAAACGGCAGTGAATTTTTCGGTCCGAAAATATCCAGACATAAAACATATATCTGTTGATTGCAAAAACGTTTGTCTTGGTGCCTGCATTTCTCTGCCACTTGTTTATAAAACGTGTCACAGAAGCTATAAAAACATCAAGAAGTGCTGTCCCGTTTGCAAATTAACTGAACCTACTCACAAATTAAAAACTTTCAACAAATGTCAAAATTCAGCAATCCGGCTCGAAGGACCAATAATGTTCAAACTTCAAACTCTTAATTTCGGCCTTGAATTAACAAAATTTTAAAAGAAAAAGCTAAATATAAATATTTCATTAATAATATTAGGATTCGTGATTAGAAAACCTAATAATTGATAAAATCGCATCGACATTTAGCAAACACATGATGAAAATTGAAAATATTGTTATGTACTGTAATTTTATATCTTAAAGTTAGCAGTGTGGATGTATTGTCTATTCTGGTTCTATATAAGAGATATAGTCGTAAATATTTATCATTGTTGTGCGAAAATTGTGTATTCAATGTGTAATCATTTATGGATGTCATTTTGTGGCGCGTTGCGATTTGAACTGTGTCATAAGCTGTTAAAGACAGCTTCCGTGGCGTGGTTGTTTAGACAAATGACGTGGACGGGAAGCCACGGGTTCGATCTCCACAATAAGACAAATCTTTGTTTCCCACAAATGTTTGTTCGAATTTAAGTTTTGTGAAATCATAAGGTCTCTCGTAGTTCTTAACATAACACAAGACTTAGTATCATGCTGTGAAATCAAGGCTTTTAGTAATATTTATTTATTATAAGCAATTGTATTTGTTATATTTTTTACATCCGTATTGAAATTATTGTGCCTCTTTTTTTTTTAATTAATCAAATATTTTTTCAAGTTTTTATAAAGTTAACATTGTTTACATTGTTACTGTATCTTTTACGCTGTTGGTGAACCTTATATATAAATAAATAAGTATCAAATTGCAACGCAACACATTAAGACACAAAATTTTATTACATTATATTTGGTGTATTAATCTCGAATATTCTATTGGTCTCCACTCGACGAAACTTCTATTGAATGGAAATGTAATTGAAAAATGTGTCGTCAGATGTCGTTTTACGTATCCTATTCAAGATTTAGGACAGTAACGGTCGAATTGAATAAACGATTTATTATAAAGATCGATCCGTAAAATAGACCAATCAGGTCAAAGATTTGAGGTCACGCCCACATTTGGCTCATTCTGATTGGTTTATTTTCGTTTTCGATCCGTAGATAGCGATTGGGATCGCTTATTAAATTCGACTATAAATGTGTGTAAACGCCTGAATTAGGCAAACTACTGCCGAAATCACACTTATTAGATTTTTGATAGTAATCAAATAAACATATTTTTTATCAGTTTATCGTTTATATAATTTCATTTACTTCTCTTTTATTCAGTTTATTAAGGTATACCGATCTTAAAATTTCAATCGCATAGGACACAAAACAATGTTACTATTGTTTTTATTATTATTTTTACGTTTACTTTTTAGAATATTGGGTATGTTTTTAGATTCCATTTTGTGAAGTATAACTAAAATTCATATCATAGACCTCAAAATACAGCCAAATTATAAATACTGATTCCTAAAAATTGATTACAAATAAATAAAAAAAAAACATTTTTAGCCGTTATTTTTTTAACTTGGAATTCTTTATGAGATATTTTTTAAACAAAATGTGTATTTAGAATTTTCGATGGTAATTTACTCGCTTTAATTCCGATTAATAACAGACGCATTTTTAATCAATTCTAAAATTAATTTTACTCGATAAAATTACAAAATACATTTGTTATTTTTGACAAAATTAGCTTTTAATAAATTTTTTTTCATTGATGAAATATAAGGGTGTTCGAATCATTGTCAGCATACTATTTTTTTTAGTCCTATCCTAGTTAATCATGATGTAAAAGTTTAGATGTGCCTTTTTTAACATAACTGGCAATACCTATTTCTTGGAAATCGGGTAAAAATCTATTTACAGTTAGATCAAGAAATGAAGGTAACTTTATTTGGCAAAAAATCGTAATCATTTAAACAGAGTAATCTATAATTATATTTCCGAAATTAGCATCATCTTTTATTTATATTATGGTTAAATTACAAAATATTAAAAAAAAAAAATTACCACGCAATCAATTCACAAAATATTGCCAACAGTAATCGGACCCACGACATGTGGTGCTAGTATTGCCAACAAAAATATACAAAAACACATTCTACTCCTGCGTAATATTTCATGACTTCATGTAGTTTAAGAACTGACATATCACAGACAGGACATTTTATGGAAATTCACATATAACTCGTCGGAAATATCTATGAACCTAGCTGTCATGCGGTTCACATTTCATTTTTTTGTGTTCCCCTATCTACTATGTTATTTTACATTAAAAACGTTTTGAGATGGATGCGAATTCGTTTTTCTGTTTTAATTCAATTTGTTTAACTTATATTTTGAATTAGCTGAACTTATGTTCCAGTGACGTTAATTATTCAGGTCCACAGATATTTCCGACGAGTTATACATGTTTATTCACTGTCTTTATTTATTGACTTGGCTTAGTGACTGCACTGCACCTGATGGTAAGCGCAAATGCTGTCCAGGCAGAGTATCGAATGTCATCAGAGGATCCCATGCCATTCGCAAAGATAGTTCGAAAATAAAACTGTAGATAATGCACTTTAATATTGGGAACGGAAAAAAACGATTCCATACAAAAGCCTCTTACATGATATTTTGCTATAATCGTATAGAATTTAATTTAAATTATTTGTTTAATATTATTTTTCTAGTTCAAATCTTTTATGTTTACATTTTTTAACTTTCTGACGTTTCGATTGCTTTGCACTGAGCGGATGACTAATACCTCAGTCCGCCCCGTGACCACGAAAGCTGCAAAGCAATCGAAACGTCAGGAAGTTAAAAAAATGTAAAAATTAAAACAAATCGCGATAAAATCCATAAAATACTAATTTTATGGATTTTATTTCAATGTGTGACATTCGCGTAATCTAAGAAACCACTATGTATAGACCGGCCACCAATGATTACTGTATAATGACGTCACATGAAAAACCTTAAGAGAAAAGTATATAAAATAATGCATAAAGAGTGACTATGAACATACATAGGTATCTATCGTTGTGATATTGTATATACGTGTGTCGCACTTGTCGACGTAGCTGTACAGTGTACTCCGACAAAGTTTATTCCATGTGGATTAAATTGTTGTCATATTTTAATGTATATATTGTTTTATTTCCTATGACCGTTTTAGATAGCTTCCGTAACGGGCTGGAATAAGGATCCGTCAACGTTTTAAAATCGTTAACTAAATCTGTTTTGTCACAACACAGTGCCCGTAGCCGGAACATTTTGCAGTATCGTAATAGAATAGTAATAGTAAAATTTTGTATGGGAATTTTAAAAGCGCCATTGTGAGCGTATTTGGAACTAAATTTGACAGCGGGAAACGTTTACGATACTATACGAGTATTACTATACGATACTTCAAACTGTTCCGGCTAGGGGCACAGATCAACCACAATTGAGAGTGATCTGTGTGTCTCAATAATCACGCCATTATTTTTATACAACTGCAAGATCTTCCTTTCGTTATATTGTTTCTTATTTTCTTTAAACATTAGGTTAATACCATCTGGTACAGAAGAAGGCTGCAGACCGGGATCAGGAGAGGGGCGATCTCGCTCGAAGACGCATACGCCGAGGTGATGTCAGAAGTCGCCATGGCTAGATAAGGCTGTAGGTGAAAAGGAACAAAATCCTACGAGTTGTACAAGCTTTTACAAGCTAGACATTGGAGGAACATCTACGTGTTCTTTGTGAAGTCCCGGAGTTTCTCCAAAGTGCAGATGGTGTAACATGGGGTATTTTTTAGGGTCCCTAACTCTGTACAACCTTCTCTATTTCGTCTGTTGTTTATGGTTGTTTACAATTATCGATATATCCTCATTTTAAGTACGAGGAGGTCCCACCCGCGCCAAACCTCCTTCTACGGTGGCAAGAAAAAATACAACGACACACGTTGACGCTTTCTCAGTTCAAAATTGTCATGGCCCGTCAGAATTGCACTGGAATATTTGTAAATACGTAATACTGCGGCTCCGTGGTTACACTGATTTATTGTTTCATAATTTTCTTAAATTTTGTTCCAAATTGTTATGGTAAGTGACATTGCTAAATTTCTTTATTTTCCTTTCGTGAGACGTATATCAGGTTGAAAAACTCAGCAATATACTACATAAATATAAAATAGTCTGGATTCTTCCGAGTCCTTCATAAACATAACACATTTCTATTGTAAATAAGCGTAGAAGTTAAAAATATATTAACTTGTTGAACACATTGAAGCTAAGCAATCAAGGAAAATGATATAAATTCTTTTACGTTTCCCTCTACACTGGGGGAACTATTGATACTTTCCAATAAAATATGAGTGGTAAAACGTAAAAACTGATTTAATGTTTTTACGGTTAATAGGCATTATTGCAGGAAGAAGAAATAGAAGATTTAGTGGGTGAGGTCAAATGCACAGACTCGCAAAAAAGTGTAGCCACGACCAACATGTACTCAATGGACTTCGACAGTTGTTCAGATAAAAACAACTCTTCTGGAAAAGAGACATACGTCATAGAATACGATGACAGCGAAGACAGCGACACCTTTCTTCTACACAGAAACGAGAGTGTTGTCAACTTGTACGAGTGTGAAAAAAAATCACTTGAAAAAGTAGACGATAAACTAAAATGCGAAAAACCAAATAAAAGAAAGAAAACGTCTACAAGCGTACAAAAATGTGTCTACGTAGCGCAGGAAATATTTACACAAACCAGCAAAACAATTATAGAATTAGCCGATATAGAAACGTTAAGAAAAGTTGAAAGGAAATCGCTAGAGACTCAAACATCTCTCATATCTATAAAGGAAAGCAAATTTGTAGAACAATCTTTGGAAGTGGCAAACTCTTCAAATAACGTTAATGGAATTAAATATGACATAGATATTAATAATACAACTAAGTGTTACATAACTTGTGAGCAATTATTAAACGGTTCTTTGGGTGATGATTCATCTAAATTTCTTGTATCTGAGCCAGAAAATGATTCTACTACCAACAACTCGGATAAAGTGATTACTATAATAGACGATGATTTTAAAGAAAATGTTCTAAGTCTGGAAGAGATTGAAAACCAATATGAGAATACAAGTGATTTTGAGGAATTAACCTCTGACATGGAAGAAGATTCTTTGATGGACTGTTGTAATCTAAAACCGACATCAGCTAACGAAAATGATACGAGTTATGAAACTAAATCGATAGATCCCGATATTGAAGAACTCTACAATAAATTGTCGGAAAGTATTGATTTGTATCCGTTTGATAAGACTTCTGAAGAAGGTAAAAGAAAAATAGGAGCCCTGACACCGCTCACTGAAGAGTCAACGAACAAAAAGAACAGTATTGACACAGGTTCAAATATCACTAAACTAAATTCAGATGACAATGAAATATTATTTACAAATAATCAGGGTGTGAGAATAAAATTGCTTCCCAATGAAGACAAGAATTCTTTCAAATTGCCTCCTATACAGAACAAGTCTTGTCCAAACAGTCCGCATCTCAACTTTTTATTTTCATTTAACGCTTCTAAGCCTTCTGACAGACCTGCTACCTTGCCCATTGTTATGGAGAATGACAGACGAGGAATAGCAGATCGATGGGAGATAGGTCACAAAGATCTTGCGTCAGGTGAGGGGGCACGTATAAGGGGAAATTGTGGTAAGTAAAGCAATTTGTAATTAAATAAATTAACAAAAAAATACCTTTTCTCTTCAATTATCCAAAACGTGAAAGGGAAAGAATGCAATATACGTGCGTAAACTCACGCCTTTTTCCCAGAAGGGGTAGGCAGAGGTAGCCACCAGGACACCCACATTTCGCCTTGTATGTTCTGTCCCATGATGTGATAGGGGGCGAGCCTATCGCCATTTCGGGCACAAATTCCTGACTCCGGGCTGATAATGATTAGAAAAATCCAATATCACTTTGCCCGACCCGGGATTCGAACCCGAGACCTCAGCTTTGTTGTCGTACCGTAGTACAACTACGCCACGCAAATGCAATATACTTTATTAGTTATTCGTTGATACTAAGTAAAGCTTTGCATAATTCGGTAACACACCATTTAAAGTTGGTGGTACAGGAGTTTGTTAAATGACAACATTTGATTCGCAAATAGAATAAAAATGGCTGGAGAATTAGTAACGCGTTTCTGCTAAGCACGGCTTTCTCTATTGAAGCATAGCTTATATAATAATAGTAAGGGCGTATTTTACAACTAATAATGATACTCTCTATCTATCTATCTATCTATATCAGCCCATATACGTCCCACTGCAGGGCACGGGCCTACTCTACAATCGAGAGAATCGATTGAGAGTGGTTAGGCCATATAGTCCACCACGCTGGCCTAGTGCGGGTTGGCGGACTTACATACCGTAGAAATTCTTTAAAATCGCTACGGTATGATACTCTCATAACTTTCTAATGCCGTTGTGTATACAATAATCATGTAATGTCTCCATTTGACACATGTTGGCCATAACCAGAATCAGCACATGACTCGGAATACCTCCAATTGCCTCCCATACACATTGAGGGCCACATCATCCACAACGCAAGGACTACCACGTTAATAAATGACAAATTGGACACAAATTCCGTTGATACCCACAGCGACTCAATTTCGATCAAGAACAAAATACGCGAATTGAAAATGATCAGCAGGAACACGAAGAAAATTGAACGGTAAGTTTTTTGGAAAATGTTTGGTTTTACGATAGTTATATCGAACTAAATTGATTACAAAATCTAAAGTCGAAATTTTTACGTTGAATATTAGGTTCTTAATTAAATTACTAGTATCCCGAATCCGAATTCTAAATCCCAATCCTTTAAAATTTAAATTATTTTCTTTGACAGAAGTTGATATCGTTACCTACCTCTAAAAACATATTTTTACTCTGCCTTTTATTTTATATAGCTATGATCATTAACTTAAGTAGTTATAAAATCATTTCACCAATGATGAACCAGGTTCTTGATACAAGTTTCATTCTTTTTCCACGGCATCGAATGAAATTCTTCACTTATGTTGTCAATTAGTCGATAACACCTACAAATATAACTCTATAAATACATAAATATACCAGCTTCACAATTTTTATTATTCCGTGCACTAGGTCTCCCAGTAGAAGTCGCAGTATTTCCCCGAGTTCTGTAGCAGGCGAGGGCAGTAAATTTTGCGATATTGCTGAGAGAGGCTGCGAGGCGCTGTGTACAGAGCTCGCCAGGAGATTGCGGTCGCCTTCTTGGTTAATATCAATTTTAATTTTACTTCAATGGTCTAAGTTGAATAAGTAGTAGACATTTAAAAATTGTTGATCGATTAAACAACTTCTAACTTAATTGCTCACGAAAGTATTCTATTTGTGGTTTGTCTGTCATTTACGAGTATGACGATAAGTAGGTAGCAATTCGTCTAAAGCACGTTGCAGAACGATTTCATTTACAATTTTTCTACCAGCCGTATGGAACTAAATGAATTTGGTACACACTATAACAAATCAATATTACATTACTTACTGAATCTCTTAAATTGTTTAAAAATAACAAATTGCTTTCAGGACTCACGTTGCAGACACATTAGAAGACATTCCGCGATCTCTGGAGAAATTCTGGGGTGTTATAAGCGAACAAAGAATTGCCGATTTGATTCGACTGGTATGAATTGAAATTTGTTTAAGAATCGAATGAATGTTCGGGGGAATGCAGTGTATCACATTAGATATTTTAATAATTTGGTATTGTAATAAATTTGATTAGTACATATGTGTTTAGGTCAGCGGTCACGTGGAGTCGCCACGGACGCAAGTCGCTCGAAGCGCCTGCAACACTCTAGCGGCCATATTGAAAAACACCAACTATACCAAAAAACCGGTAGGTAAACAGTATAATTCGAAGCTATAATAAGTATTAAATATTAAAGTATAAGTATTCTCGACAGACTTTCTGTATTATTTTTTTATTTCAATGAATGGCGAGACGAGCATGCCATTCGCCTGATGGTAAGCGATACGACCGCTCATGGATAGTGGCAAAACTAAACAACACCAAGAATTACAAAGCAACGCGTGGCATTCCACTGCGATCGCCATCCTGAGACGTAAGAATGTCTCATTATGTCCAGTAGTTACTCTGGCTACAAAGTCATTTGAACCGGAACACAACAATGCATTTACACTACTGTTTGGCGGGAGAAATAGACATTACGGTGGTACCTACCCAGGCAACCTTACACATGTGAGAGACCTAACACCTATTTTCTGTAACTTTGCCTATTGGTCAATCTTTTTTACACAATTGAAATAAACTGTAAACTTTAAACTACATCTACTAAGCATGGGGAAAAAAATATTGTAGTTCAACAACTTTGAGTTATGGTTGGACCAACACAATAATCCAAAACACTATGTAATCTTCAACACATCTGTTTTGTCAGGGGTTTCCAAACACTTGCAAGAAATTAGAATTCACTTCAGAATGTATTGCAGGATTTCTATGAAGCAGTGACGATCCTCCTGACGAAGACGGGCAGCTACAGCCGCCCCGTGCGGCGCGCGGCTAACGTCGCGCTCGACGACATCGTCTCAGGCGTGGAGTTCTGTCACGCCGTCTCCGCACTCTGCATACACGGAGCTGCGTGAGTGATAAATAGGCATGATAGTTGAGGGATAATGAGGACAATACGGAATTTATAATGGTTTCTTAGATTTACGCGAATGTTACGCATTGAAATAAAACTAATTTTTACGGATTTTATCGCGATTTGGTATAATTTTTACATTTTTTAACTTCCCGACGTTTCGATTGCTTTTCAGCTTTCGTGGTCACGGGGCGGATTCAAAAATGTTAAAATTAAACCAAACCGCGATAAATTCCGCAAAAATTAGTTTTCTTTCAATACGGAATATAATTACATAGAAAAATGGATAGACGACCTGCCAAAGATTCCAAGAGATGCTCTACTGCATGCATTTTTAACGTCTGTATAAAAATTGTTTTTAATGTTATCAACGCACAGCCTACATGTACCTAACTAAACGCATCGGTCAAGTAGCAAAAAATGTAAATTAAATGTGTTATGTCTTGCTCGGTATTGTATTTTTCATTAAAATTATATGTTAACACGGTAAACCGTTGGTGGCTCTAGTGAACCTCTGTCCAAACCCAATCAGTAACAGTCTTAATACTAAAAGCGGATAAAATTGTCCTTGATAACTTGTGTTGCCCTGAATAGTCGCACAACCGAATATATAAAATAATAATAATAATATTTATTGTTACCATTAATATTAACAACCAATATTTTTTTTTTTACACAGCTTATATCAATTACACAATTGTACTTAGAATGTAATATTTATTACGCGTAATGCGATCTATTTGCTGCTGCAGTAGTGATACACAGTGGGTATATGATGGAATTGGTGAGGTGATAGGAACTCGTTGTGGTAGTCACAAGAGTGGTGTGGTGCGGTGCGCGGCGGCGCGGCTGCTGGTGGTGTCGTGCGCGCTGGCGGGCGGCGGCCGCGACCTGCTGCGCGCGCGCCCGCCCTCCGCCGCCGCCGCGCGCCGGCACGCGCTGCGGGCGCTCGCGCTGCTGCTCGAGGACAAGGCCACCGACACCAGGTAACCGTCCATCGTCAGACGAACTCCCAAGTGTAAGGGTGCCAGGTAAACACACGGGCAAATAGATTCGGAGGCTTGGCGTGAGGCTACCGACACCAGGTATACCAAGATCGTCAAACTCTGTGACGTAGTGGAAGGCTGTTGATACCAGGCAAGACGAAACCATCAGTGACCCACGGCCCAACCAGTCTGGCTATTATGGGCCTAACATCGAGAGATGCACGTGGAATCTGCTCTCTGCGCTGTAATGTTCACAATCCACGGTGTGCCTCTAAACACTCTAAAATCTCTCAATTTATAGAGTCTGTCTTTCTCACTCTCCACTGCAACTCCTGTTAGCCGGGATCAACAGTGGCACGCACTTTATTGATAACGAGCATTGCAGCTCAGCGAGTCTTCTGAAATGACTAACTTGTCTTTAACCAGCAATTAAATTAATCAAATGGTAAAATTAATATTTTTTTTCCAATACCTTGGAAATATTTTACAATCCATAAAATGCTTAGTTTTATCAATTTGAATGACATAATCATATTTTCCACATTCCTCACAGAAAATACGCAGAAAGACTATATTCGATGCTTCGTCCCCTCACAAACTTCGAAGCTTACTACCTCACCGATGTTGATGTCGAACAAGCGTCGAGACAGATGAAGAAATACGACCAGCTGCTCCTCTGTGCACACAAGGAGGTCAGGTGACCATCATTCAGACCATCAATACGCTGGACTAACCTTAACGCACTTGCATGACAATTTTGACAGACCCACCTATTTAAAAGTTCTCGAAATGTCAAAAATAATGTAAATTATCCCAGATAAATGTCTCTTACTTGAACTTACTTTTCCACTTTAATTTTGAATGAGCAGCATGTATTCACGATCCAAGTATAATCGCAGATATGCATCGGTATTCTCCTACCAAGAGGTTGAGAGAGATGTTTGCTCCTTTGCTGAAATTACGTAAAAAAACATTTTGTGTGCCCAAGAATAACGTTACTTTTCGTTATCTTTAGACTTGTAAATTGATTATATTAAAATACTCTTTTAACTAAGGGATGCCTTACATTTAAATTAGCCATCTTCAAACTGTCAAAATGTTCATGCTACATGGATTATGCTAAGAGCAACGTATTACGAATCTTTTAGTGCTTTTCTGACAATTAGTTTCGTTAACAAATGTTTGTAAAAACATCTATTTAGTAAAGTGTAAGTTATATTATTGTGTTAAAACCGAATTTTCACGAAATTTTGTATACTAACATGTGTTTGTAAATGTGGAAATTACATAGATACGTCTTCGTTTTGTGTTAATTTTATAAATGTTCTATGCCTGATATTTTCGTTTTATTTTTGAGCCACGAAAACATGACGAATATGCTTAAATATTAAAGTAATATTAATTAACTTGAAGACTAGTGGGGTTGACATTAAAGACCTAAACTCTTCTCAATCGTAAAGGACGATTATACAATACGGTTTGGCCGATAATAATTAATATTATTTATTTATTTAAATCTTTATTGTACACAATTAAGAACAAAAATACACAATACAGAAACAATAACAAAGAAAAAGTACAAATGGCGGTCTTATCGCTCTACAGCAATATTTTACAGACAACCATGGGATGAATTTAAAAGAAGGAGAGAGAGGGCAAACTTTGACTAACTCAATAACAACGTCACTTTTAAACAAATTTTAACCCACGGAAATTTACTCAGCCTCATTGATAAATAACTGATAACAATACCTTGCATCAATAACGTTTCTATAATCAATGAACGCAATTGTTCAATTCACAAACAAGCTGGCCGTACGTAGAACGTACGGGTGACAGCCAACGCATTCTACTTTTACATTATCTCGTGTTTTGCGTGTAATAGAGTATAATTATTGCGCTGTTACGTAGGCAGTGGGATGGTAACGCGTATTGCTATAGGCGAGTGCACATGTACTCAAAATGCTATATGCATGCGCTTTATACAGGGTTGCCACACGTTCAGAATTTGGCGGGACAGTTAGCCAACTCTTAACTCGATTTCCTTTAGCTCCATTAAATTCCAATGAAGACAATGACGATCAAAAATAAGTAAATTAGTCTTGCGCAAACAAACCATTCAAATTTCTGGTTTCTTACGATTACTTTACTGGAAAAAACTGCCTTTCGAACCGGCGCGGGTGGTAGAGGAAAAAAATGCTAAATCTAAATTCTAAATTATGTTCAACGTTTTATGCATTCAATAAATTATTAATTTTAAATAGTTCCAAAATACCAAGCAAGTCCTTGGTCCTAACTCAAAATATCAAATCAGATCCAGTGTCAAGAGTAGGCCAGCTAATCGGAACACGTTTGTACCGAAATAAAACAGGGTGATTGTGTCACAATTATGAGCGCTTCAGGACCGTCGCGTCGACGCAGCATCCGCCTTATCAAGTAGGTAAACGGTGGCCACAGGGGATTTAACTTAGTATAGTCTATATCAGAATTAGTGACGCAGCCCTTTAATGGAATACAATTTTAAAAAATCGTATCTGAGGTGGAATTAAATATAGTAAAGCGATGATGTGACCAAGAATTTTCGAGAAGTCATTCTTGGCACACGTCTACGAACTTCATGGAAGGACGAGTTTAACAAATAAAACAGCAGAAAAAACAGTTGTTAAATGTTTTTCGCTAGTCGATACTTTACTTGGATCGCACATCATGCGTCAGTGCGATCATTTTGCCGCGTCAGTATAAAATAGTGCATTCTGCACTGAATGCACTCAATTTGTACTTAAATGATTTTTTAATGCATTAAAACAATTACCCTCTATGACTATAGACATTATTATTCATAATTAAAGGTTATAGTAACACATTAAGATAGAGAATAGAGTAGTAGCTATTTGTGTCTCTTAAGTGCACGTGTACTCAACCTGCGTTTGCTCTATAACGAATGCACTCATTATGCACTCAAAGATCGTTAGTTTATCAACTAAACGAGAATGAAAGGTCAACTGGACTGCAGTTAAAGACGTGACATTTGAGAAGCCCACTTAACTTTACTATTTTAAAAAGGTAGGTACAGGAAAATGTATTTGAAAACAATATATTGAGGTTTCCTTACACTAAGTGGTTTTTTTATTTCGCCTACTCTTGCTACTTAATTTTAAAATATGTTACAGTAATTTATCTTTTTTTTTTTTTAATAACTGAAATGACTTCAATTTTCGTCCCATACAATGAAACGTAGTAACATGTCAAAATGATCTAACAACTTCAACAATAATTGTCAGCCTCCGTGGCGCAGTTGGTCAGACGCCGGCTGTGAAACGAGAGGCCCCGGGTTCGATCCCCGCACCAAGAGAAATGTTTGTGCGGCCCACAAATATTTCTTTCGGGTCTGGGTGTTTGTGCGACCGAAAAGTCTCCTGTATTTCTAATACCTACGACACAAGATTTAATTGATCTTAATGTGGGGTCAGAACTATGTATTTGACTGTTGAGTGTATTTATTTATTTATTATTTAATTTCGACAAGCTGGCTTCACTGCTTAGGTATTCTTGCCAGTGGATAACATTGTTCTTACTATTAAGGGCTTGTCACTTAACGTGCCAATAAACATTATACTCATGAGTAACAGTTCATAAAAAAGTCTTTCCTCATTGTGAACACCCTATCACCTCGCCTATCGCCTCTCGCCTTCCCCACCCACATCGCTCACCACAGTGAAAAGCCGCAGGTCACAGGCCATATATCTAGCTACAAACAACCTTGCATTCTATCACCCTCATATTCCTTATCCCAATGTCATAAGGTCCAAAATAACGCAAACCACCTCTTATATGAATGACCGAGTAGCATCGTACGATGCTTTCAGATAAACCGATGCTCTTTGTAGGTTAATTATCTTGTATTTAAGTATTAAAATTAGTATTACTTTCATTACTAATGTCATCTTTTTTGTAGTTCTAGTTTTACCCGATAGATGTCGTGATCTTTATTTTCGTTAGGTTGGAAAATGAATTTTAGTGGCATCCTAATAATGAACTGTGCCTGCTGTTAAGATGTCTTCAACAGTTTTAAACACGCTACTACCTATAACTTTCGATATTTAAAACTGCCCATGTATGTCCAACGTATGTGCGGGCCTTCTTTGACGCCGAAATTTTTATTGAGAGGTGTTAGGCTATAGTCCACCACGCTGTCCAAAAGCGGGTTGGCCTTCCCATACCATAGAAATAGAAACTTAAGGTTTAGTAGCCAGTTAGGTAGCTACCAATGGAGGTTTTAAAGATAGAGCATTTACTTTACAAGTGTGCCGTATTTCGAGTTCAGCCGGTGTAATCTAATTTTGTGCTGTATCTGTATCAGCCCATACACATCCCACTGCAGGGCTCGGGGCCTCCTCTACAATCGAGAGAACGATTGAGAGGGTCATTTAGACAACCACGCTGGCCTTGTGCTGGCCGACATAGTTAGTCTCTTTGCATTATACTGTATTATCATTTGCATTGCAGTCATGTCAGTATAAAAACACTTATTGTAGAGCTCAAATTCTATCTGTAAAAATTGTATGCCTGGGAATATGCCCGGGAACGAATTACTCAAGTGGACCTACATGCATTACTACAATTCATACGATCTGAGGCATATTATATCCGAGGTACATTGCGGATTCGATCGTCAATATTAATATGACTCGCAGGTACTCCCTTCTAATTTAAGAAATTCTGCATATAATTTCTGTAAACGCACCCTCGAGGACGGGCCGTTTCCGTAAGAGATAATCATTTATCCATCAAACTGTATTTGTGCACTTTAGGTTATAAGCCTTTTCAAGATTACGCCTTTGGGCGTTAATTAAAAAGGATTTGCCCATAAACACGCTGGGCAACCAGATTTTAGTGAGGGCAGTACCGAAGCCATATTGCTAGGGGCACTGCTGCCCACTCCTAAAAAAATAGGCATTATTATTACCTGAAATATGTATTGTTAAATAGAATCTATTTATTAGACATACATAACTCTCTGCCTGCTTAATGTCTTATGTCCATACTCGTAGTTCTTATTCTCCCCAGACACAAGGGCGCAATAGACACATAATATGTAGAATAATAACATGTCACAATTGGTTACATTTCTTTATAAAAGTCCTTATAAAGGTTATATTGAGAAATTGTGGGAAGTTTTTTGTGTAAGATAAGTGATGTAATGTGTAAAGTGTAGCATATGTAATTATCTGCAGGTAGTCACTTGTTTAATATATTGAGTTTAAATACTTTATATACTTTTTTAAGATAATGCAAGTGAAGTATATAATGACGGGCGCTGCAGACTGCTTAGCAGTTATGTAATTACAAATTTTGTTAATGCAGCTGCTTCTAAAGATTCAATCACTTTACCAAGTCTCACAACTTAAGACGATTAGATAATTACTATTAATTTGCCCTTAGTTTATCGAGTCTTTGTACGTGACAGTTGTAATTATCAATGTATATTTCTTTATTTTATTATCACGCTTATCTCTATTTAAGTTTGATATCGGTCACAATTAACACAATTAATGGAGCTTATCGGGCGGGCCACCCGAAGACGTTCTTGTGATGATCTTAAGCTGCGTGCACAATCTAACTTCAACTTAATTAATTATTCTCGACGGAAATAAGGGTTACACCAATAAATGAAAGTACAGAAAATCATTTAACTTATTTATTATCTATACATTTCTTACCGTTTACTATACAATAAATATTCATTTTACACAAAAGGAATACTAGTTTCATTACAACAGGGCCGAAAACTAGGAACAATTACATCTAGCGATTAAACTATAGCCCCTTATAATACTACACATTACGATTAAGTACAGAATACTACTTCTAGGCGACGGCCTAATATAGGCCGAGAAAGGCGAGGTAATACTCGAATATAGTATTTTCATTTTAAGACTGCCTCGGTAGCGTAGTTGTACTCCGGTACGACTACAAAGCTGAGGTCTCGGGCTCGAATTCCGAGTCGGGCAAAGTGATATTGGGTTTTTCTATTCATTATCAGCCCGGAGTCAGGAATTTGTGCCCGATATGGCGATAGGCTCGCCCCCTATCACATCATAGGACGGAACATACAAGGCGAAATGTGGGTGTCCTGGTGGCGCCTCTGCCTACCCCTTCTGGGATAAAGGCGTGAGATTATGTATGTAGAATTTTCTTCCACGAAGAAAGTCCAGTCCAGATTATAAATTTACTGTAGTGCTATCGGTGGGATAGCCTGTGCGTCAGAGGGAGGTAGCTGCAGATCTTGAGGAGGCAGAACGAGGCTCGTTTCCTCACGTTCCTATGCCTCGGGCGGCCCTCGGAGCCCGCCAGCAGCAGCAGCGTCAATAGAACCACGAACAGTATGTTGAACAGCTTCATGTTTCACAACAAACACTCAAATGTTTATTCTAAATGTTTGTTCGATAAATCTCGACACAAGATCAATTGGATTAGTGCTTTATCGTCGACGCTCAGTTGTGTACTAATGGTTACGTCGTGGGTATCGCTTATATAGATGAGCGAGTTATCTGGCGCGTGTGTGATAACCCGCCCAATACTCAGGTTCGATGACTGGGCGTCAATGTCACAGCGGGGCTCGTAGTAAAATTATCATAGTAGGTAATTGGCGGCGCACGTGCCTCATACCTACTCGTTATCCTTACCGGTTTTGATTCAATAAAAAATGTCTGATGAAATTTTGATGGTATGTTTGTCAGATTGGTTATGGTGCGGTTATGTGTTGATATTGCTTATCTGATTATATATTAAGGTTATGTAAATAGGGGCTTATATTTGTTTTAAGGTGACTAAGCCTTTTGCAACGACTCAATACGCTTGATTATATTTATTTATTGTGAATCTAACTCTATCTATTTTGTCTATTGATCTATTGTGATATCTTTCAAACCGCCTTTAAAATTAAAATGTAACAAAATGTTTTACTAATTAACGTCTATAATTATCGATTTGAGTAATCGTTTATATTATTAACGCTTTTAACTCTCTGTAACTAGCGCGTAAATGTAGGGTGCGGTAGGGCGACCGCCCAGGGCGCGTTATGTGGAGGAACACTACAGACCTTATTATGCTGGCTTATTTTATTGTAATTTCTCTATTTTGCATTGTTGCAGAGTCCAAATAGGGAGCGCCATAGAAATCTCGACCAGGCAGTCGTTAATACTAAAATTGTTACTATTTTTGAGATCCATAGTCTTAAAAGTTTTAAAGGTTATTCATGAGTAATTCTAAATAAAAAAAGCTAGTAATACAACTACTAATTTAGGTAATTAATAATTATTTCTCACGCTTTAAAAACCCTTTATTATTATAAACTGTCTTTTAATGTCCTAATTTCATACCAGTGGCGGCGTAAGGTAGGTTGGCACCCTGGGCGGTTTTGTATTGAGCACCCCTACCTAAAATATGACACCAAATTCTATACATGCTTACTCCGGACTCTTCGCGCTCGTATAAGATCAGACTTTTTTGTTCAAGGGTAGGCGTAGGTACTCCTTTTTTGTAGGAGGCGGCGAGCAGGATCGCTTCGCCAACGATCATGGTCCACGCTCTTCGTTTGTTGTCGCTTGTCGGGTTGTCGTTTTTACCCCTTGGTGCTTGGTACCCGGGGCGGTATTTTATTGGTATTTTAAATAAAAATAACGACGCAAACTTACGCCAACACGTTTACTTTAAATTAACTTAGTACTGTTCATAACAGTCATATATTTTATTATTAACACAAATAAATCAAAATATGAACCAGTATCAATCTATGAAACAATTAAAAAAACAATAATATTTAAAATATGACAAAAAGCATTAACAATCATAATTAAAAGATGAAAATTAAGGCCTAATTGCACAATCTAACTTTGCCCATAACTTTGACTTTGAAAATGTCAATCCCATACATTTGCAATGTCAAACACGTCTCAAATGTATGGCGATGACATTGCCAAAAATTAAAGTTATCGTCAAAGTTTATGCAACTGGGCCTAAGAATAAAAAGCCGTCAACAAATTTTTGAACCAAATTGTTTATTGATTGTGTAACAATTTCGACAAGCTTATCACAAAAATGACAATTAAATTGAGTTAAAGTTTTAAATCTGTCTCTGAATAAGGCCGTTAAAGTGTTATAACCATTCTTCCCCATATTAAAATTTTCATTTTTTTTTAAATCCTGCCATTGATTGTGGGATTTATTTATAGAACTATATTTATAGATAAGGTACTACGTTACATAGTAAACCTACCTCAATCCCCGTGTCAGTCCACGTCTAATTGCTAATTAACTTGCAAAGTAGATATCATATCACGGTTTTACTACTAATTAAGAATATCATTTATGTGCTGTGCTATACAGAGCAAACTTAAAGCCACTCCTCGCCAGTTTAATTATGGGCACGTATCTATAAAAAATATTTAACTTTCAAAACGTCTTTTAAAAAACCTTTTTAATCGTTAACAATCACCGCTTCGGTCGAGTAGCTATGAAGACTAAACAGTATAAAACTTTCCTTATGTAACACCAACTGCCTTCTTTTCTCTTTTATTATCTTTAATCTAAACCCAGCCCGTACTTTTCGAAAAATTCACGAACAACGACAGATTTTCACACCATGAGATTTTTGTCAATTACTTCATAAACATATTTGGCATTCTCAAATGATGTAATAGTTATTTTTTTTTGCACCGTTTCCTCATACAAGGCTTTCCAAAAGATCGCTGCAAAATACTTGGGGAGACCAATATTCAGTGGCAAACTTCCTGTGACTGAAGATAACGGTGTTTCACAGCTACACGTTACGACTTGCTGATATACGAAATCATTGTAGTTCAATTTATTTTCTATAGTAAATAATATCGTAGCCAGTTCAAATTCATTTTTACTTTTAAGCACAGAGCAAAAGTGTATTCTTCGATTTAAATTTATACATCAGTTCAACCGTATAGTAACGATTTTACAGGAAATAAGGGCGTTTTATTTCATTGCCGTTAAAGACAGATAAACTTTCCATAATGGTAAATTGTTGCCATCAGTAATGCAAGGTGCACCACAGGGTGCTGCCCAAAAATCGATTAATTAGGTAAACATCGAATGAAGTTAATTAAATTATGAGGTTAAGGAAAAATGTAAGAAAATAAATAAGAGAATGGATCCATGAAACATCGCGTATCTCCCACGGAGTTAATTTATATAATGTAATATTTATATTAAGCCGCCACCTCATTGAAAATATCAATATTTTTACACACAGCGCCGCAGCCGGGTTATCTTGAAGGTGAACTGTCGACGTGATGCCCAAAGCTACTGCTGCAGGTGGCTTCGCAATTCTTAAAAACAAACATCAATGATAAAAGTTTATCTCGCCTAAATCTCTTTAGTTATAAATTAAATTAATCATCATTCAAGGTAATTAAATCACCATTATTATCATCATAATTCCGAGCATGACTATTAAAGATAAATATTATCCAGTTTTCAAAACTACTGTAATGACGACTATCCAAGGAATTTTGTGTCAAGTAGCAAGCCTCGTCAAATGATGAAACCCATGCCTTGTAGTGGAAGGTAGCTAGACTGATATATAATGTACATAGATATACCAGGGCGATCTTCAGCCAGATAGCCAGCAACACCATTTCATCATCACAAATGCAGTTTTCGCCTTATATCGGGTGAGTGATTTTTTTGTTGGTGAAACAAAAATTGAATTCAGGCTGCTTCCATGCAATTAAAGCAGATATCTGTTAAAGATCATAATCTTATACAGCATCTGGGCATTCTCAGCCGTGGAACCTTATAATTGATGACACAAACCATAAAATAATGTAGTAGGTACCTACGCAGTTTTTAGTTAATACAATTTACAGCAATAAGATCGTGAACAATACATTAAAAATGATAATTCAATTATTGAAATACCTAACTGGACTAAACCAGAAAGTGGATATACGTGAGAACTGGATCGTATCGAGTGGCCTATGCCGTGAACATGACTTGACGTGTCCCGTGCCAGACTTGTGATAATGAGCAAAGTTCGCCCCAGCTGCCACATGTGGGCGAAGTGATTGCCAAACATACTGATAAAACTAGTAAGTCTGATAAGAACAAAACCGTCTAGACTCTAGAAAGTACAGTCAGGAGTATCCCCGTAGCAATTGTTTTAGAAAAATTCATAGAAGAATAAAAATTGAAAAGTTTAAGTGTCGCTTTACATTATCATCAGCATCCTTAAGGAAATCTTACTGCTGAACTTACGTCTCACCTAAAGTTGAAGTCTTTCTTGATAGTTTCTATAATTTCCTAGTAATTCTTACCATATTTTAAGTCAAGTTACTTACTAAATTGGGGGAAAGAAGAGCTTTTATCTGAATTTATAGAATATGCGCTTGTTTCCCTACTATCCGAATATTTACGTGTTGCTAACCGACCCACGATTACAATAGGACAAATAGTCGAATCGGTATCTACCACCTCGTAAATACGGTAATTAGGTCAATGAGATTAAAAAGCCTTGATACATTTTACTATAAACAAGACCAGACAGACCCCTGTACCGAGTTTATCTATCTGGGTTAAATAACGGTGCGGTCAACTGTTTAGATGTGTCTACTTGTGTCAATTGAAAAAATCTATTTTGGAGCTATTTAGTCTAGAATTATACTAGATCTAGTTTCAACCACACTCCACAGTATAGTAGACAAGACGATCAATACGCATGTAGCGGTCTTTATTCACTGGTTTGATGTTGCATTACGTTTTGTCCGTAAGTGTTTTTTAGAGTTTAGTCACGTTCTGTTATGCCTTTCTCTTCTTTTCATTCTCAAAGAGCTGCGAAATATCACGAATCCCCAGTGTTAAGTGTAACACTGTTTTCAATTTATTTGAAATCTATCAGCTTTCTAAAAAAGGTTGCTTGTTAAGCTCAATGCATAATATAAAAAGATTCACTTAATTTTATATACTTTTCATCAAAATCTTTGTACCTTAACTAGACATACTACATACCTCTGGAAATTTTCAGCCTCTAAGTTTCCACACGTAATATCTACTTCTACCTATTATTTTTTTCACGTTTATTATTCTTTTGTCTAAAATCTTAAGGATTCATCCATTAAATACCCTATATTTAACTGAAATCTGATAATGTTTGCCAAATTATTAAAATTCAATAAATATTTCCAAGTTTTGATATAATTAGTGTGCACTAATGAGCATGCGGCACACCTGCTAGGGATTACCATTGTCGATTAACATCAAAAACACCTGAATAATGCAGGTGTGTGACCTTTATAAATTGTAGAGATGAAGCTAGTTAAACGGATCTAAGGTGAAGAGGCTAATTCGGAAAGCGAAGCGGGCATATGTGTAGACTCAGTAGCGACGTCAGGAGAGGATGGAAGGATGGGTGACTGCACTCAGCCAGCCTACTAATACTATAGGTTGTCAAAACGTGCTGCAGCAATGCTCTATCATACCGCCAAAATCAAAGAGTTGTGCAAGAGAATATGTTCATTGTGTAAATAATCGTTAAAAGTCGTAAAATTTATTTTATTGCAAATTTCTACAAGAAATAGTTGACGATCTTTTGTGTTTCCAATATAACAGATGTGCTTCCAAACTTTTGGACGGTACTATACCTGACGAGCCATCCTCATCAAGTTTAAACCCAAATTGAAGTAGTAAATTCCCCAAACTGAAAAGTTTTTTCACAGTATTAACAAATTGTGAGAGCCTGACATCTCGTTAATTAGGAATCGTCTCTATGCCAATGAGGTGTCACTAAACGTTAATCCAGGTGTCTCTACACTACAACGTAACTACTATGCCCGTTTTATGAACGAGCCATGCAATAAAATATTCTTCGTTTCATTTGCTTTGGAACTACTTAGACTATTCCGTTACCAAACGATGACGTTCCGTGGTAATGTATACCTACAATTTATTGTCCCTGATACGATCGTAACACCATACTACGCAATTACAATGGTAGAGACCCTGATGTTAGTAAAAAATATGTTAAATCATAATGAATAAACTTCAAACGTTGTTACATATTTTAACTAATGATCTTAGCCGACAATGCTACGACGTAATTCGCCGCGAAAAATCCCCAATTTTCAATGTAAAATGTCGGGCGATAACGGCTTTTTCGTATGATGCAACATTGGCCTCAGTTGGGTTATGTTCGCAATACTAGGAGCGTGGTCTTCGGCTATAATAATATCTAAGCACCTTTGGTACCTCATTATCTCGTTGGCTAAATCCTATTTATGTTTGTCACTTTTGGCGCCGGTTTTTTCGAAATCTACATTTATCTTTTTCTCTCGCAGGCTACTTTTCTGAAGTTTCCCATCTGCCGTGTGTGATTTGCACACACACACACACGTTTTTTTAGTATTTAGGAACTTTATCAAAATGAAATATTATTTACAACAACTTTAAATGAATATTTGTGAGATGAATGGGTCACTGTAAATGCTCGAACAACAGCAGATCTTAAGATTTATCAACGGTCATTAGTAAAACACCGAAATGTTCCGTAATCCTCATTCATTTTCAACTTTTTGTCTGTAAACATTAATGAGTAGAGTCTTAGAATGGTATCTTTTCCTCGGCAATATTTTATATTCTGATCATATAAAAGTATTGGCATTTCCACAGATATTGACTAATCGACATACTTATTATAATTCTATCTATTCATCAAAATAATCTTCGATAAGATATAAAAATGATGGTTCTAATAAACCATATTAAAATCGTACCATATGATAACAAAAGTAATGTTTCTATTGGCCGAATCTGGAGGATTTATTTATTTATCGTTATCAACAATGAAAAATGTTTGCAATCGAGAATAATGATCATAAATATTAGAAGATAAATGATACACGCATACGTGTAAAGGAAACATAATCCATTATCTCCGATAATCATGAGATTGTTTGTTAACAAAGGAACTGCGAAATTGTAACATTACGTAAATGTTAATATTATCTATGTTTCTTAAATTTTACTGGTAGGTCTCTCATATGTGAGACGCCGTCTGGGTAGGTACCACCGCAATGTCTATTTCTCCCGCCAAACAGCAGTGTAAATGCACTGTTGTGTTCCGATTTGAAGGACATAGTAGTCAAAGTAACTACTGGACATATTAAGACTTAACATGTTATATAGAATGCCAAGCAATGCTCGCTCTTCAGCCACAGGGAGTCCACTGCTGAACATAGGCCTCCCCCACATCGCCACATAGACCTGTTTCGTAAATAAACGAAACGAAAAACACATAAAAGGGGTTAATCCCTAATAAGAAAAGGTCACAAAATTCAGTTTAATTTATCTGTATCCGAAATTACATCACCAACATTCTTTTTACAGATAAAAGGCTTTAAAAAGGTTATTAAACATGAAACCATCTCCGCTGTGGATTGCATAAGTCAGCACGCAGAGACTAGCCTGCCATCACTTTATTTTTGGACTGATTTATACGGCAATCACACGGAGTTGATAATTATAATTAGCTAATTATCACCGAAATGGATTAATCAGTCTGCCGATTTGTCTTAACGAGTTATAAACAAAACAATGTCTGAAATATTTACTGATATTTACATTGTTGGTGTGACTGAGCCAACAGGTAATAAAATTACGATTATGCGAGAAATAAAATATTGATAATATTTATAGGTTCAATGGAATTTCAATTGTATTATTTTGCATTACAATTGATGTTGCGGTAAATATATTTCAGAATGTCGCTCATAATGGTGTACCAACACATTTATATAAATAAGATATTATAAACATATATAGAGAAATATAGACTGCCTCGGTGGCGTAGTTGTATTACGGTACGGTTACAAAGCTGAGGTCTCGGGTTCGAGTCCCGGGTCGGGCAAAATGATATTGGATTTTTCTATTCATTATTAGCCTGGAGTCAGGAATTTGTACCCGATATGGCGATAGGCTCGCCCCCTATCACATCGTGGGACGGAACATACAAGGCGAAATGTGGGTGTCCTGGTGGCGCCTCTGCCTACCCCTTCGGAGATAAAGGCGTGAGTTTATGTATGTAGAGAAATATAGACGTTTTTAGAGCAGTGGGTGTACTGTACCCTATCAGGCCATATTCTCCGCTGCTGAGCACTGGAGAATTAAGTGGGGTCTGAGTATTGACAAAGATTAGGCCGTACTCCATCCTGCTGGCCGAGTGCGGTTTGTTGATATGGTTTGGACTTTGGACACGTGTACCGAAAACCACAAGAGTACGTTGGTAGGTAAATGACACGGACAATTATTTTGTAGCCACGTCCGCCACGGAGAATGATCTTTTCTTTCTGCTTTACATTTACCATTGTCTTAGAGGAATCTCTAACTAACTCCGGGTTGATTATAATGAATAGAAAAACCTCAATATCACTTTGACCGACCCGGGATTCGAACCCGAGACCTCAGTTTTGCAATCATACCGTAGTACAACTACGCCACCGAGGCAGTTATTCATATCATTAGCTATAAGAATACATATAAAGAGTTCCACTCTAAATTAATTATGTTTAGTTACACAAACGGGTTATTGGTGCGCAAATATAGATGGCAAATGCCAATTACTGGTTTATGATGAAATAACGCAAGGTGATGCATCAGTGTTTAACTGAATTATTTTTAGCAAGGTCAAATAATGGCAGATAAGAATTACTTATGAATATTTTTCCTTATTTTACACTTAGGTGAGAACTGCGCAGCGTGTTTATAAACACTGGACAAATCTTCAAATTAAAAGGCGTTCCTGTATTATGAAAACCTTCACTCTTTGTAGAATCAAAATCATTTTGTACTAATTCTACTCTCTTAAGGGGCTGTATTGATGATGAGGCTTAACTATTAATAGCAGAACTGGAGCTTTTACTAAACTAGCTTTTTCTGAAAAGCTTTTATGCTTACTTAATAGGGAACTTAAAAGCTTATATAAACTTACTCTATAGCCGCGAGTAATAATAGCTAAAACATTTCAACATTCGAATAACATTTCGGATTAGATGAAGTTAACAAATAATTCATTTAAAAGTCGCATGGATCGTCTATAAATAAAATATGAAAAGATAGATATAAATAAATATCTATCTTTTGTCAAAACCGTGCCTCACCATTTTACATCTGGCTTCTGATCCACCCGCCACTTAGGCTTAAGTTATCAATTTTATAATTTATTAACTCATGTCTATTTTTAAAACAAATGAAGATACCTATAATCAAAACTAATTTATCGAAAAGAACTCCGATAATATCAATAAAAATAAGTCATATTGACATTTTTTTACCACATTATCTGTTATTGGCAATACGCAATACCGCGGGAGGTATTACAACACCATTATAATTAGATACCAAGTTCAGAGGTGAAGGCAGGACGTTCAAACACTCCGCAAAAACTGTAGGGGATCGGGCCATCTTGTGTACGTCCCTTCTTCGAATATATAATGTTTAATTTTGATTATTAAGAATGGGTGTGGCTGTGGCCAACAAAGTGACTTGAGATTTACAATTAAACAGTCATAAGCTTATACGTCTGTATCCACCCAATGCCTTTATGCGTCCCACTGCAGAGCACGGGCCTTCTCTATAATCGAGAGTACGATTGAGAGGGGTTAGATCATATAGTCCATCATGCTGGCCTAGTGTGGGTTGGCGGACTTTACATACCTACCATAGAAATTATAACAAATCGCTATAGTATGTAGGTTTCCTCACGATGTTTTCTTTCACCGTTGCAGTGCGTGGTTATTGACTATTATTATACACATGACTCCGAAAAGTCAGAGGTATGCTCTGGGATTTGAAGTAGTAGTATTTGTTTGAATTACAATAACTTCGAACAGGATAACGGACAGTAGTGACATCATCGAGAGAAACTACGCCCTGCTTTCGGCGGACCGCCGTCTAACTCGGTGAGTTTTTGTTTTTTTATTATTTTTTGTTTCTAATAATTTATATATTTCTGTTAGAATCCAGCTACTTTAAATCAGCTATGGTCTATGCTCGTAACCCAATTCACCTACGCTTTTTGGTTGAGACTTAATAAACGATTTGTTAGTAACTACTAGTTATTTGTGTGATCCACAGGTATTTGTTTCGGGTCTGGGTGTTTGTGAGACCGAAAAGTCTCTCGTAGCTTCTGATACCCACGACACAAGACTCGATCTTAGTGTGGGGTCAGGAACTATGTATGTGACTGTTGGGTGTATTTATTTGCCATTTCTGTTCTACTGTAGGGTGACTGAACTGTCTGGAACGACCTCCTTTAATTATTTGTTTTTCAGCGCTCTATCCGTCCAATAAGAGTTCATCTGACCAAATTTTGCTCACTCTTGAGCCACGTTAGTCAAGCTAAATGTAATCGATAGCTATAACCTTTTCATCACCTTTAATAACCCCTCTTTATCTTACACCTGGTCTAATCCCTCAATAACGTGTGATTGAACATATTTTTATGCATGTTGCATAGGATTTAGCTTATCTCTTTACGGTCTGTCACCTGTGTTAACCTTCCCACACCTGCACACCCGGATCTAGGTGTCTAAGTAACCGATGAAGCGATCTGTGACTGCTGTCAAATGAGGCGAAGAAATATTTGATGGTCCAATTAATGCCGAAGCAGAGCTATTAATATACCTATTAGGGAGATTAAATAAATTATGAAGAAAATGAAGTTTAAAAAGGTACCTATACATAATTGATTAATTTGATTCATGCATGCGTTAAGTTATTATATTAATTATGATAAAAAATGATCTGTTTAACTGTGTACTACGTAGGAAGTAATACCTTTATATTTTATTTCTAAAACTATCTTTATGAGCCCAAACAGTGCTGAGCTCGGGTTTTTCAACAACCGAGAAAAAGGTTAAGAACATCGATATCAATGGTTAAGAATGGTTAGTTCACAGTCCATCACACTGGCCTAATACGGTTTTGCGAACTTCACTCAGGCTTAAGCCACAATCGAATTCTTGATTGTTAAGGAAGCCCGTATCCTACAGTGGACTGTGCAACCTATATGGACTGGATTATTATGTTTTACCATGATTGTGTACAATTACCGTCACCGTAATTTCGCTTAATACCAGTGACGTCTGCAACGGATCACTGGCACCGCCCTGAGGAAAATGTAATCAGCAGATAATTGTAACAATTATACAAACAATCGTTGACGTGGTACACGTGGCGCTCCGCTCTGCCCCCGCTGGCGAAGCTTATAATGTAATCCATGTTGCAGACATACTGTGAAGGAAAACAAGATATTGACCCAGGACACTTAGTTTCCTTTTTTTCTTAGCTTTTGGTTCTTGAGATTTAAAGAGTAAAAGCAAGATATTAAATATCTTTGATGTTCTAGGTGTTCATGGGGGCGGTTATTACTTACTTGTTAGCTTTTATTCATAAAAAAGTTCTGTTATTGCACTGCGCATATGAAAATCAGGTTCAGGTTGGGCTATTGATGTGGTATGGTATGTTCCTTCAGCTAAAGTCTAAACCTATGCCTAAGCCGGCACAATATACTTTTCAGCTTCTACTAACATGTGTAACTGGGTAACATGACATCAAAAATGGTCAGCTGTACGGATGATAAAATATAGAATAAAATAAACTTTTCTTACAGATATCTAAAATAGGTATGTTCATCATTCTTTGTTACCAAAATTCAACAAATCTGATTGACCTTGTAGATGACAAATGAATTAGAGGTTATCTGTGACGCCTTACTTTCATGTTTAATCGCAACATGGAAGTTAAAAACGATGAACGAGCATCGTATGATGTGAGAAGACGTGATAAACCCTTATCTATGTTATAACAAATAAATCCAATCTTGTAACTAGGCTTTGCTTATTCGGGAAATATCCACGCCAACTGCAATTCAACTTAGATCTTAATAACTGCTGTATCTTTTTAAACCGACCGGTGCGTGTTACTTGGCTCTGCCCTTTTACTTCGTGGATAGCTTTCAATTTTTCCAATCCATGGCTTTAGTAGTTGAAATCCAGACATAAAAAAAATATAAGAAATATTTTAGAATTTTATCCATTTTTTATCGAATTATGTTTCTCGAATAAAATTACCGGAAAGCATATACTTCAACTCCTTTAGTCACACAACCTTCAGTTTGTATGTTTGTAACCTTCAGTATAATTTCCGATAATAAACTTCCATCACTCGCGAGGCCCTCTTTTTTTGTGAAAGAAAGCTCCTCCATTTTCCTAATGGATGAAAAGTGGGTATGTCGAGGTCACCATTCTTCCTGATATGCCTGGATTCTTGGCACATACAGAGTATGTATCTAATGCATAGTGACTTTTTTATACTAGGGACATGGCCGGCAACGGCTACATGCGAGATGCGGTGGTGAAATAATCAATAACAACAAAAATTTTGAACTTTCAATCCAAAGCGGCTAATCTTTAGAACAAATATTAAAATGTATACTCAAATTTTATTCAAACAAACGTCTGTCATTCTGTCAGTAACCCATAAACTAGGTAGTTGCTAAAAGAAACAATTGAATTAGTTAATTTCTTACATCACCGCGAAAAGCTATTTTTCACGCCCCTCCTGACCCGAGATATGCAACGCCACCGAAAACATAACAATACAATTCAACATACATATTATGTACCTACCAGCCGGCGACATCAATGAATGAACACGAAAATAATTTTATCTAATCACTTGTGCACCCGCCCACGACTGGATCACCTATTCTTTTATCTATTTTTTACAACAAAGTTTAATAACAAATATTTTATTGCTTTCATGTTACGTAATCGTCACTCGCGCCCCTACAATTTTTCCTTATAAGAATTTGTTTTCTCAAATAGGTATTTGTAATTCTATCATCGAAATAAATGAATCACCAATATAGCTGTTTTGAAAACCACAAGTGAGACGCGATGGCTAGCAACAGACTTTTGTATTTCTTGACAAATCTCTTGAGATTTTTACACCATGCAGACCCAATGAAAACACTTAAACCTAAATAAACTAACTAAACCTAAACTCTAACAAAATTGTGCTTTTAACAACTATATTTAATCTCTTTAGAAACATCTCTCTGTATCGACCACTGCTAAACCCTAACCGAGGATTTCTATAGCGACTTTTTGAAAGCGACTTACATCTAGTGACAACCTTAAGTAAGTCGTTTCTTTACCTAGCAGACAGACAGTGCTTCGTTTGCCGGTACGTAGTCACTAAACTTCTTGTGTCATTCGATTATTGACAAACTGGTACAGCTTGGCATGAATCTTACTTAAAGTCAATTATTACTTCACATTTAGTGATGAGATTTGGCTCCTAATCCAATGGCTTGATGCTGATCATAATATTGACATCAGCACCAATTTACCCACTGCTGAACATAGGCATCTTCTCCGTAACACCACTTTTCTCTGTACTGCACTTGTTTGATCCACAATTTGCCTTGAAACGTGATGTCATCCATCCATCTATCGGGTGGTCTGCCTTAATACTCATAATTTCGAAATACTATACGCAAAGTGATGCAGCCAATTGTGTGGAGTGTGGACCAATATTAAAGTTATCAATGACAATAATATCTACATTTAAACGACCTTCAACAAGTTCATCAGTTTTTTGTATTTTGTAAACTGTGCGTGATTGTTATTGTTAATCGTTATCGATTGTAGTGGAAAGTTTTATTACCACATTGAGGTTACAACGCATATATTTACTACAACCCCTGTGGTGGAGTTAAATTGTGGCACTTTCAACAAGCTTCATAAATTACCGTGACCCTTATGATTACTGCGCAAAACTATGCGTAAAATTAATAGAACCAGTGTATTAGACGTCAAGTACCTACCTACCTAATCTCATATGACGGGATGGGCTTGAAGTCATGAAACCGAAATTCTATCGCTACCTTATGACGTTACTGTATAAATAAATACAAAATGAAATGCACCTGTAACTATATCGATTACTTCATATATCATATTCAAAGATTGTATCATTTTAAAAGTCGTACAAAAATCCACGATAGTATCACTGATCTCATGGGGTATTCTGCCCTGTCGTAAAGGGCGTTTAGATATCTCCTGCCTGTCTTGGAAGGCGACTACACGGGGCTTTTGGGATCGCTGGGTGCACTTGGGGGGCGCCCTCACTGAAACTGATCCCGAGGCAAACGCCTGAAAAAGGCTAATAAGGGCGCGTACGCGCTCCCTCTTATTAAGACTTGCGGTCTCTGAACAGCATAGAGTGGCTGCGGAATAGTACCGAGCGAGTCTCGCTGGCAAGGGCCGCAGTCATACTGATTTGCGCGAAGAGGGCCATCGAGGGGTTTTGGTCGGAATGCTGGCGTAGGGTTTTAGCGTGAGGGACCCAGCTCGGCATTAACATAATATACCAACTACCATGAGGAGTATGAGTAACATTAGGATAATGCCACTGTTATTACAATTCAAACGCAAAGGAAATGCCTACAAATAGCCATAAGTAGAGCAATAAGAAAAGCAACAAACATTAATAAACCTTTATTCTCTGAATAAATATTACATAACCACCATATATGCTGGCTTAACTAGGAAAACAATGCTGGCACAGGTCAAGCCTACGTCAAGCCACGTAACTGCGCGGCACAATCCCGCTCTATCAGCAAACGTCAAGTAACTACAGAGTAAACACTAAACATGGCGTGCGCATACTGACGGGCGCGGCTCACTGACCCGTCAACCATTTTTACACTAACGTGTAAACAATTGACGTACAATAAGATGGATTAGTACCTAAGTACGTAGATAATGTCCACGCACACATGGTTTTAAATATAGGAAATTATGTTGCGTTCGCAAGGTTTGTTGACGTGTTTCGTGTTTGTCAATTGTTATTTTATGTAATTGAAACACGTTTATTTTCCATCAATGGTTTAGTGGCTCTGCCGTTAGATATCAATATATTTCAGACATTATTTTTAAAGAACATCTTAGTTGAATCTAAGATTAAAAATAATGACAACAACTTTTAATCAACATCACAATAAGAAATATCATTTTTAATTTTAAAAACATGTACAGTAGAGAATTAAATTAAACTAGGTATAACTACCATCATAATGATGATATTCTAATGAGAGAAGCGAAAATCAGAATCCGGCTCGAAGGACCAATATTCATAATGTGCCGTTCGAACATGAATGGAATTAACGAATTAAAACAAATGACATATTAAATTGACAAAAGAACAGAAAGTCATTGTATTACCTAATTATTTTCGATGATGATTAACAATGGAAACAATGATGGTTATAATTTTAAGTCATAACTTAAATAATATTGGTATTAATATTGGTCCTTCGAGCCGGATTCTGATTTTCGCTTCTCTCATAATCAATCTGAAATAATACCCACTAAATAGCATTGTTAAAATAATATATACAGTAAGTATGTAGGTGTTACCTTAATTTTAATTTTCAAACATTTTTACTATTTTTAACTCCAGTACACATTTAGGTACACGATGTGGGTGCAACTTATTTTCAAATAAATGTCGCATTTTATGCTTTTACACATGCTTTTACTACCGACGTCTTATACGGGGAATGACATTAATCTTTTTGAGAAAACGCTTAATTATAATCTCTGTAATTAAAAAAATAGTACCTATTATGCATACAATCTTAACTGATTTTCACACTATTGGTGGATTTACATAAGCGTCCCTAAAAATAACGCATAAACTTATATTGCAAATTAATGTTAAAATATTCTAAGCGCCCAACATTGATATCTGAAAATATTATAAATAATTTGTTTAATGTGCGTCTAATTTATTAATTGGTACATGCAATAATCGAGAACATTTTTATAAATCACACTAAAATCTTACGTAAGTCAATGTGTTTCATTCATTAATATTAAATGATAAACGTATTCATTTAAAACGTAAAAATCCGGAGGTTATCGCCTGTAGTGGCATTTGGAAGCTACTTCAAAAACTCTTGTTCTCAGTTCACTCACCCGATTTAACGATATGATTTCGTTGTATTGTTATAATTCTTTATTTTAGGTATATTTTTAATTGGTATAAGGTCGCGGCCTCACTGATAGCAAGCTTCATACTGGTAAAATTTGGAAATATTTAGAATGTGAATGTATGTCGGCATATTATTATAACGTTAGGTAATTTGTCTATTTTTTCTGGTAGAGAAATACAATACAGAAGATATTAATAAAGTAAGTTAAAAGTGTTAGTCACATAAGTTATGTGCACTGGCATTGTGTTTATCGATAATAACGTGGCTTTGGTTACAACACGATTGCTATGTCACATGGTAATATGCAAATGAACCGTGATATAAGCTTGGTACACACATTAATAACTTTACTATCTATTAATAAAATAATATACATTTTTTTCTTTTTATGTGATTAAAATTTACCAAATAACGCCGAGACAAAATATACAATGAATATTGATTAAAAACTGTAAACTAAAAAATTGTAAGCGCCTACTTTACCATTCAACTATGCCATCACAAAGCGACTTTGCGCTGTTACTTCCTTTGCTCTTTTACTTTTTATACAGAAAAAATATATTTCTCTTCCCGCCAGCACCCTCCACGCATCTCACTGACGTAAACCACGCCATTGTTGCACGAGCAGCTAAAAATAAATAAACTCTACATGGAAAATAACTCGGTGCTGTTTGTAACGGCAATGATCTGATATATCTGGAGCGACCTCTGCCGATAAGGGCTTGTGGATCAATGAATTGTAGGGTGCAGGTCAATGTGATTGAGCCCGTTGTGATTGCGCTTACGTTCTAGGAAAATCGCTGCACTGGAACATTTGTTGAAGGCAGCAATATAACAATACACAATGTAGTTCACAAACAGGGAACAAAACACACTTTAAATTCATAGTAAATGTGGAAGTAGAAAATGCTCTGTTCGAAAAGGTAAGGGTAAGGTAAGGTTCTTTATAGTTTGAAATTAGAAAGGGTATATTGCGCTTTTGACACGAGCATATTGTCACGGCAATACTTATAAATTGATGAATTAAATGTAGCAGAGCCATAGATGTACACATCTATGGACTATGGCAGAGCCTTACTGCAATTTAAGACTATTTCCAGTTAAGTATAATATTTATATGTGGTCCATTTTAATCTAAGTCTTTATTGCGGAGAATTCCAACCCTGCGTCTTTGCTTGGTCTTTTCTGTATATTTTCCAAATGGCAACTCATGCCATGTCATGCTGACATCTTGGATGCCGACGTTTTGATCGCTTTTTTGAGGTACTTGATTAGTCCAAATAAAACTTCAATATGAAATACTTAGTATAATTTATTGCAGACAGAAACCCATCAGTCCGTAACCCCGCCGAACTGTTCGTGTACCGATGTGTTGTTACAATAATAAAAAATACCTATGTTATTTACAAGTACACTACAACTTATAATGTTAAAAAATAAATAACCAATTTTCTATTAACCGAGTATGGAGATATTACAGCTAGGCATCCGTATAAAGCCAGTCGCACACAATCGACATTTTTAAATCGATCGATTTAGTTTTTTCATATTTTGCAGATATTTTTATGTGCTTGCAACTCGGGCTTTACACGACACTTTAAATATCAACAAAAAATTACTCCTTGATATTAAAATACGAGATCATTGTTTCTATGTGTTAAATATACATATCTTTTCCCATGAACACAGCTGGTGTGTTTTTTTGTTTGTCAACAAATAATACATAAATGTATAGAGACGAATCACACATGTTTCGATCAAATTATTTACTAGTGGGTGGCAATGATACAATTTATTGAACAATTCCATGAATACTAAGTAATGAAAATTAGTATTGTTTAATACAACAAAAAAAATAAAAGTAGCATTTGTGGGTAAAAAATACAAATAAAATAGTTAAAATATGCAAAAACATGTCCCCATTGTCTAACATATACATCCACTAATTTCAGTCATATTATGTATCCTGCTAAACAAAGCAGTATTTACTGTACGTCGATGTCAGAAGGAATAACATTTATGATATAAAGCATACATTAATCACTATTTTAATAACCAAAATAAGTTCGATGTCACAATTTCACGTAACAATATTGAAATTTGCACTATTTTTTGACAACGGGTTTTAAACAAAAAATAGGACACAATGTGTTGCAATAGGAATAGGTTAAAACTCCATCATATTATAATGGCATAAATGATAAAAAGAAATGAGTTCATTAACTGTTTATAAGTTCATAGTTATTATTAGGAAGACAATTAAATAATTTACTGTTTTATCGCAGATGGAATAAATTGCATCATCGGAGTTCGATTAGTCGACTTTAAAACATAGCCGTAAAAGAAGGCCGTAATGAAATGAAATAGGCCAAATTATACAGGGTTTATCAAGACTGCGACCGAAAATGAATCCAGCTGATAGCTTTAGTGATTACAGAGACAATGAAAGTAAAAATTTCGCGAATAATGCGAATTTTATTTAAATATCATCTCGTTTGGATGGTAAATACCTAGTTTTTGCTAAAATTATAATTTAAATGCTTTCATACCATTGGGTGTTTGAAAATAAAATAGTGCACATTTTTTATAAGAAAACTATGTATTTATCACCCAAATATGACGATAAGTAAAAAATTACAAAAAAAACGACTCTTTTTTTCGCAAAAAATTTAGTGGCATTGTGTTTTAAGTCACTAATACTACCACCTGGCTTCATTTTCGGTTGCAGTCTTGTTATACCCTGTATAGCCAAAGGATACGAACTGAATAAATCTCATAAAATTAATATCTAGAAAGAGACAGTACCATCGATACGATTCGCTTCATCGACATTCGATATTGAGCGTACCTCTTAGTAACATCGAACCATAAAAAACATAACACAAAATGAAAAATAAAAATATTTCCAAACGAATACAATCCATTGCACGAAATTTTTATTACATTAAAATGAATCTGATATGTCGTAATGAACATGTTAAAACTTTAATTTGGGACTGTTGGACTCAGACATACATATTGGTTACATCCAGTTTTAGACTGTCAAATAAATATTTTCAGTCTATTGTTTATACTTTATAGGATTTCATGCACAACCTTCGCGCGAGAACGATATTTAAGGAGGGGAGAAGGGGAGAAGGGGAAGAAATACGTCATTTGAGCATATTCTTTCCCCGTCGTCAGGTATCAAATATCGGTATTTCTCTATAGTAGCTAGCCCTTCCCAAAGTCCTTCGTTTGACAAGAGTGTTGCGCATGAAGTAGTCAATCTGTAATATTATTTTTTGCTAACCGTCCACGTATTGAAAACAGGATAATTCGCCACGACAAAACAAAATAAAAAAACTAAACATTTGAAAAAACATGCCAAACTGAATGTTAAAAAATAAATAAAATTAAATCTAACCTTGTGTAAACTATTTACAAATAGAATAGAAATTAAAAATATTACAATGAGTACGAATACCCGAAACATCACAAAGTTTCAGACAGTTTTGTATGGCTAATAGTTTAAGACAAATTTTAACAGTGCCATTGTCCGAATTCAAGCATCTATGTGTAACTCTTGTTTATAAAGCATAGATTAACAACCTCATTAAATTGTCTTTGTTAGAATGGGAATAAGCAATTGTAGTCTGTAATCCGCGATTACGTTTTAAAATTTACTATCCTTGTTTATTATTATCCCGGTTGGTATCACGAGGTATCGAGGCGAGTGCACCGCCAGAACCCAAAGTTCTTTACAGAGACTGTTTAAATACCCTTAACAACTGAATATTATAGGCCACTTATAACTCAAAATGTCGTCAGTATGTGATTAAGTAATAGATTTTCGTATCAAAGATTTAAAAGTAACTAGAATGGTGATCTTATTATAAACCGAAGCCGAATTCGGATTTCTGGCACTATTCCTGCACTAGACTACTATATTTCTTAATCCAAGGTCAGAGCTAAGTCAAAGCCACTATCTATGACTTTCGGCCTACGTTTAGTAAGACACAACCATCGATTGTAATTGAACACAATAATTCGCACGAGCGTACGATTAGTATTTGATGCTCAGAAACTAGAGCCTTCATACTGATCGCGGCTTTGAGCTGGCTTCAAACTTAATCTTTAGTTTGACTAAAGGTGAAATATTTTTAATAAATCTTTGCAATGCAGTACAGGATGTGTCATCACAAAAGTTTTTCGTGGCATTACAATCCATTCGTTAGATTTTAATTCAGAATCAGGGGTGTAATAAACTTTCGTAACTATCGGATGTACGAGATTAAAATTTATCCGAAATAGTAATCGACCCAATGTCCTGAATTTAAAAAGATCTAGAAAATTTAAATACACAGTATTCCTGATTTGAAATAGCAAAAAATGTACCAATATTTAAAAATAAAGTGTCTATTGTACCATCGCACATTTATGTTACTACAGTTTCGGCACTTTAGTATCAGAAAGGTCGAGCATTTTTAATTAAAAATGTTTTGCCACTGAACTGCGCGATTTTTAAACCATTTACTATTGTATAATTCTTTTAATAAACCTTTAAACTGTGTGATGCTAGCGGGGTACCTACACAGAAATGCCCATTAATAATTTGTCTAATCTATAACCGAAGAGACGCATTGCCGCACGACATGTCCCATTTCGACTATAGAAAACATTCATGGTACACCTTAACACTATCTATATAACAAGGAACAAATTTTATTATTTAAAAATTGCAAATTCCTATGGGGGGCACGGGGAAATATTTAAGACCAGAAATATACCAACTATTTATCATAAGAAACTCGTATTGATAATACGAATAGACAATTTGACGTATATTTAAAAATGGAATTATTCGTGCGACAACACTATGCCCATACCACCGTGCCATAGAGCCTAGCTCTCCGACCATCGATACTTGTGTCACCATAGACAAAGCACAACCATAGTCAAAGGGAGTCTACGCAACATCAGTACAGCCCTAGCACTTACCAAGTTCTAAATCTGGAATATTTGGCAGATCAATATTTACATCTTGGAATTAAAATTCCAGAATTTCAGTAGGTTTTTAAAGTAGAAACTCTTTAAAATTAACCTTTATTTCGCCAAATGTCGCTTTAGGGCTTAAATTCGCCAAATAAGCTTACGCGTTAATGAATTTCAACATTTACAAGCCAATCAATTTAATTATCGAAGTTTTAGCGAAGCCATCGTAGAGCCATACTGCATAATAGGCTTAGGATGATTTTGAACAATTTCTAGAGGCGATGCAATGAGGTAGACATTATCTTGATTACTAAAAAATAGCCTACAATGACACAAGACTCGGCGACCGAAGTAAATCAGCTAAGTCCCCATGCGGTGGCATAGGCCAAGTTCATTTAAATGTAACAGTTTATTTCCTAAAACCCAATCCATTTTACAATCTTGGTCCTGTATATTTACATATTTTTATAAAATACAAATTTACCTAGTAATGTACAATTGACGCACCGCCGACGTCGCCGTTGCTATTAAAGATAGAAACATCAAAATACATCGTCACTGGACACGCATGCTTGCATGTCTATTCTAGTAGGTACAGTATTTACGAAGTCATAGTTTGTCGATTGAATAAAATACCATGGATGAGATGGATAAAATTCTTGTTAACACAGCATGGTGTGTATTTCGCATTTGGTGGTGAGTGCAATCCAAAGAGGCCAAATTTTCAAACCACGTCAAATATGTACTGACATATGACGTCATCATACATTCAACCAATTTGGACTGTTTAACCACATGGCCTTAGCTAAGTCTTTAGATAAATAAACCATTATCTCTCTGTCAGGTATGTACAATCTGTGTAAATTTCATGCAGATGTCAATAATGTAAGAAAAATAATAATTAACATAAAATCAGTAAACCCAGAACTGTACCAAGAAGCACCAATAAGCTTTTCAGCAACCCTAATCAATTCCACCCCCCTCTACCGCGAGCAAGCCATCGTGTCCAGCGACGAGACAAAACAAAACAACTCAAATGGAAGAACAACGCAACGGGCCGTCACAGCGAGCATCAGCATTGCGCCGCCACTACGCCTCCGTGGCCACCGGCTCGCGCGCGTGGTGGATCTTCACGTGCTTGTTGTGGTTGGACTTATTGCTAGACGTCTTGCCGCAGATGTGGCACGCGAACGGGCGCGCGCCGCTGTGCACCTTCATGTGCTCCGACAGGTAGTAGCTCCGGTGGAACGACTTCCCGCACTCCGGCACCTTGCACACGTACTTCTTGGCCATCTCGTGCTCCCTGACGTGCCTCTGGCAGTTGTATTTCCTGATGAACTGGCAGCCGCAGTAGTTGCACGTGTAGGGCCTGACGGATTTGTGCGAGTTCATGTGCGATACGTACTCGGTCTGGCGGATGAAGGCGCCCTTGCACAGGTGGCACTTGAAGGGCTTGGCGGAGCGACTCATGTGCGTCCAGCGGTGCAGCTTGAGGTTCCACTTGGACGTGAAGCCCTTGTTGCACACGATGCACACGAACGGGCGCTTGCCGCTGTGCGTCAGCAGATGCGTGCGCAGGTTCGCCCGCAGGTATATCTGCGAAATTAAATTCGTTTATGGCTCATCAGATGGTAAGAGATTACCACCGTCCAAAAAATGGCTTGGCGAGATAGTACTGGTTGTGTGAGTGTATACTGTATGATGCAGCGCGTGTACCTGCTTGCAGACGGGGCAGGGCACGTTGTCGGGGCGCGCGCGTGGCGGCAGGTAGTACTCGTTGTGCATGCGGCGCACGTGGCGCGTGAGCGAGGCGGCGTGCACGAACTTGTCGCTGCAGTAGAGGCAGGACTTGGGGCGCTCGTCGTGCGTCTCCTGGTGCCACACGAGCTTGGCGCGCGAGTGGAACACGGCGCCGCACTGGCACACGAAGTCGCGCACGCGGGCGCGCTTGCCGAAGTGATGCCGGTCCCTGCGGAGAGAACACATTGCTTCACAAACACTACAAAGCATGAGGTCTAATTCAACACTACTTAATCATGTGTAAGATGTACCACAAAAATAAGTTTCTCTCACGTAGACATAACTTATCGACGGCAAAATCCGATTGTAGAAGCTAGTGAAATATGAACCTTATCCCCAAAGATAGTAGAGTTAAAGTAATTATAACGCAAGGTGTACCTGTGCTGCACCATGTTGGAGTATCTGCGGAAGGTGTCGTCGCACACGGTGCACTTGACGGGCGCGCGGCCCGTGTGCACGTTCTCATGCTCCGCCAACTTCTGCCGCGTTACGAACCGCTTCTCGCACACGTCGCACCTGCAAGCACGCGCGCAATCGCACACCTTACTATGAAGCCAATATCGAGCTTACTACAGAGGTCATAGCGATCGAAATCGTGCGCGCTAATCAGACGCACGGGAAAACTATTAGAGTAAGAGGGAAGATAACGGCTCCTCTTTCTCACAAACATTTTGTACGCAGTGTCGACTCTGGTATAATAACTTAATGAATTCGACATGGATACACCAAGCGAAGTATATTGTTTTAATATTTGCCTAATTTTCTGATAATATTAGTCTATAGAAATTTTATTATAGACACATAAAAAACAGTATTGTAAATATTGATCTAGGAAGAAAAAGCCTGGCTCTTTTCTCAAAAAATTAAAGAGACGCTATAATTATTTCAAAAGTTTTGAAGACATTTTAAAAATGACAGATTGCGGAAATTTCTGGCCCTGATACATAGCATAATATGACAAATAAATTGATATTTCTTTACTTCACGCATGTTTTCGCGCTCTACATTAAAAGCATATCATGCATAGCAACAAAAAATAAGTGAGGAACAAGGATGAATCAGGTAAGGCAATGTAAAAATGTTGAATTCAGTTTTTATTACTGGCACGACGAAACAGCTGCAATGCAACTGTTGCTAAGTGAAATCCAAACGAGTATCTAACATGAGAAATATTTATCTCTCTCTCTCTAGAAATATTTATTCTTGACCAGCGTTCGCATGTCACTCTAGGTGAGCACTGAAAACCAGCGTTGCGCTGTGGCTCGCGCCGCAGTGCAACATTATGCTGAGTGGTCACCGAAGTGTCATAGATATGCGACGCGCAAACTCCTTCCTATTTTCTTTATTCTAATTTTTTTGTATGTAAATATATGTTGCGTGAATGTGTGATTGTGACTAATAAATCTGTTTTTTTTTTTTTATGGTCGACATTATGCCAGTCTGTGTATTATGAAAGATTTTGCATCGTGTTCGGTGTTCGCTACCTGGGCGGATCTCAATCCTTTTATTCGTGTCAGTGAACTTTTGTATTGGTTAACAAATGTGATATTAGTATCTTGACGCTGTTACTTTATAGTTTATTTTTATTTATTTTATTTATGTACAGAAGTTTACCTGTATTTTTGTACGAATTAGTAGGGTCCGAAAAAGTATCATGTTAGTATCTGTTAGTCAAGGACACGACGAAAAAAAGCAAAAACAATAAAGGACATCTATAGAACTTACTTGTAATTTTTAATACCTAAATGCATTTTTATATGGAGCGCCAGGTTGGCCCTTCTATAGAAACATTTGCCGCAGGTGAGGCACTCCAGCGGGTGGATTTTGAGGTGGGCGTGGAAGGCCGCGTCTGTCAACTGGTCCACCTTGCAGGTGGGGCATACGTAGTCCTTTCTCCTTCTCTTCGCCTCCTGCTTGATAATACCTTCGATGTTGTTCGAAAGTTTGGACTCTTCCATGTCGTAGACTTCTAGTATTGTTGATGTTATTGATTCTTTCGTGTCCACCATTGTACCTGCAATAGAAAGATTTATATTTCGTTTTATGACTAAAATCATTCGTAATGGTATAACACCTCAGCTCATAATAATTTATGACGGCCAATGCCATCCGCAGATGCATTACTTAAAAATAAATAAACTAAAGAAAAGGAAGTATTATTTGGACTACGTTAACTACGCAAAATAGGCACCAGAAAAACCGTTATTTACGATTACTTTCTCTGAAGCAGTGTTACCACCCCAGTTGAACGACCCTGCTACTGCAATCCAGACTAAATAATGACTCATGGTGCTTTTAAAATTTCTAAATACTGTGCTCAAAATGCCTCATTATTACAAAAGTATTCATTTCTCGTCATTTAAAACACGTAGGTTAAAGGAGACTAAATCATTACCAAGCTCCATATTATAAAAGATATATGCCTTACATCCCATAATGGTGTCTTCCGTCTTCTCTTCCTTCTTGATGGCGCGTGCGGTGATCATGCGGCTGTAGGAGGTCTTGCCCGCAGCGGCGTGCGCCTTGGTCCGGTGCGCGCGCAAATCCTTCGGAGACGAGAACTTCAGGCTGCAGAGCGCGCAAGTGTATATCCTGTTCTTTGGATATTGCATGTCTTCGTCTCTGTAAACGTAGGATTTGAATATAGAATCCCTGCTATAGTATAGCATACCATAAATACACTGCTGAATATAGGCCTACGAAGTCTCTAAGGATTTTCATAACAATTTTGTATGCAGCTACTTCTTGCAACCATCATTAGGGCGTCTGCCTTATTGCCTCCATTCGACATTTTTTGGCTCCATGAACTATGTCTTGTACGCGCTATCTGCCTTGCCAGATAGCAGGGGCATGGCAGGAGCAATTTCAGCTTGCTTATCCGGTGGGCTATAACAATTTTTCTCCTACAATATAGCATCGACACTATTGGTCATGCTAAGAAAGTATCCGTAAATAATGTATGTGTGTGTTGAATATAATAATTATGTATATGATTTTAATTTCCGATTTAATTACTTATAAAACCCATTCAATTTTATCATCGCGTATTATTTTCCAGCGTAACAGACGTAATGACGACGCATCGATAATCGGGTTTTACCGGAATATAATACTAGTAATGGCTTTACGTATATCGATAATATCTATGACCCAACCCTTTCTTATTTTAAGGGCAATAAGAACATAACGAGAAGCACCGCCGTTGAAATTAGCCAAACGTGGAATTTACATGCTTTCTAACGGACCGGCGCGGCGCAGAATTTCCTCGAAAGCAAAGCAGAAGACATAATAATGGGCTACGGTCTTATAAGATTATAAAACTAAATAAGACGAATTAAATATTCTATAAAAATTAGCTTTAGCAAGTCCGCTTGAAGTTGTTCGAAAAGTTATTAATATTTTACATATAGCGCATATTTTCCCGTGTCGTCATACAAAAGATATTTCCTGCGGTATTTCCAAGCTGATGTTAAATTTTACGCATTCGTATGGCATGTTTATAGTATCTTCACATACTCACTGCTACCTGGGTAAATGACCTATGATAAACCTCTTTCTACGTAATACACGCTGACGGAGGTTTCGGTGAAGCAATGACTGGGAAGCCTACTCTGAAAAAAAGTCCCGAGATGCCGAGGTCCGAAGATCGTCGTCCGTGCACCGTATGTGTTTTGATACAAATGTTTTCGGATGTGGACGGTGTTATTAAGTTTGAAGATGTATTTTTTTATCAAGCTTCTATCTATATCAGCCCATATACGTCCCACTGCAGGGCACGGGCCTACTCTACAGTCGAGAGAATCGATTGAGAGTGGTTAGCCACCACGTTGGCCTAGTGCGGGTTGGCGGACTTACATACCGTAGAAATTCTTTAAAATCGCTGCGGTATGCAGGTATCCTCACGATGTTTTCCTTCACCGTTAAAGCTTGCAAAACCCTATCGTGTTTAATTATTTGCTCATTAACAGGCACGGCAAGAGCAAATTGAACTGTGGCAAAGTGCAGTAGTCAATATTCCGATACAATATTGACTGATGTGACAGGGCTGGTTGAAATCGCATACTTGCTACTCCCGAAACATGCATGGTTCACTATAGCATGTTTTACACTTGGGACAATATGGTCAGTGTTCCCGC
Source organism: Deilephila elpenor (assembly GCA_949752805.1). Taxonomy (NCBI): domain Eukaryota; kingdom Metazoa; phylum Arthropoda; class Insecta; order Lepidoptera; family Sphingidae; genus Deilephila; species Deilephila elpenor. Next base: position 12,765,491 of record OX457106.1, on the reverse strand, counting down.
GGATTCGAATTTATCACCACTATCAAATATGATACCGCTTAATTGTTTAACAAAAACCAATAAACAAGGAAAAAATATCATCACTCGACTTGAAAGTGTCATAAAAAGATCCAAGCCACCAATCTTCGAACAATTATCGCAATCTCTGTATCCACGCGGAAATCGAACCCAGAGCTTCCGCGTCACGACACGCTAACCCATCGGGGTTATCACAAACGTGAATACACGTAAATCTTTAATAAAACGTCATTTTAAGATATTGATATATTTTTAAAACGGTTTTTTTGAGACGTGAATAAACTCAGCGAACTATAAGTGCGTTATGGATTGTTCATAACGAACCGACCGCGCCTGCCGGGACAGTGGTCGCGAGTTCGAATCCTAGAGCACACCTTTAACATTTCGAAGTTATATTGTGTGTATTAATAATATTCATTTAGTTAGCAATGGGCGACGACCATATAGATGAATAATGAATACACCCAACAGTCACATACATTGTCCTGACCCCAAACTAAGATGGAGTCTTGTGTCGTGGGTATCAGGAGCTACGAGAGACTTTTCGGTCTCACAAACACCCAGACCCGAAACAAATACCTGTGGAACACAAATATTTGTTTTGGTACGGAGATCGAACCAGCGGCCTCTTGTTTCCTAGGCGGCGTCTAACCAACTGCGCCACGGAGGCTGTCTGCTGATACTTTTGCCTAGGTATCCTGGGTATACTCTTGTAGTTAATGTTTATAGCGCGGGGACAGTTATAGAGAGCGGTTACATTGAAATAAAAAATAAATTAAAAAAAAACAGTATGTACCGTCGCTTATTCTAACGTTAAATCTACGAATTCAAGTACAGATTTTATCAGATTCGACCCAAGAAACACAGAAGGACACAGACAATTAAATTCGCTTTTTGTGTCAATAACACTTTAACGCTTTATTGTTACGTTATTTTTAGGGTTCCGTAACACAAACGGAAATGTGCCCGTATAAGACGAATTTACTGTCCGACTATCTATCAAGAAAACCTACAGGATAACTTCGCATTCGAGGGCTCGCAGTTTATGAGAATGAATACGAAACTTCAAAAAATATATATAAAGCTAGCGGCCCGTTCCAGCTTCGTCTGGGTGCATGTATCTTTTGATTCCACTCCACATCAGATAGATGTTATTTTTCGTACAAACTTTTTTTTTGCAATTCCACTTACATGCACATATAGTTTTATGGTATAGAATGGAATTGTTTGGCACGGAACCCTAGGTCCAATTCGCACTTACTCGAGTTTTTTTTTTAAATAATATTATGGATTCTATTAGACGATGGAATTGTGAAGACCTTGGATTGCTTACGACTTATGAGATGGAGAGATATATCTAGTATACGCAAGGTTTACGTTTAACGTCGGTGGACAAGGGCATCCAAAATCAACAATACAGGTTATATCCAGATTGCAACCGAAAACGAAGCCAGGTAGTAGTATTAATGGCTTCAGACACAATGTTACTAAACATTTCGCAAAAAAAGCTACTATTGCATGTTGCCTGTAATCACTAAAACTATCACCTGGCTTCGTTTTCGGTCGCAGTCTAGATATACCCTGTATAAATACCAAAGGTTTCTTTTTGCATAAGATAAGAACTCTTCCTAAGATATCGTTTATGAAGAACAACGTATTATGGCTACAAATTCGCGTTTTCAAGGGTAATTGTACGTAGATAATCCATCCATCAGCCTTTATTCGTTCACTGCAGGACATAGCCTTTTTAAAGATAACGCCATTGTTAATCAATAAATATAATTTATCATAGTACTGGGCCAGCTAATTCACTAGTGGCGCTGCTAACCCATTAGATGTTTGTCGTCCCGATTTATTGAGTTTACCACTATCGGATCTATTCTAAGCTTGGTATTTTGCCTGTTTTATCCCTTGTTAAAGTACCGTCCACTTACCATCGTGTAGGAATATTCTCAAATAAAAAGTGAATATACTTACAAATTCTCCCTCTTCTCGCCCACATCGACGTCAGAGCCGTCGGAAATCCAGCTCTCGCGCGCCATGAGGTCGTAGGGCTCCGACGGCGGCACGTCCGTATACATCTGCGAAACGACGGCGTACACTAAAAAAACATAACTTTGCCTGACGATTGTTAAATAAATAAAAAGCGTACATCTGTGGTATATTATACTGAAAATATTTTACAAATAAAACTACACTACGTATTTTTAAAATAACCAGTGCCAGCATCCTCCATTTAAATAATGTTTAATTTCGAACCCCTAGCTAACATAAATCCTTATAAAAAAGTAAATAGACGCGCATAAACAAAACCTTGCAAAGCCCTACAAATTATGACACCGATAATCTTAGATTAATTTATTATAATAACTATTTAAGACATTACCGATTTAAATGGAAGACGCATATTATTACATATTTTTCTTCTTCATGAATATGGCATTTCTTACAAAATATAATGTCAATAACCTGCTGTCTGGCTAATGGAGAGCCAAGGCCAAATATCACTGGCCATGCTTTCTGGGTATATTTAGCAATTTCTTGAATAGTTTCCAATTCCCTTAATACTCTTTTATGAGCTGAAAACCCTCTTATATGGGATGTTTTACATGTTCTATAAAAATAATTGATTTTAAATTCCCTCTCAGGCTGACAGCATATTTTATTTAGGTTTACCAACAGTTAGCAGCTACTTTATAAAGTCTTTGTCTTTGTTATGCGATTGAAAATAAATTTGAGGATGATCAACAATTAAGTATTCCTTGAACTGTATTAAGATAAGTTCTTACCCCGGTCCAAGCTGACTCCATGTCTCCGTTGCTCTCCTGGCCGCTGAGCTCCCCGCGCGGCGGCATGCGCTCGTCCGCGCAGATGTTCAGCGGAGCTTCGCCTTCGCTCCTGCCTTCGCTCAGCACGTCTGCTTTGCTGTCTCTCTCACACCCATCAGGATCCACATCTGCTGTCCCTTCCCTATTCTCCATCTCCGAGTACACCAAACCTCTATTCTCAGGTAACTTATATTTTTCATGTATAAAATCTGGAAGGACATATTCATTGTCTTTCCGCGAAGGTTCACCCCACACCCCGTAAACCGTCTCTTTCGGCATAGGCGGCTGATCCCTATCTTGAGCAAAGTAATCTGGATACATATTATCACTAAAGTAATTATCATTCATCATACTGACAAACTGTTTGTTTTTTGATGCTGATTCAATGCCCATCAATTCTCGATGGTTTGCGTCCTCCTCGAAATTACCAGCAGGAAGGTTGCCATATGACATCATGTTGATGGGTCGTAGACTCTCCATGGGTGCTAGAACTCTGTCGGGAGTCGCGGCTCCATTGCTAAATGCACTTTCGTTGCTCGTGTTTGTCTCCTCTTTTACTTGCACCATGTCGACAGTGGTAGAGAACTCGGTCGTAGGGGTAATCATGGGAGGTGGCTGCAATGTTTCCATATCTAAAGAGTGTTCTTCAGTGTCCGCATCGAAACCATTGTTATCGTCATTATCATCATTTTCCTTTATCTCTTCAACAGACACGGTTTGCAATGTTGAAGGCTCCCTAACTTCACTCATCTCTATGTGTTTTTTTATGGAAAAATCTTGTGGTACTCTACTAGACGATGGCACTGGCTCAATTTCCATTTTGCTCAGAGTGCTTTTGGTGAATGGTTTAGCATTTTTTATTTGCAAAATTTTCTTGTTCTTTTTAACATAAAGGTTATTCAGTCTTAATGTGTTTAACCTATATGGTTTTACAGCTACTTGAAGTTTCTTCTCTCCCATTTCTACTTTATTTTTCTTATGCTTATCTTGCAATAGTTTTGGAGACAGTGATGGACGATCAGTAGAGTTTTCACCATGCTCAGACAATTCACTACAAGGTGATATTGATGGTTTCTCATTGCATATGAGATCAGGCACAGGGCATATATCATTATACTCAGTGTCTAACTTACTCTCTAATGATTTGCTAGTTGAACTTTTATGTAGTGCGGTATTTGTATGTTTTAACACTGAAAATGTGTTATTGACACTGGTTGTACTAACAGGTAATATGGGGACCTCAAAAACTTGTTTATTATTTACATGAGGCAAGACTGGTAATCTTGTATTTTCCACATCCACTTCTGGGTACTCCTGGTCGTTGGATTCAGTCAAGTCCATGATAGTGTTCACCATATTTTTGTTATGTTGTACAGGCACCTCCACCTTTATATTGCTCAATATTTTCAAACCTTTACTTGAGCTGGACGTGTCACTTTTAGTGTCAGATTTCACACTGATATTGTCATCAGCCTTCACAGATGTCTCGGGAGTGCTACAAGGTGTGGGTGGTATTGAAGAAGTAACTGTAGTACTAGGAGCAGTTATAACCGGAGAAACATATTGTGATGGTAACATAGGACCCACTTCAATAACTAGGGTTTTAGGATCATTAATGTTTGAAACTGTTGATTTGACCACATGGTTGGTAGGTATTAATGACACATTTTCAGTACACACAGAAGTGTGAGACTTGGGGAGGAGATGCTGTGGAGTTGTGTACACACAAGCACCAAACTGATCCAAAACCATCACATTTTGATGCAACGGATTTGTTTGAGTTAAAGTGGCTGCAGCACCAGTGGTTATTGTTGCAGGTACACTGGAAATGAAAGGTTTTCCATCAATATTGTGCACCATTTCTCTGTATATTATCTGTGAATTTTGTGTCATGACTGTTGACATCCCTGATGTAAAATTCCCCGGTGTCAAAGGATTAAAATGGCTGCCATTCAATTGTGATGTTATTGACTTGTCCACATTCAGGGACGAGTGATTGCTGCTTGTCATAATCATGCTGTTGTGTGTATTCTTCTGTAAAAATGCGGATGCTGGAGGCATCATCACATGCATGGGTTTCACCCCAGACGCAATGTATTGAACACCACCTACATTAGTCTTCACTAGTATATTGTTTGGTTTTGGTAGAATTTTAACAAAATCAGGTGTTTTCTTTGATATACTTGGTAACAAACTGGTATTTGCTTGGAACCTCAATCCGGCAGCCACTGCGGGCACATTGTATGTGAACACACTGCTATTGTTCATTGCAGAGTACTCGGCACTGCGAGAAAATTTAATCTCTCTATCCTCCTGCTGGTCCTGGTAGAAGCTGTCAAAATCTGACATAGGAGTATTCTGATATGTTTGTTGTGTTTTATCACTCTTCATAGTCTGAGGAGGCAGAGAATGCTGCCCGGAGGTCCCTGAACCACTTTCAAAATGCTCCCCCACCCTGCTTTCTGGAGTAACACTACCGGAAACACTAGCTACAGGAGTAGACTTGGGGGTCCTGCTGGGTGGTCGCCGCCAATACCTATCATGTTCCACACTCTGTTGTGAAGTGTTCCATCTCTCATCAGTAACAGGTGTGCGAGACCTGCTTCTGAACGACCGATCTGAATGCAGCGGAGTGGAAGTCCTGCTCCCATAGTTACTGCTCTTTGTGGTGAGACTGCACAATGCTTTGATCACCTGGTCTTTGGGGTGGGTATCGAGATGGGATTCCAGCGTCATCCCATTGCGGAGGTACAAGGTGCACACGGGGCACTGCACCTGCAGGTGTTCCATGACTTGCTCACGGACTCACGGAAGTGGGACAACAACACTATCGCAACGACACGCACCAGACTCACTTGCTCAACGCGACGGTGGGCCACGAACCCCCGCAATCAGTCCGCGAGCACTGTCCGCACAGTGTCCGTGACGCACATATCCACACTCAACACGTTAAGTTCTCGCAACAACCGCGACAACACATATCTTCCACACAAATGTTCTTCTTATCGATCTGCAGAACAAAACATAACGTATAAGCATAACATACTCGTATCCACGCACTGGGTGCTACAAACTCGTTCGACATGCAAACAGAGGACAAAAGAAAACAAAACTCACGAGATAAAGGCCATTGAGACATAAAAAGTCGAACATTAGGTACAATGAAGAAAGAACTGCATACTATAGGTGATCCTGACGAGTTTCAAACATTCTTACCTATATTTTGTTCGTTATGTGTGGTCCATCTCACAGATTGCTCTAAAAAGTTGTGTTAATTATTTACGATTATGCTAAATCTAATAATATTTCCAAATTGTCAGACATATTGCAGACGTCTTGTTCACGTTCACACAACTCAGTTGTTCCATTATACGTAACGAAACGTCGATAATGTGTCCAACGCTGTACTATTATAGAACTTCTATACACTTTGGTACTGTAGAAAAAAAAGTACGAAACAATTCATGCGTCGAACGAAACATGTATAATGACAATCACAGATTAGCAATAATTCATCTACGTAAATAGTTCGATATGAGTATATTATGTAAAAAAGATTATAAACTTAATATGAACTTTATCAGAAAGTATTATAATATTACAATAGTTGTTTAAGTGGCTTACATATAAATAGAGAATATAGATCTTAATGCTGGCTTCAAAAATAAATTCAAAAAATAACAAAGTGTTAACCATATTTTTTTCTGGAGTGTGGAGATAATATTGAATATGTCAATTTAAGTCCCATGTCGTTTAATTGGGTATATGTAGTTCATTTAGCATTGTTGTTTATTTTATGATAAATTCAATGATTACATATTGCATGTCATGCTTAAATTAGGGATGAGATATACTTACAAAATATGTACCAGGGATTCTAAGTACGAGCACGTAGAAATATTAAGGCCGAATACCAGGTTTTAAAATATTTGAAAGTATTTTATTATTCTAAGTCGGCAACTATCTTCGCATCCCAGCCGCAGCGTCTAAAAAATAATTGCATAGGAATTCGACCAGTATTCCATGATGAATAACATAATTTAATATAAATAAAAATAAAAAGAAAGACAAGACACATAAAGAAAAAGACACATAAAGACACATTGACATGGACGGTGCTTTATAATATTATAAGATAAACTTACATAATAAATACATACTCCGGAATATACCATGCAATAAAAACATACAATAAATTGACATTTTATATACAATGTAATAAAAAAACATATTCATTCTATTCACAAATACGATTGCGTTTCTTATTTACAGTAAATGCACGGTGTCAAACATGAGTAAAAGTCTGCAATATTTTTCTCTCGTTGATTTTCCTACGAATACTTATTTACCATACATGAAGTAAAGAAATAGAGCGCTGATCTTAAAACAGACATTTCAAGCTACCAATTTATAATTTTTTTTATTTTCTTAACGATCAATTTCCTTCATGATACAGACACAAAAAAAATTGTTTTAAAAAATCCTTACATTTTTGTGAGTAGTAAGATATGGATCGTTTTCCTATGCAAATATTTTAATATGTGGTATTCCAAGCTCTTCGCACATCAACGTATGGCAATGCTTTCATGTTTGCAAGTATTTTCTGCTCGTATCAGGGTGCAGCGCCACGTTCGCGGGGTACTTCGAAATGTAATCCTGGTTTTAAAATCCTGTATCGCAATTATGTCTCAGCTCTAGCTCAAATTTATTTGACAGATGTCAGCATATTACTATAATCTATGTAATGGAGGAAAGCGCGGGAACTTCTGAGTAAATTATTTATAATATAATATATAGGAAAAGTGTACATAATTTGTAAATATATATTAATTTAATTAACGTAAAAGTAATTGTCCAAAATGGGGGGGACAAAGAAGCGAAAAAAAAAGGGTGGGTGTGAAGAGACGGAGTTGGCAGACTCCGATTCCTCCTCCATGAAGTCTATTGATGCTGTGGACAACTATAAAACCTTTTTAATACCTAACTACAGTAGATCATATCCGGAAAATGGAGGTAACTTCGAATATATTGTATTTTTGGAGAGCATAGAAATCAACAAGCCTCTCGGGGACAGAGACATGATGTTTCTCGCCAACAATTTAAAGCGACATAATAAGGGCATCAAACAACTAGTACGAATGAATCGTTTTAAGGTGGGCGTAATTTTTGACAGTGCCAGTATGGCAAATGCTGCACTTTCACATAAAAAATTCTTGGACCTAAATAAATTGAAAGCCAGTATTCCGGCTGCCGCTACTGAAACCACCGGTGTTATACAACATGTACCATTAGAACTATCTAATGAGCAGATATATACTGCACTTACTAGCACCAGAAATATAATTTCAATCCGCAGAATAATGAAAAGAGTAAGGAATGAAGATGGCTCCTTTCAGCTTCAACCTACAAAATCAGTAACAATTACTTTTTCTTGTCCCAGTTTACCAGACAGCGTTGACTTAAATAGTTGGCGTTTCAGGATCACTCCATATATTCCTCCAGTAAAGCAGTGTCTACGTTGTCTCAGGTATGGCCACTTAGCAAAATTTTGCAAGAACTCTGAAAAATGCTCAATTTGCGCTGGCAGTCACAATTATAAGAATTGTACTGTTGCTCCAACGAATGCCAGTTGTTACAATTGCAAAGGAAATCATATAGCCATATCCTCAGAGTGTCCTGTAAAGCAAAACAAAATTAAAGAAAATAAAGAAAAGTTAAATAAAAAGTCCTATGTTGATGCTGTTAATGAAAAATCATTTCCTTTATTGGGTGTAAAGCCAAAAAGTCCCACCGAATAATTTATTTCACTATTAGATTCTGATAATTTTCTCAAGTTTATAGTTGATTCTGTCGTTAAAATTATTACCATGAGTAAAACAAATGAAAGTAACATAATATGTAGCAAAACAATTAAAGAATTTCTAATTAAAAACATACAGCAACAACATAAAGCTCCCTCTTAATTTTTATCTTTATGGACCATTTAAATATTGTACAATGGAATGCCCAGAGTTTACTAAGTAATCAACATATTTTTTCATACTTTCTTTACGAGAAAAACATTCACATTGCTGTTATATGTGAAACATGGCTTAAGCCTCACCATCTAATTACTTTTAAGAATTACAAACTAGTAAGATTAGACAGTGGCAATGATCATAATGGAGTTGCCATTTTGATACACAATAGCCTCAGTTTTAAAAATGTTGCCACTTTTAGTGATAATTCTATTCAGAATATCGCTATTCGCTTATATTATGGTCACAACAAAGAACTTACTATAGTAAGTTTTTACAGCCCCAAGTTATGCTCTCCAACTTTTACCAAACACAAACTTAATAATTTGATTCAAAGTCTACCACAGCCCTTGCTTATTGCTGGAGACTTTAATGCTCTTCATTGTAACTGGGGTTGCATGACTTCTGATGCTCGTGGATCTGATATATTAGAATGTATTGATGATAACTTGTTGGTCATTTTAAATGATGGTCAAATGACAACAGTAGGTTCTCACAAATGGCGTCAAAATGCGCTTGATTTGACAATAGTTTCTCCAGATCTAGCAGCTACTTGTGATTGGTCTGTACATCATGACCCTTTAGGAAGCTATCATTTACCAGTAATCACGAAAATCTTTATAAGCAATATTTCTGGTGGTGAACATACTATAATACCAGATAGTAAGCCATATCCACAGCAGCATAATTATCGTACTATAGATTGGAATTTATTTTCCATGATAGTAGATAGCTTGTTGCATAATTTTCATTGTGATCAGGAAAACCCTTTAAAGTCTTATGAGGAATTTATTGATTCCATAAATACAGCTATTCAGCTATCTATGCCAGTGCGGCGCAGCCGTCTCAATTTTCAAAGTTCATCCAACGTTAATATCAATAGAAATAGAAGACCTCTTCCTTGGTGGAATATTAGATGCAGCGACGCTGTTGAACAGTCTAAACTTGCATATGTAAACTTCAGGCGTGATCCAACTGAAGCCAATTATATAAATTTTAAAAAGCTGCAGGCTGCTAAAAAGTTAATTCTGAAACAAGAAAGACGAATAAGTTGGGAAAATTTATGTACAACTTTCAATAGAACTACTCCCATATCAAGAATTTGGTATTATATGAGAATTTTTAAAAAAGTAAATGCAAACTATAATTCCTGTAACAAACTAGATTGGGTTTTTGAATTTATAAGAAAATATACTCCTTCTACTGTTGAGGCCGAATTGAATTTACATAACAACTTTATTGCTGCTTCCAACTGTAACTACCTTACAAAATCATTCACATATGCAGAGTTAAATTCAGCTATAATATCTAGACGAGATACAGCCTTTGGCCTTGACGGTATTCCATATAAAGTCTTAAAAAAACTGTCAAATAGTTCGAAACACGTATTGTTAAATATATATAATCTCTTATGGAATAATTTAATCATACCCTCTACATGGAAAGAAGATTGTTTGGTTCCAATTTTAAAGCCTAACAAAGAAAAGGAACAAGTGGATTCATATAGGCCAATAGCTTTAACTTCATGCATGGGAAAAGTCTTCGAGCAATTACTAAAACAAAGAATTGAGTTTTACATAGAAAGTAACCATATTTTACCTTCAAACCAGTTTGGATTCCGTAAAGGGCGCTCTTGTCGTGAAAGCATATCTCATTTACATTTTGATATATACAATGCAGTCAAGAACAATAATATTTTAGTAGGTATTTTCTTTGACATTGTTGGGGCTTTCAATAATGTTAATCATCATATTTTGACTTCTGAATTATTGGCAATTGGTATTCCTGAAAAAATAGTGAAATGGGTGTTTTATTTTTTACATGGAAGACATGTATATGTAAAGTTCCAAAATAGACTCATTGGACCTAGGATGTCTTTCAAAGGAGTTTGTCAAGGAGGAATTTTAAGTCCTTTAATATTTATATTGTACATTTATAGACTTAATTTAATATTAGGCTCAGATGTTAGCAATTTACAATTTGCTGATGATCTTGTTGTTTACATGTCTGGTAGTAATTTAAACAACATCAGTAATACTCTTAACACAGCTTTGACTAAACTGTACAATTACTTTACATATCTTAATCTTGATATTAATATTGATAAAACGAAAATGATAGTGTTTAACAAAATTTATCGTGATAAAGTAAAAAATTTTTATAATCAAACAGAGATTCCACAAGTGTCGGAAGTCAGATTTCTAGGTGTAGTTTTTACTAATAATCTTTCATGGAAAAAATATGTTGATTGTATAATGGGGAGGGCAAACAAGGCTTTTAATATTTTAAAATCACTTGCAAGAACATATTGGGGATCTGATCCAAAAATTTTACTCATGTTATATAAATCATTGGTCCGTAGTCACTTTGAATATGGTTTTTTGTGTTATGCATCTAATGACAGGCTTGTTCAGAAATTGGATATCTTGCAAAATAAGAATCTTCGGTTAGTTACTGGTGCTATGAGGACCACTCCAATAAATTCACTACAAGTTGAGTGTAATACTCCTCCTTTATCATTTAGATTTAAATATCTGAAATATTGTTTTATTCTCAAATTATTATCCTCTAATAATAATTTATTACTAAGAAAATTAAAACATTTCTATAGTCATTGTCCTTATGTTCTCACCAGTAAAGTTCCTTATGCACTTCATGATTTTTCATTAATGCTGCACCTAGATCTAAAATATAAAGTTCACAAATTTGAAACCTGGCCTTGTTATACTGAGAGTTATGAGAGCAAATTTAGTGCTATACCAATCGATATAAACAGTGACTTGAAAGTTAAAGAGGAAGTTAATGCTGTTATGTCTGAATATAATGATTATAGAAGAATATTTACGGATGGTTCCAAGTCGACAAATGTATCAATGGCGATTTACATTCCTCATCAACGTTTTGGTTTTGGACGCAAAATCCCGTGTGAACTAAGTATCTTCTCTGCAGAGGCTTTAGCGATTTTGGCAGCATTGCAATATATTGTAGAGCAAGTGATCAACGTTGGCTCGTTATAACGGACAGCATGAGTGTTTTACGTGCCTTACAGAGTAACACCTTAGATTGTAAAGTTAATTACATAATATATAATATTAAGAGTCGTTGGGTACAATTGAAAAATGAAGGCAAACAAGTACGGTTCATGTGGACACCTGCGCACGTGGGTGTGATCGGTAACGAGCAAGCAGACTTTTTGGCAAAATCAGTTGTTGACAGTGACAACGGCAGCCCTGTCGATGATGTTGCCATACCATCGTCGGATATGAATTCGATAATAAAGGAGCTTTTACATAAAGAATGGAAGGAATACTGGTTGGAGTCACTAAAAAATAAGGGCAAATATTATGCGGCAATGAATAAACATGTAGGAAAGCGTCCATGGTTTTGTAGATCCAAATCTGACAGACCTCGAAAATTCTATACTATTATGAACAGACTTCGAATTGGACATGGTCGTTTTAGAGCTCATCTTAATCGAATGCGTATTGTCTCGTCCCCCATATGCACAGATTGCAATCTTAATGTTGATCAAACAATTAATCACATCGTATATGAATGTCCTGCATATAATTTACAAAGAATTCTGTTTATTGACAAATTAATTAATATTTATGGCAAAACTGAGCTCATCCCGCGCTCTATTGAAGAGTTGCTCAATAAAATGGAAACATATGATGCTATATATGAATTTATATGCAATACCGTTAAGGATATATAAAAAAGACTTCAAATTAACACAATTCGAGAAGACAATGAAATAAGTACAAGAAAAATAAAATAAAGAAGAACTATGGAGACTTGGCTTCGGCCTATTAAAATAAAAAAAACATGAAGACGTGGCTTAGGCCTAAAATAAAACTTATTGAAGACGTGGCTTAGGCCTTATTGAATTACATACATACCATATAAACGTACAAATGACGAGGCTGTATGGGCAGGAACCCTTTGCCTTCCCAACAAATGGGAGAAGGATTTAAAAAAAAAAAAAACTATGTAATGGATGTCAGTTTCATATACAGCCGATGCCAACAATCAATCAAAAATTTTAGATTGAAGTCAATCCGGATTGGTTTCTACTTTTCGATTGGTCGAATATCTTGTTGCCAATAAACAAAACAGGCGACAGTCGATTGCCTCTGTTGATAGATTGAAAACAATCGGTTCCCTCTTGACAATTTAGTTTGACGCAGAATATTTCATTGCATATTTATGCACTTTCAGCATTTTGTAAATAAATAATTTGTGAAAAACAAAAATTAACGTTAGAAATAATAATAATTGCAATAAAAACAATTCAATTTGTCCCAATTATATAGATTTTTACAGAATTGTTGTGTTTCTGGCCTCTGAAAAATAATATATCCAGTAAACAATGACTTATCACTTGTCATTCTAATAGAAATATTATGAGAATATTGTGGAGAAAATTGCGAAATGTGATTGAACATTTCCGTGGAAAGTGATCACTGCCGCCCATGAACATCCACTACGATTGAATCATGGCTGTGTTTCCGGCCCATCAAATCGGGAGGAGAGCGAGAAGGCCATAGCCTGCCCATTCATACTGAGTCATGGCTGATAGCAGCGTGGCTCTACAACTTCCCATGATCAAAATTTGATTCCCTTTTCTATTATTTTTATTCTTTCTATTATTATTGTAAATTGTGAGTAATAAAGAATATTTCATTATAAATGTTTTTTTCACAAACACACTGAACAATTAAATAAAAATACAACTATGAAATTAAGAAACATATCATAACAGAAATCATATTTATCAAAGTAAAACAAAAAGTATCAATTCGTTCAAGATAAAATATACACAACAATACAATAATTTAGATCTAACTGAAGAAATCGTTAATCAATGTTGTGTCATCTTCATCTACATTAGTTTCTACTTTCTAGTTTCATTGCTGTTGGCAAATCTGCATGAATAATCCGTGGAAATTCTCGGATTGCAATATTGGATTGTTTTGAACAATCCATCCAAACGTCAACACTGATATTTGTTTATTGGCAAGCCTAAACTGTCATTTTCATACAGAGGACAATCCACAAGCAGGGATTGGCCCTCCCAAAAGTAGATTGATTTTTTAGATAGTTTTTTCCCTACTGAGATTGATTATTGGCAAGCTATAATCAGAAAAAAAGATTGAGCTGTCAATGTCAAACAGCAAATTTTGGATTGGGATTGATTGTTGGCATCGGCTGTTAGTATTATTCTACTCTTTGGATGTCAGATTGAAGTTGAAAAGTTTATCAATTGAGGATTCGTGTTCTTTATAATTTACGAATTAGGTTTAGAATTTAGTATTAAACTTACGCTATCAATTTATTTTTAAAGAAAATAATAAGTGTACAAACACAAAGTTGTAATTTAAAAATGTCTTACAACTATGAAGAAATAACCCGCAATGGTATGTGTAACCTATCGAGTGTATTCTTTTCTTTAAGCTAATACAATGAATCTGTAGGCATAGAAATATAAATTAAAATGCATTTCCTGCTGTGGCAATAAATATTACATTAACAACACTACCCTGTGCCCCAAGAATCTTCAGAGTCGGTGAGAAATAGCGACATTTGACTATGACACGATCGCTGCAATCACATCAAAACATGTATAATATAACGTAATGAAAAAATAAACCTAATTAACTAGATATAATTTATCTAGAGGTTATTTAAATTGTTAACGTATTGACTCTAGTGATACATTGAAATGAATTTAAGTTTATGGTTGCATTGGTTCTCTTTGGACCCTATGATCAAAGAGTAAAGTATTGGAGTAGACTTTACACATATTATAGGTGTAATACACAGTCCACTGTCTTATTTAAGATCCAGGTTATATGCAACATAAAAAGGCTTGAAATGTGCTTGAGAAAGGCATAAATTATTAATAAAATATGTCGCTTAAATTACATGTCTTAGAATAGGAAAAACATCCTTTTTTTTTTAAATCAGCTTAAAATTAAATTATGTATGCATTTTAAATTGAACAACCTTATAGACAATATATTAATACGATACTATGAAACTGCATTAAATTTGTAAATGCATATTATCCAGTCTTAACTTATAAGGAAAGTCTGAGATGCAATCAATACATTAAAATGACCCGCAGAAAATTCTTCTATTTCTTTAAAATATATTTTCAGAGGCCAAAGACTTGTTACGCAAGTGGAGGGAAAACAATGAGAGGAAGAGTGAGGACATCATGGAGATCTGGGATGCAGTGCTTGGTGTTGAACTTGACAAACTTGGAGCTGAAAGTAAGACAAATTACAGAATAAATACATTAGGCTGTATCAGGATATAACCATTACTCATTATGGTATAAATGCTTTTGCCGACTGTACTGCATCACAATGAATAAACTGAATCAGTAGATGTTGACTGATTGTTGTACTACTGTCTGTAATACATATTACAGACATAACCTAATAGTACAATAAAGCAAAAGTAAGAAATAAAAAGGAAAAATAGAGATAAGAGCACCCATATTTTAAAATTAAAACATTTAATAGCATTTTTAAAGACGTGCCATATCAGTAGAAATGTAAAATGAAAAAAAAATATCTTTTCTTACACATTTCCAGTCAAACCAGTTGTTTGTTTGGAAGGAAATTATCGTTCTACTTCCTTGTTTTTTTCTTTTAAATTCAAATGATGTGCAAAAAAGTTTATGTTATGAATAAATAAAAACAATGTTTCAGAACATGTAATATTGGAGCAAGTGATATATGCAGCACTAGATTGCCACCAGTATGGAGTAGCAACGGTATGTCTTGTGATCTTGTCTAAGGAGTTCCCCGGTAGCTTGCGTGTCATGAGATTGAAAGCTACATTGCTTGAAGCTAAGGAAAAGTAAGTAACAATTTAACCTAGCCCTTTTTTTTTTTTTTGTATCGGGTTGGAAAATCCTCATGGACATCCTCCGCCCTGGGGAGGCGCGGAGGGGACTGTCAGACTCTTACTGACTAAAAACCAACCCGTGTTCCTCATGTACCCGTGTGTCGGAGGGTCGGGTATCGTCGAAGCATTCGTCGCAACCCCCCGACAATTTAACCTAGCCTGAAATAACCTATGACAAATTCTCTTAAGTTGAGTTAAATTGTGTAATTATGGCAGACAAATATTTGAGTGATCCACTATTATTTGTCTCAGGTCAGGGTGTTTGTGAGACCGAAGAGTCTTGTGTAGCTCCTGATACCAATGACACAAGACTCGATCTTATTGTGAGGTCAGGAATTTGTATGTGACTGTTGGGTGAATTTATTTATTTTTATACTGCCTATATAAAGCAGTTACATTTCACTTGATAATGAGCACAGTGCAAATAGAGTATCTAATATCAAGATATTGTTGCTTTTTATTTATTTCATGGTGAGACGAGCATGCCATTCGCCTGATGGTAGCTCATGGACAGTAGCAAAACCATACAACATTTCACTGCGCTTGCCATCCTGAGACAAGATGTTAAGTCCATTATGTCCAGTAGTTACTCTTACTACTACTGCTTTTTTCTGATAACATATTTATGCCGGCTTACTCGGGGTGGATTATACACTGGCTAGGCCCAAAACATGACACATTTACATGGGTCACTTTAAAATACTTATTTTTCAGGTATGATGAAGCTCTAACAGTTTTGGACAATATAATTAAAACTGACGAGACAAATTCTGGGGCCAGAAAGAGGCGAGTGGCCATTTTGAAAGCCCAGGGCCTCATTAATGAAGCTATTAAGGAGTTGGTTGATTATTTGAAGAAGTAAGTTATTAAAACCATTACAAATTTAGTTTGTTTAGTTAGTAAAAGATGAGCTGTTCCATATATTATGTATTTTGCAGTCAATTTTTTTTTATACTACACTACATGTATTTCCCATAGTAAAAGTTGATCATTACGAGTATGGCATTCCTGGTTGGGCTAAGTATATCTTTCTGACCCTGTATATTTCTCCAGGTTCATGTCAGACGTGGAAGCGTGGCAGGAGCTGTGCAACCTGTACCTCCAGGTGCAGGACTACTCGCGCGCCGTGTTCTGTGCCGAGGAGCTGCTCCTCCACCAGCCGCACAACCATCTGCACCACCAGAGACTTGCTGATATCAGATATACTATGGTATGAAGTAGTAATGGCAATTATTGCTATTTCAAAATAACTTCATCAACTTGTGAATTTGCAAGTCGTAGCAAGTTATACATAGCAGCTATTGCTAACTTCAAGTACGCGTGCCGCCCAAATCAACCAATATGCGTTTATGCAACATTCGCTCTAAACGTCTATAGTCTCCGTAAAATCAAATACTATAATTGCTTAACACCTATCTTTGCGCTATCCATTTTATTCACTCTTTCATAGAATACACCAGATAGCATGACAATATTAGCCGGCCAGTGCGTGCCGCGAACTATGCATCATGCTTCACGAAATATTATAACCAAACAGTTTACGCGATTTGTTTAGCAGATAGCAAACTTTAGCGATTGTATACAGGGTATATCAAGACTGCGACCGAAAACGAAGCCGGGTGGTAGTTTTAGTGGTTACAGACACAATGCAAATAAAAATTTTGCAAAATAAGCGACAGTTTTTTTTTTTGCAATTTTTTGAAAATCATTGTTTTTGGGTAGTAAATACCTAGTTATTGCGAAAATAGTATTTTAAACTCTATCGTACCATTGCGTCTTAAAAAATAAAAAGGTGTACATCATTATTTTAGGAAAACGTAAAAAAATACCAAAAAAAAGTTGACGATTTTTTTTGCGAAATTTTTCATTGCATTGTGTCTGAAGTCACTAATACTACCACCTGGCTTCGTTTTCGGTCGCGGTCTTGATATACCCTGTATAATTTGTGAAATGTTATATTTTATTTCACTTGCTTCGCTTGACTGCTATAATAGCTATTTATTCCATCACTAGTATGAAGTCTTACTCGTTTGCTACAAAGGCGACGAACTTTATTAATCAAAGCATTGATGCACTTGTGTTCAAAAAAAGGCTGTGGACTTAAAAAAATAAATACACCTAACAGTTACATAGTCCTGACCTCACACTAAGATCGAGTCTTGTGTCGGTGCATCAGGAACTACGAGACTTTTCGGTCTCACAAACACCCAGACCTGAAACAAAAACTGCGGATCACACAAATATTTGTGTCGTTACGGGGATCGAACCCGCGGCGTCACGTTTCACAGCCAGCGTTCAGCAAATTGCGCCACGGAGGCTGTCAAAAAAAAAGTTGTAGTATAACACTGCGGAGGTCAGAAATCAACATTTAACATACATAAACTCACGCCTTTTTTCCAGAAGGGGTAAGCACAGGTACAACCAGGACACCCACGTTTCGCCTTGTTATATTATTGCCCAGTATTATTTATATTATCGTAATTTTAGTACAATGCGTGATATGTGGGAGGCACACACTGAATTGCGGGACCGTGCCGGCCGATTACAGATGAATGTATGTTTGGTTTCGAATGAATATGTCTACCAACATGGCCTCAATGCAATTGTATCTAAATTACCTGCACTTTTGTTATTCAACCATTATAAAAAGTAATCATAAAAGAATCGATGAACCTAACTGAAATTAGCTCATAAATTATGTAATTAGCAATTATTATTTTGGTACATGATTATTATTTGATTTCAGGGTGGGATTGAGAATCTAGAGTTGGCTAAATCTTACTACAGCCACGCGTTGAAGCTCAATCCCGACAACATGAGGGCTCTACTTGGGCTCTTTTTGGTAAGTATCATGTTTTATTGGTTTTAATAATACAATGTCACATGATATGTCCTTGTTTCGATTTTCATTTGGGTAACAATTTTATTGTAATAATGTCAGATCATGCACGACCGCACCAAAAATAGAATAGAACTAATTAACAAGATTTTCCACTACGTTTAGCCCTGTTTTAATTGTAATCGCAAAAGATTTCTTGCAAATAGGTACTCAAATTGTCGTAATCTTCAGTCACAGGATTTCCACTGCGGTATATAGGCCTCAGGGATTTCCCTGATAACCTATTGATAGTGCATCCACATCACTACAAAAAGGAGAATGCCCATTTTATATTTTTCATTTTCATTTCATTTCACTATGAAACTTTGTATCGGTGCGAAGATTTTTGTCCCTCGATGAAACCTACTTTTTTATGTAGGCAAAAATATATATATTTTCAATCAAAATTAACATAATTGCGACCCAGGCGTTCTTGGAGAAATTAACTTTAAGTCCAATAAAACTTATTTTTTGTCTTCGGCTCTGTTATATAATATATAATATTATATTCCAGGTGACCAACAACCTATTAAACCAGTACAAGTCATCGGGCAACAGTGCGAAGCGCAAGGAGGCGTTCCGCCTGTGCCAGTGGGCGCAGTCCCGCACGGCGGAGCGCTGCGCGCACGCACGCAGCCCCGCCCCCGCGCACGCACGCGGCCCCGCCCCCGCGCACGCACGCGGCCCCGCCCCCGCGCCCGCACTCCACCAGATGATGCTCGCGCTGGCTATCGCTGACTAAATGTTTATTATTCTATAGGGCATTTTATAGACCGGCACTATTGACAATTCTTAAGTCACACTGATAAAAAATAAATGTCAGGTAATGGAAAATACAAGGAAAAGGCCCTGAAAATTTTCAATGGTCATACAAATGAGATTCCTTATAAGGATTGTACCCCGACCGCTCACTTCTCCCTTGTCTTCTCATCAAGTAAGTTACAAAGGCTATAATTTATTGAGTTATTTAGAATTCCATCAAGTGCAAAGAAGATGTCAATATGCTGTGCCAAGATAAATATGAATGGTATGGATTAGGGATGATGTTAGTTAATAATATTCCAAAAGAATAAAGTATAAGTTATTACTATTCTATATTATATTTACACTTTTAAACATATGACTTATTCGTGCATTTTAAAATATTCCAAGTAATTTCGAATTAAACGTCGTTGGACGCGACCGCGCGTTGGCTGGATCACGGAAGCACCGCGCAAATTTATATTTCTCAGGCAGAATTCGCTCTTTTATAAATGCGCACGTAATCATGTAATATTTACCGTAACGTCAAAGGTTTGCAATGGAAGTGCCCCATAACTAAGTATTTATTTTTCTATCAAAATGTTAACAAGAAAGGTAACACTATAAATACGAATGAACGGTATAATGTATTTCTGGTTCACTTGTAAGTATGATTTAAGCACATAGATAATTAAAATATAGTTTAATTTATGTTATTTTAATTAAATGTTATGTTACCACTGCGTTTTCTATTAATTGGAAAGTTTTGATTGTATCCCTACACTAATTATATCACTCGAAAGATTTTCAATTACAATACAGACAAAAATTGAAACGAACACAAAGAAATACTATTTTTTTTTTTATTTATGTACACATGTTGACCGGAGTTTCATTGTTTTTATATCTGCCATTAGCCGCTAATTCTTCTGCCCTTTTCTCCTTTCTCTCTTTCCGTGTCATCTCGCCAATTGAAAAATATTTTTCCCTGTAAAAACAAAACATATTACCAATTAAAATACTTTTAAAATAGGCTTAGTATAAGTAACTTTAAAGGATTTATTTTCCACAACGTATACAAATAGAATTTTTAAAGCACTGTCAAAAGGGGTCGATAGAAACTCAAGAATTATTAGGTTATTCCTAACACCTAATCACTCTTATCCCTTTCTACTTATTTATTTCTCTTTTTTTTCTATTAGTTATTCACAACTGGACATCTTATTTTATCAATTAAGGTGATTACATTAATTTATCTATTCAATATTTTGTAGAGTATATATTAAGATTTGATTTCAAATATATAAATATTATGTCACATTTCAGAGCTACGCACTTGACCAGTATAATTTATATTCACCCTTAAGTTTCGATTCACCCCGTTTAAGGTAAGTTCAAACCTTTAAAAATAAGAGAAATGAATCTATTAACTGGCAAACTCTTTTTAATCGCACTGTCGATTGTAAAGGAGGCCTGTGCTCTGCTATGGGACGTATAAAGGCTAATAAGGACACAAATAGCCTACCAGGAATAACGTACCTGAAGTTGCGAGTCCCCTGGCTAGTGTCCATGGGGGAGTGTGGTGCCTCCTCGTGTATCTTCTCGAAGGTGAGCAGCCTCCTGGCAGTCAGTTTAGACAGAACTTGCTCTGAGTTGGCCACCAGAGCTAAGCACGGGTGCGAAGGCAGCTGGTCTTCGCGATATTCTTCCCTGGTTACATGAACATTGTGACTTAAGTATTGTTTTAACGGGACGAATTAATTTGGTCAATATTATCGAAGAATATTGTCAGAAGTGTAATACAAGTGAATGAACTTAGAAGTAAGAGCAATAGCTCTGAAATAGCGTGGGCTTAAGTTGTTTTAGCTTCTAACATAGTAACAAACTTCCTCTTAGTAAGAACTGGACGCGGCTGGAGATGGTAAGCGCCTATTGTAATCCCTAAGCATACCTCTGACTTTTGTGTATTGATAGTCAGTCAATTACTACTTTAACGGTAAAGGAAACCTTCATGAAAAAACATGCATACCATTGAAAAATTAACAAGATTTGCTATGGTATGTGAAGTTCGATTAGGTCCACTAAGCCTGCGTGTTGTACCATGGCCTAACCCCTACCAATGGAGCTCGAGGTAGTGTCGGAGCTCCTGCTCATCAGTGGACTATAATGTGCTGGTACAGTACTTATTTACCTGACCAGAGGGTACCAGCAGACCAGTCGTCCTCCTGTCTCCAGGTGCTGGGCGGAGAAGGTGAGCAGGTCGCTGTACATGTGCTGCAGGTCGTACTCCACCTTGGCCGGCACGTGGTTGGACAGGTGCTCTTTGGATAGAGTGTAGTTGTCGCGTTGGATGCCTATCTTTTCTGTCGGCTCTCGTACTCCGTATGGCGCTGGTGATCAAATAAATAAAAATATGTATAAATCCAATGCTGTCGTGACAACCTGGATGCTTTCGAGCTCATGTGGCCTGAATTCGCTTGGAACCGCGACTTATGGGAAAGAAGGAGGGAGACCTTTGTCCAGCAGTGGGATGATAAAGGCTAATTAAAGAAAATAAAACTATCAGAATCTACGACAGACTTATCGGGCTCATAACACATAAATACTTGTGGAGCACACAAACAATTGCCTCGGTTTGGGGATCGAATCCGCGGCCTATTCATAGATATATCTAAAAATATCCACGGGTATTGTTAAATAGTAAATTTGTAAGCAGGTTATAGCACTAACGGCGAGATTTCTAAGGTCTCTTAGATAACATTGCTGAGACCCCTTTGAAGAGAAAACTACGACCTCTATTGTCATCCAACACATACAGAATACAATAAACTAGGCTTGCGATACCCCACCTTCGGTACTGTTAGCAAGCTTTTCTATTTGGTGCCAAAGTCCACAGTCCTGTTAACTCTTAATAAAATTCACTCACGATCCGTTATGATAGCGTCGAACTTGACCCCGTCCCTCCACAGCGGCAAGGAGAAGTCGCTGACCATCACGTCGAGGTACCTGGCCTCGCTGCCGTACTGCATCATGTTGCTGCGTATGCTCTCCTCTTTTGTACGCACCTGGGTTTAGAAATCCAATCACCGACGCCCGAATTACGTGGTTAAACCTTGGCCTCTTAATGAAAAGTGGTGTATGGATGAAAGCTGCTATAATGTTTTTTATTGCCTGTGAATTTTGTGTAGGGGAGTGATTCGCTTCTCTGCTGAGTGTCGTGTTTATACCTTAGGGGTGAACAAACCGGCAGAGGTCTAGGGTTTAGCTATTCGATACGATAACCCGCCCTCTACTGGTTTTGTGTAGGTGTAGGAGGATTATCCGGAGGGGCAGGACTTCCGCATAGCAATCCGCCCCTCGTTGTCCCCCCTGGGTAGAGTAGAATAAGTGAAGTGTGAATTTGTGTAGTGAGTGGAGTGTGTGGTCGCATAGTTTTAACTGTATCGAAACGTGAATTATTTATTTGTCATTTATTGAAGCTGCTAGTATCTATAAGGCTGTGTGGAAATAAAAACCTCAACCGTGATAATACATACATTGTTACCTTTTGCCCGACGCGCGAGGGTCTCGTCCTAGCGTGCAGCATCATGAAGTCGATGTCTGAGCCCCATACATACGCTGCAACAACATGAATTAAATATACACATAATACATTTTTAACCGATGGATGTCTGTTCATGTAAGATAAATGAGAAAATCTAAATTGAGTCTGTATTAACGTAATAGAACCGAAAACAATGATTTTTAGAATTCTTGTCTGTGCAGTTGTGCGCAATGAGCTCAGAATCAGCTTAATGGATTTCGATTAAATTTGGTAATGAGGTAGCTTGGATTAATACTTAGGCTACTTATTATCCCGAAAAAAAAGTGTTCCCGTGGGATGTGGAAGGAATTTCGATATATTTGTTACTTTTTTATACTCAAAGGGATAGGATGAGACTGGATTACATGCCTTGAGTGAGAATGAGACGGGACGCGCGAGATATAACAGGACGGGGCGGAATGGGAAATTCCAAGTAAAGTTAATCACGCAGACGAAGTTTGCAAGCTAATAAATAATAAATACTACCAACAGTCATACATAGTCATGACCCCAAACTAAGATACAAGTCTTGTGGTATTAAAAACTACGCGATACTTTTCGGTATCACAAA
Source organism: Deilephila elpenor (assembly GCA_949752805.1). Taxonomy (NCBI): domain Eukaryota; kingdom Metazoa; phylum Arthropoda; class Insecta; order Lepidoptera; family Sphingidae; genus Deilephila; species Deilephila elpenor. The sequence continues at coordinate 12,741,934 of OX457106.1, read as the reverse complement.
CACCCAAGAACACAGTCGAAAGAAATACTTGAGGACCACACAAACATCTCAGTGGAGATGGAACCTGCAGCTTCTCGTTTTACAGCCGGTGTCTAACCAATTCGCTATAGAAACTGTCAGCCTAAACATTACCTCCAAAATGTGCAGCAGCTACGAACAGAGACCCCGAGCCGACGAACGGGTCGAGCACGATGTCTCCGGGTTTCACTCGAGCCTGGTTCGCCATGATCAGCGCCAGCTGCGCGTCCATGCTCGTGTTGCCGATGAAGTTGCGCTTCTTTAGCGAGTGCACCTGAATGAGGTCTCGTTGGCCTTCTGCCACCTAATTATGAGAAATTATATTTTGTTTTGTAGGGCTAGTTGCAGTGTGTATGGGCTCTGAACTGTGTGATCTTATACTTGTATTATCTTATATGTGTGATTATGTGTTCTGATACTTTGGGATCTGGGGAATCCACTTTTCGTTTGTTTTAGTATCCATCAATCAAACATAAAGGTAAGTTCCAGTACTTTTTGTAGTAATAAAAAATATGTCTTATACTTTGTTACATATATAACAATTACATTTGTCATGGAATTACAGGGACATGCATAACTATTTTAATGTACATAAAATTATAATCAAGTTGTTCTCACCAATCTTCCAAAGAACACATCATAAGGTTGATCAGGCACATTGTTTGGGTCATCTCCATAGAATTCCAAGTATGCTAGCTTTATATCAGGATTCTTTAATATCACGGGACCCTCCAATGGTAGGTAGGCGAAAGCCTGTGGAATAAAAATAGTAAAGTTGAAATTAAAAACTAAAAAGATTAACTTACATTACATATAAAAGAGGGCTTACATCCTCATAATCCTATTGCTAAGTACAATTAGTAAGTTTTATTAAAAAGTTAGGTTTGCTTTATATTACCCATTATACATGTTTTTGTTTGTGCATTTTCAAAATATTTTTTTGTAGTGTAAAATATCCACATGTCACTTGAACCAAGTCTTCAAAAGTATGGTTTTGCCTGACAATGATGAAAAAATACTTTGTACTAATAAAGAGTTTTATCCCAATGATGGGTATTCAGTTCAGTTCTTGCTATTTGGCTTTTGCGGTGTTGCCATACCCCAATTCTGCCAATGTCACGTATTAAATACCAGCCGAAACAGAATTTCCAGTTTTTAGCTTGAAAAATCCAGTCTGTATATAATGATAATAAATAGATTCAAAAGAAGGTGATACTATAACAATATAAAGCAGTAAATTGACAAATTAAATAAACCAACCTCAATTTTTTCAACCTTCTCTTTCATGGAGAAATGTTTACAAAATGTCTCCACTTCAACTTTGAATGACTTGTGCTTCGGGCAACATTGTTCCATCAACTCCTTAGGACACAAATGCCTGTGAGACTCTTCGCTTGCACCTTGGGGAATGAACCAAGCTCCTGTGTCATTGCTGAGTGATTTTTTCAAATTCTCATGTAACTGTGCTATACTTTTTGCTCTGGACCATAACTCTATAAAGTTTTTTACAAGAACTGATCTGGAAGCAATCCTTTTGGCGCATTCTTCTGATGGCAATTCAACTACCCAGTAAGGTTTCTTTATGCATGGCGGTTCTATAAATTTTATTGGGATACCCAATGTCGAAAGTATGCTATCGAGTTCCTGAAATATAGTATATAAATATTCCATATTTATAAATTACCTACTAAAAAAATAATCATGGATGACTGTTACTGTTAAGAAAATAAAGTACCTAACTGAAAATGATTAGAATAAGTTTCCCAATTATTAAGTAAATAAATATTGAAAAAATAAGTACATTGAATTAATTATATCATAGACATTGATAACAGTAATTTCATGAATAATCCCTTATGTTATCAGTTACATTCAACAGATTTTATAAATTACAACCAATAACACGAAGTCATGTTTTTGGAATAATAACTTACAGCATGTCTGAATTCAAGATGTTCATGCGCGAACCACACTAAATATCGTCGCCACATTGTTCTTTTATAATAAATTATTTAATTCAATTTTATTTTTTTATCATTCAATAATTTATCACTATCCACGATAATAACATAACCTCAAAAATATGACATTTATTTTGATTAGACAATTGCATTCCATACAGTTCCCGCGTTTCATTCACAAATTAAGCATTACCTAGAACTTCCAAATACGTTCAAAATTATTCCAAAATAAAACAAAAATACGATGATTCATTCAGCTACGAACGCCCAGAAATATGTAAATTATTTAGAGCTAACAAAATCGTATACTTTACATACATAACATATTGACAGCCTCCGTGGCGCAGTTGGTTAGACGCCGCCTGGGAAACGAGAGACCGCGGGTTCGATCCCCGCACCGAAACAAATATTTGTGTGATCCACAGGTATTTGTTTCGGGTCTGGGTGTTTGTGAGACCGAAATGTCTCTCGTAGTTTCTGATACCCACGACACAAGATTCGATCTTAGTGTGGGGTCAGGACTATGTATGTGACTGTTGGGTGTATTTATTTATAAACTCACGCCTTTATCCGCGAAGGGGTAGGCAGAGGCGCCACCAGGACACCCACATTTCGCCTAGTATGTGCCGTCCCACGATGTAATAGGGGGCGAGCCTATCGCCATATCGGGCACAAATTGATAATGAATAGAAAATTCCAATATCACTTTGCCCGACCCGGAACTCGAACCCGAGACCTCAGCTTTGCAACCGTACCTTAGTACAACTACGCCACCGAAGCAGTCTTTATACTTTTAAGTTTATAAAATAGTCGCTCGTTAAAACTGTCTTCAATATTTTATTTTAACAGAATCATTACGAAAGATTATACCATTTTAAATCATATAATTATTAAAAATACAATTGCATAACAAACATTTATTTTAAATATTATAATTCTATGAGTTTCGCCTATCATTTGTGGAGTTATGTTCTATGAGGTCTTTGTATCGGTCATGTAGGAAATCCTGATATGCGTCCTTGATAGCTCCTGAGCATGCTACGTAGTGTCCTCCTGAATGTTCTGCCACTACTGGTTTTATGAACAAGTTGATGAGAGACTCACTCATTTCTGGAAAAGTAAAATAGCATTAAAACTATTATTCAAATACGAAATTCTAAGGCCTAAGAAGTTAATCAGCTAAAATTACAATTATATTACTTTACTTATTGTATAAAATATTTAAATATATCTATTTTATCCCCTCTCATTTTCTTATCCTAGGTTTATGTTTCGTATTGGTAGATGGAACAAAATTATAGGCAAACTACTTTATGTGTAGCACTGCTGTATTGTCACAGATGTATTATATAACAAACTAACCTTTAGGTATAATGGAATCACTCTCCCCATATACATGTAATGAAGGCAATGAGATTTCTTCATCATAGAATCCTTTGTGAACTAAACTGCCTGATCGGAAACCAGATGAAAATATTGCAAACTTGAATGTGTATGGTAAATCTGTAATAAATAAAATATTTAGTGACTAACATTTTTTTTTAAACTAACAAATACTATTCATATAGAAACTAAAATATATTATTGAACTATTCGTTTGAAATACTAAGTTTTTTTCTGAAGACTACTGAAACAATAAATCTTTTCATCTTTTCTCTATGATTATTTTATCACACAGTTTAAGCAATCTGTATTGTATAATTTAGTGGAGTATAAACGCATCTTTCTTATCAATACTAACATCCTTTTTGTTGCATCGCAGCCAAAAGTCCCACTAAACAAGCTCCTTGAGAGAAACCCATCAGTCCGTCAAAAGGACCATGTTCAGAAACAACTGTCTCCACAAGTCGGAGTGTGTCCTCAAACCCTATTGCAGGCCCTCCAAGACATTTGCCACTGAATGTGTTATCTTCTGCATTAAACCACCAAGACCTGGCATCTGGAAACAAAAATCTTATTAGATCAAGATTCGAGATTAGTTTATGAGCATGCACTAGTCATGCTTATTTATTACAAGATTATTTACCAATGAATCAGGTCATTAAAGATAATACTCAAAATAAAAATAATTGAATTATAGTAAACTAATTAGATTTAGGTTGTTTCTCCTGTGATTTTTGTTCTACACACAACTCAAAAATATTATAAGATGCGCTGCTGACGTCAGGAGTCCTTGAACAGTAATGAAAACTTAATTTACCTTCGTCTCCACCTCCATCCTCATTTATGACTTTGTGTGGAGCTGATATGAAAGTCAACTGAGCATATTTAGCCACGGCTTTGCGGAAGGAACCAATTTTCCCGCGAAACACTCCACCGTTCTGCCTATAACCATGGAAGGCCAGAATCTTAAGTTTTGGCCGATCTTTACTACTATCAGGCAGCGATAGGTTAGAATTTGAATTATGGTCTGATGAATTGGATATACTCATTTTGGACATTATTAGTACAGTTTTGAAGTTTATGCCATTTATTACGGCATTCAAACTATTTATTAATATTTTTGGAAACTGAATTGCAAAAATCGTAGCACAGCGCTCAAGCGAGATTAGTAAACTATTGTTCCAGTATCTTTTTTACAATATTGGTATTCTTAGCATTACAATAATGTTCATCTCTTTCATTCAATAACATGGTTTTGTTATCTCTGTTTACGTTCTGAAATCACAACAATAAATCCAAGTTTTATTTCATTCAGAATAGATATCAATAAAAAAATATATCGCAATTAAAATTCAAGGTTATCACTGAGGAACAGAAAAGAAATCTAAAAGAAGAATTATCCTTTATTAATAATAAGCCACTGACTTTTTATATGAAATAGTTAGAAAGGTAGTAAACCATATAATATGCTTTTATAGCAGATGAAATTAATATTTCATCTTATAACTATAATTACAAATCTTGATCAAACTCCAATCCGATTTAATTAATTCTTACTTTATTTATGTTGAACTTTATCAAACGTTATCGGAACGTAAAGCACATGACGCCTGTCAATTCGATTCTTTTGGCGCCAAATTTCACAAACTGTCAAACAGATAACAGTTGAAACTTGAAAGCGTTTGTTCGTTGTTTATTTTAAAGTTTAGTTTAGTTATTTACTTTTATTTGTTAAAACAATGGAAGATGGTGATTTTGATCAGCGTTTAAGGGACCTTCAACGGGAATACCTTGAATTTTTGGACGATGGGGTAATATTTAATTGATAACCTATGCTTCGAATACACTTCTACTTAATACATTGCTGATCGGTGTAATTTTTTGCAGGATACTATCTTATTATAAAACGTGTAAAATTCTTCGATTT